>JAWNPL010000153.1:10467500-11172500 GCA_035047545.1 Drosophila paranaensis
TTTGCCATGATATGCCGTTGTAATTGGATTTGCGAAGCCTTTAAGCGACTAATTAGAAATAGTTTGGATAAAAGGAATGCGCCTGGGGATATATAATTATGGCTATAATAATTTAAAAAAAATATATTTTAAATTTTGATTGACTATGTATTTATATTATTAGCATATTCATTATATTCACCCACAATTCAGATCAATTTAATTCAGATAAAGACAATCTTCAAAAACTAGAATTCCAAACAAACCGCAGACCCCACCAATAGGCCGGCCCAGCCTGCCCTCATTCAATTGATTCAAGCCCAAGTCAAACGAGTAAGAAATTTATTTGCCGACTTATCCTAATCTCCAATCCAATATGCAAGTTTGATGAAGTCAGTTTTGAAACAAAATCAATGCCAGTGGCTTGAGGAAATAAACAAATGCGAGCAAATAAATGTGCAGAAAGTTCTCGCCGAGTTCAAATGGCCACCCATCACCGCATATATAGAAAAACAAGAAAACAACAATCAAAGGCGCAACAGAGCTAAATTTGGGGTGTGTTTGTGTGTTGATAAGCAAAAGTGGGGGGACTGTAGCTGAAGTGGAACAGAAATCTATAGCCCACGAAGAGGGCGTCAAAGTTGACGCTTATCTGCGCCTCATTTGCCAAAACAACAAAAGCCTCATCAATTTCATAGGCTCCGCGAGAGATTGGGCGGCGGTGCGAATCGTAAACGAGAGGTGACAGCAAACAGAAGACATCACCAGCTGCAGCAACAGAAGCAGCAGCAGCAGCAGCAGCAGAAAAACCAAAGTGGACAGAGTTCACTCAACTTTCAACTTGTAATTTGTCATTGTGCCAGCGCCATGAAAACTGAACGCGACACCCGGCAGCTGTCGCCGGGCTAGGCAAAGTGGCCGCCACAACGTCATCATTGGGGCCGGGCAAATAAATATTAAACATCATGTCTGCTGTTGACCATTTAGACACTCGGCTGCAACGCTGCGTATACGCAATAAAATTTATGTGCCGCACAATGCTCGGCAATGCAAACGCTTTAACTGTCGCATTTTTGCGGAGAAAACGGAATGAGGCTGTGGGCGTCTGATTAATTTGCGTATTGTTCTTTGAGTTATATATTTCGCTCGATCTTCTCTTGCCTGATTTATATATTCTATTTGCATTTTATTTTTTATGCTCTTGCACAACGTTCAATGAACGCTCTGCCGCCGTAGACACAATTTCTGCTTAGCCATGAGTTATGACATTATTAACATAAATGATATATGGGCTAATTTGTTAGAGGCTAAAGAGCTGCCTCATTTGCTGAGAGACATATTTAACTAGTATCATAACGAAGCTTATTTGGTAATCTGATTGGATTCCATTTGGATATATTTAAATAAAAATATTATTTATTTATTATTTTTCTATTATTTTTTTTTATTATTGTTTTTATTTTGTATTGCTAATTATCTTTATTTCGATTTCATTTATTTACTTTACAATTTTTATACTTTCTTAAAAATTATATTTTCTAAATTTTTCATTTTTATTAGTTCTCAAGTTTTATTTTAATTTTTAAAATTTTCTAAAATTTATTGTTAACATATATTTATTTATTATTTATATTTTATTTTATATTTTCCTTTATTTTATTATTTTATTTTGCATTATTTTTTATATTATTTATATATTTATAATTTTTCAATTTAATTAATTTCTCTTATTTCGTTTTTCATTATTTCTCATTTTTTATTATTTTATTGGCTAATTTATAAATGGCTAAAAAGCTGCCTAATTTGCTAATCTAATTGGGCTCAAATTTGATACTTGAAATCATTTTTATTTCTTTATACTTTTTATTATTTTTTAATATTTTATTGACTAACTTGCAAGAGGCACAGAAGCTGCCTTATTTGTATGTATATTCAACTTTTCTCAACTAAAACAACCCCAATTGCTCAGCAAATTGTCATTATCAGTTTATTTCTCCACCCGTTACATTATCAGCATCATCATCATCACCATTAGCATTATCATTATGAGAGGCCAGTCATGGAATGTAAAAATGTAATTTATAAATACCAAGAATTATGGATATCGAACCAAGTCTAGTAACTGGTTTGCGCATACTCGCTACAAGCTTGGCAATAGTAATAATAATAAAAAATTACAATAAATGGCCAAAGCGGAAGCAAACTCAACAAATTTCATTTACAAACAGTCCTTGACTCTATGAGTGAACACGAGCCATCCAAGTTCTAATCTCCAACTGCCGGGTGCCAGTTGGAAACCACTTCGAGACGACTCGACAGAGCCCCACTGGCAGGTGGATCAGAAATTAGCACTTGCCGCAGTGCAGGAAAACCATCTTCGATTCAGTGATTCTCCGATTTGATATTAAAATGAAGAGGCGCTCGCATAAATCGCATAAATATGTTAATTTGTCTCTCGAGCGACGTTTTGCGCTTTGCGGCCAGGTATTTTATTATATTTTTCATGTCGTATTAACTTAAAATTCAGCTTTGCGCAATTAGCATAAGTTGACTGACTGAGCGAGCGTGTGCTTGTGTGTGTGAGCTTATGAAATACAAGTTCTAGAGAACAAAAGTAAAAAAAAGTAAAAGTAATTCGCAGCTATTGGCAATAAGGCTTAAAACACATTTTAATTTCACGAATTGGGTCAATGGAATGATGAATAAATTTACGGACTAGAAAGAGAGCGAAAAAGTTAAGTTAATAAAAAAAGCTAAAACAGTAGCTGAATTGAACAAGTTTAAATTACATTTAAATGCGTGCAATATCATGAAATTTAATTAGCTATAAAGCAGCTGCAAATCATGCGCAAGCTTTAACCTTCTCCAAAGTTGTTGGGGTTGATGGAGCCAACAGTGCGTATGTGTGATGTAATGTGAAGAGTCTCGTGCGTCTGTAAATAATGGCAAATATATGCTGCGGCATATTGAAATAGACTCAGACAGAGGCAGCGACAGAGAGAGAGATACACTCACTCACAGCATGTCTTTCATGACAGACAAAGAGCAAAGGCATAGGCAAAGGCAAAGGCAGCCCGCGAGATAAGCAAAGCTCATAAAAGGTTCAAAATTCGAATGAAATGAACGCTAAAGACTGAAATTATAAACTCATAGATAGGCAAGCGACAAACTCTGAAAGACACAAGAATGTCAAACAGAGAGAGACAGAGAGAGAGAGAGAGAGAGACAGAGAGAGAGAGAGAGAGAGAGCACAGCCGACCCAGAAAAATCCCAAATTTCAATTTGAATAGCTAAACACAAGATTGGACCCGACAAACGACAGACGACAGACAACAGTCGACAGACGTTGACGGCAATTGATTAAATTTATTTATTAGAACACTGAATGTGCGCTTTATGAGCTGTTCTTAAGCTGCCCAAGAAGCAAGTCAAGGCAAGCGAGCCTAGTTGAGTCCTTTTCACTGTCCTTGATTGGTGGCAAATTGACTTCGGTCAGCAGTTTGCTCGACTGCCCTTTGTGCGGCAATTGAATTCACAGACTGAAACTGTTGTTTATCTGCTTAGCGAATCGATACAGATTATCCCAGCAGCTGATATATGATATTGGCCTATATATAGACATTCACATGCGTATATGTGTGTCTCTATTGTGCCAGCTGAGCTGAATGTCTCCATGAGAGTTTCCCTTTGCGGAAATGCAATTCCATATTCCTATTTTACATTCTATTGAAGTCTCGCCTCGGGCTACGTGCGCTCTTTAGTTTTTATACTTATTTTGTGTCTTTCCGATACAGCGACAAAAAATTAGCTAAGGTCTCAGAGTTTAAGTTCGTGGCTCGATTCACGTCCCGGTGCTTACACGTCGCAGCTCAACAAAGACACAGCGAAACGAAACAAAACAAAACAAAACAAAGCAAAAAATTGAAATTGATTATTTTATTATACTAGGAATACCCTTCTCGGCGCGAGTCGTTGTTGTCTCCAATATCGCTTATCGGCGTAACATGAGCAGACGTTTAAATTTCATTTCTGCTCTCCATTTCTTTTGTAAATCGTGCTGCACAGCTTAGAATCGCACATGACTCACACTTTGACTCAATAAATATACATATACATATATATATATATATATATATATATATATATATATTTCTGATATATGTTACACTTAAAGAAACACAAAGAGAAGCATAGGAAATGTTTAGAGTAGAACTTTGGCACACATAAAAATGGAAATCAAACTGAATCTTAGAATTTTCCTAAATACCAACTGCTGCGAGCATGAAAGTTTATAGCAAATACAAATAATTTGCTTTATAATTAGTGGTTGGCAGTGAACAACGAACGCTCTTTTGTTTGCAGCTGCAATTTGTGAGATTTGTAGAAAAACCCTGAAAACTGACATTTGATGCGGCCTGGGAGGGCTTTGTTGGAACTTTGGCTTGGCTGCCAGCTCAAACAATGTCCAGGAAATTCCCATTTATTTATTGTTAGACTGACGATTCAAGCATGAAAATGTAGAATGATCGACTAGCAGATGACCTGGTCTGAAAGAGTTAATAAAGTACAGAGTAAATATGTATATATAAACACTGCATATAATCTAACTTTAATATGTGGAGACGAATTATAAACTTAATTTATAGCTGAGCCGCATTCTCTTATTTCTTCTTTACAAATTAATAAAAACATTTTAAAATCAAAATTTACAGATCAACTACTTTTCTTGATCAA
The DNA here is from genome assembly GCA_035047545.1 of Drosophila paranaensis. Taxonomy (NCBI): domain Eukaryota; kingdom Metazoa; phylum Arthropoda; class Insecta; order Diptera; family Drosophilidae; genus Drosophila; species Drosophila paranaensis. Next base: position 10,472,214 of record JAWNPL010000153.1, read on the forward strand.
ATCTGATTAATTTTTGTATGTAATAAAATTTATTTCATTCAAATCTCAGTTGAAGAGATATAACTTTTCAAATTGGTTTATGCTATTCAATTGAGCGACATTGTATAAGCTTTACGAGGTCTGATTGAAAAGTATGCCATACTTTTACCTATTTTTATAAAATATGCACCTGGAGCAGAAGAAGAATATACTTTTTCAGCATATAGAGAAGAATATATAGAAAAATGTCCTGTTATTCGAAGTTTGTTGTGCAAAGTGCAAAATTACAGTTGCCGTTAATTGAAACTCATAGATAGACAAAATCGTTATGGAAACTCTATCATAATGTTGCTTAATATATCATTCCGAGTCTCTATCACAGCGAAGAGTATCTTAGCTTTAGCTTAACTTTCAGCTTCCCTTTAACTACTCTTATTCGAAACCAAGAAAAATGCTGCAGATATATTCAAAGTTCTACCTTCGACTCTCATAATCTATGTATATATCATATATCAGCTATATGTATATATATATATCACATTATATACACTTAATCCTTAAGCAGCGCTTGACCCAGCCATCCAATGGCCCGGCTCATTGTGCGTAAGTGAATTTCCATATGCTGAGACTTCTCTGTGTGCGTTGCACAACGGCAGCAGCTGCGAGCGACACACAAAAATGCAATTTAGCCAAATGCTTTGGTGCGACAGTGAAAAACACTCACGACGACGACGACGCGACTTGCTTGGGGGACACTTTAATAAAGTGCAGCCCAAATTGTGGGGCCCTTGTTGCTGTTGCTGTTGTTGGTGCAGTTGCAGCCACCGTGGCGTCAATTATCGCCGCTGTACGCAAAGTGGGCCAGGCAAATAATAAACGCGCCCAGAGCCGCGTCGTCATCAGAGGCACTCCATTGTCAAATGAGCTTAAACAGGCTGCCACGCCTCGCTGAAGTGCCTGTGCACCTCCAGCCCCCAGCGCGTCTTCGTCTCCATCTCCATCTCATTCATTTATGCAGCAATCTTTGACTGCAGTTTCGTTTTCATCTTTTCAGAATACCCTAACAAAGGGTATAGCAGGAGAGATATGCCCTATACATACATACAAATTTACTCATAAACCTCATCAAAATGTTATCAAGCTTGAAGATGTACATACAAGTATATCAGCAAAGGCTTGTAGCGGGAGTATGGGAAGCTAGTCTACGCCTTCCCATGACTCCTTCCGCTAATGGTTAGAGTATTTCACTTTCGATCTGCCGCATCCACACGCTTTTTTCTTGCTCTTTTTTCTCGTTTTCTTCGCCATTTTCACGCCTCACTTAACGACTCGTTCGCTGATTGATGGCGACCTCAACTTCAACTTGGACTCCGACTCCGACGTCGACTTCGACTTCGACTTCGACTTCAGCCGCAACGCTGACTGTTGTGGCGACGGCGGGCAGGTGTCGCCGCCTAATTAAACGAAGGCAACGCGCACGCATGCGTAACTCAATCGGTAAATATCGGCAGAAAATGCCCCGCCCCCTGCCCACATTGCGTGTGTGTGTGTGTGTGTGTGCTTGTGTGTAAAATGGGTCAATATGCAATTATTGCATTTTTATTTTTATACATTTTTTTGCTGCTGTTTGCGTCACTGCGTAACGTGCATAGTCGCTCCCGGGGAAAAGGGCTCGCACCTCCCCATATGCGAGCTACTCGAGATCTTGATTTGCCAATATTTGCGCAATGCGAATGCAATTCACGGAACTGTATAGAACTCAACTGAAACGAAAGACAATTGCATAACTTTTATTTTCACAACTGGTGGCAATATTTGCGATTCGCTTTAAAAACTGTGTAAGAGTGCGCTAGACGGGAGTGCACGACTAGGAGATGCAGTGCACAGAGACGCAGACTCAGCTCAAGTATATCAAGAATATGTATATATAAGCCAAGCCTTCTGCCTGTCATATACTTTTCCATTTTACTCTGCATTCCTATTCTCAATGGGCTCAACGGGTTAATATTTAACTCATCAGAAAATTTAAAAAATATATACATACATAATTTTTTAAAAATAAAAAACTATTCCAAAGTACTTCCTCATCTATGTAGTTCTTTTACGAACTAGACAAATTCCTCAACTCAAAAGTGTTTGCTCAAGAACTTTGCTCATTTCCTCTCAGGTTCATTTGCCAAGTTCAAGGTGACCATTTGCATAAAAGCAACAGAGAGACAGAAAGAGAGGGAGGTAGAGAGAAGGCATTCATAACCATATTCGTGTATATTATTACTCATGCATTAAGCGCTCACCTTTGACAACGACCCCTCCACCACAAAATACATCACCATAATAACAGCCACTTGGTAGTGCTTGGCGAAGAGTCAGCTGACGCACGGTCTTGCGAGCTTAGCTCAGAGCAATATTCGGGTATCGAGTGCAGTCCGCAGCGCCCACGATCTAAGTGTGAAGAAGCGAGAGCTATAATAAGAGAGAGACAGTTTGAGAGCAAGCGAGGGGAGGGGAGAGCACGCTCAAAGCACACATTACTTTGCTGATAAGACTGGCTGACTAAATTTACAAGCTTTATTTACAATTAGAAAAGAAAAGAATATAAATATATGCGTAAAGTATATAAATTTATATATAAAAATATGTAAATAGAATAATAAAAAGAATATAATATTTACATTTATTTTTTTTTTACAACAAAAAAGGACAACTAGAACGTTTATAATTATTTAACTTTCTTATAGCTGTATATATATAGAGAAAAAGTAATATATATTTTTTAATTTTTTTGTATTTATATTTAAATTTGTCTATTCAAAAACAATTTTTTTTTAAATTATCAAATGAATATTGAAGTTAATTTTATACAAAAAAAAATATATTTTCTGTAATAATAATATTTAAAATTTATTATTTATTTAGATTAAAATTTGTTTATAAAAATTAAATTTTTTTACCAAATTATTAAATTCCGCATGGGAATCATTTACCTTAACACAACTTTTCATCCATATTTAACCACAATCATATCACACATTACTTGAAACGGAAGTTAAATCTTTACAAATAGTGTTAATGAGATATCGCTTCAAAGACTTTGAGATAAATTAGCAACGTGGACACGTGTCCAAGCCGAGAGCAGAGCAAATCGAGCAATCGATGCCAAGCTATAAACGATGCTGGCCCAGTTATTGGCATGAAAACAACAGAGAGATATACAGAAATATGCAGAGTTATATAGGGCCATAATCGAATTGGCGCAAGTGACCCAGTTTCGACATTTATTCTTTTTCCTAGGCGGCAATGCGAAGCTGTTGCGCGCGTCGATTTTATTTGCCTCGCCAAAGATTCTTATGCAACATTTGCGGATCTATTTAGCCTCAACTCGTTGTGCGCTGCCTGCTGTCCGACCGTCTGTCCGTCTGTCCGTTCGTTCGTCGTACAATTCTGTTCTGATCATTGCAGTATTCTTGCTAAATTAAGTAATTGGTGCAAGAAGCAACTGGGGCAGACCAGACCCCAGTGGGCATACCCCCACTGCCCCGAGCCAGCCCCTTGGCCAACCTCGTCGAGTCTGTCAGTTATGGATTCTTGCAATTTAGATGCGTTTGTCTGCGAATTTGTATATGTATCCATATATATATATATATATATATATGTGTGTATATACATATATCTATTTGACGTATCTGCATATGTGCATCTGTGCGATTGTGAGGCGGTCTCTATGAGAAGCGGGCTCTGTCCATTTAGTTCTTTTATGTATTCTGTTCTGGTTCTGTTTTCCATTTCGAATGAGCTCTGCAGATGCAGTTCGCAGCCGTGGGGCAGCCATTGAATGCAGGCCACGCCAAAATACGAGCCATATAGGAGTCAAAGGGGCTAATGGGAGTGTACAGACTGTGCGTGCGTGCGCCTGTGTGTATCGATGTGTGTGTCTGTCTGTGTGAGTGTGTGTGTGTGTGTGTGTGCTTACTTGCGCAACAGCTAAATCAAAGCAATTGTTGTTGTGCCACCGAACTGCAGCTGGTCGCATTTGGCAAATGCAGCGCCCCCAATTTGCAAATGGCACGGCTTTCAGCTCGACTAAAGCTAACAAACAGCCGATAAACAGCTAGATAAACAGCTAAAAAGCGCATGTATTTGAAGTTATTAAAAAGCGAGCATAAAAAACATTTAAAAACACAGTTGGAAAAGGGAACTTCAAAGTTTTTTTTATGATATTTAAATGGCGAGCCGCAAAATCGCATTAAAAAATCATAAATAAAGAAACCAAAAAGTCGAAGAGAGCAGCGGAAGAGGGCTATGCCGATGAAATGTTTGAGTGCTGGCAGCATAACGAAGATTAGATGCACTAACTGAGGGAAGGAATGTTAAGGGTTGCTTAGAGTAGAATCATAATGAAGGGAAGATACTTTGTTCTACATGAGGTTCAAGATATATTGAAAAACAAATATGATTAGAAATGTCCTAGTGAAAGAGGTCATGCCAAGATATGACTATTGTAGAAGCCCATATTTTACACAGTACTACGATTTTGCTGCAGTACAAAGGAAAGGGAATAAGATGAGGTTCAAGATATCTTAAAATAACAATTATGACAAAGTTTTTATTACCTCAAATTTTAAAAAGAGGGAAGTCAGAATGATAGAATGTTAACATAGTAGAAACATAATGATATGATATTTTGGAAAATATTTATAATTAGGTTTTTCACGTCTAAAATTTCCATAGGTTACACATAGAAGTATTTCCTACATATAAACAGAGTGTAACGAAAAGCTTTCGATATAGAATTGCCGACATCAAAAGCAGAGTAAATCCTGCCCTAACAGTCATAGACATCTGGGTAATCAAAACACCCACCATAAAGAGTATTTAAAGTCGTTGTCCATACAGCAGCACAAAAATTGAAATAAAATTCCAAGGTCGTCGGCAAAAGAACTTTTTTTAGCATGTGTACGAAGATTTTTGGGCGCTGCTCAATGGGGAATTCAGTTGCAGAGTGGAGGATGCTGATGTTGTTGTTGTTGTCTCTTTGGTTTTCTCAGTTTGTTTAACAAAGAATTAGCCGGTTAATCAGCGGCGTATGTAAACTGGAATAAATACATATGCATCTGCGCTTATATATAGAATGTACATATACATATATATCCGAAAAAGATATTGCCTCTGGGAGTTGTTTATATATTTGTGTGTGTTTTCGGAGTCGCAGGTAAAGCGGGCAAAACAAATGACACAGCGGCGCGGTAAAATGTTGAATTCGAGTGCTAATTAAAGTCACAGATCCAGACGGAAAGAAGCAAAAAGAAAAAAAAAGTAAATAAAAGTGAAAGAATCAGATTCGTTTGAGTAAAATACAGACAAAATGTTTTTAAGTATGCGCTGATGTGCACGGCTTTCTTTGAATTACGCGAGATGCCTTTTTATTATATTTTATTGATACCCGGTTGGGTTCCCAGCGCTCGTGTGGCCGGGCACTCACCTTGACCCCGGGCTGAGTGCGCCTGCAGCGCTCCTTCTGAAACGAAATGATTGTTAAACATCAGCGAAGACTAATTGAGTTTGGCTAAAATTGGTCAAAATGCGCAGCATCCAATACAATTGAAGCCAGGTCCATGACAGAACAGATCTATCAACGGCAACGGCAGCTCATGCCGAGGCTTTGACAACATGACATCATCGTCGTCATCATCACCATCTCAGACGACAATTACCTGGTACACAGAATCGCAAATCGCAAATCTCAACCTGTCGCAGTCGCAGCGCCAACTGTTAGTATGACAAAGCACTTTGAGCTCCAAATTCAAATGGCCAAGAGCCGAGAGCCAAGAGCCAAGAGCCAACAGCCGAGAGCCAAGAGCTGCTGCTGCTGCAGCTGCCGTTGAAGTAGCTAACTTTGAAGATGGAATCGCACAATCAATTTTACGACTAATTCCTAGAATTTTATTTATAACCAAAAATATTATTTCTCCAAGAAAAACAATTTACTTGATTTAACGAATTAATATATTTTGTTTTTGACTTTTTCTTAATGCAATATTACAAAGTCATTAATTAGTTTTGTATTATGCATTGTGAATAGGTTTATAAATCAAAGCCTTTTCGAGTTGGCAATTTCAGTATAATTTAAGATACAAAACATAATGAATAACATCGACTGCATTGTACTCCACAGCACACGTTATTAAAGCAGTTAAGTCCTTTTTAGTTATTCCTTAAAAGGAAATCGGCCTAAGACTAAGCCTAAGCCTTTATTCAAGTTTCCCACTTTCCACGCTTTAGCTTTTAGTACCTAGTACTTACTAATCTACATAGGGGAACTACAAATGAATATCTAGATCCATAACACTCTTAGATTGATCAATAAAATGGCATATATAATGTCTCCACAACACTTGGACTTTTTTCTACGCTTCTACCCTTCTCTCTCTTAACTCTTATTTAACTTTGTTTGTTGGTTTTCCGCCTTTTCCCCCGTCTTTCGACTCGTAGCTCTTTTTTTACAGCTGGCTTGCAACAAGCCAGCGATTATGCCGCCTCTCAAGTGGCAATTAGCGTTGACATTCATTAGAAGCAATTAAAGTGAGATCAGATTATGGCAAACGATGACGAGTCGCGCGTGAGCAGGAGCTGTCAAACTGTTGAGACACCGGCCACGCCCCGCGTCGTACCCCACGGGAACTCAGTTTGAGAGTGTGTGAATCACCTGAATGCAACCGAATGGAAGCGGCTAATAAATTAGAATGGCCAAAAATTGCTAATTATATGACATCGAGTCGATATAGGCGAACGGCTGACTCTATATAGACAATTAGGCTGATTCATAATGCCAAGGAAAATGAATCAGGATTGAGAGTGGATCTGAATGAAAGTTGAACTGATTGGGCTGGCGCAGCTGCTAACTAAAGCTGATCTAGAATTTCTTATTTAAGTGTTAGCGATAAAAATCATAAATCGATTTTGCTGGTACTAAAAGTGAAGCTGTATAGATTTTATAGGAATTTGTTCATTGATCAGGAATCAATACTTGAAGTCGCCAAGGCTTATGCTGAGCCCAAACATATTTTGACCTGAGAGTTGGGCAAACTATCTGCTGGAAGGGTAACTAAAAGCAAGTTGAACCAGGCTTTCCTTTAGCTTTAAATAAACCTATTAATTAAATTAATTAAATTATTAATTAAATTTTAAATTTTAAATTTTTTATATAATTATTTTAGCTATTACACATACTTCTACAGTTTTGGAAAATAAATATCTTTTCCAGCTATATTTTTTTTTCTAGTTCTAGCTCAAAGGTATATCTTATAAATTTTCGAAGTCTAGACTGCTCTATATTAAGATATTATAAGATACTCCCTGAGACTTCACTAAAAGCTAATCACTTTCATGGCTTCATCAGTGTCTATGTCTCGCTGTATCTGCGTGTCACCTGCGTTCTCGCCTAACTACCTTGAACTTGTCAAGTGATCTGCGCTGAACTTGGAACTGTTCCCTCGCTGTTCGCTGCGTGTGGGACTTAAATGCTTTTTTTGTTGTCATTTTTTGTCGTAATTGATGATGGCAATTGAAGCTTTTTTCCTGTGTGCAATTGCATGAAAAGCCAACGCTGTGCAGCGATGCTTGAAAATATGGAGAGAGAAAAAAAACGCTGAAAATCGAGAGAAAAAATGCTACGTTAACTGCTTTGTCGGATATTCAATATATATTTGTGTGCAGTTTTTGGACTTCACCCGCGCAATATGAAATGATGATGGTTAATTTTTGTTTTATACATATTTTATTTATTTGTTATTTTCGTATTATTTGCTGGTGAGACCAAAAAGCAGCGACGCCATCATCAGACGCCATCATCGGAGCAATTACGTTTGTTTAAGCCGCGTGCAGGTTATGCAGGTTCAAGGCCAGAAACTCTGCATTAATTATAATTATTTTTGCATTTGTTAAACACAGGCAGCAACAGCAACAACAACAACAACAACAACAGTAACAACAGCAGCAGCAGCAACAAGAATCATTCCCCCAGCCACATTCGCGCTGTTAATGGCCAGCGGTAAACGTAATGCAAAAGAAGACAAACAGGTAAATGCAGCCTTTGTTTTATTGCGCACATCTCGAATTCGAATTCGAATTCGGAAACCCAAAAGATATGGTAATTAATTGAGCCACAGACACAGTATATACATACATCTGAAAGGCTAATGCAATTGCTCGACTAATTGTAATTAAAAGCTGAAAGCATTAAACAACATTAAAGCAAAGCAAATATGCTGATTGAGAGCCCTTTATCAACTGGGTAGATGCAGTGGGTGGGTGGAGCAGAAGAACTGGGCAGATATATATATATATATATATGCTGATATATGCTGATGTAAGTATAAGTCGACCTCTTTAGTACCTAGAAGTCAGCCTTGGGAAAACCTCTGAGCTAATAATTATACAAATAATTACTAAAGCCAACAAAATTATACTTCACAAAAGTATAATGAACATTTCTTCACAATCCTCTGAAATTACCCCAATAAATACCTTCAAGTATATATATTTAAATCTCCATAATTATAAATGCAAGAACAAGAATCTTGAACCGCCAAATAGCCCTGGATTGCCAGCGATTATCTGGTGGATTCCTTTAAATAACGTTTGTAATTTGACTTGGGTTTAAAATGAGTTCTCAGCAGACAATTCTGATAAGCATCAGGTCCAATTCAATTAGCTAACCATCGATGCCCACCAACAGGGAGAGAGACAGAAGCAGAGGCAGAGGCAGTGGCAGTGGCAGAGGCAGAGGCAGAGGCAGAGGCAGTGGCCCCACCCTCTCTGCACAGCTAAGCTGAGTGCTTACCTGCCCCCGAGTGCTTGGTAGGGCCATCTATTTGCGATTACGTCTAAGAGCTGCCCATTACCCGAGTTGATAATAAATAAATTTAATCAGTTGACAAGTGCTTGGAAATCCGCTTCTAATTCTGTCAAGAGAGCTTTAACATTCGCTTTAATATTCGCCTTTGCCTCTGCTCTTGTTTTTGTTCTTGTTTTTGTTTTTATTCGTCTGTGTTTGCCATCCGCCACGGCCTGGGCGCCGGCTGCGCGACTTATCTTGGACTCTTGCGCTGGTTTTATTTTCTGTTGTCGACTTCGAGATTTCGTTGTTGTCTATCATCTGGTGCTTTTTTATTGGACTGGCTGTTGCTTCAGTTCATATTTTTGTCTATTTCGACGCTCCCTCTTTTTTATGGGATGTCATTTTGTCGCTTATCGCGCTGCTCTACATTTTTTTTTCTTTTCTGAATTTTCTTTGCGCTTCGATTTTCGCTGAGCGGCCAGAGGGGCGTATACGTAATCACTGGCAAACTATAAGTGTCAATTTATTGCCCTTACACTTCATGGCTGTGGCTGGCATCATGGGCTGGAAAACGTATTGTAGACTCCAGTTGATGGAAATATTCGCGCTTGAAGAGCCATCATTGCATAAAGTATAGACACAGTTTCAGTGCTCATTGGCGATTTAATGGCAGCGCTTAAAATTATGCAAATTAAATATTGTTTTTTTAATTTTCCCTTTTTACATTGGTTAATTAAAATAAATATTAATATTTAACTGTTTGTGCAAACGATTGCAGTGCTGTATGCATACCGAGCGACGTCGCGATGTCCCAACGAAGAGCGAAGCTCGTAATTGGATTATGTTAAATGTTTTTAAAAAGTAGCTGCAGGCAACATTTCATTTCATTTTTCACACAATTGCAGAGCAATTTAAAGGGAAATGCGAAATATTTATATAAAAGCATTATTTAAACTCTTTAATACTGTGTTATCGATCATTTAGCAGTTAGAAACTGGCTTTAAAACAAAACTTTATCCGTCCAATTATGGATGAACTAAAATCAAGTTTTATTTGAGTCTGAAAACAATTTAAAGTGTTGCAAAAATCGATTTTATTTGTTGATCGATAACTTATCGAAATAAATCTCTCTTGCATAGTAAGAATATGTTGTGAAAGAGAAACAGAATATTATGGCAGGCAACTTTCAAGGAAATAACCAAAAAAAACGGTTTATCGATAAATCGTTATCGATTAAGTTACTTAAAAAGTGTAAGACAAAAACAAAGATTATTTTTATAATATGAAATGGGCTCCTGTAAAACTTACAGTCTACATCCTTACTAAGTATTCCCATAACATCGATAACAAGTCGATAACAACTAAAGTAATACATCCCATCCCAGTGCAGTTGCAAATTAACAGCTAAATCTCAAGCGCTAAATTCCCGTCACGTCTTGATTAAATGATCCGTAAAAAAAAACGGAAAAAAGCATTAAGAACTTTCACTTTTATCAAATGTTAGACACTTAATACTGACTGCCGTGCTTAGCTAAAGAACTGGCAATCAAAACCAATTCTATGCTAATTAACGGAATATAAAATGAGCAAAAAATAAGCGAAACGAAACGGAACGAGACAAAACGAAACCTGAGGCAGAGCTGAGCTGAGAGGGAGATAGAGAGAGAGAGAGAGATAGAGATAGAGAGAGATCATCCAAATCGGATGGGCGGCAACAACATAAATTAGCATATTTATGCGATTTATGTCGCCGGAGCATGGTCAAATAGAGTTCTGTAGCGTGTTAATTGCGTTGACTTCTTGATAACACCAGTTTTATTTTTCTTTCCATTATACATATATCATCCGAAGCAGATTGGCTATGCTACAAGGTCGTCGCATAAAGAAATTTATTTCCGCTTCTTGCCATTCAGAATACGACAAATATTTTGTTTTTTATTTCAAGATACCCATTGATTGACTGATTGAAAATTAGGGTATGATGCTTTGCTGTGAATTTATGTAACGGACAGGTGTTACAGGGATATGGAAGTATATGAAATCTATGTATATCAAGTTGATAAGGTGAAATGAGTTGTTAGCTCATCTGTCTCACATGTCTATAAGGACAGAGTTAGTTCGAATATATTCATCTATATATACCCACAACAGCCCATTGCCAACCTTAGTTCAACTCATCAAACAGGTCAGCTCTTAGTAATATTCAAATACCACAGCCCCACTCAATCTCATCATGTTTCCACTTTTATTACGATCCACAACAAAGCCGAGCTTTACTTTTATGGGTGCAACGGCTGTGGATAATAAAACCAAATCTAAGAGTAAAATTTTATTACGATTTTAATTGCGGAAGAATATAGAGCATCGTAATCAATATCCATGCAACAGCCTGATTCGGCCTAGCCTAGACTTGCATAACGCATACGACATGTTGTCGCCTTTAATTTACACTGGCGCTAAAAGTCTGCGCACATGTACAAAATATGGAAATAAAATTATAAATAAATACCTTTGAATACATATTTCGCTGTATAAAAACGTTTTTAATGTAACTTTTAAGAGTTGTATTAGTGGGCAGTAAAAGTTAATGTTACTGTTAAATGGCAACATTATTTAATTAACAAAGGCGCTTTCGGTGTAATCCGAGTGGCAGTTTATGAATGTTTGTTGTCGTTGGTGTGCATACTTTATGGCAGCACTGTTTATTTGAGCCACTCTCATTGGCAGGCCATTAAAATTAAACTGTTCTAAAAACCGCAGCCACTGTGTTGCCAGGGCAACCCCTAAATCACTTGGCTACGGCGTCGAACACGCGCTGGCTCTTCCAACAGCCTCGCGCCCGCCGCCTCTTGTGCGCCGCCTGGTTATTCAATTTTCCACAGCTGCAGCAATGTGCTCACAAGGCTAATGCCCTTTTATGGCTTTCGAAAGTACCGCATCAGCAAAAACCTTCGCTCCGGCTGCATCGAGCACAGAACGCCATCCACCACGCGAGCCATTAGATACAGCGCCAAGCAGCAAGCGCCAGGCAGCAGGCAATCCCTAGCGAAGGCTGGCATCTAGCCTTCATATTGGCGCAGACGGCAGCTCATTATGCTTATGCGTTCGTCCCCGCTCCATCTCTGCTTCGGATAGAAGCTGGCGACATGGCACTAAGTATGTATCCCATTTGCAGGTCGTCTGTTTCACATCCTTTGTCTACCTACCCCTAGCTGGCGCGCTGCGAGCTGCGAGCTGGGGAGTTGCAAGCTGCGCGCTGGCATAGAAATTAACTTTACTGTTACACAGATCGTTGACCAAGCAACTTTCGATTTTTATGCTTTAAGCATACTTTCAACATGAACATATGTGCGCGTAAGCAAGATGTGGACTTGATTAGAGTTAAGTAGAGTAGTTGGGCTTATTAATTTGGCTGAGCTGCCAGGAGTATTTCTAATTTTATTGGGTATATTTTAGAAACTGCTTAAGTTATCGGAGAAGAATAAAATGAAGGAAAATGAATACCAAATTCAATAAAATTGATTAAAATATACTGTAACTCAGAAAAACGGACAAAAGAGAGCTTCAAACTAAAAGTGAGCTGTTGTTGAAGTAAAGGCAACTTCACACTGAATTAGCTCAGGTCGATTCATCCACATATATGTTTGCTTACATGATTCACTCGTCTAAAATTTAAAGTACTATATAAATATATGTATATATGCATATACGTTTTTCTTTGAAAATGTTGCAGCAAGTACTTACAGGTGCACCGCCAACGGTGACGAATTCAACAGAAAATCCAGCAAATGTCAAGGAATTTATCTGTAAAAAACAAAAACAAAAAAAACTGGAAGCTTCGTATGTCTGCGCTATACAAAATGCAAATGCGACTCGAATCGTTTTTTCATTCATTTTTGTATCTTTTGCCCGTTGTTGTTGTTTTACTTTATTTTAGTTTTAATTGCGCGCACGCAATAATTTTCTTTGATGGCACATCAGCGTCAAGGCGAATCACCCAATATGCGCCATCCATCATAAATGCCAGCTCACCCCAAAGTGGCGGCCGATACGGAATCCCACTGAGGAATCTTTGATTATGAGCGCGTGCGCACAATCAGTCAGCAGTGGCACAGTCAGTGCCAGTTGAAGAAGCCGTCGCTGTCTATGAGTCGGACTCAGTCTCTGTCTCTGTCTCTGTCTCTGTCTCTGTCTCTGAGTCGGACACGATGTCAGCATTTCTGTGGCTCAATTATCATGCACAAAGCGCAGCGTTCATAAAACGATTCTGCGTTTCTTTCTGGCCAAATGGCGTCTTGCGCCTTGTTTTGCATGCGCTGCTCGTTAAGAACGACTCACAGAACAATACAACAGCAGCAGCAACAGCAGCAGCAGTTGCCCAACTGCTGTCCAGTAATGGGCTAAGCCCATTTTACCCAAGTCACAGTCATAGCCCATGCCAAAGCTGCTCTGGCTTATAATGATGCAAACAAAAATAACAAAATACAGCCAGCGCTGTCGACTGCATATTGATTGGCCAACCACTTCTCCCATGGCGCGTTGCAATGAGCCAAAGAATGTGCTAAGTCAATCTCATCTTTAGCGTATTATTATTGAATATAAGCTAGTAATGCTATAGAACAAATTTTATTTGTTGATTGTACAAATAAATATAATAAAATAATACAAAAAATATATATTTGAATTTTTAAGAAAAAGACTTTTCCATTTAATACTATTAAATTTTAGTTCCTAGAAATTTGATTTGATTTTAAAATCTTTTTTTATGCTTTCAGGCATATTTATATTTTTTTTTTTATACAAATCTTGATATTTTTGTACAGATTCTCGATATTTCTTTAACTATAGCCAAGTTTTTCGATCTCAGCCCGACTGCTTTGGAGCCAGTTCTTAAGCCAAGGCTGGCATGTACTCATACAGTCGTAACATAACCAATTTAATTTGTTTGTTTTACTAATCAGTGGCACGTACAAGCCCGTTTCTATACCCTACATCTATACATATATATGTAGAAGTGGGTATATTGGTTTGGATACCAGAAGTAGGTTAGAGGTAGAGCAGCCTCTGCTCTTTATAATGAGTTAAAGAGGTACCTGGACTCTATACATAAGATAGATATTTCTTTATCTATTCTAAATCAATTAACAAGTAAAAGTTCAAATTATATATGTTGAATTATGTAAAACATGTTTTGAATAATACAAGAGCTTATATGAATCCTAAGACTCTTTAGACTAACTAATTCAGACTAAGATTCTTATAGTTAGAACTTGCCAGCCACAAACTTCATCTAAGATAGCTAAGAGCCAAAAGCTCTCTAGTTGCAGGGTAGCGCCTAGTCGACTCCCACTGAAAGCACTCTTACTTTTTTTGCGTTAAAGTGTCTTTGGCTTGTGGTTCGGTTCTTTTGGGCTGTTTGCTCAAATTGTTGTTGTCGCTGATGTGCCGTTTTTGTATTGCCCGCCGTTTGGTTAAACAGCCCACGTTTAAACATGGCTAAGAGCGTGCTAATCAAGTAGCTCAAAAAAAAAAAAAAAAAATAGACGAAAAAAATGAAAATGGAAAAAAAATTACGCGAGCGAGTGAACAAATGCTGTTGGGCCGTGCTGTTGGCTATTCTGCTTGGCTCTCTGCTCGTCCGCCGCTTGGCTGCTTGGCTGCTTGGCTATTTGGCCAACCTATCTACATTTGGCTGTACGGGTTTTGGACTCCTATACAGAGTTACGTTTGGGGCTGGGCCACCGGTTCGTTTTGATGGCTTCTAGGTGAAGGTCATTGTGTGACTGAAATGTTAATTTGTCCGTCTGTCTCTCCGTCCGTCTGTTTGTCTATCTGTTTATAGCCAAACACTCTCTATACAGCTTTGGCATGTGGGCAACAAGAGTTTCTTTTTATGACAGTTGATATATTCTGCTGCTGCTGCTTTGAGGGTGCCCAAATGCTTAATGTGGCTAGAACCCATTAAAACAAAACAAAAACTTGGCTATTTGAGGCAAGCGTTGCCATCAAATGAAGTCAATTGGTGTGTGTTTCAACCGTGCTTGTGTGTTTATGTCTATCAACTTTGCTCGTTCGGATTGAATAACTGAATGATTGACTAATCGACTAGCTGCTGCGACTGATGCTCCCATACACAGGTGCAAATCGGAGTTCTCTCTTAAAATAGTTACCTTTTTGCTGATTTATGCGAACAGCAGACAAATATTTGAACAAAATAAATCATTGGGCTGAACTGAAGAAGTGTTTCAATTTGTTCTTTATAAGAAATGAGTTTTTGGCAGCTGGAGAAAAATATTTAATAGATTATTTATATTTAAAAGATTATTTATTCATAGAAAATATAGAAAAATATAATAAAAATTTATTTTTGTAACAAAATTAAGTTAAACATTTAAAATTGTCTTTAATGTAATTATAATTAATATTGCAAATGAATATAAAGAGTTCATCTTGAAACTCTTATAATTTTTATTCTTATTTTTTTTATGCAGCTGAATCTGCACTCTACTCTAAATATATAAAAAAAATTATTAAAAATTATTCGCACTCAACTTTGCTCATAATATTTATATTTTAGTCCACAAATAGTTTGAAACTCAACTTTCATTTAGAAATTTCGCATTTATTTTGTGTGTCAGGGCCACGCTGCATGTTCCGTGCTCCGTGTGCTTTGTTTTTGTTATATTTTGCTGGTACTTTGTACTCTTGAACTGTGCAGCAACTGAAAGTGTCCAAACAATTTGCATACTGATTGTCATAACATCAGAACTTTGTCAGTTAATAAATAAGGCGAGATATGCTTCACTTTTTTGGCGCTCTATGCCTCTGACGCATGGGCTACGTGTCCCACTCGCTGTAGATTTATTTTTT
The DNA here is from genome assembly GCA_035047545.1 of Drosophila paranaensis. Classification (NCBI taxonomy): domain Eukaryota; kingdom Metazoa; phylum Arthropoda; class Insecta; order Diptera; family Drosophilidae; genus Drosophila; species Drosophila paranaensis. The sequence continues at coordinate 10,487,899 of JAWNPL010000153.1, forward strand.
AGGGCGGAAGTGGGTATCGTTTGATGACAAACGTGTCTATGGTGGCCCCGCAGCTCTGTCAGGGGCTAACCCTGGCGCTTAAGAGCGACATTGTTGACATTTCGCTGAGCTATCTGGACAGTTGGATCGCGATGTATGCCCGATATGCCAGGCAATCGGATTTGAAATGAATGCGTGAATGTGCGGATGTGTGGAGCTCTGACTGTGACTCTGACTGTGGCTGGGTGTCTGCTGAAGGCCTTTCAAAATTTATGGCGGTTCGCAAACAGACGCAGGAAAAAGGGAGTTCTTGTCTGTGACCGAATGGAAAGGTTTTTTTTCTATTTTGTTGCTGTGGCTGCAACTCAAAGGCTGCAAGGCTGATTTATTTCTGCTTACTTCACTCATTACACGAATTACGCAAGAAATTTAGACCGATGCATATCTGCAAAATGTATGGCAGGCCGTCAACTGAACGAATTAGCAGATGTCCGATTGCCAAAACAAAATTGTTTAGATTGTTAATCACAAAGTAGCTGCGAGCTACTGCATCGCCCAACTGTTGAACACTCTGCGAAATGCCAAAGAAATTCCATAGGAAATATGTTCAAAGACTCGCAAAATTATGTTTTGAAAATAAATATTTTGTGTAGAAATAAAACTTAATCAAAATATTTCCTAGCTCAGCCACATTTTGTATACTCTACAAAAACATATTTGATTTACATTTGTTGACTTAAATTTGTCTTTAGCTCACTTTGTTATATGAAGTGATATGAGCCCTAAATGCAAATAAAAAAAGACAATAAAACAAATTGCTTTAAGCTTCACGTTTAACTAATTAAGCATTGTAATTAAAGCGCTACTCTAACTGAATAACTAATTTGTGAAAAAATGTGGGAATTTCCCGAATCTGTATAATCATATATAACATATAATATATATATATATATATATATATATATATATATATATATATATATATATATATATATATAAGCATTGCTTATCTCATTAAAAAAAAGAAAAAGAAAATAAATAACTAAATGAAAAAAAAAAAAATATAAATTAAAGGCACATCGATTTTTTTTAAATAATATATTAAATACATATATACAAAAAATAAATTATATAAATACCTATAAAATAAATTTAAAAAATCTTAAATTAAATAAATCAAGCAAATATATAATGAAAAACAAATAAATGAAGTGAATACAAAATTCATATTAATTGTATGATTTCATTTTTATTTCATTTATTTTTATTTAATTTATTTTTATTTAATTTTTTTTCTTTCATATTTTATTTATTTCATTTATTTTTTTAAATCTTTTTTTAATGTGATAAATAAAATTTAATAATTAAATATTCATAAATTTAATAAAACAAATAAGCAGTAAATTCAATTAAAATATGCAAGCATTTTTCCAGTAATTTTCCTCAGTTGCAGCTGAGTCTCATCCAGCTTTATATCAACTTAGCCACAAAGTTTGACTTACAACCTTTTGCAGTTTGAAGAGTACAGATTAATAATCGATCACTCACTTATACATATATGTATATATACACTCTGTAGCTTTTAGCTTAGATACTCCGGCACAGCATAACAGCAGCTCGAACGACGACAAAAGCAGCCGCAGGGCAAGCACGCGCTCGCCTTACAATTTATGAGCTGTGCCCAGCCGAAGATCATAAAGCATATATACAGATGTGCATATATGTATGTACACATATATACATATACATATAGGAGATATTGAGAACTGGCCCCGTTGTGATTTACCGACTGCGCTTCAAGTAGCCGTGGCAGCTGTCAATCAATCCGGCTGCAATCGGCTTCCATATGCGATGCCTATAAAAATGTCAGAGCCAGATGAAGAGCGTAAGAAAAAAAAATGAGAAAAGTAAAAGTGGCTTACGGTAAAACGATCTGTCGACAAGACGCAGACAAAAGTGAAGAATCGCTATCTCCTCACTCCACACTCAGCCACACTCAGGCCACACTCGGCCACACCCCCAAAAAGCAAAATGCGTGCGCATCCGCTAAAAGACAATTTCTGACCTCAAAAACGTTTAGCACTCGAAATATTTCTGATCTGCCTGACCGATATTGGCAATCAGCCTGTGCATACATCACCCATACGCTCGACTGCTGCTGCTGCTGCTGCTGCCGTTGCTGCTGCCGTTGCTGCTGCATTTAGTTAATGAGCCCTTAAACTGTGCCGCTGCGTTTTCACTTGGCCAACGATCTCAACGTGCCGAGCCGAGCCCCAAAAATATATTTAATTTTTATTATTATTATTATTGTATATTGAGCTGGGTGTGGGCTCTGAAGAATGGTCAAATGCTGATGGTCAACGCGTTCATTTCTACCTGGTCACAAAAATGAATTAAAAACAAAAAAAATACTGATTTTATTTTTTATATTATTTTGCAGACCTTCGAGGCGGCCTAACGCGCAAATAAAACCCCCAACAAATTGCCGTTGTTTTACCCACCGATTCTCCGTTGTATTTTATATATATTTTTCTCGTTTTTTAAAACCTTTTCGAGTAACACGAAACGAAACTGTCAATTGATGTATTCGGCGCCAGCCAAGTCAAAGTTTTTTCTGCTTTTTTTCTTTTTTTTGTTATTTCCTTGGAATTATCTTAATGTGAAATCTTTAACTATGCTTGGGACATGGCCGGCAAGGGACACATACAGAGAGACAGCCAGCCCGACATACTAATACATTTTTCAGTGTATATGTTTATTGAGTGTACCTTAAGACGGTTTTAATGGATTTCGCTTGACATGACTCTGCCTCATGCGCTCGCTGCCTTTGACAACGGCCAAAGACTCGTTTAATTGCAAAGTTTTGTAACAATCAAATTTGTTTGTGAAATAAGAGAAAAGAGTAAAGATTTCATATCATCTCTGCGTGTTGTATAAGAGCATAGCTACGTCCTTTTAAAATTCAAAACTTTCTTTTTAAGTTGACTTTTAAATTCTTACACACAAATTCAAGTTCAAACTGAAAACCTTTGTGGAATTTTAAGCGCTGCATACAATATTTATGGTAATTGGGGTTGCCGATGTCATACAGTGATAAAAAATGGAAATTCCGTATTCCGGACGTGTGCGGAAAAGCGAAAATCTGTTCAACATATAATCAAAGCAAAAAACCACACGCTGAAAAAGCCAACAAAAAATGTGCATTTAAGCTGAAAACACTCTAACGGAAAAAGACATTTTTAAAAGTTTTTAGCAGGTTTTTATTAACGAACTTGTTTAAAGGATTATTCATTTCGAAGTTGCTTGCTTCAGCTTTAACGTCTTTTAAATATGGGAAATTTCTTCTGTGCTGAAATTGTTATTATTCCCTTATTTTTCCCATATTAATTTAAAAAATTACCTTTCGTGTTTTGTTAAAGGAAGTGCTTAGCTTTGGTGAATTTCTTAGTGTAGTATTGATAATTTCCTCACAGTTATAATAATTATTACTCATAGGGAAATTTTAAACTATTACTTTGGTGAAGTTATGCAGCGTTGCCACCTATCAAAAGAGCCAATGTCTACCTAACTCAACTATCTCTTCGTATCTCCATCGTCTCACTTAGTTGCCATTCAATTGAAACAATATCCCGCTTAAAATGTATCTAAAGCAAAAGCTAATAATGTTGCCCAATGCCGTAAGCTTGGGTGACTTTAAGAGGCGCACCCAAACCGGATAAGGATGTTCACGGACTCATTAGTAAGCACAATGTGTAGTACGCCATTCGGCAGTGGGCTAATCCCGGCCTGGTTCAGCATGTCAGGTAGGCAAGCGCCTGCCCAAGTGTTTAACTTTTATCTTGGCCACATAAAACAAACTTTACAGCAGTTTTAGAGTCGTAAACAGCTTATGAAATTTTAATGCCCCAGCATCAGCAGCGCAAATCTGTGTGAATTTTAGGAACTTTAAGGATATTGATTTTATTTGCACCGATTCGGACACTGTATAGAGAGCACGTAGTAGCTCCGGCAGAGGCAGGATGAGGAGGTGGAGGTGGAAGTCACATGTCCATGGCACGCAACAATGACTACAAAGCCGCTTAGAAGGTTGTGCTCCGTTTCGCCCACGCCGCATCGCCGTTGGGGTGGCAACTCTGCTCGTTGGCTAAATCTGTCTGCTAAAAATGTCAATAGCGCTTATTAGGCAAAAGTTCAATGCGCTGCAAGCGGGCATTACTCGACGCAACAGTCTAAATGGCAGCTGAGCATCTTCCACAGCCACTTGCCGGAGGTGCTATAAGTGGGCGCCCAAGTGTGTGGAAGCTCAGTCGAAGCGCTCTCAAGTCCGCTTAATGCCAGAGAAGAAGTCAGAAGACTGCCATAGCTAACTAAATGAGATGTAAGTATCACAGGTGTTGACCTGCTAAGTACGGAGAGAGACAACACAGTTAAATCCGCACATTTATTATGCATTTTAAATCGACGTTTGAGAAATGACTTTTAATGAGCTGCACAGACTAACTAGGTGGCAACTCTCTAGATAAGCGACAGCTGTTCAATTGTAAACAAACATGTTGACGGTGTTGGAAAGCGTGCGACTAATTGCATTTAAATTGTGATTATATTATGTTAGTTTATTGAATTAAAAATGTGCTTTTCGAATTTAAACAGTTTATGAATTTATTTATTTTTTACCCTATTTACTAAATGGCAGCTTCGTTTAAATAAATGAATATTAAACGTTTATTCAATGCTTGTGATCGATAAAAATATTGGTAATTGTAGGGAAATACTTAAATTTTTAAATTGCAAAAAATGTCCTTGGGGAATTTCCCGAGCAACTTTCTTAAGCGCAATATTTGAACGGAATAAAAGTGATAAGTAAGTAAAGAAGCAAGAACTAATCCTATTATAAATAAAACATATATCTTTAAATACATTGATGAAAACTAAGAATTTCGAAAAAAAATTTACATATATAATTATAATACATCTCTAAAAAATTCAAAGTTCCAGCAAATTTAACAAATCCTTAGACTATTGAACGATAGCCAAATCAGTGTACTGAAACATATAATGAAGCACTTAAATTTTGTTAAATAAAATGTTATCAGGGACATTTGCTTTGCTACGTTTAACGCTGCGTATGATTAATCACTTGACTAATGCACTCGGCACGGCGCTTAGTGCCACTGGCACTGGCAGGGCTGTATGATATTAAAGCCGAAGTGTCAGAGGCACTTAATTTAAAATGCATGTTAAAATGTCATTAAATTGAAGCAGGAAGTCAGCTGTTTAGCTACTCACATACACATGAGCTGCCTGCAAGCGAGAGAGGGACTCGATAAAAGGTTTGTTTTACGCCCGAGATTCGCCCTCCATTATTAGGTGGAGCGTTTATTCAACTCTGCGCAGCGAGGCGTAGTCGCTGTCATATTAGTATGAATATTACCAAAAAATTAAACAAAGCGAAATTGCTGGCGATGGCAGCTACAGATAGGCTAATTACGGTACAGGGGTCACATACGTATGCACAAATCTGACTAATCAGACTCTGAGCTGACTTTAGCCACTTAAAGCAGCCAAATTGAGCTTCGAGCTGTTTCAGATATTACTCATGCGAGTGCACGCTCGCTTGCAACAAAGCAGCACAAGCGCAACATTGAGCGGCTGCAAATTGAAATCCACTGATGATCTACGCATGGCCGTCTGCGGCAGCCTTGACCTGGTTCTTGAAAACTGACAACAGCAGCGGCGACGACGACGACGCCAGCCACATGCCACATAACATACAGATTGCAGCCAAGTCTGGCAAAGACAGCGACTAGTTTGTTGCATTCAACTGCTGCAGCTGTTTGGTTAACCACTTAACCGGTTTGCCGCTGCCAATACTCTGTAAAAGGTGGGAATTTTCAGAAGAGGTAGCTGAAGCTCAAGAGATGCATCTTTAGGTGAGACTATAGCAAATCAAATTCACTAGATGACTTCATGAAGACGTTATCATTGGTGCACTAGTTGACCTAAAATATGTATACTTAGACCCTTAGTGCACCTTAGTCCTTACATACTCTAATGAATGCTGAAGGCACTCCTCTAGCTGCCTCAGATGCTTGTGGTTCGAGAAAGAAAATTGACTTAGGCCATAGCTTCAGTATCAGCTCCCAACTCCGTCTTGACTAATTCTTTGCAGGATATATGTCAGTCGCGCATACCCCAGCATACTCCACAGCAATCTCACTTATTTCACACTGTTTATGGCAATTCGTTTGATGTCGTTTACTTAAGAGACGCCAGCGGCAACAGCAGCGATTTGTACATTGCATTTTTGGCGGTCAAATTTGTTGGACGTGAGACCACAGCAAAAAGAAAAAAACGGAATTGGGGGCGTGGCATATATCGATGCAGACGGAGATAATGTAGAAGACAAGTAGTCGGTGTAAGCGATCAGATAAATTGCGTAATGAAATTGCCAATAATTTATTGAACTAGAATTTTATTTAAATTGAAAATTATAGATAATTTATAAGTGTTTCATGGATGAAATATAATTTAATAATAAAATTATAGATAATTTAAGTGTAGCTCAACTAACAAACTCTTTAAGTGCTACTAAGCCAGGCTAAGTTTAAATAGCCAATTAAATATTTTCAGCAAGTTTACTTAAAGTTTTTGTCTCTTGTACATAAACACGCTTAAGTTGCTCTTTAAATGTAATGACCACACACAAGCGGCCCTATGCTACCCCACACTGCCCCATGCTGCCCCAAAATGTCGCTAAGCAAACATATTAGCTTAAAGCTTAATATATTAGGCCATAATATGAGCAGCTGGCATGATGCGGTCGACGCGTGTTTGTTTGTTGTGTTTGTATACCCTTCGAGAGGTTGCTATGACTATGTAGGTGCTTATGTAGCACATGTTCTCTAAGGATAGTATGTATAAAGCTAGATGACTAAGGATGACTAAATTTAAAATGTCCTATTGTTAGCGGATTGTGAGTATTAATGGCTTGCGAGGCGAGTGAGTCTGTCAGCTTTTGAAGGGTTTACCTGACTTGAGCTTAGCGATGAATATTAATTGTCTAGCAATCTTATATCTATATAAATATCTATATGTCCAAGCTAAGATACTTAACATTTATAGATATTTATACGGTCTCTTAACCTAATTTTGTTTTATTTTAAAAAGAATATAACTGAGTCTAATAGAAAACAAATTTGAAGACTATTGCTGGAATGATATAGAAAACATTCAACATTTACGGTGAAAGCGAAGGGTGGGATACCCTAATGACGCACAGTATATGATACATATATATGTAAGAAGTTCTCCATTTATATATAGTAAAATAAAATATTAAAATGCTTATAAAAATCGTAAGAGCACCATTTACAAAATATGTATATAAAAAACCTTTTATAAATAAAGTAAATTTTGTTTAAAAAAAAGAAAACTTTTAAAAGACGAACTCTTCTATTTTCCAATATAGCTGCACATACCTAATGAGTTAATCAACCACTTATACATGTATGTATATATCATAATACATAAATATTATAAATTTTATTTCGAATATATCATATACACAGTTATTATTATATCAAGCATTGATTGGTCACATAAACCTTAGGCATAGGGCATACACTCTTCGTCTTACCACATCCAACACACTTTAGCTTGTTTTATTTTTTGCGAAGCTTTTAAAATTAAGCAGCACAGGCTGCGCAGCAAGCAAAACACCCCGCAACCACCTACGTCCAAAGCCACCACAGGCAGCCACCCACAATAAAAACAAGGTTCCGCCTGCTCTTATGGCATACTTAGCGGACGTCAGATTAGCTGCGGCTGCGGCGCAACATGTTGCCGGACTCGCTCGCTCGCTCCCACTCTCTCTCTCTCTCTCTCTCTCTCTCACGCTCACACGCCCTGTCCCTTTTTGTGAATGTGTATGTGTTTCGGTTAGCTTCTATTTGCGCTGCGGTTTTGGCTAAAAAGGGTTTGGGCTCGCAGTTAATGCCGAACAATTAGAAATGTTCCGTGCCATGGAACAAGTGTTTCTCTTGCTGTTCATAATTTCTTTTTCAGGGCTGGGGCTCTCGCCCGCTGTTTTTATCGGCATAGAAATGTGATTTAAATTTACATTTCAAATGGAAATTTGCACACAGAGTGGAATAAGAGGGGGAGGTGGGCTGTGAGGCCCTGCGGTTCATTGTTTACCGACTGCTCTTAATTGAAGCCAGTTGGTGTTGGGCCCGAGCTTACCTCGTGCTTGTCACCGTCGTCTTGACGGCTTTTTTCTCTGCCCATTAATTTTACAGTACAAAAGCCTCGGTTTTAGCCAGGTAACCAAGCGAGCGCGCCAGCGGCCAACCGGTTTTAAGAGAGCTCACACATCTAATACCAAGTTCAAGGTCAAGATCGCAGTCGCAGCAGCAGCAGCAGCAGCAACCGCAGTGTGCATCACCAGCAGTGCTGAAACAAAAAAACACAGCATCACTAAGGTGTGACGATGGCGGCGTTGTCTTCAAAGATTTTTCAATCTCTGGCGAAGGCGGCGCCGTCCGCAACGGAAGGGGCAGGCCAAAGGGAGGGGCGGTAGGGCGCAACACGGGAGCTGTTTGTCAGCAGCGCAATGCATGGGCTGTTAATTAAATATATACTATATAGACTGTGGGTAAGTCAAACAGCTTTATATATATATATATATATATGTACATACGATTTTTGCAATAGAATGCAATCAAGAGATTTTCCCACGAATTACGCCATTGCCATTGACTTTGAGACGTCAAGTGCCTCCGAGCCGGCCGAGAACTGGGCACGATTTCCACTTAGAAGCGCCAAAGAATGCGCTTGAGCAGTGCTTGAGTATGCAACGACTTTTGTTACATATAGATAAGTCTGATTCCAGACTGAACTAATCCGTATAAAAGTTCAAAGAATAATCAAATTTTATTAAATAAAAAATTAAAATAAATTTATATAAAATTAAAAAAAAAAACATCATATAAAAATTTAAATAATATATTATATTTTTTCAAATTTTAAATTAATTTAAAAATTTTAATATAATAACAAAAATTCTTGACGTTTTCTAATTCGCTTCTCATTTCAAAGCTCTGGGAACAAGCCCATTTTGTGCTTAAGCCCACACGCCGTGCTTTCGAATTTGCTTCGCTTATTAACTATAATTAAGTCAATTTTCTGCTTAAATCAAGTCAATTTATGCTGCAAAATAGCTTTAGTTAATTAAATATTTATGATATTTTAAATCGCATATTCAATACAGTCTTCCTAGTCAGCTCAATGAGAAGCTTCTATAGGCGAACCGCCCTTAATGAAAACTTAAGTTAGCAAGCTTAAGAGAATATATTTATATATATAAATTCAAACAAATATTGTTTAAAAATATACAAACTTCTCAATTAAATTTCCTTAAATTTTCCTAAAGTTCTAAATTTACCTTTCGAGACCTCTAGTCTGCCATATAAGACACAGGAAGCGGCCTAATTGACTCATCTTTGATTTTTGATAAGGTCTATCTATATATACTTCATAGCTTCAGTCCAGCCATCTTTTCTCCCAACTTTACAACATCAATAGGGTATTTTTCAATCCTACCAAATACTCAAACTTAATCAAATATAATAACGCCTAGTCCCATCTATCCAATTGCAGCTGGATCATAAATCTCCCATACAATCCATAAACTCTTTAAAATCTCTTACTAAATTTATAATGCAGCACGCAGAGCCGTCTAAAAAAGAACAAATTTGGAGAGCGGAAAAGTAAATGGCGTGTGTGTGTGTGAAAGACAGACGCAAAAAAATATTCAGTCCATACGGATATCCTGAATATCTGTCCATAGCTATGCTACTTGCCACTTTGCTCTGACAGTCATTTCCGTTTTGAGGGTTTTCCTCTCAGCTCTCCATGAACTTTTAGCCATTTTGTGTATGTGTGTGCGTGTGTTTCTGTGTGTGAGTGAGACCTGTTGCACCGGCTGCGATTTATATCATCGTAAAAGCTGCCATTTGAATTTGGGAATTTAATTTTAATGCCGAATGCGATGCTGTGGGCGGCTGGGCGGCTGGGCGGATGCTTAATAAAAGGGCTCTGATAACTGAAATATTTTCGGCATAGAAATTGAGCCAAAGCCGTGCAGTAAACGGTATGTGTGTGCGTGTGTATGTGTGTGTGTGTGTATGAATGCCACAATGCCCAGGCCGCATCCACATCGTCAGCGATGGCATCGCACACGCGTCGCCCATTAGGCGAGCCTGTCATTTGCTCGTCTAACGGAAGTTGTCTGTGTTAATGGAATTACATGAATTTCAACTCTGAACCGCAGAGCAGGATGGCAAGCGACATTTCCCGTTGAAGTGTTGCCTGCTACGGCCCATAAACTTTGGTGCTGAAAGTTTTCTTTTTTCTCTTTATCAGCGCAACCGGAAATGGAAATAGCAAGAGACACAAACAAACAGCAGCGATTCGCTTGAGTCTCAACATATTAAAGTCTTAGGCTTAAGGCAAACTAAATATTTTCAGCTGCCAAACTAGGGCAACGAAAGCCCAAAGTGGAATTCCACTTTTTCAATTTTTTCTTCTTGATTTAAACGGAAAAATAAATTGCTTTTTTGCAATTCAATTTCATTTAAAATGGCATTTAAATATGTTTCTCACCACGAACGACTTGGTGTGTGGTGAGTTTCAGCGAACTTTATGCAAAAGCCTGCCTTGGTGGCAACGCCAACTACAGGTGGCAACATTGCACTTTAAGCATGCGTGCCGTTCAAATTAACGCGGTTTCTTTTAAATATTAACTTAAATTTGAGCACTAATTAAATAGAAAAATTAATTTCTAAGCTTAATAAAAGCAGAAATCCTCTAGGGTCAATTGCCATTATGCGTGCGAGTGAGATAGCACTAGTTAGACGCCCTCTAGAGAAGGAGCCAGACAAGGATGGCCACTGGCAGCATTTTCTGGCAGCTTTTCTTCTGTTTATTCGCACATTTTCAGGTTAAGCCTCAATGTAATGAAGGCGTTAATTTGTAATGCCGGCGCAACTTGGCTTTTTATAAGCTGCCAGCATAGTATCAACTATTTATGTATATATATAAAACATATAGAAACAAATTGGAAGCAAATGTGTAAGTAGAAAATGGGAATTGCTGTGGAAATCGTGTACTTGCAGCTGCTGCATCTGACGAAATATTTCTGTCTATTTTACGCCCAGTCAAAGTCCTGTACGGTACGGAGCAAATGGAGTCCACGTTGATACCGTCATGCGGAACGATCATAGCGAACGGATCCGTTTTTATGGTCATGGCCTATACGCGCTGTGGCCGGGAACCGGTTCGCACCACAATAACCGTTAACGAGCTGATTGGCAAGGGCACCTTCGGCCGCGTGTACCGAGCCAAACTGGACAAGTCGGAGCGTCCGGTAGCCCTCAAGCAGGTCGACTTCGATCCGTACGTGATGGAACGGGAGCCGGAGATCATGAACTACCTCGAGGGGCACTGCAATATCGTGCGTCTGATCATGCACTGCTACGCCCAGATAGGCTGCTCTCCGCAGAACTATATGCTCATGGCCATGGAGTATATGCCCATGACACTCTCGGAGTTTATACTCCAGCAGCGGCAGCGGCCAATGCAGACGGTCTACGTGCGCATCATCTCCTATCAGCTGTTCCGGGCTCTTGGCTTCCTGCACTCCCACTGCATTTGCCATCGGGATATCAAGCCGGAGAACATGCTGCTCGATCCGCTCACGATGAACGTCAAGTTGGCTGATTTCGGCAGCGCCAAGTTCCTGGAGGCCAACGAGTCGAGTGCCACGTACATCTGCTCGCGGGTCTATCGGGCGCCCGAGCTCTTTGCCAACTGCCAGCGATATGGCACCATGGTGGATGTCTGGAGCGCCGGCTGCGTGCTCGCCGAGCTGCTCAAAGGCGTCGCGCTCTTCGGGAGCAACAAGCACGACAAGGCCCAGCTGCTGTTCATGATCAGCGTCCTGGGCACCGACGGGCTGGAGCGAGCACCTCAAGTGCTGGGCGCCAGCGGCCTGGACATCAGCATAATGGTCATCCCGCGACCCACCTGGGAGACCCTAATTGGCTACCGTGTGCCGCCGGACTTGGCGGCACTGCTGGACAGGTGCCTGCAGTACGAGCCCTGCGCACGCATCGCCCCACTGCGCGCCTGTGCACACTCCAGCTACGACGAGCTGCGCACCATGGACGCCCTCAGCACGCAGATGCCCAACGGCATGCGCCTGCCCCCGCTGTTCAATTTCAGCGAGCACGAACTCAAGGTGGATCCGGGCCTGTGGATGCACCTCTTGCCACTCAAGCTGCAGCAAGTCATCAAGCAATAACGAAGAGACTAGTCAAAGGCAACCCTAGATATTAAGTTCACATAGTTTATATTGAGCATGGACTGTATTAGTTTATATTCATTATAGTCTTTAATACCCAACATGAGGTGAGTAACTGAAACTACTTATGAGGACTAAGGGTCCTAAGTGAGCAGGAAAAGTTACTGTCCTTTTGAAACCATGAAGAAAATTCAAATTAATCTATAATGGATCATTCGATAATCCAGATAAATTCAGTCACCTATAGCTGCCCATATTTCTGATCCGATCTATTGTTGGAGCTTCATTTTTGCTAATGAAAAACTCTCGACTTCAGTATTAATTTAATTATTTAAATATAATCAAAAAATTTTTGAATATATATATTTTATTTAATATATATATTACTGATTATATTATAGTAATAACATATAATAGTAATATATCTACATATATTTATTATTGATATTATAGATACATTGTAGAACTTTCGGACTTAAGCCAATTAGTTAGTAGTATGTATCTTATATTGTTTTACATTTATTTTATTTTATATTCATTATATATTTTATTAAATTTGCTACTTCTAGTAAATTTGCTTTGTCTGGGCTTGCCCTGCACGCATATTAGGCTATAGTTCTCCTCTTGTCTTAGACCCACTCACATCCGCATTCCCTCTCCCTCTCTCTCTCTCTCTCTTTCTTTCTTTCTGTGTCCTCTCTTTTGCTGTCACCTTGAGGCTTATAGGAATCACATATTCACAAGCTGGCCTTTGCCAGCTCTGCCCACTTAGCTTTAATTCTGCTCTCTGGTCAGAGCCTTTCCACATCCTTCAGCTCTGTTGTGTCTACTAGGGATACTCACTAGCCGTGCTCACTGGCCGCTTCTTCTTCTTCTTGCCTTCACGCTGCTTCTGCCAAGCCTGTCAAATGCTCACATTCAGCCGAATTTCCTTCACTTCACCTTTACATTCCGTCCTGTCTTTTGCTGTCACTTTGAGGCAAAATTTTCTTTTATATTTCATTTTCTTACGGCGTCTTCCTCTCGCTCGAATTACCTCTGCCTGGGCTTCAGACTATAGATTTTTTTTTTTTCGTTTTTCTTACAGAAGTCGGCTGAAGCCAGTCCAGATTTATTTTTTATATATATTCACATAATGTATATAGTTCGATGTGGTTAACTCCCATGAATGTGACAGACTTTGCAGTAGCTCGCATGGGACTCGAGGAACCGCTCTGAATTTAGAGACGCAGTAGCCTTTGAGTCATAGAAAAAGTCGACCATCCGTTTGACGGTCTGGAAGTGGTTCAGTTCTGTCGGTGCTCTCGTTCGGTAAACGTCGGCAGAAGCCAAAAAAAAAAAATCTGAAGAAAAAAAATCTTGTGGAAAAATCGTGTAATCGGAAAATTAAAATATGGAATTACCATCGATGGTGGAACGTTCCGGCAGTCGGTTGGTGGTGCGCAGCCTGGTCAGTGGCGCCACCGTCTACCAAACGGCAATGGAGGAGAGTGGGGCAGCAGTGGCAGCTCCGACAGCCACACGTCCCTTGGCCAGCGCCGAGATGCTCGAGCGGCAGCTGCAGCTGCTCAGCAATCGGACGACGACGGCTCAGCCGCTGCCGCTGGCCCTGTCCAAGGCCGAGCAGGAAGACGTTGGCAAGGAGTCGCTGGAGGCTCGCGCTGAGGAGGAGCTGCCGCAGTGCAAGATCCGGCGCAACTACAGCTGCAATGCGTGCGCCTTCTTCACCCAGAATCCGCGCAGCCACCTGTCGCACCTGCGCGACGTGCACGGCGAGAAGATCGTGATCAACGAGTGCAAGCTCTGCCTGTACGCCTCGCGGCACTTCCAGAAGCTGGTGCGGCACATGAAGATGGTGCACGGCTGCTCGGACGATGACAGCACGGGCCTGGCTGGGCGCCGGCACTGCAACCGGGAGGCGCGCAAGCGTCGCCTGGAGGAGAGCATCGAGGCGGCAGCTGTGATGCCAGCTCCAATCCCCCAGAGCACCGGTGGGGCAGCCCTGGCGGCTGAGGCTGGACCTAGCGCTGCAGTGCAGCCGGCTGGGCCCTCGCTGAAGCAGCTGAAGAGCGAGCTGCAGCTACAGGAGCAGCAGCTGCTGAGCAACGTGGAGGCCTTCAATCGCCAGCAGCAGCTGCAGCACCTCCAGCAGATGGTCTCGCGCAGCGCCAACATCTTCTCCATGGCCTTCGAGTTCCAGATGTGCATGCTGCCGCCAGCCACTGGCGGCCGGCCCGTCGAAGAGCCGGACCGTGAGCAGGAGAACAGGAGCAGCAGCTCGGACTCGGAGGAGTTGCCGCAGGCCGACGACTGCGCCACCCCAGAGGCACTGGATCTGTCCGCCGGCTCCTCAGTCACCCAGTACCAGTGCCAGAAGTGCTCCTACAGCACTCCGATTCGGGCGCGCTTCAAGAAGCACGTCAAGTACCATTCAATGCCGCTGATCAAGTGCGGCTCGTGCGACTTCCACTCGCCCTACAAGTGGAACCTGGACAGGCACACCAAGAACCACGGCGCCAACGGCTACTTCAAGTGCGCCGTCTGCGACTTCAGCACCAACATCAAGCAGTCGCTGACCATCCACGAGCTGAACCATCACGTGGCTCGCCGCTCGGCTTCGCAGGAGCAAGTGCAGACAGCTCCAGCAACTACACTGGACTCGTCCACGGATCAGGCAGAGCCGCTTGTCACTGAGCCCAAGTCTAGTCCCGCGAAGGCAGCTGGCGCCGCCTCGCCACTGTCCGAGCTGCCGCCCATCAGCTGCTCCCACTGCCAGCAGCGCGTGCCCAACGCCATGGAGCTGATCAGTCACCTGCAGCAGTGCGAGCCGGCGCTGCGCACCAGCACTCAGCTGGCCTGCGACATGGAGCTCGCTGGGGAGGAGGAGTATCGCGGTGCTAGCAGCGATCTGAGCTTTTGTGGTGTGGAGACAGCTCCTGGCTACGGCGAGGTAGGTAGTCAAGAGCAGCTCAGAAACGATCCTGTTGCAGCCTCTGCTTTTTGCCAGGTCACCGAGCAAGTGCAGCCGGAGGACTCGGATGCCCTGAAGAAGGTGTTCAAGTGTCCGCACTGCACCTTTTGGGCGGCCACCGCGTCGCGCTTCCACGTCCACATCGTGGGCCACCTGAATCGCAAGCCCTTCGAGTGTTCACTCTGCTCCTACCGCTCCAACTGGCGCTGGGACATCACCAAGCACATTCGGCTGAAGGCCATGCGCGACAAGTCGCACATCCAGGCGCAGGTGCTGATGAACGACGAGACGGGCCGCCGCAACTACGCCAAGTACAATCAATACCTGACCCTGATGAAGGTCAGCGCGGAGCAGGCAGCCGACGCCAAGACCATGCGCTGCGGCGAGATGCAGCCCAGCAACCTGGAGCAGCAGCAACACGTGCTCGCTGTGCCCCAGTTCGAGGAGGACAATCAGGAGAGTCAAGAAAATACCGACTCCGTGGCTGCACTCGACTTGCGCGTCTCCAACAAGCCCCACGCGGAGCCACCACCCGAACGCAGCCACTCGACACAGAAGCAAAAGCAGAGCAAGAAGCAGCATAACGATAACCACGCTCAAGCCCACAGCAAATCGAACAAGCATTCGCAAAAGGGATCGACATAATGAAGGACTTAATATCTAATCTATATACTAATTATATACACAGATTGACATTACAATAAATATAATAGCCTTATATAATATATAATATATTTATTGCACTTTTTCATATATGAGTAAAATATTGCTCAACTTTATATTCATTCTTTAATTATCCTTTAAGGACTTGCAGAAATTTTAAACATTTGGTAATACTTCATAGAACATTGCATGAGATCATTATAGGTAGGATCATTAAAAGCTTTAGCAAGATATTCGATTTTACGTTGAAATAAGTAAACATACTTAAAGGTCTTGCAGAAAGTCACATATCATTTCATAGAGTATTGCTTGAGATCATTATTACTAAAGTCTTAAGGCTTCAACTAGATATTCTGATTGCTCGTTCTACATTTTTGGGCTTACATTCAAATTGGATTTTAAAGTAATTTTATTATTTCCAGTGTATGTCCTCCTTGAAATTTACACGTTAAAATTTTTGCTTCCGAGTATCTAGTTTTAGTTGCATCACGCTTAGGCTTGAGTAAAGAGTTGAAACAGATAAGTGTTGGCTAGGGGGGCTCTAGGAGCAGCTAACTGACTAGTAACTATAATTTAGCTAAGCTAATTTATCTATTTGATTAAGGGGCTTTCATTAGCTAATTCAGAATTAGCCGATATTTTGCATCACGCGCTAATCACAGCAAACATTCCCGTATGAAAAATAATACTATGCAGAGTAGGACGACTAGCGGCACCAAAAAGCACAACTGATCCATGCCGAGCGTGGACAGCAGATTCCAAAGGTCGATGGCGAGATAACGAGCCTGTAACAGCCACGGATACGCCCATGCCCACAACTAAGTTGTCTGGCACTGAACGTCATCGAATGGCGACTCCTCATCATTGTCTGGTTCGTTATAACGCTGCGCTTTAAAGTCCGTCAACTCTACCTCCTCCGCTCCGTCCGGCACGGTAACGATTTCACGTGGCGGCAGCAGAGTCTCCAGCGTGATCAGCTGAGCTGGGGTGCAGAATCCGTTGGGCGGCATGTTCACCTTGAACTGCACATAGAGATTACCATAGTCTTTGGGTGTGCTGAACACTGGCATGCCACAGCCTTTCATCATTTTCATAGAATTGTGTGGCAACACCTCGCCCGGCTTGGTGCGCATGCACATGGTCCGGCCATTCAAGTGCTTGAAGCAGTGCGTATAGCCACATAGAGCCTCCGTTATATTGATCTCACGGTCGGCCATATACAGATTGGCATGGCCACGCCTAAAGACCGCGTGATCAGCCTGCACGAAGACCACAAAGAGGTCACCGTATTCTCCGCTGCGCAGCTGATGGCCCTCATTGGCAAAGGGCAGCTTTAGCATGTTTGGCACGCCGCGTTCAATCACCACATCGCGTTTCATTTGCTGCTCCAAAAAGCCAGAGCCAGAGCAAGTCTTACAGCGCATCGATTGCTTGATAGTGAACCCACGACCGCCGCACTGTTGGCAAGGCTGACAAACAGTGGAAAATAAGTTGTTAAGTCCCACAGTTGTGACTTCACACTTACCACATCGAAACCGCCCAGACCCAGGGATGTAAATGCCGGGGCATAGCCGACACCTTTGCAGCCCTCACAGGTTTCTCGGGCCTGCGGTGGACCGCCGTCGCCCTTACAGCCGTCACACAGCTTCTGTCGCTTGTATTGCACCGATTTTGTTTCGCCCCCGGCGTAGATCTCCTCCAGCGTCACTTCCAATTTGATCATAATTTTGCCATCGCGTCTCCCACCAAACCATCGGGAAAGAAAATCCATTGGATTTGAGCCGCCTTGGGCATCCTCTTGCAGACCTCTTATTCCATGGAGATCGTAGATTCGACGTTTCGCCGCGTCGGAAAGGATTTCGTAGGCAAATGATATTTCCTTAAATTTCTCAGTTGTGTTGGGATTCTTGTCTGGATGGAATTCTTTGGCCAACTTGCGAAAATTCTACGTTGAGCACGGGATTGATTAGGTATAAATAAATTGAATAGAACAAAAAGACCAAGAACCTTTTTAATATCTTCCGCGGTCGCATTTTGAGCCACACCAAGAAGATGGTACAAGTTTTGGTTGTCCATTGTGATTGCGCGCTAGCCCCTGTATTTAAAGAAAATACTCGTACATGGTAGTCATAAAAAATTTGGATGAATTATAAAAATTGTGGCACACTGATTTGCTCTTCAAATTGTTAAGATGTTCATTTTGTTGTTGTTTTCATTTGAATTTTGAATTCGTCTAATACTAAACAGCTGTGTTCACAGCTGCGCAGCTAAGCTTTAGCTTACCCAACTGTTTAGGAATATCAGTCTATTTATTTTGATCTATTAATTTTGAATTATGCCCTCTAATTATTCATTTTGAAAAGTTGTTGTTTAGATCAAATGCTTAAACAGTTGACGTTCAAAGAATTTAATAAATGCATTTTTGCGGACTGACTGTGCCGATATCGGGGTAATTTAAGTGTTGTAAAGTGCGAAAATGTAGTATAATATACAAATAATGGTCATCCTAAAAATGGAAAAAGTGTTGCAATCATTTCTAAAACATGTCTATACTGTTAAAACTATAATAATATAATTTACTTCGCAAATGAGTACTGATTACGCTTTCTTTCCGTGCTTTTATTCATATTTTTTGTGCGAATACCAATTTTTCTCAGTGTGACCGTATTCTGTATGGTAAAAAAGCACTAACATGAGTCATCAATGCGCGTCGCCGTAGATAACACGTTGGGCGTGGTGAAATTTAATTATTTATTCCAACGTTTGCTTTGGGCACACTAGGTCGTTTGTACGTCACATCATCGGAAAATTTTCCAGAAATTACGTACAAATTTTACGAAAAAAATTAAATAAAAATAATTTTTAAAAATTTTTAAATTTTTCTTTTAAGCCAAAAATCGGAAATAAAAGTGATTTGAATTAAAAAAGTGTGATTTTTCGCCGTAAAACAGCATTTTTACGCAAGCAAAATGGATGCAAAGTAGAGACGAAAAATTTTGTGTGTGTACCAACGAAAGAGAGGAGAAAACGGAACGCGAGAAAGTAAAAAGCAGAAATCATAACTACTCACTGGTGGTGTGCGTGAGTGTGGTAAGAAGCAGACAAAGCAAAACAGACGAAAACTGTGTTGCGCCTGGCAAAATGATGGAAAACTACGAGGACATGGATGTTCGACTAGGACACATTAATTACAAAGAGATTGGGGATGTACGCGAAGTCAAAGTACAAAACGAGTGCAACGAACTAAATAGTTATGAGCACACGCAGGCGAATTTTGATTTTGGCGCTGAAATTGTGACAACAAATGTTAAGCCAGCAACAACAGCAGCAACGGCAACGACGCCAGCAACAAGCGAAACGCAACCAAAAGAAAATAGTGAAATCAAAACAAAAACATTGCCTCAAATGGGAGAACATCAAATTGGCGCCAATCGAAATGCCGAAAATCTAACAAATGATTTGGAGCAAAGTGACCCAACCTCCGCACAGATTTTGGGAAGATCCTTATCCGAGGCAGATGATGATGATGAGGATGAAAATGAAGATTACAAATCAAGGTATAAATAGCTTCATCTGAAAAGCGAACAAACAAACTAACATATATAATTAATTAAATAACATACTAATCCTTTTACAAATTTAAATCCTTCCAACATAGGTTTTTGACCTTTTTGTAACAATTTGAAGTAAAATTTCAAATAAAAATTCTATTATTTTATTTAAATTGAAAATATCTTTTTTTTTCCCTCCATTGGCAAATATTTTTGAAAAATAGAGAAAAGCACATTTCAATCAATTTGTTTATAATTTTTAAGCTGGGCCAACAGCGATGACGACGACGATGATGACTCCTCCAGCTCGGACTGTTCTTCAGTGAGCCGCAGCGACTGGAAGATGCGTTGGTTACAGCGCGAGTTTTATACTGGCCGCGTTCCCCGCCAGGTCATTGCCAGCATAATGCCGCATTTTGCCACTGGATTGGCACCTGACACAGATGACTCCGTGTTGTGGGATTATCTGGCGCATCTGTTGAATGAGCCGAAGCGTCGCACCAAGTTGAGCAACGTGAACACCTTTGACGATGTTATCGATCTGCTGCACAGGTCGGAGCGGATTATAGTGCTCACTGGAGCCGGTGTCTCCGTGTCGTGCGGCATACCAGATTTTCGATCCACAAATGGCATCTATGCACGGCTGGCGCATGATTTTCCCGACTTGCCTGATCCACAGGCTATGTTCGACATCAACTACTTCAAGCGCGATCCGCGACCCTTCTACAAATTCGCCCGCGAGATTTATCCCGGCGAATTCAGGCCCTCACCGTGTCATCGCTTCATCAAGATGCTGGAGGCGAAGGGCAAACTGTTGCGCAACTACACACAGAACATAGACACCTTGGAGCGTGTCGCGGGCATACAGCGCGTAATCGAATGCCATGGCTCATTCTCGACAGCCTCGTGCACCAAATGCAAATACAAGTGCAATGCGGATGCACTGCGCGCAGATATATTTGCCCAGCGCATACCCGTCTGCCCGCAATGTCAGCCGAATGTGGAGCACAGTGTTGATGCATCCGTAGCTGTGACAGAGGAGCAGCTGAAGCAATTGGTGGAGAATGGCATCATGAAGCCGGATATAGTCTTCTTTGGCGAAGGTACGTAATCATTAAAATATGAACTGAAATTATTCAAATAAAAATCAAACTTGCCTGAGAGTCCGTTCCTCGAATGAAGGATATACAGTAGCGCAGCCAACTTCACTGTGTTAAAAATAGAGAGCAGAAAGCATTTGTTTTAAAATATTTATCGTTAACCAACACTAAGCAGCAATTCAAAGTTTATAAGTTATCGGCTTTTATTTACTTTTAACATATACATAATTGTTGTACGACTTATTTATAGGATTACCGGATGAGTACCACACTGTTATGGCCACAGATAAGGACAAATGCGATTTGCTGATTGTTATTGGCTCCTCGCTTAAGGTACGCCCCGTCGCACACATTCCCAGCAGCATACCAGCTACGGTGCCGCAAATTCTGATCAATCGCGAGCAGCTGCATCATCTGAAGTTCGATGTGGAACTTTTGGGTGATTCAGATGTTATTATTAATCAGATCTGTCACCGTCTGTCGGGCGCTGGTTCCATCTATGATGACAATGAATGGAAACAGCTCTGCTGTGACGATCAAGTTTTGCATGAATCGAAGGAGCTATTACCGCCGACAGAGCATCATTATCATCATCATCATTATCACCATCATCGACTACGCAGCTCGGAGAGTGAGCAACAGTCACAGCTGGACACAGACACGCAATCCCTAAAGTCAAATGGCTCGGTTGACTATCTGCTTGGCTCCTCGGCAGGCACGTGCTCCGATAGTGGTTTCGAGTCTTCCACATTTACAGCGGAGCACAGCAAGCGAAATCCGATCCTGCAGCAGCCACAACAAGTTGCCAGCAGCAGCACCAGCCACAGCAATGCAGCCGATCGCGAAGCCATTGAACGCATCAAGAGCGACATCCTCGTCGAATTGAATGAAACAGCATTGAGTTGTGACCGTCTTGCGGCTCCGGCAACGACCGGTGCCTCCTGCTCCTCCAGCTATCGCCACCTGTCCGTCGATTCATCAAAGGACAGTGGCATTGAGCAATGCGAAGCATCCAATCCCAGCAATACAGAGGCATCTGCCAATCGCGGCTATGCCAGCAATTTGAATCCCAACATTTCTGCGAACGTGGTTGTGGAAACTAAGACAGCAGCGCCGAGCTTAACGCCGACGCCGCCGCAGCCGAGACGACAGACCATAGCAGAACGCCTGCAGCCCGGCACCTTCTACTGCAATAGCAATAGCTGCTCCTATGTATTCCCCGGCGCTCAAGTCTTCTGGAACAGTGACTTTAGCGATGACGAGGACGACGATGACGCGGCCAGCCTACGCGATGGCAATCTCTTTAATGTTGTCGCCAGCGATGAGGAAGCATGCGACCTAAATGCAGTGCCTTTGTCACCACTGCTGCCGCCTGCTCTCGAGGCGCACATCGTCACCGAAATCACCAATGGCAACGCTCTCGACGTTATGCCATCTGCTGCCGCCACCACCTCCAGCAGCAGTCCCAGCAATAAGCGGCGCAGTGCAACGGCCATCGAGCAGCTGCTGTCGCCAACGGCGTTGCCAGCGGCCAGTCCAGCAATTGAATCTGAAACGCCGCCACCCATTAAGAAGCGACGACCCAGCGTAGTTGCTCCTCCAGCTGCAGCTCCGGCCACAGCTGCAGCTGCAGCTACATTAACAACTGTGTAAATGTTTATATATACTATTTAGATGTCGGCTAAGTTAAGTTGATTATTTATTATTTCCACTGCGACTTTTGAAAGTCAATTCAATTTCGACTCAAAAGCCCGAACACTATTCAATGTCTAGAGAAGCTCAACACAAAACACACAGTAATTGAGGCTTTTGTAATATGTCTATTTGTCTTCTTCTTCTGCAGCCGACTGAGCGAGACCCCCAGGGGTCTCCACAGTGGGCTTTTCGCATCCCTTTTTGATATTTTTGGAAACCTAGTTTATATATTTATTCATTATACAGATATATATCCATATATATATATATATATATATATATATATATATATATATATATATATATATATATATATATATATATATATATGTATGTGTAAAATGTTAGTATTTTTATATGTTAAGTTGTTGCCGAGGCCTTTTAGTTAATCCACTGAAAGCTGGAGGATAAAATGCACGCAAATTCTCCAATTTGCAATTTGTTAGCGCATGTTGCCTCAATATATTCAATTTAGGCTAAGATCAAAACTAAATACGATAAAAAAAGAACGTTTTTTTCTAGCATTTAAGAACTGGACAAACAACAAAAAACACAAACAATCTGTATATACTTTGTAAATGTAATTTTTCTATTTCATATGATTAAAAATATTCTGTTTCCTTACTCTTAACTCTCGGTTATGGCAGTTTTATATATATATACATATAAATATATTTGCATTCACACTTCACACACACACACATCTTCATACACCCACACACACACACACATGGAACACATATTAGCTTGCAGTTTAGTGCGAGTTAGAATGTTTAATCAAAAATTTAGCATAATTTTCAAATATATACATATATGCATATATATATAAATATATATATGTTATAGCCACCAAACGTATGTGTAAATGTTTCATTAAGCACTAGTTGTAATATACCAATATATAATGTATTAATATCCCAAAAAAAAAAAACGAACGTAATAAACCAATTTATTCAAAGTTGTTGAGCAGCTACAAGAGCATCTAGTTTATTGGAGTCCAATGGGGATCAGTGAATATCTTGGAGAAGGAAGAGCGAAGACTTCTTTCTTAATAATTATCTTATCTGAAGAGAGTGAGAGATTTTAAACATCTTCAAGTACTGGAGAAGAGATCATTCTAGACGATTATCTTATCTATAAAGTGAGTTTAGAGATCTATAACTACAACTGAAGAAACCCCTTTGAAAGAGAGAGAGAGGCAATCAACAGATCTACAGATGAGAATTCTGGACTATTCTACGTATAATCAAGCTAGAAGATACCTCTCACCATTATCATATCTTAAGAGAGATTCTACAGATCAATATTAAATTATCTTCAGAAAGAAACAGTCCTCGGATATATAAGTATATATGATCAATCAGGACCATTACCTTCCACATGCATCAGATCCAAAGCAGTTCCACATATCATTAGGCGATGACAAAAACAGTTGATTCATTTTAAACAAAAATAGCCAATCCGGTTTCTCAGCTTACTTACTCATATCCAATAAATTCTTAGTATCAGAGCAGTTGTATCAGATCAATTACATTTCGTTATATCATTGCATGGCCAAACATCTGGGACTAAGACATTTCATACATATATCTATATATTTTATATATACATATTTTTTTTTATTCCCAAATACAATAAGTAAACCGATTAAGATTACACTTTGCAATTTTGAATTCGTTTTTATTATTAAGTTTTTTTTTCGACATTAGCTGTTATCTTAAGCATATCTAGATACATTAATTATATTCTAATTTAATGTTACCTTCTGCAGGAGTACTCATTTATGGTACACATCTAATTCATTTCATGCAATATGCTGGCTACCACAACGAAAAAAAAATATATATTAAACAATTTCGTTTTTCCTTCTCAAATTTTTGGGGGCTTTTCGCTTACGGACTAGGAGCAACTAGCTCTGCTCTTAACTGGATGCATGTGCTCACGAGATGCTGCCTGATATTTGTGTCTTGCTTTAGTTTTCGATACTATGTGTAGGATAGGGTATATAGTTAGTTGCTCGATGTCGGTCGATTTAAGGGTTCGCAAGGCTAGAACGAAACAAAAGTTCTATTTACACCTTAGAAATCCTAATCGATAAATGTAAACAACTTAATATATACCCATATATATATTTATATATAGTTTTGTGTGAGTGTGTATGTGTATATGTACATATGTTTGTTTATATGTGTTGTACCTTAAGCTTTCGATTTATAAAAATATGCGTGTATGATTAAAATGAATTTCCCCAATTCACTTTGCTATATAGAAACTCTGACTGATAACATGAGCGTACATTAGAGACAATTACGGGGAGGCGTATGTCTTTATATAATATATGTATATATATATTTATATATCTATATCTAGAGTAGATATAAAATAACGCGCTCTGAGACTTGAGTTAGTTATATAAACTGTATATGGATATATAAATCCGTTATAGGCAACGTATGTGTTTCGATTTCTAACAAAATACTTCAGTTTTATATATATATGATATACAATATATCTATATATAATATGCACGTGTAGATGCGTGCGTCCCACCGGTGATAACATTCACATCAACAAAATGAAATACAACTACGCTTGGCTTGATTAAACACGGTTTGGATTTCATTTTCGGCATTGAAATAATGTCCTGGTTGATGCCGCACTATAAGAACTGAGACTTGTTCGCCTTGTGTGATCTGGACTTGCTGGGATTGAGCTTGCACTTGAGTTGCGCAATGAGGTCAGAGATTTTGAGCGCAGGTCCCACTTTCATGCCCAGCAGCGGCATTATATCATCCTTGGTCAGCTGTAGCAGTCGCTTGCCGTCGATCTTGTTGCGGCTAAACGTGTCGCAGTGTGCGGTGCAGTCGTTCACGCGCAGAAACTGCGAGACGTCATACACGTTCCAGGTGTCCGGCATCAGCTCCAGATGCGCTTCATTCGAATCGACATCGGCCAGACGAGGAATGTACTTGCTGTTCGTAACCGCAGAGTTCTGTTTGACATTAATAAAAGAAATCATGAAAATTAATTGATATTGCTTAAAAGACGATGGGGTTGGAGGCGTGGCTGGGCATTTAACTGGATGAATTTTTGATGAAGCTATGTAAGTACCAAAATAACAGTGCGTAAACATAAGTTATATACAAATTGCATTCAAGTTTTGCTGAATTTTCGATGAATGTTAATATATGTATATACATACATACATACAACTAATATATATATGCATGTTTATAGGTGGAGTAGCGGGCGGGCGGGCAGTTGATTGTTGCTATAAGCTATACGCACTATTATCCTACAGTACTCACCGCAATGTAGCTAGTGGCTTTGCGACCCATAATTGGTGGCGCAGGAGATTTAGTAGTAGAAGATTTCTTTACCATTGTTTTGCTGCCATTGCCATTGCCATTGCCACTTCCACTGCCATTGCCGCTGGCTGTTGGCGTTACCGTGCTGGCCTGACCACTAAGGGATCCAAACTGATCAGAACTCGTTGTTGTCGACTGTTCAGACATGTGGCTGGTGCTGCAATCGCCATCGGCATCATCCTCAGCCACCCCGTCCTCATCCTCATCCTCCTCAACCTGATTATTCTCATAGAAGGCAGCATTGTGATGCTCGGGCTTCAGTTCCAGCTTAATGCTCAACTTCGGCAAGTGTGGCGTAGTCTTCAAGGCAATCGTGCGCGGCTTGACTGCTGCAAAGATTCAATTAGAGGTCAATCGAATAGCTCGGCTTACAGTTGTTATTTACGCCCACACCGACCCACCTGTCTGCGTGTTATTATCATGTTGTGATTGCTTGTTGGTAGCAGCGCCAGTTGCGCCATTGGCTCCCTTCTTAGTTTTGCGCTTTCTCTGCACTTTGGGTTTGGGCGCTGGCTTCGGCTGCTGTTGATGGGAAACGCGCGGTGGTCCTTCCAATTTGTGACCAACGAGCACACACCAGCCAACTGGATATATATCTGCCGATTCACAGTCCAACCACTGATCATACTCGTCCGTCCAGCCATCAAAGTGAACCTTAAGTAAACGACCCACCACTCGCGCCACTGTAGCCACACACACCAGACGCGGATCCATGAGATCTGCACATTCCAGGCTCATGCCGGCCTCAAAGCCATGATCGGGTACAATGCGATGGAACAGATGCTGGCCGGCCGCAACAGCGCCAGTATCGCGCAGATAACCCTCCCACGTGAACGTGCGCGAATCGTAGCCATTGGGCGGTGTCACAGCTATGTTATTGGAGTCACAGAAGCCAGCCGGGAAAATGCACGGCGACTTCTCATGGTAGCAAAACCTGCGAATGTAAATACAAAATTTTGTTTGTTTTAATTACTCATCGGATTTCAACTCGCAGACTGGCTCACCAATCTGACCCTGAGGCGTCCGGTTGATATGAATCGATGCGTATCATCATATATCCGAATTTGAGCACAGCCATCACAGTGGCGGGACAAATCGAGGATAGATTCAGCGGATCGACTGCCTCCAGTTTCATGCCTTCGATAAATCCATTTGTTTTGCCATCCAGAAAGTATTCGTCAAAGGTAAAATTCATCTTGAATAGCTCAATGGTGGCATCATCTTCATGCACTTCAATCATGGCCTCACGACCAGCTGAAAAAAATGAATTTTTCAATTTATGGAACCACATTTATGTGCTACTCTACTTACCCAGCATACGTTCCAAATAATCCTGAGGTGCAGCCAAGTTGTGTCCAACTGTTGTGGCCCAACCGACTGGATGTATAATGGGCGAATCCTCGTGGCACCAGAAACCGTCGTCCGAATCGAAGTAACGCAAGAACAGACGTTTACCCACAATCTTGGTGACCGTGGCCAAACGCACCTGCGATATGCGATCCTTGTCCACGCACTCGAGATTCAGGCCGAGTCGGAAACGCGACTGCAGACTGTCATTGACCTTGTTGTAGAAGTTGGAGGGCAATGTGCGTGCGCCGGACAAATGCTCAACGAGGAAATCTTTCCAATCCTTGTACTTGTGCTCGATGGTGCGTGGTGGTATTAAGGGCTTGCCACGCGTCGCACACCAGCCCACCGAATGGACTTCGGCATTGCAGAGATTCACCCAAAAGTCATGTGTGTCGACGTCGAAGCCCTCGTAGCTCATTAGTGCTTTGTAGCCCTTAATCTCCAGTATAGTGGCCACCCAGAACGATGTGGGCGTCTGTCCCGGCTGAATGATCTCAATGTTGTCACAATCGGTGTTCTCCACCTCGACCTTCATGCCCACACCCAGATTGTCCCACACCTCGTAGCCGGGGGCGTGTGGAAAGCAGGTAACGGGCGCAGCAAAGAAGTTCACTTTGCTCAGCCGCGGCAGCCAGTCATACGAGTGCAACGGATCATACATGCGTCTCCGTATGCTGATGATTTTCTCCATTTGTGGGCATGGTGCCGGAAGACGTTCGTATTTAGGTATCTGTGGCAGATCATCATGCGGATATGCATCACGAAACAGGCGCAGTGCCTTAGGCGTTGGCGCAGCATTCACAAAGGTATTGCCGGTGGAGGCAACACTCAACTCGCTGCCACTTGCCTCGGCAGGCGGTGCCGCAGCATCGCCAACGGCAGCGCCATTTAGTGCTGCGATTGTCTCCTCAGTGGCCATTTGCACATTATTCGCAGCGGCATCACCGCCCAGCGACATGGGCTCCCCGAAGCCGTTCAGCTGCGTTATCTTTGACTGATCCGTGATACGAAAACGATAGTTGGCATTTTTGATATGTGCCGCTTCCAGCGTCAGCTCAATGTCCGACTGCTGCTGTTGTTGTTGTTGATCTTGTTGCTGTTGATCCTGCGCATGCGTTGGCGAGGCAAGATTTGCTTCCAATGTGGCCGCAGACTCTGGCATTTCCAGTGCAGGCGCTGGCGAACTGCTGGCATCCATTTTGCTATTAAGCACCAGCGAATAGAGCTCGCCACGAGCACAGGCCATGCTGCAGAAACGGCGCGACTTTGTGTAGAACGTATGCTTCACACCGATGGCACCACAACGTTCACAGACAGCTACGGAGGAAAGCATAATTAGTTACAGGATGATTAACTTTTTTTGATAGATAACTAATTATACGTATGCTTAAAACAATTGCTTAGAAATAATTCTAGTTTTGTTATTTTTTCAAAGTCGAATTTGACTTTCGAGTATAGGTAATATATATATACAAATCAAATGCTCAATCGAAGTGATAGATGGGATCTAAGTAGCTTTTGTAAATTGGGCAAGTGCACGATGAAGAACCAAGCCAACATATTGAATGTTCTGCAGTTCCAGAGAAATGGTTTGATTGATATGTGTAAATTAATATAAATATACAATTGAACCCATGTGAGAGCATCAATGTCATAATTGATGAAACTTGGCCTGGAGCCAACATTTTGTTCCAGAAATTCTTATACTTATATATTCATATATATTATACATGTATCTGTTTCAACTAATTATATAAGTTCTACTTCAACTTTGTTTTCTCTCCAAACCAAAATCTAAATTGAAATTTACCAAAAATACATCAAAATCAACATTTAAAAGTGTAATAAACAATTAAACTAAAAGCGAAATCATGTGAAAATGATGTTAAGTGAAAACATACCCATGCCATCTTTCTGTATCGGTATGACCGAGGGATCAATGTTGCCCTTGTAGGCAATCGGTGTTTTAAGCACTAGTCCAGGCCGATTCACTGGCTCAATTTTGCGCGTCTTGCGCTGCGCACGCATCGATGAGGCTGATCCACTGTTGCCAGCCTTACAGCTGCCGGAGGCAATGCTGTACGGACGCATTGTCTTCGCTGAGGGTGTGGCTGTGTCAGTTGCCTCCTCGTTGCTAACTACGATATTGGCAAAGCCATTGCCCGTGGCCGTCATGGTGGTCAGTGATGTGCCTACTTGATTGATCATGGCATGCGTGGTGCCAAGCAGCTTGGGATGCAAGAGGCCGTCGGCCAACGGCACAAGCAGATCTTGACTCGGCATATTGGTCATGCACGAGGAGGATGACTGTGATATATCCTTATCCGACGAGGTCATAAAATCGGTGCCATCATACGAATTGTTATCCTCGTTCATCATGACGAAATCATCAATGTTTATGATCTCCTGCTTAGGCTCTAGATCGGACATCCCGCCACTAGCGCCGCCATCATCATAGCCATCTTCCAATTGGCCGTAGACCTGCTGGTCGTCATCAACTGGCGCCGACCCAACGCCCATCAGTGCGACGCCGGCATTGTTGCCATCATCGCCATCCATGACTTCGGCATAGTTTTGAAAGACTGTCGCCGCGGCGGATTGCTGCAGCAGCTGCTGCTGCAGTCCGCCCATGTGCGCAAACCCGTACAGATTATTTGTGTTTGTGGCGATTAGGGTGCCCGGCTGTACGCCCAGTGCTGCAGCGGCTGCTGCCGCCTGTCCCGTAAAATCCCCCCCAACAATGCTCATCATTGGACTCATATCCTTTATTGTGGTATTGTGGTGGGAGGTGTTTATCATGTTGTTGTTGTTGTTGTTTGTGTTTGAGTTTGTGTTGGTTTTTATAGGCAGTTGAATACAGTTGACAGTTGAATGGATACGGATTCGGATACAACGTAACCAATACATAAATCATAGAAAAGAAAGTAGAAGGAAATAAGTAAACGAATTCCAATTTGTAACCAAAGCATAAACAGATGATATTGTATATAAATATTAGAGAGGGTGACTTGACTTAAGCTAAATCTCGAACCTATTCCACCTGTTGAAGTGGTTGCATTTAAATAGGAATTTAAATAGCTGAATAACTACTATATATTATAGAGGGAGAGTCCACTAGCACTCAAGCTGATACACTGTTGTTTAAAATTTATATTGAAATTGTCTGTTAAATATTATACAAAAAGCTTATCTGATAATTGTTATGGCTGATAAATTTATTTATTTAAAACCTAAAGTTTCTTATTGATAAATATAAGGATAAGCATAAATCCCGAATTCGGTTCAAATATTATCAAACCCAAGGGAACAACATCTACTTAAGAGTTACTTACCAAAGTGGGCTGATGCGACATGTCCTCCATAACCGACAGACCAACAGTTGAGTGACCCAGCAGAGTTGCAGCATCCTCCAGTGTGATGCGCTCCGAGTTGTATTGGCTGCTCATCCACATCATCCGCAGCTCGGCCGGATTCATTGTATATATTTTGGCTTCTTAATCGTTGCTGTTGTTGTCGTTGTGACTTTAGTATATATTAGTTGTTTATTATTTCGCCAAGTTGTAGCGTCTTTTGTTGTGGCATTTGTGAAGCGGCTGCAATGGGAAATACACATAAGTCACAACACACACACAAACACATATAAACGGGCTCCTGCACTTGCACGGACCATATGGACCGTCATCGGCGCCTGTTTTTCTGATTCTTCTTCGGTTTCTGCTTTATAATTTTTTTTTATAGTTCCGCTTCTGTTTGTTTCCCCTCTTTACGCTTTCTACGAAATCGAAATCGAAATGCAGCTGCTGGCTGGCAAAGTCCTCGAACAATTTCCAATTGTAATAAAATACTCAAAATATCACTCGTGGCCAATTGCAATCGAATTCGGTGAGCAAAAACTGAAATATTTTAAGTAGTTTTGCTCATTTATACGCTTTACACTCGCTCGAAAAGTCAATGAAGCGCACCGTGCGACCAGACGACGAACGAACGAACACAAAAGAAAACTAACAAATCGTCCTCACGCATCAGAAAACTTACATTTTTAGCACATCTAATATGCAGTTTTATTGTGTCAATTGGTATGATCACATTAGTTCCTTTTTGTTTGAACGCGCTAAGCAATTTTGTTGTATTTATCCAGTTTTTGGCATTCTTTTACGCGCAAATTTAATGCTAGTTTTGCGATGATTGGTGATGCGCAAACGCAACTTAGCCGATAGATTGGGATGTTTGAGAATCGCGTGGACCAAGCAGTGCTGTGAAATGACAGTTATATTTTGTTAATACCTGAATACATCGATAAATAAAATAATTGGGTTAGGGACAGATAAGAAGTTTTTATTGTATGAGACTAAACTTGTTTAAATATATGCAATTATTTATACTTATACTAACTAACACTTAAAATATCTTCAAAATAATTGTTGATACTTATACTTTTATTATCATACGTGCTGCTAAGTGTACATCTATCGATAATTACTATAATCTGAAGTTGTCAAACACTAGTTATAGAGAAAACAATGAAAACGCAAATAAATAAATAGCCAAACAATAACAACCGTAATATATATGCGTATATATATAACACATGTTAACGTAGGAAAATGCCCGAAAATGCATTACCAGAACAAATTCGCGCCACTTTGGGAGGCTGCACTTTCGGACAACGCAGAGAGGATATATTTCGAAGATTACAGCAAAGTGCGCAACAAACCAGTGAAACCTACAGTGGGAAACGCGAGCTAGCGACGGAAAAGGACGATGTTGTGCAGGATTTGTGCGAGTCATTAGAGGAAACCCTTTCGTATGGCCTCCGACAAACGTTAAATGTAACGCTGACGGCAGCGAGCATCTTCCAAAATATGCATGAGATCGTAACAGGTGGCAGCGGAAGCAGCAGCAGCAACAACAACGAAACGACATTCTGGGATTTCTGTGAAACGCAGCTGACGCCACATGAAAAACAGCGATACGAGGGGCTCAAACAGATTTGGACGAAACACGGACGCGGCCGCGCTTTCATACGAGCCACGCTCAACGAAAAGCGTCTGATGAGTCATGTTCTGACTTGGCTGAATGACGAGGGACAACTGCAGCGCTTCTATACGCCGTGGTCGTTGTTGCTTAACGAGGAGGCCGCCAAAAAGCTGCCTGAGATACTAGACAGTCTCAAGGATGTGCTGTTTGCTCTGAATGTTGAAAATCCTGAACTCAATGCGCCGAAACGTTATGCTGGCCAAGGGGTTGGCGTTGTCAAAGAGGAGCCCATCATCTATGCACCACAGCCCGTGCCTGTGGCTACACGCAAGCAGGGACGCTTAGCAAATGCCGTGCAGCGACCGATTGTGTGTGCCAGCTCAACGGAGGATCTCTTGGGCGCATTCACGCCTCGAGAAATGCTGGAAGTCCAGCAAATAACGTCACGAGATGCAGTTGAGCAGGAATTGAATCAGTCAATGCCAGCGGAACCCGTTTGTGTAACGCCATGTGATCCAATAGAACCGGAATTAGAATTTCTTAAGATTCCACTACCCGATGTGCATCCAATTGGATCAGAAGATCTGGATCATGAACAAGAATCTCAGGAACTCTTTGAGGACCACAGTGACACTTCGTCGCAGTGGAGCAAATCCTCATCCTCGGCTAATGGCGCCAGCAGTCAGCAGACCGTGCAACTGACCGAGCAGGTAACCCAGCTAAACGAACGTTGTGCACTGCTGGAGACACGCGTGGCTGAGCTGAAGTTACAGAATCGACAACTGATACGTCGCCTCACCAAGCAGTTCAACGAAACGGGCATCGATCCCACATCCTCGTTCTGCTCCAACTTTCTGATTACCATTCCACAAGTGAAGCTTGTAAAGACGCTTCGTTCGGGCTCGCATTACGTTTACGAGATGCACATTACCATGCGCCAGAGGCTGGAGCATTGGACTCTGTTTCGTCGTTACAGCGAATTTAACAAGCTACACAAATCGTTGCTACGCACGCATCCCAATATAATCAACGCCATCGAGTTTCCGCCCAAAAAACATTTCGGCAACATGAATCTCGTCTTCGTGGAGGAGCGTCGACAGCAGCTGCAAATCTAC
The DNA here is from genome assembly GCA_035047545.1 of Drosophila paranaensis. Lineage (NCBI taxonomy): Eukaryota > Metazoa > Arthropoda > Insecta > Diptera > Drosophilidae > Drosophila > Drosophila paranaensis. The sequence continues at coordinate 10,521,029 of JAWNPL010000153.1, forward strand.
ATGTTAAACGTGGTGGAGGCGTTGCCGCAGGTGGAGGCGTGCAAGTCGAAAGCGGAATTGCAAAAAGTGTTCCCATTTTTTCGCGAGCGATAGCATCATTATCAAGCCAAACAACAACTTTGGACCAATAGCAACTTAAAACAGTTTAAAGTATTTCTTTCTCTCGTTAAGTTAATTCTGTTATATTTATTGAAATGTTTATTTACATGTATAAAATGGGCGATGAGTTTGTAAACGGTTATAGAATGCAACAGAACAATGATATTAAATAAAATTTTAAAAATGTATATTGAAAAACAAAAAATATAATTTTTTTGGTTTATTGTATTTGAAATGAACGATAATTGGCTGATGTACAAATTACATCAACAAAATATGTAAAATATCGATATTTATTATTGTCGACTTTACTTAGTAGGGTATCGATATCTGTTAGACTATGCAGACTTTCAATCGATAACATTTAAATAGAACGATTACAATTTGCTGACCCGCTTGGTACCATTAGAACAGCTGTATTTGTTATTATCTGTTGTCATAATATTGCGTGTACATTTGTGGCCACCGTTTGTAACAATTCGGGGCAAAATGCTTTTCTGAGTGATGACGTTACGCCTTTTAATGCACTCGAACCCATACATTAACTCTGCGCGATACATTAAGTGTATGCAACATAAGTCTGTGCCTTTAATTTGGCTGCAACTATAATCTAATTAGTGAAACTGCAACATGTCGACGACAGCAATAGCGATCCTCGGTGCCATATCGGTGGGTGCGTACTTAATGACCGTACGCATGATACCCCGTCTCCGTGAAATGTTCATTAAGGCCAACTTGTGCGGCCGAGATCAGTGCAAAAAGGACAAGCCACAGGTGTAAGTAATGGAATGATTGATTTTACCAACTGTTCATCTACTATAATCGTTTCATTTGTTCTTTACAGTCCAGAGTCATATGGCGTGATCATTGGCTGCGTTTTCTTGATCTCAATGTTTCTCTTCATACCCATACCATTTGCATTTGACAAAGATGCCGCCACGGATGCACTCACTGGCGGCAAGCCCGTCACGTTTCCACACGATAAGGTGATTTACGATGAGTCAATGCTAGCAAGAGCAAGAACTGTTGAATGTTGTTATCTTACAGTTTGTGGAACTGATTGCCGCCTTGTTATCAATATGCTGCATGATATTTCTTGGCTTTGCCGACGATGTGCTCGACCTGCGCTGGCGCCACAAGCTGCTGCTGCCCACCATAGCGACGCTGCCTCTGCTGATGGTATACTATGTGAACTCAAACTCAACGACGGTTATGATGCCCAACTTTGCACGCGGACTCTTTGGCACATCAGTCAATATAGGTGAGGATTTGATGATGTATATATATACATATGTGCACTTAATAATATTTTACTATAATATTACAGGCATATTTTATTATATATTCATGGGCAGTCTGGCCGTATTCTGCACGAATGCCATTAATATACTCGCTGGCATCAATGGCCTGGAGGTGGGTCAGTCCATTATCATAGCGGGCTCAGTCTTGGCGTTCAATCTACTCGAACTCAGCCTGGGCCACCAGGTGGAGTCCCATAAGTTTTCGCTTTACTTTATGATACCCTTCTTTGCCACCTCCTTGGCCTTGTGGAAGTTCAATAGGTAAGTCGAAAATATTTATTCAAATCAAGTTAAGTTAGCTGAACTTAAATTCCTCATAACATTGAGCAATCTACATATATATGTACATATGTATACATATATTTATAAACAAACGAAATGATTCACATCATGAATCCCGCGTACTTAAATTACATATTTTGTTTAACTTAATTCACAACAGCAAATTCCATGAAATTTGAGAATCGTTTTTAAATTCCTTTCTAGTTTAGTTTCCTATCACAGATCTGTCTGCCTGTCGGCGCTATCTGCCCGCTGAGATACTAAATTTTGAATTGTTTTTATGAAAAATCAGACGATATACATACATACATATATAAATATATATAATGATGGCGATATGTTTGATATGAATAAGAAATCATATAAGTTCGATTGATGACTGGGTAATCATATACATATACATATATATAGCCAAATAGTATGTTTGTCTCTTAGTCCTAGTCCTCGTCATCCTCCTGGACATCGTCCAGCGCATTCGTATCATACAAATTGACTAGCAATTGTCCAAATTGACTGCTATAGAGCAGCGCCGTTGCCGGCGCGTAATACTTCTCACTCTGTTGCCGCAGGCGCTGCAGCATGGTGCGTCCATCCAGCAGGAGGCCCGCGCCCATAAGCTGCTGTACGTAGTCGGCGTCGATGCGTGCGCTCCTCGTTTCGTTGGGCATTCGTATATTCGTTGGGCTATTCCCGGTTTCTCTGGCTGTCAGCAGCTGAACGATCTGTTCCGGCGGCATGCAGAGCTCACAGCTCCAGCCGCCAAAATGATTGAGATCGCCCAGCGTATAGCTCGCCTGTCGCTCCAGCCTCTGCGGATCCATCTGGGCACTGTGCAGATGCACCAAGGAACTGATGACTCCGTCCAGGCGTGCCAGCTGCGGATGCTGCCAGTAGAAGCCGTAGACGTTGTGCTTCAGCCTAAACCTCAAAGGCAGCACATCAGCTGCAAAATACTTGAGGTATTTCAAGGCCGCCGGCGCGTAAACAGTTTCTCCATTGCCGTAGAGCAGCAAGTCCGTGGGCTGCATCTGCACGCCGCAACGCGCCCAGAGCTGGTGCCGGAAGTAGCTGTAGGCAGCGGCTCCGCTGCAGTTGCCACGACTCTGTGCGCCCTCGCACTGGTAAAGTAGGTAGCTGGGAATGGGCATCGCGTCCAATTGGCGCTCGAGCGTGCGCCGTTTCAGTCTCTCCTTGCTGTCCCCGGCATAGTAATAGATGAGAAACATATCCACAACCTTGATGAGTGTGCGCAGCTGCAGCTCCAGCAACTCCATGTTAATGTGCTCCCAGGCACCTAAGTTAAGTATATAGTAGAGCCGCTTCACTGACGTGCTGCTCGCTTCGTGCAGCTTCAGTGGCGCCTCATTGCCGCCTCGCCTGCTGGCCCGACTGTGCGTCATCAGTGCACGCCATATGATCTCCGGCTGTCCACAGTCGCGTCCATGCCAGCCGCTGGCACATTGGCACTGTGGCTGTGTCAGCAGATAGTCCACGTTGTTGCGTCCCTGTCGGGATTCGTTTAGCGTGCCCTCGCTGTAGCACCATAGAGTTGGAGCCAACTCCAGGTCCATATAAGCTGGCATGGCGTAGTCTGCAGAGCGGTTCATTTGATCGATTTTCATTCGAAAGAAATCCTTTTGATATCGATTAATGTTCTCGCTCCGCTGGCAGTGGAAAGAGGCTAGAGACTTCTTGGCTTGCCTCGCCTGCTGCACGAAGTGCACGCGTCCCGTCTCTAACTCCAGTCTGTTGTTGTTGCTGCTGCTGGACTGCAGTTGGAGTTGGCTGTGGTTGTTCTGCAGCAGCCAAATGCAGGCAATGAAACACACCTGCACCAGCACCACAGACCACAAGACGAGCCTTTTGGTATTCGCCAGACGGCCGCCGGCTGTTAGAGTCTGAGCCGCACTCCTGGCCATGCTGTCCGCTTATTACTACACACAGTTCATGCTTATTATATTTTTACTTGTCCTGGCAATTTTTGCGACTTTTTTAGTTTTTCTTGCTTCTTTTCCGAGCTAACACACCCACTTTTCACACATTGCTGCCCACCCGCACAGCTGTCGCTCGCCTTATTCCTTTTTTTTCGTCTGCATCGCTCAGCTGTTCGATATTGAGCACGAATGGAGTAGAAATATATTTAATATTTAGTTGAAAGTGGAATGCTAATAAATATAATCTTTTTTTTTGTGTCTAAGTACTACATATAGCTAACTTTGGCATTTTAATTCATATATTGTTGCCAATTTAATAACACTTGTACTTCCTTATAATGTGACGTCACGCTGTCACTCGTTATTGCCATGCTCGCTTAAACGATAGGTACAACCTTCTCCTACTAGCAATGTACTTTTGTACCAAATGTTGGTACATTCCAATTTGTGCTATTTCATAGTGATGACTTTCTCACATTGCCAGTGTAGCCCTACTCTTTAAATATTCGATACACTTAACTGATCGTTATTATTCAAATGCTTTACTTACAGATATCCATCTCAGGTGTTTGTGGGCGATACGTATTGTTACTTTGCCGGCATGTCCTTTGCCGTTGTTGGCATTTTGGGGCATTTTAGCAAAACGCTCCTGCTCTTCTTTCTGCCACAGATACTCAATTTCCTGTACTCAACCCCGCAACTGTTTCACTTTGTGCCCTGCCCGCGGCATCGACTGCCCAAATATGACGGCAAAACGGATCTGTTGCACATCAGCACAACGGAGTTTCGTGTGAACGAGCTGGGTACCCTGGGCCGCCTGATGGTCAAGGTGCTGCGCACCTTGCACCTCATCAGCTGGCAGGAGCAGCCCGACGGACGCGTCGTTACCAACAATTTCACGATCATCAACTTTGTGCTGTTCATCTTCGGGCCGGTGCACGAGCGCGTCGCTACTCAGATGCTGATGTCCTTCCAGATGCTGTGCACCCTGCTGGCCCTGTTCATACGCTACCCGCTGGCCAACTACTTCTACTCGCTGGAAACATAGCAAGCGTTCGCCTTCTGAGAATGTATTTAGTTTATGTAAATATAGAACACAGTTCCCAAAACTAATTTAAGTACGAAATATTTATTACATACGAACGCGAAGTAATAAATAAAATCAAATTATATTATGAGCATTTCAGAGGGCTCCGAGGAATCGGATCTTTCCTTTCCCGATGACGAGGATGAGGGGCCAAATATTGGAGTAGGTCAATGGGGAATGGGTTTCCTATATCTGGTTCATTGTTGATCCTTGATCCTTCTTCAGAAATACATTGGGGGACGCAATGCAGCCGGACAGCGTCATGGACGGGGTTGGGCCATACTGCCCAACGGCGATCAGTACGACGGCAATTATCGCAAGGGACGCCGTCATGGCATCGGACTGTATGTCTTCAAAAATGGCGCTCGTTACTACGGGCAGTATCGCTGTGGCGTTCGCTGCGGCCGCGGCATATTCATTTACCCGGACGGCTCCGTCTACGAGGGCAACTGGCGGCGCAATCTGAAGCACGGCAAGGGTCGCTATAACTATGCCATCGGGGATACCTACTCGGGCGACTGGTATAAGGGCAATCGTCATGGTGTGGGCATCTACAGCTTCAAGGCCGATAAAGACAACTGCTGCATGACGGTGCGCCTCAAGTCCACCTGGACCAGCAACGTGCGCATGGGACCCTTCGAGCTGTATATTGGTAACGACGAGAAGTGCACCATTCTGCACGGACTCTGGGACAATCTCTATCCCAATGGGCCGGCTGTGTTCAGCTTCGACAATCGCTACATGTTGCTGGGCTACTTCTTGCCAGCCGACTATCGATTCAAAATTGCTCATACCTCCGGGGATTACGAGGCTGAAGAGTACCAGCAGGAGCCGGACGACGAGCTAGGTCATGAGGAGGACCAGTTCGAGGAGAATAAGCCAACACTGTGGTTCGCGCAAGAGCTCGCTGTCTATGACTATTCCCTGCTGCCGCAAGAGCCGGTGCCATTGCCTATCTCAGATTCGGAGCTGTCGGTATGCTCCATCACCTCAGAGGCGACCACGCTCAGCCATGAGAAGCTCAGCTTCTACGGCGAGGTCGAGGGAGAGGAAGGCGAAGACGACGAAATGGTCGAATTGGAGTGCTTCCCTTGCGAGTGCGACTATGATATGACTTACGAAACTGAATCCGAACCATGCGTAATCGATGAGCCCTGTGCCATCGAGGTGCTCAAGCAGCCCGACTGCGGCGAGCCCTAGAGTGAAATTGTTTCCATACTTTTGTTTGTTCAGCCTTAAGGTATACAGAGAAAGGACTATTAGAATGAATATAGATTCCATATTGGAATTTACAAGAAATCGTTTGGCATTATATATCCCCACATCGGCTATATATTGTTATATATCATCTCATCCAAAAGATAAAATTGTTATTATATTAGTCAGAAATATATTAGTGTATGTATAACTTTTTGTTGGTTGCTTTATTTACCATTTTCAGAATTTGAATAAAATTTGTTTTTCATCTTGTTTAAAAATACGTCTGCATATATTTAAGTAGATTTAATGCGCTCTCTATAAATAAATCGCTTCATATGTTATTGATGAAATCACAAATGGGGGCTTTCCAAGTATTATTGACATTATTGATGATACCTTCGACACGAGCACATATAATATATATATATAGTTTTTTTTTTCTTTAATTTTGACTACCATTTAAATCGTATGACTTGTTTTGTTTTTTACTTCATCTGTTATTCAGCATTTGAATTCATTAAGTTGCACTAATTAATTCTACACGCAATTATTGTTTGATGCCTTTTTCATTAAACACATTTGAAACATTAGCACTTCAGTTGAATTTTGTTTTTGTTTGTTTTAAATTATATATTTTAAAATTAATAAAATCTCTAAGGGTTAGCAGGCTCAGCGTTTGCCGACTGATAGGATGATGGACAGCAACTTTTGTGCCTGCTGTCGGATTCACATTTGGCCGTCGAGTCTGTCACTTTAAAATCTTTTCCTCTTTCTGCGTTCATCTGCTGATCATTTTGAGAGTCCTCCTCAACGATGTTGAGCTGCTCCTTGGGCAGATGCAACATCGTCAATGTCGTCTCATCGACTGGATTCAGATGAACCATTTGATGTGGCTCTCCGTCTGTGGTGAGTATCTCGTGAAGTGTGCTGCCATCTCGCTGTTTGGATACCTTATAAATAGCAGGACACGATTTGGAATTTTTAACATCACTCGCATCCTTCAGTTCACCCATCTCCACAGTACTGATATTATTCTCCTCCATCATCTGTGCACTCTGATTGTTATCCTCAATACTGCACGCAGCTAAAGCTAAAGCCATCGCAGCTGCCTGACTGCTGCTGCTGGCGCCCTCTGGATAAACGTTTAATTGCGATTTGCTTAAGAACAACATTTGCGGATCTATTTTGAAGTCGTACAATTCAAGCTTCTGATGATCCAAATTCTCGTTAATATAGTTAATGTGTATTGGTGAGGTTTGTAGATGCAGATCGGAGCTCTGGAATAGATCGTCATCAGGCGGCGTATAGTAGACGGAAGCCTTACTAGCCGAATTGTTGGCGGCCATTAGACGTGATTTGATTTTCTGTATGTGCAACTCCTTCTCCATTTGGCTTTTGAAGTAACAGTCTATGTCTGCGAAAGTATGTGTTATTAATTGTATCTTATCAATATATTTATATATATATACTAATACTTACCCTCGACAATGTCTTCCTCGCAGCGTCCGCGACAGTTCTCAAAGTAAAAGCTGGGCAAGTTTTCCAGCACTTTATTTAATGACTGCTGCTGGTACTTGTAGCCCTCTCGTAGTCGCAACACTTGATGCGCACTGAATTTACGGATCTTGTTGCGCTGGAAGACATAGTTCTCGCGCACCCAACTCAATTGGCCAGTAGAATAGTCGCGCACCTTCTTCACCTGATCGTAGTATTGGTCTTTCAGTGCTGTCAAATGAGTGGAGCCCATGTCACGGAACTCCTTGACGTGCTTGGCCTGCGTAGTGTAGCTGCTCTGTATCCACTCCACTTGTTGTGCGCAATTCTCCCGTATACGATGCACTTGCTGTGCATAATTCTCACGTAAACGTTCCAGCTGCTGACTCTTGTAGCTCTCAATGCTATCCAACATGGCGTAAATTTGTCGTGATCTGGGTGATCTCTTGTTGCGATTCGCACAGCAGGTCAAACGATCGCAGACACCACATTTTTCCAGACAACTGCGCAATCCTTGCACCAAAAGTGTAAGCAACAAAAATGCCGTGGCCAGTATAGTGCCTGCCAGAAGGCTTTCGATTTTGACACGATAAAATACAATTGGATCGATGTACAACCTGTGACGAAGTGATAAAAGAATACAAGTGAGTAATCAGATATGTTGTGGTTTATATTATATACAAATGTTTATACTACCTAATGCCGGCCGATGAATTCCCCATTACGTTAAAGGCATAGCAGGTGTACAGGCCACTGTCGCCACGTGATATATTGTGGACGAGCAGCGAGCCATTCTCAATGAGCACCACGCGCTGACCCACAATGGTCTTCTGCCGACTGATGTTTACGTGCAGCGATTTGGTGTTGCTGTCATCCGTCAGAGCGAACAGTTCAAATTTACTCGGCTGATGCTCTTTGTCGCTGTTGATGATGATGGGTCGCTTGTCGGGATCGGCATGATGGCGCAGAATCTTGTGGCGCGGTGTCACCTACAAAGAGCAAACCAATTAGCGATTAACATATTTGTATTATACGAGTACGCGTTACCCAAATAATATCTGGCGTAGGACTGCCATAAACCATGCATTCTAGCTTGGCTGTGGCATGCAGCCTGTACATCTTGGGCTCTGAAGATTGCACCACAACTGGTACACTACAATTGAGATTGCTTAACACGCGCAGCATGTCACCGGGATAGCCGTATTGACACTTGAGTGCATCGATCTGGTTATCAATATGCTCATACGAGTCCAGTCCGCGACCGGCACTTGGCGTTGCCCTTCGCAGAGAGGTCGTCGCATTTGTTAACCAGTTGGACAGCCAGTACATGCTGCAGTCACATTGATATTCATTGCCCAAGATGTTCAAGTAGTGCAGCTGGTTTAGCTCTTTGAGCCCCTCGGGCAGAGAGCCCAGACGATTGCCACGCACACTTAGCCGCTGCAGGCGCGACAGACTGGAGATCTGGGAGGGCAGCTGGGTAAGACTATTATCGGCCAGCAGCAGTTCGCGCAGATTGCGCACATTGCCAAACAGCGTGGCTGGCAGCTCCGTCAGCTGCACATTCTGTTGCATAGACAGATAGCGCAGGCGTTGCAGTACTTGTCCATCGACATAGTCCTCGTCGCGGGATATCCAGTTGGGCAGCTGTTCGAGCGGCGTCTCATCGATGCGTAGCAGGACCAACTTACGCTGCGCCTGAAAGAGGCCGTCGGGCAGCACCTTAAACTGATTCCGACTCAAGTCCAATTGCTGCAACGAGCCGAGTGGCTGGAATATGATGGAGGACAGCACGGTTAGTTCGTTGCCAGATATATTGAGTGTCACAAGATGTTCCAGCGACTCGAATGCCTTGCGATCGATGCTTCCCAGCTCATTCTGTGACAGATCCAGATGCCGCAGCTGTCGGAGATTATATAAGCTATGCTTGCCAATGGACTTCAGTTGGTTGCTCTGCAGCAGGAGCTGACGCAATTGATTGTTGAGTGTAAAGAAGTTGTCCGGGAATGAGAGCAGACGATTGTTGCTGAGATCCAAGAAGCGCAGTTCACGTGCCGTCTGGAAGAGCTGAAAGGGCAAAACGCTCAGTTGATTGCCCGAGAGATACAGCAACTCCAGCTGCAGTGCACCCTCGAATGTGTTGCGTGGCAACTCGACCAATTGATTATCGCTCAGATTCAGCAGCCGAAGCTCACTTAATTGCTGCACGAACTGCACAGGCAGTGCGTGCAGCCCATTGCGATCCAAGTGCAGCTCCAACAGATGATTCATATGCTGCAGTTCACTCAAGCTGCAGTTAGCGGCCAAGCGATTGCCACTTAGCTTAAGTACTTTCAGGCGTCTCATCGCCTGCGGCTGGGCCCAGTGAATGCAGTTAAGCAAGTTCCCACTAAAGTCCAGTGATTCAACAGACTCGAAGCGTTGCACATGCTGCTCAAACAGTCGTTGCAGTGTGTCATCCTCCAGTGCGCTAAGCAACCATTTGAATTTCTGTATGCTCTCGTACTGTTGCAGCTTTAGGGGTACTTCGTCGGCATTGCCCGGCACATGCTTCAGCGCTATCTCCTGATAGATCATGTGGCTATTCAGCTGCAGCTGGGCATTGATCTCGGCTACGCTAACATTCTGGCAGCGTAGCTTAACGATGCTGTTCGCGGGTTCACCTTCCTCCGAACTCTCCGGCTCTTGGTCCTCCTGTTTGATATATAATGGCTGAGCGCTATTATTTAACAACCAGTCATCGTCAAGACTATAGCCATCGTCCACATCCGAGTCCACAGCATGACCAACGAACGGCAAATGGAACTTGTAGCCCAATAGCGAGAATTCATGCTCTTGCCACGTTCGTATGGGCACCAATTCCGCTCCCTTTATAGCTCTACCCGGCGTCTGAAACGTGGCGTTCCTCGGACTGTAAACTGTGATGCATGGTGCATCGGCAACGGTGGCGGAGCCGGCAGCGGCGACCGCATTGTAAGCAAACAACGCAGTTAATATCAAGGAGATCTTGGATATTGTTTCCATTTTTCCGTATGCAATCTCAAAAACTTATATGGCATTATATGTGTCTCATTGTTCGATCGCATAGTACACCTGTGAAAGTAAAGAATCAGTTATCTTGCATCGATCACAATATGTAGATTAGTTTACTTAACAGATCAAGTCATTAGCGTGGAGGCGTTTCGAATTTTATAGACTTACAGGAATGAAATATTTCAATTTGCACTGCAGAAGATTAAAGTATTTGTCAGAACCAAAAACAATGCACCACAAAGTTATCTAAGCCATAAAACTTTATTGTTTACACAGCAATTAAGACTGTCTAGAAATAAATAGTGTTTAGATTCCTTGAATCAAAAATTCTTATCTCTCTGAACAAAAAACCAATCATTTTTCATTGCTCTTTTTTTATACTTTTTAAAATGGGAAAAGTATTTGAAAAAGGAATGAATACAAATAAAAAAATAAGTATTATTATTTTAAATATTTAATTGAAAAATTAAAATATTTGATAGAAAAAAATATTTATATTTATAATATATTCCAAAAGGCACTCGTGGCAAACCCAATCACTGCCTTATCATAACCATCTTCAATATACTTAGGGTATATAGAAAAACAGTAACTAAATGCGCAACGCTTGCGAAAAAAGTCGCAAATAAGAGATAATAATTAAATTAGCGCAAGCAAAAAACATAAGCAGACAAACAGAAATTCGTATGGACGTGGCGACAGTTAAAAACTTGCTTTTTCTTTAATTGTTTAAGTCTAAGGCCGTTGAAATCGCTCACATCAAACGTTTAAAGTCTGCGGAAATAATGCTTATCAACACACTCACACATCACCTACACTCATGTACCTATCACAAGTGTACCAGGTACCTTTTTAAGTGGCATTCATCAAAACATATGTATGTACATACTTAGATATGCGTATAAATCTTCGTTAAAGGTTACATTTATTCTCTAGCGAGACGAAGTTATATAATAAAGAATCGAGAAAATTCATATGACTACTTATGTATATACATATGTATGTATATATGTAAAACGAGCTCAAAGAGTGCAATAAACAACCGTTGAAGAGATAATTCATATGCATATATATTTATACTACCCGTTATGTATAAACATATACACACATGCAATTTAACAATATGAAGAGATGCCTCATATTGTCAGTTTTGTGCATGAGTGTGCTTGTGTGTGTATGTATATAAATGACGTCCGAAAAGCCGCTAATGAGCAAAGTGTTCAAATAAGAAATGTGTGTCTGTATTGACACGCACGCCAAGGTGAAGCGCTACACGTTAGTGACGCCAAGTGAAATAGAAAAACCATTCACAAAAATAAGCTTGGCTCTTTATTTGTAGCAGAAGGCACTTTTATATTTCCATCGCGTATTTAAGGGTCCCGTTTCTGCCTACATGATTACATGATACTTTAGGTTGTTGTAGAATTGTATCGACCCAGCTGTAGAAAATTACAGCTGCTGGAGTTGAGAAAGAGTGTAGCTCAGTATGCCCACAAACACACACGCGCATACTCATACTTGAATATGTGCTTAGTTTTGTTTTTTTCACCCTTTTGTGGCAAAATCTATCGTTTTTGCAGAAACTCAAACGCACACAAGCATAAAACACATATGTTGAAAAACGTATAAACATTTATGTGGCAATAAATTTAATTACAGTTACCACAGATGCAGCAATCACCAAAAAGTTACACATAACAAAATCACTCACTTTTGCTTAGCGCATTTTTAAAAAAAGTTGTATCCCCAATAGTTCCGACGCAGCAATTGATACTCTTGCTCAAAGAGGATTTATCTATGTATTGCTTATGTTAATGCAACAAACTTATGTTATTCAATTCGTTACTCTGTTCTGTTATCGTTTCGAAAAGCTAAAAACTTTTGTAGTTTCATATTAATTTAAAGTTTTAAATCGTTAGCGATGAACTTTTTTATAAAAGATTTGAAATTTATTTGATGTTTATTTATATTTTTAGCTATACATAATTATCATATTTTTCTTTTAGCTGTTAGTACGCTGTTATACTAAAAAATGCTTAATATAGTGATTCTCCATCCCTAAATCGTAATCGATAACAAACATATTGATTTGTATTGTTTGTAAATACCATCAAATAGTATTTAAGTGTTTGTATTTCTATATTTTAAAAGTATTTTCGTATTATTTATATTCGTTTTTGCATCTTGCTTGAGAAAATTTCGATATCGATAAGTCAGTACAATTCCATTCAGTTAATTATGGCGCGAGCTAAAACAGATTCAAAATTTAAATATGGTTTTTGCTGTTGAATAGTATTTTTCGTTAGTTAAGCTTTTTCTCTATGCTGAATTCTTGTTCTAGTTCTTATTTAAGATATCTGACGAAAATTAGCTCAAAATATAATTGCGGGGAAATTTTAATTTAGCATTGCCATCTATGCAAATAAAACCGCAATCTGCTTGTTTAGCTGTATCAACAAACAATCTAAATAGGCTCATTTATTTACTTCACCTATTTAAGTATTATTTTTTAAGCAAAACAACTAAGTAAATCTATGTATATGGCCCAAACCATCAGTGTTAACAATCTTAGAATAATAACTACTAGAAAATGTGATGTGAACTAAGAGAATAAATCTCCCGCTGCCGCAAATACTTTGGGACAGTGCTTCACTGCCAGCTGCATATAAGCTGCCTTCGAATCAGTCTTCAATGGCCATTTCGCGGCGAATCGATTCCATATATGAATCAGGCGTGAGTCCTTAATCCGTGCCAGAATTTCACTGGCGTGCTTTGGGTCGAAAAACAGATCAGATTGCTTCAACGGCACCTCGTAAAATTCTCTCGCATCGAACACTTTAAAGCCCTTACAACGTTTCGGATCCTTGACCATGAGCGTAACATTCCTTGTGCTGCAAACCTCTTGTAAGAACTTGTGGCCATCCGAACCAAACGCATCTCTCACCAAATTCTTGCGAAAGTCCTTCAGAAACCATTCGGCGAGCTGATGGCCAAAGCCCTTCGGCTCCAGACTCAAAATGCTGCTGCTAATGCTCTGATTTGTCATGGAACCTGCATAGTTGAGGTGCAAATCCTCCAAAGTGCGCAACAGCAATACATCCATGTCCAAGTAGATGCCTCCATATCGATAGAGAGTTAAAAGACGAAGTAGATCGGGCATGTGTTGCATCATAAAGCTAAGTGGTGGAGAAATATGGGTATGGGATATAGATTTTTTATATTATATTAAAAATTGTATATTATAAAAAAATATATAATATAAAAGTGTTGATATTATATATTATATAAAAAAGATATAGATCTTTTATATATCAATTATTATATTATATCAAAAAAGGGTAGAATTTGAAAATATTAGAAAATATCAAACCTTGAGCGATACAGATCATTCCGCTTGAGCCAATCCGTAATGGGCGTGTTTTGCATATAAGTCTGGATATTTAACTCCCGCAATTTAATATTTTTGTAGCTCAGCAACGTGTCTACAATAGGCGCCGGTTGCTGCAGATGTGTGTGGCAGGCGAACAGCACGAAGATCTGAAAATTGGGATTATGCAATGCAGCAGCCTCAATGGCGCACGCCTGATGTGCCCTCAATTCATGAAGATTATACGGGAAGTCTAAGAATTTACAACTTTTTGCAAAGAAAATTGTCTTCCCGGGCGTTGGCTTTGAGCTGCTCTGCAGAATATCATCTAGTGGAGTGTGAATGGGCTTTGTCTTGGTTTTATTAAGGGCTGACGAAGGAAGATTCTGATGCTGCGTTAAGTTATGAAATTTGGTCCCTGATGGTATCATATTGATATGTGGTTTCTGCTTATTTAAGTTTGAATTTTGGTGAGTTTTATTAAAGGACTTTGCATGCATATAGTCTGGGGGCCTGGCTGATTTAGTAATGTTTAACCTGGGCACAGCTTGGTGATGATCTTTGTGGATATTATGGAAATTTGAAATATTTCTCAAGGAACTTTCCATTCTTTGTGTTGAGTTCTGATGATGTTTTAGTGGGGGAGTTACATAAATATGTTTAGTATCGTGATGTTTCAGCTTAGTTATATTTTGATGATCTCTGTTGAGGAATTTTGCCCTCATATTGCCTTGACTGGTAGATGGTAGCATGTGTTCAGATATGTTGTGTTCTTTGAACTCCGAATTTTGGGAATTTAAATGAATAATTTTGGATTCATTAAGTTTCCTCTTATTCATGACTAAATTCGTATGATTTCCCAGATGTGGTTTGTAGCTAATATGCTTAGCAGCAACTTTTGGATTTGAGCTAGGAAATTGTTTTAAACTTATCGTTGCTGGCTGATGGGTTGATACTGAGGGCTTGTAGGTGGAAGATAGAACTGCTTGGATTTTGTGAGGTGCCTTTTCCGTCTTTAAAGCTGAGCTATGAGCATGCTGAGTTGTTGTTGAGGATGGTTTGACATGGGTATTCATAGTTGTTTGAGCCACTTTCCAATGTATGGGTTTAACGGTCAAGTTTTTGCTTTGTGGATGTATCTGAGTTATATTAACTGCAGATATATTTTTATGATTAACTGTTGAACCATTAAAGTGAATCTTATGAGCCTTGTGTATTACAAATGCTTTTTTCTTATGCGAGGTAAAGTTTTGAGCTTTTGTTGTGTGACATCCGAATCCTTTTAGCTTTTTATATTGGTTTGCATATTGAGCTTTTGTTGAGTGATAAGTGTTATTGAATCCTTTTATATTCTTCACTTGGCTTGCATTATGAGCTCTTGTTACATGATATCTGTTATTGAATCCTTTTATCCTCTTTAGCTGGGTTGCATTTTGAGCTTTTATCTTCAGGACTTTCCCTTGAGTGGAATTATTTGTAACATTTGCCACTTTTAAAGGTATTTCTGAATGGGTTTTATTAAACTCTGACACATGACTCTTATTTGCATTCCATTTGTCCGTTTGATTTATATTTTCCTTTTTGGAAAACGGTTTGAAGGCTATTAGCATGAAAATGATGCCGGCGATTAGAGCCACGCAGAGCAGACGCCGTCCCCAGAGCACACAAGTAGTTACCATGTTTTGAAGGCCTGCGAACATTACACTCCTCAGCGAAGGTTAAAATGAGACTAAAAACTTATTTAATTGTGCAATGAATATTAAAATGCAGTGTCAATGTCAGTGGTCATATGTCAGCTTATTCAGCTGGAGTTGCTTAAGCATACATATATGGACTGGGTTCTATTTCTGGATCGTAAATATATATGAAAATAAAAATTAAAAAAACTGCTGGATGCGTAAGATGACGAAAAATACATAAAAAATAAATTAATAAAATATATATATGTAAAAAAATAATAATATCAAAGTATTATAAACAAATAAAACCCCATTAAGAAATAAATAAAAACATAAAAATAGATATATAAAAACTATAAATATAAAAATTTTAATAAATAAATATATAATGAAATAAAGCAGTCAGCGAATGAAACTAAAATTGTATAGTGTATACCAAGTCTGCTACACAAAAAGTTCAGAATTGCTCCTCCACACGTGGACATCTTAATTTCAAGCCGCCAGCTTTGGCAATCAAACGAATCAAATCAATTTTTCTACTTATAAACATTTATAAAATAAGACAAATACAAATAAGCCTTAGTCAAATTATGAATTGTAAACCCCATCTGTTGCTATATGAATAATAAAATATAATACAAAGAGTCAAATGAACACAGACGTGAATTTAGCTAAGCTTTCTGCTCAGCAACTCAATATTTGTTCGCCTATTTTCGCTTCGCAAATAAGAAACTGGATACCAAATTATATTTCGTACGCTGTCGAATCTCATCTATATTGTTTGAGTAGATGTTCCCAACTAGCTGAAGCGCCCTCACATATAATCTCCTGCTGCCGCATAGCTCCTGGGACAATGCTTTTCCGCATACTTTGCATACGCCGAGCTGGAACCGACTTTGACGCGGCCTCGGCTGGACGCCTTGTTCCACATGTGGATGAGAAACGAATCTTTGGTTCTTTCCAGAGTTTCCTCCAGGTACTTTGGCTCCGTGAAATGCGTCCATTCGGTCCAGGGAAGTGCATAAAATGCAGTCGAATTGAACAGTCGAAATCCTTTGCAGCTCGTGCGACCATCTTCAATGGCTTTGATGAGGCTGTTGCCACAAAATGGTGGCAGGACAGCAGTGACAAGAGCTGGCCCATTTTGTACATAGACTTTACCATTGAAATTCTTTTGATAGTGCTGCAGGAATAGTTCGGCAACCTCATGACCTATGCCAGTGGGCGCTAGACTGATGACAGCGTTGCCCAAAGTAGTATTATCATGTGCGCCCACATAATTAAGAGGTAGTTTCTCCAAACTCTTCAGGACAACAACATCCGTGTCCAGGTAGACGCCACCGAAGCGATAAAGACTTATGAGACGGAGCAGGTCAGATGTGTGTTGCATCGGAAAGCTGAGTATAAGAGGTGGTGAGCTACTTTCCATTAAAGGACATTAATGAGGACTTACCTGGAGGTAAGCAAGTCGCCTTTTCTAACCCAATCCTCTATAGGCGTGCCCATAGCGTAGTTCCTTAGGCTCAAGTGACGGAAGTTCACGTTTTGATAGCTCTCAATGGCATCGATGAGTAGCTTTGCACGGCCGAAGAGAGGACGAAAGGTGGGGCAGGAAAACAGAGTGAAGACTTGGAAATTGGGATTATTCCGAGCAGCCGATTCTATGGCACAAGCTTGGCGTGCCGTCAGATTCATGATTTGGTAATGGGAATTTCGTTGACTGCAGCTCGTCTCGTGAAAGAAAATGCTTCGTCCTGGCGGAGGCTGTGAGCTCGAGTACAAAATATCCTCTATAACGCTCTGATTTGACGCAAATTCCGTCTCGACTAGCTCCAAATCGTAAATTTTGTTGAAGACGGTGAAGAGATCCTGCATTGTGGATATCACAACCAGCAGTACTAGAAGAGCAACCAGAACTGGTATTACGAGTCGTCGTGCCTTGATGACCAAACCGTTCGATTGTTTCTTCAGAGGGACGAACATGATGAACCGTGCCGACAGCGCTTCAGCGATCAACTAGAATTATATCTACTTTGCGTATCTCTCCGCCTAGACTACATTACAGCATTCGGTTTACACAGCTGCTTAGAGTCTGCTCCATGCTATTTGAAGAAGCTTTTGTTCTACGCCATGTCTTCGCGCCCAGACTGCTGCCTTCAACTTCTTCTATGCCGTCAGTCGTATATTCATATCTAAATTATAAAGTTTTATTTGACGTATTTAGGCTATAAAAATATGTGCTTACTATTAAGAAATTAATTATTTGCTTACGAGTACTGCATATACTTTATTACGAAGGTCTCTAGCTCCGACTCGAAGCACCATGAATACACTTCCCTCTGGGGACGTTCAGTTACGTACTGCTTCTGTATTCTGCCGATGCACGGCTTTTATAGCCTGACTCATGCACCGCTTAAGTATAGCTTATCTATTTTTGAGTTGACCTTTCTGAACCTTAACCTATCGCTGAGTCTCTAATGCTCAGCGTTGTCCGTTTCTATTGCACTATCTTCTAGTCGTTGAGTGCCTCGGAGGCAAGTAAATTAAAGCTAAATGAAACCTCTTAGATGTACTCCCCAGCTACCGCATAGGTTCTGGGACAATGCTTTTCCGCATACTTTGCATACGCCGAGCTGGAGTCGACTTTGATGCGCCTTACGCTGGACGCCTTGTTCCACATGTGGATGAGAAACGAGTCCTTAGTTCTTGCCATAGTTTCCTCCAGGTACCTGGGCTCAGTGAAGAACGTCCAGTCCGTCCAAGGAATCGAATAGAATGCAGTCGTATTGAATAGTCGAAATCCTTTGCAGCTCCTGCGACCATCTTGCATGGCTTTAACTAGGCTGTTGCCACAAAACTGTGACAGGACAGCAGTGACAAGAGCTGGCCCGTTTTGTACATAATCTTTGCCGTTAAAATGCTTTTGGTAATGCTGCAAAAAGAGTTCAGCGACCTCATGGCCCGTTCCATTGGGTGCTAGACTAATGATGGCATTGCAGAGAGTTGAGTTGGTTTGAGCTCCCACATAGTTTGGAGCTAATTTCTCCAAACTCTTCAGGACAACAACATCCATGTCCAGGTAGATGCCACCGAAGCGATAAAGACTTATGAGACGTAGCAGGTCAGATGTGTGCTGCATCGGGTAGCTGAGAATACGAGCAGGTCAGCTACTTTACTTTCAATTAAGTATATTAATAAGGACTTACCTGGATGTAAGCAAGTCGCCTTTTCTCACCCAATCCTCTATAGGCGTGCCCATAGCATAGTTCCTCAGGCTCAAGTGACGTAAGTTCACGTTCTGATAGCTCTCAATGGCATCGACGAGAAGCTTTGCACGGCCGAAGAGAGGACGAAAGGTGGGGCAGGAAAACAGAGTGAAGACTTGGAAATTGGGATTATTCCGAGCAGCCGATTCTATGGCACAAGCTTGGCGTGCCGTCAGATTCATAATATTGTAATGCGAGTCTGGATGAGTGCAGGTGGTCTCATGAAAGAAGATGCTGCGTCCTGAAGGGGGCTGTGAGCTCGAATATAGAATGTCCTCTATAACATTCTGATTCGAAACAATTTTAGCCTTGAATGTACGTAGGCCGTAAGTTCCATTCAAAATAATGGAGAGGTCCTGTATTGAGGTTACTACGACTAGCAGTATTAGACTACCAGCGAGGACTGGTATCACGAGACGTCGTCCCATGAATGATTTCGATTCCTTTATCAGAGGTGCCAACATGATGAACTGATGCGACTGGGTTTAAACGTGTTACTAACCAATAATTAAGTTTATCTGGGATTTTTCCATTAATATATTGCGCTCTTCGCAAGTCAGTGTATTCAGCTGCTTCGATATTTTTTGGACTATTGTATTTGCTTAGATTCTTCTGTTTTCTATTTTATTGACACAATACCCATAAACTGGGAAGATAAAGAAGCTCTCGAACAAAGCGTTGCCAAAATGCTTGAAACACATTTGCAACCCAATGGCTAAAGCTATGAACATTTGTGTAGGTAGATTATTGTCAGATTTCAGATGCCAAAAAAGTCCCTTTATATATATAATTGTTCGCGATAAATTCATTATCAATAAACTACTGTCATCCATTCTGACTGATTTAGGTTAATTCAAAGCCGCCACCAGATGTCATTCAATCGATATGCGATAGATCATAACCATCAATTGACAATCCTCTGGCGGTCAGCGTATTATCGGCTATATTCAATTGTTTTCTATTCTTTTACTATGATTATTATTAAACAGATGCGAAACAGATGCCAAAAATGGCCCTGTACAATTACCAGAAAATGATTTGTATTGCAGTTCTTGCTTACGATAAATCGAAAACTATTCGATTCAAAATGATGTGTATGCATGTATCATAACTAAATCATTTTGCGCATCTCCAATGTAACGGCACATGTCAAAACGAAAGTGCCGGGAAGTTAGAGCACATTTTCGCATTTATGTTTTCACGTGGATACAGCCGTGCTTAGCGCTTTAGCTTGCCAAGATGCGCCGCCGTGACATAATACGGATGTGGTCACAGATAGTGCACCACACAGGCATTGATAAATATACGCCAGAAGAATGGCAGGAACACTACGAACAGTTCTGGAAATGCATGCAATCGACTGCAGAACCGTACATAACCATCGATTGTGTAAATGAGTGAACGTTTAGTATAACAAATGAAATCAAGTTTTCTCTTTTTGTCCCCTTAGATCGATCATGCACTATGTATTGGGAAAGGAAACAATTGGCAAAACACACTCACAAAACGGAATTTTCAAGCTAGGATGAATGCCGAGTCATCGGCTGTGCAACGAAAACGCATTAAATTGGCAACGAATGATATAATACTGGCTCAAAATGAAACACAAGTGGCTAATGAAGGAGAGGAACGTAAGCGAAAGAGAAGTAGAAAGGAAGCAACTGAAGAGCATATCCCGAATCCATATAACAACCTATATGAGCCTATAACAACCTCCAATGAGAAAAGCTCGAAATTGACCAATAAAAAAACAATGAATAAAATAGCGGTAAGTGACGCAGATAATGGGCCAAAGGCTAAAGCAAGAGATAGTACAGAGTCCCCAAACAAGATATTTAACATAAGCAAACAGAAAATAAATGAAAATCTGAATGAGCCAATGGAAGAGAAAACCGCTAAGCAACAGCAAACTCAGAATGATCCAAATATCCAGCTTAATTCCAAGCAAAAGATTGACCATCTAGAAGATCAAGACAATTTTGAACTGAATCAGCTGAAGGCACAAGCTGAGAAAGATAATACTCCAAAGATAAAGCTGAATCAAGGAAAGAAAAGTAAAAAAATGCTTAAAGAAGAGAATGAGCTACAGAAACAGAAGATTATAGAGGAGCAAAAGCGAATAGAGGAGATAGATAAACAAAAGCTGCGAAAAGAGGAGGAAGATAAAAAAAAGCAGATAGCTCAACAGCGAAAAGAAGAGGAAGATAAAAAAAAGCAGATAGCTCAACTGCGAAAAGAGGAGGAAGATAAAAAAAAGCAGATAGCTCAACAGCGAAAAGAAGAGGAAGATAAAAAAAAGCAGATAGCTCAACTGCGAAAAGAGGAGGAAGATAAAAAAAAGCAGTTAGCTCAACAGCGAAAAGAGGAGGAAGATAAAAAAAAGCAGATAGCTCAACAGCGAAAAGAAGAGGAAGATAAAAAAAAGCAGATAGCTCAACTGCGAAAAGAGGAGGAAGATAAAAACAAGCAGATAGCTCAACTGCGAAAAGAGGAGGAAGATAAAAACAAGCAGATAGCTCAACTGCGAAAAGAGGAGGAATATAAAAACAAGCAGATAGCTCAACAGAAGCTAGAGAAGCTGGAAAATGAGATTTTGATGCAGAAAACTGAAAAAGCAAAATTTATAGCCGAGAAGAAACAAAAGACAGGAAAATGCCAAGAAAAAGAGAAACAGGAGATTGCAAAGAAAAAGGAGAAAGAACCGAAAAATAATATTTTGTTAGTAAAATCCGCAAAGCAGAAAGACATTAAAGAGCCAAAGCCAGAGAAGTCTCCACCAATTAACAAGGTACGTAATTAAAAGACACAAAATTAGTTGGTTAAATATGTCAAGGCAAGAACATTTCCCTTTCAGAGAACCAGAAGTCAGGTGAAAAAGTTACTGGTAGTTGAAAACTGCCCAAAGATAACTGCAACGCCAGTGGACACCATAAAGACATCAGTGGAAAACTGCCCAAAGGAAGCTGCAAAGCCAGTGGACGCCATAGACTTAAGCCCCAAGCCAGAGCCGAAATTGAAGAATGGACAAATGAAAGAAACGAAAGCTCGGATGCGCACACGTGCCAAGTGCGCAGATAATCAAGAACCACAGAGAGCAAATCAAGAACAACAGCAACTGAATACGAAATCAAGATCCCCCAGATTGTCCCGTAAATCAAATGCTGTAATCTTAGTTTGCGTTAATCTAGAGTTCTTGCCACCTAACATTTTTTCTTTAAAACCGCAGATAAATAAACTTTCGGCGCACATGCCAGAAACAGCCATCGATCTGTCACCGAAGAGGCTGCCGCCGTCTACAGCGGCTCCTGAAGCTGCAGCCACCACAGATCCGCCACCTGTTGAGCCCGAAAACCCAGAAGAGCCAGAAAATCTTAGCATATCCGAGCTAAGAGAAACTCAAAAAATCGAGAATTCGTTAACGGAACTTTTACAATTCGACAAACCAGATCCGACATATTCGAAAGCCAATTGCGAACTAGAGGACAAATTGATCAACGAAGTTTTGCAGCTGTCTGATGGACTGATGGACAGTGGGAAATGTGAAGTGTCGGGTGTTGAGGAAATCGATCATTGTTTGCAAATCTTCGATAATAAGACGCCCAGCGAGATTGATAAACAGTTAGCCGATACATCTGATTTCTTTGACAATTTGCCCAGCCTATCAACTTTACCTGATAAAACGCCTTTGGATATTGAGTCGGTGATGAATAATGTGCTCAACTATGATCTCGATGATGATGCTGACCTCATATCAGTGACTACATCCTGGGATGGCGATGAGCAATTTCAAACAGGAAATGCCATAGTTTTAGAGGACGAAAGAAAAATACAAGAGCAGTCAGTGCATGAGATCACGCAGTCACCTGCTGCCATAGTCTGTGATGACGATGACGATGAGTATGAGCTATTTCGCACAGGACATGCCAAAGTTTTAGAGAAGAAAACAAAAACGAGCGAGCAGCCAAAGGAATTGCAGTCATATCGCATTCCCAAAAGGACAGTAATTCAGGCAGCGAAGCCGCAGGCACAGCAAGAGAAAGTAATACAGGCTAAGGCACGAGCGGAAGTGCAGCCGGACGCTCCAGAAATCATCCCGGAATCATCTCCGCTAGAACGGCAGCAGCCATTGCCAAAAAAACTGAAGCAGTCACCGCAAAAGACAACGCAAATGCCAGCTCAACAGCAAGTACAGCAGTCGCAAACTATTAGAAACCAGGAACAGATGAAGCTCCAGGAATCATCGCTTCGAGAAATGCAGCACCTAGAGCAGCAGAAACGGCAAAATCCGCCTCAACAGCAGCAGCCTCCTCGACAGTCATTGTTTCGTACCATTGAGCAGAAGGTGCCTGCAGCCAGAATGGACGCAGTGCAACAAGCATCTGCTGCAGCTGCACCACCTCCCAAAACTGTGCCCCTTTTTGCGCCACCCTATCGCTTACCTCCAGACCCAGAGCCGGAGTCAGCTTTCAGTGCCCGAACCGTCATTCCAAATATCAATACGAATGAATGCAAATTTTCTATATTTGGGATCAATTGCTGGAGCTATTTGGACGGTCGGTGCCTTGATAAAAAATGCAATCACAGGCTTACGAGTCCGTGGGCAGTGCAGCGCGAACTGACCAATTTGCAGGCTGATAAATTGTGTGACATCTACAGTCTGGTGCTGCGCCACGGCATGCTGTTCCGCAGCTATTTTTTGATATTCGCTGAGGTCTACGCCAGCCGGGGCATGATGTCGCATTTGATGAAAATGGTTGAGGATTGCGGATTGTATATGTCGTATAGTGCACCCTTTCTCACTGAAATCTTCTACCTGTTGTTGCGATACGACCTGCTGCCGGAAGTGGCATTGGCACACTTTATGAAGCATCTATGGCGCTCAGATATTGGCTATGCCCATCCGGACTTCGCCAAGCAAATGCTCCGCATTATTTCGGCGGCTGATTGGACTACCTACATACCGGATCTGATGAAGCTCTTCGACGAGCCGAGCTTTACCATACCTGCCGAATTCATGACCTGCTTGGCTAATGATGCCGTTGCTAAGGATGATCACACGCTCATCCAAAAGTTATGGAATCTGGTAGTCCACTGTCCAGTCGGTCGCAATGATGTAGCACTGGCCGCGGCTCTTAAAATCATACAGAAATGGGCAGATAAAAGAGTATCAGTTCCGACAATGGAGATTAACCAAATGCTGCAACAGCAGCCGACAATGGAGCAGCAACAGGAACCGTCACACCTAACAAATCACCAGCAGACGAAGCGAACCTTATCGAATCGTTTTAGCTGCTTGACCCAAACTCTAAATTCTTCAACCTTGAATTCTTAAGGGTATTTACTAACAGTAATTCGAATTTAAGATTTAATACTAACACTTTTCTTTATCCAGGATCTTGGTCTTTATCGTTAATTGCTGTTGAGCAGCGCAAACATTCTTTTTTTCTTTTCTATTCTTACACAATTGAAATGTGTATTTATTTTTTTTATTATTAAATTACATTTATAAACAAACTTACATTACTTAAAAATCTAGTTTCTCTTTTTACCCCGGCTCCAGTTCTTTTTAGCACCACCGCCGCCGCGGCCACCACCTGCCCCTCCTCCCCTGCCCTTACCCATGGGCTTCATGCGCTTCCGCGCGCCTGTAAACTGCTCGGAGTCATCAATGTCGCCAGGAGCAGAGCGTTTATTGCCTTTGCCTCCCTTGTAGCCTTTGCTGTCCTCTAGATCCTTGAGCTCCAGTTTGGCCGTGCGCTGAGCTTCGGCGACGCGTTCTTGCAGCGCCATTACCTCATCCTCCTCGCATTTGTAGAGGGGCAACTGCTTGCCCAGCAATTGCTCGATGCGCTGGTACAGCTCAATGTCGTACTGAGTGACCATAGTGATGGCTTGACCAGATCGGCCGGCACGGGCTGTGCGGCCAACACGATGTATGTAGTCCTTGCTGTGCGTGGGTATGTCGAAGTTGACCACCACATCGACGTGGGGAATATCCAGGCCACGCGAAGCCACGTCTGTTGATATCAATATCGAGCGATTCTTCGCCTTGAATTTGTTCAGAGCAGCCAAGCGTTTATTCTGAGACATTTGACCGTGTAGAGGTATAGCGGCCAATCCCAGGGCACGCAGCATCAGCGCCGTCTTCACAGTATTGTTGCAGGTGCTGCAGAATATCATGAAGCTGTTGCCTGCCAATTCATTGAGGATGTGCACGAGATACACGTCCTTATATTTAACTGGTATGAAGATGTAATACTGTTGCAGCTGATCCACGGTTTGGTACTTGTTCGATACTTCCACCTTGACGGGATCTTTGAGTGATGCGCGCTGCAGCTTCTTAACCTTCTTGGTCATCGTGGCACTAAACAGAAATGTGCGGCGCTCACGTGGCAAGACCTTGAGTATCTTGTCCAGCTCTACCTCAAAGTCCATGTTGAGTATGCGATCCGCCTCGTCCATGACCAGGTACTTAATAGCCTTTAAATTAAAGCCCTTCAAGTTCTCCAGATGATCGACTAGACGACCGGGCGTAGCAATTATGATGTGCGGTTTCTTTGCCAGCTGCAAGCCCTGTGCCACCATGTCCATGCCACCGACCACCACACAGCATTTGATGCCAATGCCGCTGCCTGCATGGAGAGAAAAGTCATGTTGTTTATGATGTTCATTGTACGCTAGCATATCTTGAAGATAATTTGTTTACTCAGAGGTAGTGACGAATAAAGAAATAATAATTTCATATTTTCGTTTAAGAACATAAAATCAAAAAGGGTTTTCACATCATTGTGGATATGGATGGATATATAATTAACTGCAGACTCACCCAGTGCCTCGAATTGTTCGCCTATTTGAAAGGCCAATTCACGCGTTGGCGTCAGCACCAGGGCAAAATAACGCTGTGGATTCTCAAGCAATGCATGTAGAATGGGTAGAGCAAATGCTCCTGTTTTGCCCGAACCGGTTTCCGCCAGACCGATTACGTCCTTGCCCTGCAGCGCAACAGGTATTGCCTCTTTTTGAATCTTCGATGGCGCCTTCCATTTTAGCTCATCGCACGCTTTGCACAGCGTTTCATTAAGTCCCTACAGGTTTGAAAAATTTATTAGTGTTCGATTTGCTTGCTTGGTATAATAAACTTACAAGCTCTTTCCAGGTCAGCGGTTGTTCGTCTTTGGGAGTCTCATCTTCTTCGTCAGCTTCATCAGGGTCGCTTGAGTCTTGATCTTCCGCATTTTCACAGTCAACTTCTGCGTCCTCTTCAATTTCTTCCTCACCGCTTATCTCTTCTTCGCTTGTTTCCAAATGAGCTTGTTCGTCTTCTGAAGTTTCCGACATATTGTTACATATTTTTTTACACTTTTGCTCTGCGGATATTACCAGTCGCCACACGTGCTCGTTGAGAAAAGAACGATGCGAAGTAAAATGTGGAAGGCATAAGCTATCGAAAATATATCGAATATAATTTGAGAAAGCGGCAGCCCTAATTGAAAATGTTGCCATACATCATATTCTAGGGTCACGTTTTGCTTTAAATTATAGCCAACGCAACAAAAATAGAAACACTCAAAAATCTTTATCAGCAATGAATATTTATTAAATTGTCAGTTTACGTTATAGATTTGTAGAAAATGTACAAATGTTCGTAGCGGGTTTCAGTAGCCCTGAACTAGTGAATGAACAAACAAAATCAAAGTTAATTTTTTCGGTTCGTTCACCTGAGGGGATAGTTCGTTTTGCTTAGTTCGTGAACATTTAATTTGCACGACAAAAAGAAGTTAAAAAATAACAGAAACTTAACAAAAATTTAGTGTTCAAATGAAAAGTAAGCGATTAATCGAGCACCAAACAAAGCACACAACTTCAACTAATAGATTGAAATAGAAATCAATACCAGCTACCTATGGAGGTGGATTTTTCGAGCAACCGAAACGCCCACCGAATAACCGAGTGACAATTCCGATACAACTGAAACATTTACATACTCTAAGCTGAGGTGTTAGTTTCTTATCTGTTATAGTTGTTGTTGCTGTTAGATAAGATGATGATTATGTGCTTCTAACAATTTGCAATTGCATTTTAGGTAAACCATAAAAATCCATTGTGAAAAATTGTGGGGTGGTGGGAGCAAAACGGATACTCAATAGTAAAAAGAGCGTAAGCCAGCGCAAGCGAGAGTGTGTGTGTGTGAGTGCACAGTGGAGAGGAGCATGACATGTATTTGATGTGTACTCAGCGGCCGAAGAGAGCGCATTAAACAAGAACAAAACACACGCACACACAACTGCGAGAAAGCTTCTTGTTGTTGTTGTCGGTGTGGGGGAGTCAAAGTCGGTTACGAAAAATACACGGCGTAAAGCGTGTGTGGATAGCATAAAGCACACATATACAGGCACACGCATACATATATATATATATATATATAGGAAGCAGTATATTTTGCGAAGTTCGCACTCCAATTCGAGACACGCAGAAAACAGGGCAACAAAATGAATCCAGCAGTGGATGCGTGGGTTGTTACCCAGCGGGAGAAGCTCAAGTACCAGGAGCAGTTTAAGGCACTGCAACCCCAGGGCGGATTTGTAACCGGAGCCCAGGCAAAAGGATTCTTCTTGCAGTCGCAGCTCCCGCCACTGATCCTGGGTCAAATATGGTGAGTACCGGAACTGACTCATTTGTTCTTAATATACACATACTCACATACGCACACACACACACGCAGTTATCCACAATGCAAAGATAAGAAGAAAATAACAAATATTTTGCTGATGCTTTGTTTTGTTCTTTTCATTTTTCTCTTTGTTGATATGAGCTAGAGATGTGCTAATGAATACATCTATTTGTGTTATTTAATATTTTTCTTTTGAATTTTAAGAAACTATTAAATATTATTAATTTTTATATATATATATATATATATATATATATATATATATATATATATATATATATATATATATATTATATTAGAATTGTTCCTTTACAAAGTTTCTTTAGATAAGTGCCAAAAAATATAGAATGGTCATCCACACAATGGCAATAGTCAAGTATTTAAAGTTTATGCTTTATTTTGAAAATGTATATAAACTATAAATATTAGGCATTTTACCCCAATTCAATATTAGTTAATCCATAATTTATATACCAAAACCTCCAATTCACGCTCCCATCTCTAATCTATTGTTTGTGCTTTCTTTACGCAGGGCACTGGCTGACACGGATTCGGATGGAAAAATGAATATTAATGAGTTTAGCATAGCTTGCAAGCTTATCAATCTAAAGCTGCGCGGCCTGGAAGTGCCTAAAACCTTGCCGCCCACATTGCTTAGTTCTTTAACGGATGCTGTTGGCGGTCCGTCGCCTGCAATGACGCCACGTGGTTCAACCAGCTCTATGAGTCCCATAGATCCACTGAAAAGCCTTGCAACTGTACCGCCGGTCATGCCCGTGGCTGTCGTTGCACCTCCAATTGTGGCACCACCTGTGGCAATTCCACCACCAGTTGCGGTTCCTGTTGCAGCTGTGCCGGCAGCGATTGTCTCGCCGCCGCAAAGCAATCCACCTAGTCGTCATATGTCCATTTCGGAGCGTGCTCCATCCATTGAATCACCGTAAGTAGACAATTGAAAGAAAAGAGAGCCTCGCCTTTAATATATAATCTCCTCCATCTACAGTCAAGCGGAGTGGGCCGTGCAGGCGGGACAGAAACGCAAATACACGCAGGTGTTCAATGCCAATGATCGCACTCGGTCCGGCTTTCTAACGGGAGCCCAGGCGCGTGGTGTGCTAGTGCAGAGCAAGCTGCCCCAGGTGACGCTGGCGCAGATTTGGACACTCGCCGATGTAGATGGTGACGGCCGGCTCAGCTGCGACGAGTTCATTCTGGCCATGTTTCTGTGCGAGAAGGCCATGGCTGGCGAGAAGATACCCGTAAGCTTGCCACTCGATTGGGTGCCGCCCAGCTTGCGCAAGATCAAGTCGCGACCGGGCTCCGTGTCCGGTGCAGGATCACGTCCTGGCTCGCAGCCTGCCTCACGACACACGTCGGTTTCCTCACAGGGCGCCGTCATGTCAGACGCTGATCCAACTGCTGGCTTGCCGCAAAGTAAGTAGGGGATGAGATGTTGTTTACCATAATAATCTATTAATTTGTTTAGCTTCGTTCGAGGACAAGCGCAAGGAGAACTATGAGAAGGGCAAGGTTGAGCTGGATCGCAGGCGTAAGCTAATGGAAGATCAGCAGCGCAAGGAGCGTGAGGAACGCGAACGCAAGGAACGTGAGGAAGCGGACAAGCGGGAAAAGGCGCGTCTCGAAGCCGAACGTAAGCAGCAGGAGGAACTAGAGCGTCAGCTTCAGCGCCAGCGCGAAATCGAACAAGAGAAGGAAGAGCAACGCAAACGTGAGCTGGAGGCCAAGGAGGCGGCTAGAAAGTTAGCAGACAAGCAAAACTATTTTAAGTAACTGTTCTCAAATAACCACAATTTCCTTTTGATAGGGAGCTGGAGAAGCAACGTCAGCAGGAATGGGAACACTCGCGCATTGCAGAAATGAATGCACAAAAGCAGCGGGAGCAGGAGCGCGTACTCAAGCAGAAGGCACACAATACTCAGCTAAATGTGGAGCTCAGCACACTGAACGAAAAAGTTAGTGCTTAGAAGGAACATATTAAGTCAATCTTAATCTAAACTCACCTCACTTGCAGATCAAGGACTTATCGCAAAAGATATGCGATACACGCGCTGGGGTTACCAATGTCAAGTCCGTGATTGATGGCATGCGCACTCAGCGCGACACTTCGATGAGCGAAATGGCACAGCTGAAGATGCGCATCAAGGAGCAGAACGCTAAGCTGCTGCAGTTAACCCAGGAGCGCGCGAAGTGGGATGCCAAGAGCAAAGCGAGCGGTGGCATTGTCGGCGACACTGCACAGCAAGAGCAGCTGAACGCGGCGTTTGCGCACAAGCAGGTTGGATATCAGGAAAAGATTTTAAATAAAATATATGACATACTTAACTTTTGTATTCATTGCAGTTGTTGATTAAGCAGATCAAGGATAAGGTGGAAAACATTGAGAAAGAAATCGAATCCAAGAAAGAAGATCTCAACTCGAACGATATAAGCATGCAGGAGCTGAAGGGCGAACTTGCTGCATTGATTACCAAATGCGAAGATCTGTACAAGGAATACGACGTGGAGCGCACCTCGGTGCTGGAATTGAAATACAATCGCAAGAATGAGGTGGCCTCAATTAGCGCCACATCCGCTTGGGATACAGGTAGCGCCTGGGGCAGCACTGCCGCCAGTGTGCCGGCAGCTGTCGATGCCTATGGTGGTTATGGCTTAAGCAATGACACAGCCGCTGCTGAAACGGCAGCCGCTGTTGATCTGAGCGGGCCGGCACCGGAAGGTTTCGTCAAATATCGCGCCGTTTATGAGTTTAATGCGCGCAACGCAGAGGAGATTACGTTTGTGCCAGGCGACATAATCTTGGTGCCTCTGGAGCAGAACGCTGAGCCCGGCTGGTTGGCTGGAGAAATTAATGGCCATACTGGCTGGTTTCCCGAGTCCTACGTGGAGAAGCTGGAGGACGGGTCAACGGGATTGGCAACCGAAGAGGCGGTGGCAGTGCCAACTGTTGCTGATCCTGCGACCCATACCGATAGCTACTTGGACAATAACGCCTTGGCGGCACAGTCAGAGCTGGCAGCAACTGATGCTGCCGCTGCTGCCACTGATGCTGCTTTAGGCGATGTCGAATACTATATAGCCGCATATCCTTATGAATCCGCCGAGGATGGTGACCTGAGCTTTGGCGCTGGCGAAATGGTCATGGTCATCAAGAAGGAGGGCGAATGGTGGACGGGCACCATTGGCAACCGGACCGGCATGTTCCCATCGAACTATGTGCAAAAGGCCGATGTGGGTACTGCTGCTGCCAATGCCGTTGAGGCGGCAGTTGAACCTGAACCCGTAGAACAGGTGAGTTTACATCACATTCATATAAATCACAATAAGAGTTACCTTAAGACAAATTTAATACATTTTGCAACTGTATAAAGTAACGCACAGTTCGTGTTTAACCATCATGTGCTCATCTACTAATCCAATGCTTTTCATTTGCTAAACCCCAATCTCATCAATACACATCACGCTGCTCGCTCGTCCAGGAGGTCACACACAATGGCATTAGTGCTTCATATGCTGCTCAGCCAGAAGCGGTAGAAGCGAAGCAGTCACAGCCTCAGCCGGTTGAGCTGGAGGAGTCGCACACAAACGAAGATCTCGACACTGAAGTATCGCAGATAAACACACAATCCAAATCACAGAGCGAACCGGCCGAAAGCTACAGCCGGCCCATGTCACGTACTTCTTCCATGACACCCGTAAATAGTTGACCCACATGCGCCCACATTTCTAGCTACATAAATCTTAACTCACACGTATTTCGTATATTACTTTGCAGGGCATGCGCGCCAAACGTTCGGAGATAGCACAAGTCATAGCACCATATGAGGCCACCAGCAGCGAGCAGCTGTCGCTGACTCGTGGTCAGCTGATCATGATACGCAAGAAGACCGACTCCGGCTGGTGGGAGGGTGAGCTGCAGGCCAAGGGCAGGAGGCGCCAAATCGGTTGGTTCCCGGCCACCTACGTCAAGGTGTTGCAGGGCGGACGCAACAGCGGACGCAATACGCCCGTCTCCGGCAGTCGCATTGAAATGACCGAACAGATTTTGGGTTTGTTGTAAAACTATTCCTATAGTTGAACATATTATAAAATAATATTCTTTTGTTCACATGTAGACAAGGTGATTGCTCTATACCCCTACAAAGCACAAAACGATGACGAGCTCTCGTTCGATAAGGACGACATCATCAGTGTACTGGGCCGCGATGAGCCGGAATGGTGGCGCGGCGAGCTGAATGGCCTGTCTGGTCTGTTTCCTAGCAACTATGTGGGACCGTTTGTTACGTCCGGTAAGCCAGCGAAAGTGAATGGCACGAAAGCCAAGTGAATCTCCACGACAAACGTTAACCACAACAGCCACAATCATGACGATGCTTTACAAGTAGTCACACACTCCACACACGCTCTCTCTTCTCTCAAACACACACACATTCCAGTTTATTTTGTGTTTCTAAAGCTAAAAATTCTATTTAAATTTTTGCCTCGATATCGAATAAGTAAAGCCAATTTGTTCTCGCCACGCCTAACGTCTCGGAAGCTAATTATATTATGATTTATAGTTATAATTTGTTGCAATATCTACGCTCATGTATGATTTATCCATATGTATATTGTTAATTGTTATTATTTAGTTGTTTAGCAATTATTTAATTTTAAGTTAAATGCCCAATCCAAACACGTTTTGTATCCTTGTTAGCCAATCTTTAGCTTTAATTGATATTAATTTGCATTTACATGCATGCACATACACATCTATATACATTTATACATACATATACTATACGTACATTTTGTGTATTTAGTCCATTGATTTTGTATTTATTTTGTATAATTTTTTGTACTTTTACCTGCTATTATTTATACATCGATACAAATATGTTTATTCTGTATATAAAAAGAAAACCCAAATCGAAAATCTAATTGGATTTTATTTGAATCTTTTGAAACTTTTTGCTGCTGCGCACAGGAAACGTATAACGAGTCATCGGATTTGGTCTTTAAGCGGCGCTAGGAGTACGCCAACCACACAACAACAACTACAACAATAAAACCAGGTCTACATGGACCCGTATACTAAGTTCACCTACAAATTAACCAATATCTAGTCAAAATTTAGCGAGAAGTTATTGTTAGTTTCGTAATTATGTTTAAACTTTTAAACGGCATTTTATATTATCAAATACCATCCTAAATGTACCAAGAAATTTAATGAGTATCCAAAAATATTGAAGTTATTTAAAGGTTTAGAAGGCTCGCTCTGTCACATTTCCTCGAACGTTTAGGCAATTATCATCCTCAGCTTTATAGTTTTAGATATATATATAATCGATTTTGTTTGTCGTCAAATCAAATGTGCAACTTAAAAGGAATCTCATAAATGTAATCAATCAAATTACCATAAAGAATACAAATCGCAATCGAAATCAAGTTACATACAAACATATTTAAAGTATTTATACATACATATAATATGCGTAAAGAAAGAGATGAGAAGAAAGAAAGTATAATTATATCAAAGAAAATATTACAATTTTGTTGTACTAGATGTGTTTCAGTCAATGCATACATACTATACACATTTAAAGTGGTTTTCCCCCCAAAATAAATGAAATATATATATATATATATATATATATAGATATATATATACTAACGACCTATGAAAATACATACATATATAAAGATGGTTTTCTGTGTTTTCCAGTAATATGCGCATATATTTGTATATAACATATATTTAATATTAATTGTTAACTAAATACTAAGCATAAAGACCATTCACAATTATATATACATAAATCTACATATATATATACTATATACAAAATCGGTATGGAGGAGAAGGCTTAAAAGCACACATACAACAACAGTATTGGTAATACGTATAACATCTTCAACTGCTTAACTATATATGTATTGAGTTCTTTGATTTAATTGTTTAATACTTTAAGCGCTTACTTCAACTGCCATAATTAAATTAGTTTTGCAAGCAGCATTTACAGCGGGATTCAAAGTTGATTAGAATATTGTAAAGAAACCAAAGAGGATTATTGTATAAAACTTGTGTGTAGAACGTTATACGATTTCAATAGCAGCTATATATAAAAATGCTATACTCTAGTAAAATATATATACATATATAGCTATATTATGATCTGTTCTGTTATGCTGTGCATCAGTTCTATGCTAGTTATGGTTATATATATAAATATACTTAAATATTGTACTAATGCTATATCTACAATGAAACCACTCACACTCTCGATTGCCTTTCAAAACGATATCCAGTACTTATTCGTAACTTGTTATTGCATACCACAAACTATACATAATATGCATCTATATAGGACCTATAACTATTAAAAAATAAAAAAAAAAAAAACAAAACAAAAAAGAAATTCAAATCAATTAACGAAAAAATAAGCAAAACTTTGCTAAACTTGCCTCATCAACATGTTTTCTTATTTTCTTTTTTCTTTCGTTTTGGCAAGTTTTCAGCTGAAACTTTAAGAGCATATTTACATATGTATGTAGCTAATGTTGGATTGATTATGAATTTTTGAAAACAAAAATAAAATATGATATATATATATATTGAGTAAAACTACAAATTTCTTTAGAAAAATGTTAAATAGCAAGAAAAAAAAAAACAAAAAAAAAGGAAAATAAATGAAAACTACTTATGTTTACCTTTAAGTATGGAATGCACACTTCTTATAGAGCCAAAATACACACACACACACATAAGAAACACACACACACACTTGCATACATATAATGCTCATATACGCGTATTTGTTTTTAGTCGTTAAAGCGTTCATGAATTTAACTAAGCAGTAAATGAAATATTAAACTAAAAAAAAATAAATAAATAAATAAAAAGCAAAAATGGATATATGTATGTACGCATTAGCTAGCACTCACACACACTCACACAAACAGTTAAAAGTGAAATGATGACCATCGATATACATATTTACATATATACTAACATAAACACTTACATACATATATACAAGTAACGTACGCTATGCACATGGAACTTGAACTTCTTACATAGAAGTCCTGTTTATCGGTTAGATCTACATACATACAAACATAAATACATACTAAACACAAAAAAATTATATATATACACATACATATATATATAAAAAGAGTTCTTCAAGAAATGCAAATATTAAAATGAGAAAATACCATTAAACATATTAAACTATATCAGTTTCAAAAAGAAATAAGAATATAAAATTAAAAAAAAAAAAAACAAAAAATTTAACACATATTTGGTGAAATAAATGTATAAACGAAATTTCAAACAAAAATCTGCAACTTTAATATTTATTCAATTATTTGCTGGCAGATGTTTTCAGAGATTTTATTAAAACCAAATAAATCTCTGAAACACCTCATTTATTTATATTGTTTCTTGTTTTTGAATACAATTTATTGTATCTTTTGGTTTTCAATTCTCTAGATATTCGTCTTATGTACTTACACAGTGTTCAAAACTGAAATGCAAAGCGCGCCAACGGCAAGTTCAACCGCAACCTCCAACACAACGTTAACCGCAACTGCCACCGCAGCCTCAACCGCAACGACAGCCAATCAAATTGCAGGACCGGCGCTGCAACGGCTCTGGCAACACTGGCGCTGCCCAATGCAGCCTGAGGCCAGCCTTGCCATATCAGACGAACGGTTGCGCGGCAAAATTCAATCGGTGCACATAACGAAGCGCAGAGACGGCCAGTTGATGGGCTGCGCTTACGTCACTTTTCAATGCAATGAGACGATGGCGCGGGCAATGCTGGAAGACGCAAACAATCGTCTGGTCGGCCGTGAGGTCATCATAGACTGGCAGCTGCCCAAGAAGCCCAATAGCGCACAGTGGTGCTGCTGGTGCTGATCTATACATGTGCTTATATATAATATAATATATATATATATATATATATATATATATATATATATATATATATATATATATATATATATATATATATATGCATTTGAACTGACTTGTAAATTGCCTAGTTTTGATTTTTCGTTTGATTTTTATTTTTAGTAAAATTCTCTTATACAATATTTAAAATCAGTTTAACAGTTTACAAGTTTTTTTTGTTGTATTAATTTCCTTTTTATCTTTTTTTTTTGGCTTGTGTTTTGCTAAATAATTAGGTGAGTTATTTTACTTTTGTTTTGCTATACTTTCGAATATGCACAACTTAAGGCCTACAGTATGAAAATTTGCAAACTATTTTCAATTTTCCTTCAATTTATTGGGTTTAGTTTACGCTCTCAAGGAAATCATCTGATGAGCTGGCGTTTATTATATAAATTTCCATTTCATTTACATATTCTGTATATTTATATATATAGAAAACGCGCTCATAAGTAACACAGCTCTGATTTTATTTCATTCAAATATTATTATTAATAATTTTTATTTATTTTATTTTTGGTTTTAAATTTTCTTTTAAGTGAAACGACAATTCACAAGAAACTCGCACATTTCTTGCAGCTGTTTATTGTCTTTCGTGTAAATAATAAAATATATTTTGTTAACTAAAGAAATTTATATTTTTTAATCGTAATTTTATATATCCAATCTTAACGGAAATTTAGGTAAATTGTTTTATTTTTATTTTTATTCAGCTTAAATGTGCATATTTAGAAGGCAATTTCTTGGATATACTTAGACAGAGAATCACGTAGGACACAAATCTAGTAAACAATTATCGGTTAAGCGCGTTGCAGGTGAATTTTTGTGGTTTAGAAATCAGCAAATTGATGGTACAAATGGATTCTGTTCCGGTAGTTCGACAACAACACTTAATTCTCCATATTCTATTGAGACTTTACTTCGTTCTAGTCATACAGTCAAAATTCACGCATACCTCTTATTCGATAAGATTTACTCTTGGGCCGCCTCTGGGCGAGCCTCTCGTGCTAAACTTTCACATTATTCATTTTGTGGCTCGTAAATGTTTACAAAAATAATTTATAAATTACACAACTCTTGCTAAATAGCTATGAACTAGTTAGTTAGTATGTATATGCAATATACTAATTTAGTTTCACTTATGAATACGTTTTTATTTATTTGTTTCTCTTTTTGCAACTTGAGTTTTCGTGGCAAAAACTTTGGGCTTACTTTATACAGGCTGATTAGTGGATTATTTAGTTAGTTTTAGTATGACTAAAATTGAACTAAACACTGTAGCTTAACCGGTTAGCAACACAGTTGAAATTACGCTCGTATATATGTATATACTATATTTTTAAGATAAATTTATCTAAACTAAAAGCAAAAACACGTAATTAACTAAACGTTACGACTTAATCTGAGCTTTGGCTAAACTGTTAATGATAACACAATTGTTTCTGGAACACATTTGCATTAGGCTTGTTTTTTTTTTGTTAAATACAATGAAATATATTAGAATGTGAATATATATTTAAATATTTAAGTTTTTCGAATTCAAGAATTCAATTTTGAAAAGAAGCAATAAAATTTGTGGGTTAGACTAAGTACTGACGATGTCCCTGCAGAGGAAAGTCTAGATCTATCTGGATCAGCTCAACTATGATTGATGTTTTCCTTTTAAATTTGAAATTTAAAATCTTATCTTCATATATAGCAGTATATACTTGCTATAGACTCCCATCTGCAAGGACATTCAATCATCGGCAAGCCGTCGACAGCTGTTCTCACTTGGTATATACAGATTTTTAGTTATTTAGCTTAAACATATTGTAAAGCTTTCTTTTTTATATTTTAGCCCAAAATGTGTTTATATATATGCATATATAGAACGAACTATACATATATAGCTAGGGGGTTACTCGTTGCTGATCTCAGTAGAACATTTCGTATTGGAAAGGACTCGGACTGGACTGGCCCTCTTCGCCGCTCGGCACTCAAATGATGCTCTCATCGTTGTTGCGCGTCAGGCGAATGCTTGTGGTGGTGGTAGTGGTGGGTCCACCAGCCGGACCGCCGCGTCTGCCCAGCTCGTGTAGGCGTGGCGTGAGCGGGGTTGTGAACGTGGTGACCACAATATTCTCGTCGTCATACAAGTCGAAGTCTTCGCCTTCGTCGTCATCCTCGTCCTCGGTGTCGCTATCCGTGTCCTCGTAGTCCAGCAGCGCGGTGGTCACCTGGTTCTTGCAGCCTGGCACGCCCACAGCAGCACCGCCCACCGCTCCGGCGTTCATGTGTCGGATTTGGGCACGTGGCGTCGATGTGAGGCGAGGCAGCAAAGGTTCGCGTCCCGCATGCATTACTCTTTCGCCCGCCGCGGAGGCGGAGACGGAGGCGCCGGTATTAGTAAGCGGCATCGCGTCCCAATCATCCCCATCCCCGGGCTCGCAGAGCGACTTCGAGTGGCCGTGCTGATAGGTGGATTCCTCGGGTATTGTATCACTGTGATTGTGTTGTTGTTGTTGTGTGCGGTTGGGCAATGGATGTGAAGAGAAGTCGAGAGAAAGTAAATGTCAATTGCGGGCTCAATTTTGCTTGAGATGGAGCGATATATGAGCATGGGTTACAATGAGGCTAGAACAACTAATTAATTAACTGGAGGCCTCTGCCGATAGATAGAACTAAGAAACGAATCAAATATTAATTACTTAAAAACTTTAACAATTAGTTTAAATACAATTTGTTTATATTACTCTAATAATCCACTACAAAGCAAAGAAATTGAGTAAGGAATAAGGCAAAGAATTAAGTTGGCTCTAGTCGAGAGTGGCCGACTAGCGAATGCCCTGAACCCAGGGATGTTTATCTTTGTATCAGACTAAAATATTAGCTACAGTTTGCAGCGATCTTCCTGAAGGACACTAAGACAGAACTCTGCTCAGGACCGACAGATATGGTATTCCAGGACCTCGAGGTCCTCGTTGGGAAATAGTTTTTAAAGCAATGCTACAACTGCCTCCGTCCCATTACAGCCCTGAGCTCCAAGTATGTTTGATACATTATTAGATACTTTTAAATACATTTATAATATAAATATTCCTTGGGTTCAGGATATTCAAAGAAAGAACTATATTATAGTATAATATATAGTAAATAAATAATAATAAGCGTAAGCAGAAAAAGAGAAATTTGAACGCAAATTTGAGAAGTGAGTTAAAGACATGTGAAAGCTAATGTATAATACGGGGTTTCGATTCAGATATATAGATAGATGTAAGCGCATATAAAACAACTTTTCGAACAACTGCCAGCAGTTTTTTGGGCTCTCTTCAAAGTAGAAATGTTTAATGTTTGAGAATGTTTAATATTAGTATTTAATTGCAGAGAGATCTTCATATAACTGATCGCGCTGAGGTTTTGTTTATAATCATTCAAATCTACACATAACTGATTATAAAATTGTCTTACTGGTAAGCAAGTGTGAGTGAAATCTGAATAGGTTTTCCCTACAAATATTAAAAGTTTTTCTGTTTGCTATAAAACAACTTCATAAAACTGTCTTAATTTTACTTTAGCTCCATGTATAGGATCTTATTGTGCTATTCACATTTTATGTTTTCATATATCTTTTGTCATTGAAATCAATTCAACTGGAATAATCTCTACTGTGCTAAACTTCTAAATATTGTTAACAAACTCTTCTATTTTCCAGCTCATAGCTGAACTTAAAGCTCTTAACTTTATTTATGAAAAAAATCCACTAAATATATTTAGGTATATATTTACTACTACAGAACAAAACCCAGTCAATCAGTTACAGGAATACCTCTGGTATAACACGTATAACAGTAACACTGGTAAGTTGGTTGGTTAGCACAGTCGTTAACTGCTTGGTAATCATATAAAGCAAGCCAAAATACTTACACATATTTATGAATCATATATCTGATATATGTATATATTTAAGAGCCAAAAGCCAACATTTACTAGACTTTTACAACAGCTCGACTACTAGTTAGGATTTTGTGTGTATATAATTTGTTTTTGGAAAATATTTATGTGTGTGTGTGTGTGTTGGGTTGTGGTGTTTACTAAGTGTGATAGAAGCTTTTGGCTGTGGCATAGACAGCTGCTACACGGACTCAATTGAAACGGCGCTAAAAATATAATTCAAAATTATAAACAGAAAAGTTGAAAGCAAAATAAAGCAATTTGTTTATAATAGCAGCAGATTGTGCAAATGGTTTTAGTAAAATGTTAACTACATGTTAAAGTACAGGGTAAATGTTAAGTATTAACAGTGCAGCTAGTCCGTAACATAAAGATTTTAATAAATTATATATATATATGTATAAAAACTATAGAAAATTTAGTTATTTTAGAGAGTTAGA
The DNA here is from genome assembly GCA_035047545.1 of Drosophila paranaensis. Lineage (NCBI taxonomy): Eukaryota > Metazoa > Arthropoda > Insecta > Diptera > Drosophilidae > Drosophila > Drosophila paranaensis. The sequence goes on from JAWNPL010000153.1 coordinate 10,560,772, forward strand.
CTAATCGGTTTAGTTCCTGCCTAGGCATACGGACAACTGATACAGTTATGAAGCCCATACTTGATGAGTGCGATATGAAGTAATGCCAATTGTCAGAGAGAGAGAGAGAGATTGAAAGTTGAACAAGATATATCAGGTATATATGTGTATATAGTTAGTTAGAGACTACACTAATTTTGATTTGCACTGACTGAATGAGAGATGCGTGGACTGATCTCTATATAAATAAATATATATATATATATATATATATATATATATATATATATATATATATATATATATATATATATATATATATATATATATATATATATATATATATATATATATATATATATATGTACATATATAGGTTCGATCATATAGTGTTAGTTTCTTTTGTCTGGTTTACGATATACGATTAGTTGAAATTCGACATTGGCCGGCTTTGGTTGCATTGCATTTTGATTGCCCTTTGGTGGTATTATTCATTGGGCACTCGGATTACTTTGAATAGTACGTGGCGCCGCTGCTCTCCGATGTGGGCGAGCTGTAGTTGGTTGTTGACGAGTTGCTCGGGGAGTTATAGTTTCCGGCTGAATTGCTATTGCTGATAGTACTTGTTGTTGTAGTAGTTGTTGTTGTTGTAGGAGTTGTTGTTGTTGTTATTATTATTGGTTTGATATTGATAGCTGTTGTTGTTGTTGTTGTGGCTGTTGTTCTGGTTGTTGTTGTGTTCTCTAGCAAATTATTAGCTCCAGGACTACAGAGCAAAATTCTACTGGGTCTGCGTCCGGTTGCTATAAGTCTGCAAAATCGTAGCCAAGTCGCGCGTTACGCATTTCGCATGTTTTATTTATTTTTTTTTTCAAAATCAAATTGAGAACACACAAACATTAAAGTGTTACAAAAGAAATCATGGATAATTCAATTGCTTCGCATAAGAAAGAAAATGTGTATATATTCGAAAGGCACAAAACAATTAGCGAAATGCTTTTACTCAAAGTGTTTCAAACCAAAAGCGAACAAATGTTTAACTTTTTATTTATTTTATTAAGTTTTTTTTTTTAAGCATTTTAGAATTGAAAATAGAAAATTTTAATGCTTGAAGCAACTATTATTATTTTTTAAATATAATTTTACACAATTTCTTGCATGCTTATTTAAAAATATTTCAAAAATTCGTTGAGCATTTTTCAGTAAAAGAAGAGTAAAATGTAGAAAAATATTTAAAGGAGAAAAGATTTGAGGGGGCACGTTACAAAATTTGGTTTTCGAATATGTCAAATTTGATTTAAAGTCTTTTCAATCAGTTCTGCTTTTGATATATCTTTTTGGTTTCATACGAATTGGGTTGGGATCTATAGATTGGCATTGAACAAAAATTAAGTTTTACGTTTTTATGCTCAAATATTTCTTATTATTAATGAAGTTTCAATGAAGTCTTTATGAAAACTATTAACGTTCCTATGAAAACAGAAAGAAAATGTTCTACACTGAGAAAAACAAGCACATAAACGACCAATAACACCCACATGCATTAGACATTCAAGCTACATTAAACACACACACATACATATATGTGCGAACTGTGTGTGTGTGTGCGTGTGTGGACAACAGAGTGTGGCAGTGTGCCGCAGGCGTAACAAAGACTTACCCGCTAAGCTCCAGCATGGAGCCGCGTCGCACGTTCCGGCGATGGCTGGCCGTGACCGGAAAGGGTCCGGTATGACCGTCCGGCCCCACCAGATGGGCGCCCAACGTGCTCGACGAGATGGACTGAGAGCGACTGTCCAGCCGCGGGTTGTGCATGGACGTTGAAGCAATGGGATGCATAGCGTTGGCTGTGGGCACAGCCACCAGATCCTGGCTGGCGGTGGCAGCATCCACCGCACTGCTGCTGTTGCTGCCCAGGCCCAAGCTGCCGGCCTTCGAGCTGGAACTTTCGCGACGGAACAGACCTATGACGGACTTGGGCTGTTTAGGCTTGTTTATACCACCTAGGTGGGCGTGGGCGTGGGCGGGGGCGTGAGCACAGCAGGTTGCGGGCAACATCAAAATGTACACGGAATCAAGAGATAGAGAGAAAGAGAGTGTGTGTGTCGGTGTCGGTGTGTGTGGGCGTGGCAACAGTTACCAAAGGATAAACAATGCGGCAAAGAGAAGAAAACACAAAGTTCAGGAAATTAAAGAAAATAAAATAATATAGAAAAAACTGCAAGTGATTTGCGATCGATTAGAAGTTTTTGGTTTGTTTCGTTTAGTCTCGAACTCAAAGCAGAGGTGCACTTAAGAAACAAAAGAGGAAACTATATATAGTACTAATTATACAGATTTAGTTATATACACATGTAACTTTAGTTATTTACACATGTTTATTTCTCTCATGGAGTTTTCATTTAAGCCAATTTACATTTTCGATTTGAATAGCAGAAATAGTTTGAATCGTAACGGAAACGGAGACGGAACTTTTGTACATTCAGTGTTGGAAAACTGCCCGTTCCCGTCCACACTTGGAGGTGGACTGGTGGCTATCTCGTCAGCAGCTCGATTAACTTTGTATCTTACCTAGAAAGGTGGCGCTGGGCGAATTGTACGCCAAATACTCCTTGTTCGAGGCCCAGGCGGGAAATTCATTTTGCTGCACTGCGTCCGTGCACTCGTCGCCCTGTCGCTTCCACGGCAGCTGCGACTCTGTGGCTGTGGGCGTGGCCACGCGCCGTTCGCCATCCGAGTCGCGGGATAAATTGCGATCTTCTTCGGGTATCGGATGCTCCGCCACTAAAGGAGAGAAATATTTGGATTATTCTTTAGTAAGATTTTAATATGTTTGACAATCGTCGCATGCATCGCGCGCTCAGCATGGCTAGTTCGCTGGAGCTCAAATATCGATAGCTACTAAATATCAAGGGGATGATGGGGGTTGGGATATGAACAAAGTGCGCTCAACTAAAATGCAAAACAATTCTGTTAGAATCGGCATACATAACGCAAAGACAATCGAATCGAGATGGCAAAGCTGTGAAACGCGAACCAGCAAATGAACCGATTCGGCAGCTTAAATGATATCGGAACTGGTGTTGGCTTGGGCGCGTAAGAACAGATTCAATTGAATCAATTGCAACTTTGATAAATAATACGCTACATTTGAAAGCGCGTGAAAAGTGTTGGATGGTTGTTTTCCCACAACAATACAAAAGTATAGAATATAAACAAGTATATAAAACTTTTATTACTAGAACAGGATTTACAATTATATTTATAATATTTTTTAAATGAATATATAAAAAATATAAACTCGACATCTTCGATTCGATTCGTCTTTTTTTGTATGAAAACAGAAATAATAAAAATTTCTTTTAAATGTGAAATAACCAATAATGTAATGGGAATATTCTGGTGTGTCGACGCGTCTTTTAACTTAAGAGGTAGTATACGGTTCTGGGAGGGCAACAACAAATAACTTTGTCATGCACAAAAATGCCATGCTGCGTTTGCTGTTTGGTTCGCTTCAAAATGCTCGAAATGCTTGAAATGCTTTCAATTTGTTGTGTGATTTCAGTTTCAATTGATTGGCGTAACATTATGGGTTTCTACATGTACAGAATATCGGCTTTGCTTTTTTTCAGATGATCGCCTATAGTAATTATCATTAGTTATGGATTTATGGTACTACAAGAACTACGAGCTGTATTGCAGAGGTATTTCGGTTTTTGTATTGTTTTTCTCTAAATCAAGCAAATCAGCGAGAGTTTTAGGTAAATGGACATATTTATATATATGTATATATAACAATCAGTCGTTTGACAGACATCGATGACAACTATTGAAGACAGTTAAAGAACATAGAAGAGGAAAGTAACAGCATACATAAGCCCAATAGTATTTTGCTCCCATTAGAGTCAACTGTTAGCTAAACTAGCTGTTAAAGTTTAACAGGCATGTAAAACAACTGTACAATAATTAACATTGAGTTTAAATATTGATTCATTCATAAAGAGTTTTTAAAAATGATATTTTTTAAACGGGAACTGAATAAAATGGGCCTCAGTAAAAATCTGTTCATAACTTAAGAAAAAGATATAGAAAATAGGTAAAGAAGCAACTAAATTAAACTCGGTATAGCTTAAATAGCGGCTTTAAATGCTTTAGCACAATTTACGTTTCTAAGAGATGATGAGATAGTAAACGATTTTATGGCTTTGCTTATTCAAAGAGTTTCTCTTTGTCCTAGCTCAACTTGGAATGAGTGAACAATGGGAGACGACTGAATGGAGATGAGCTGCTGAGAGTCAAAGAGAGAAGCGCAGAAAAAGATAAGTTGCCAGTAAGCGAGTGGATAAGTCAGCTAGATATTGTATATATCTTGGCTATAATATGTATGAATATTTTATAGTATTAAGAAAAGATATTAAGATAGATTTGAACCTATTCAGGACGCTTCTCTCAGCTAACGCAATTTAGAGTTTAAAACTTTACACAGGAAAATTAAGATATGAAATATTTAAATATCTTTTTGGAATATTTACAAGAATTGAAATACTGGCAGTGTATAGACTTATCTATAGAATAGATATGAGAGATATTTTTATGTGTCAAGCCTAAGCGGATGATCTACAGATGTGTATGCATATCAGAGGTGTATGGATAATGGAAGATATGGAATGTCGCTAAGTATGTGATTGAATATACATAAGTTGTATAGCCAAAGATTCTTTTTCAGATAATTAAAGATATTTTTGATGTTGTTGTTTGTTTGTTTCTTGTTGATATTGTTTACCAATGCTCTGGTATGAACGATCCCGTCGCCAGGGCAGGATCAGTTCGGCCGCTGTGGGTCCAACTGGCGGATCGGGCGAGTCTAGTTCTGGCTGAGGACCGTCCTCAAGTTTGGGCGCATAGTGCTGAACGATGCGCGCTTTAGATGCATCAAAACCGGGCAGGTTTTGTATATGCGCTATCAGAGAGTTATTATTGGCGCGATCCGAGTCAGCTAATGTATTCGGATATATACGGATATATCGAGCAACATATTGATATGTCAAATCAAATGAAATTGGATAGGCATAAAATAGGGATAAAAAAATATATATAGAAATATTGTCGTTATAGCTTTGTGTTTATTTAGTTTAGGTACTAGCCAAAGTTCACGCGTTTAGGGGCGCTTTTAGGGGATCAAAATCAAAATATCAAAAGAATTTAGCAAAAGCTTTGGCTCTGGGTAGAGTTGGTCTGTTATTATCTGGGCCGCTTCAGGTGTGATTAAAGTGTAAGAAAATCAAAATTTTTCATCTAGATTTGAACGGCAAAACAACTTTTGGCTACTTGATTTAATAAGTATCTAAATTTAAATTTCAAAAAATTTGCATAGCTTTCCGAAACTATATTTACTGTACTTTAAGCTGTTGTGTCGGACAGTGTAATACTCTATTGATCAAGTCTGGCTTAAGGCTCATTTCGTTATAGAATCAAATGAAATACTTGATGGCATTTTTGTGTAGTCAGTTGTCCAGATTGAAAACGAGAAACCAAAAAAGAATAAATAAGATGGGCACAAATCGGTCACAGCTATATAACCACCGATCGTGTGCTCAGCTCAGAGATCGCTAGAGGTACAACCGATAAACGAGAAACATTGAAATCATAGCTCTTAACTCTGGTAAGGCAATGCAATGGCCCGGCCACCAATAACCCTTCGCTTACACAAATTAGTTCAGGTTTAATGACATAGATATGGAACATATAGAAGCGAATGGAACTTACGTGATGACTTTGCTGTGAAGGTTAGACCATCATCCCAATCGTCGCTGGGCCCAATGACATTGATCTCATTGGGATTCTGTGGGCAATCCTCAGCTGTTTCATTAAGCACATCGTTAATATAGTCTTTAGATGATGTCATCATAATATCGTAATATATATCATTGATCGTGTTGTTAAATACAAAATGGATTGGTTTTTGGTGAGTGCGTGTTGTCAGTGTTGTTAAATGTGGAAAACAAATGTTTTTTTTTATCAATTTTTTTTAGTTTCAACCAATTTTTTTGGTAGGCATCGGGAGGGAAAGCGCGTGTCGTAGGAGGAAGATAAAAGAAAGATTTTTTGGGTATTTAGAATTAGTAACCAATTGTTTGTTTGTAACAAAATGTGAGGGACTATGCAAAAAGAGGACTCGTAAAATTGATAAGAGGAATAATTAGAATATTATAATAGTATTTTACGAGCCCTTGGCATGCTTATTAGAAATGCATAAGAAACTTAAATGTAATGATGTGCGGGTTATGTATTGTTAGTTATAGAGTATTGATGTCGACAAAATCATAAGAATCGAAATAAAGTCTACTCAAATGCTCAGATTACATCTGGAACACCAGCTACAGTCTAGATAATCAACTGATAAATGCCAATTGTGTATATAGCTCTCTAGAGACGCTACTACAAATTGGAGGAATTAGTTTTTAGTTGTTTAAATATTGAATTTGCTGTATTCATTTAGCGGCATTTACCTATGTCTAATCTACGATATTTGTTAAGTGAATTGTGAGTATGTCTTTTTCTGTAAGATTTTTTGCGTGAATGGTTTGAACTCGAAGTCGTATTCGTACCAGTGGAGAGCTGCTTCGTGGTGCCGTTCTGCTGAAAATCATGGAACGAGACATGATTCTGTTTAACATTCTCTTTGGTCTCCTGCAGAAATAAAATATATTATAATTTTGCTTCAAGTATTAGGGATATTCCCTTACCTTGTTGCTGGCGCCACGTTTGCTGCGCTTGTGATGCTTGCGATCGTTGAACATGCGACGGAAATTCATTTGCATTTTATAATTGACCTAAAATTACATAAATACATAATATTTTACGTATATATATGCAAATATGTGTGGGAGACAGTTCTGTATTGGTGCTCTCAGAGATTTGTCAAAGTGTTTTCATGAACTCACCTGTGTGGACAAATCTCTGTCATCTACTGCGTGTCGGCTATAACTAAGACGACGGTGCTGTAAGGAATATGACGAAAGCACATTTAATGCAAGATCAGACATGTACGAACATATAGTGTTCTCAGGTGGTATATATATATATATAGAGAGAGAAATCGTTCAAAGGATTAACTAGCATCGGGGCAATGCTCAACATTTATTTCACACACAAAAAAAAGTAATTGATTAATTTTAATTTGCTGGAAACTAGCAAAAACAACAATTGATTATGGTGTAAAGATGTCGCATAACATTTGTACAGATTATACATAGCGATTATACGATCTGAATATATGTATATTTATATATATTTATAGAGCTATAGTAGAAAGTGCATTTGGGCACAGCAATTGAGGGTTAACTTCGGGTCAGCCGAAGCATTAATACTTTTTTCAATAATAATTTTATAAGTGATAGGCGAAAGACTTTAACTTATAAGGAATAAAATATATAAATAAATAAGATGATCCAAATTTTAAATAAAATAAATATATATTTTTGAGAAAACAGACTTTATATATGTATGTATGTTATTTGATTCCAAAGCAAAATATATTGAAAAGAGTATACACATATTATATATTAATAAGAGGAATATAAATTGTAACACAACATTTATGATTATATATGAATATATATATATTTGCTTGTTGGTAAACAGTGAGTGTTATAAGTATCTTGCAAAAGTAGAAGATTAATCTTGAGGGAACAAAGCAATCCACAACAAAATAAAAAAAAAGTGTGTCTTTTGAATAAACTGAGTAAAGAAGGGTTTGATTCAATTGTCCAATTTAGTGTTTTAAAATTTTCCATTAAAAACCAATATTTTCTTAACATAATTCCATATTCTTTAGTAAAACTAATCCTAGAAAATAAATACAATTTTTTGGCACTAATACTAAATTCTCTGCGCCTTCTTCTAAGCCAAACTGTCAAAAAATTTAATAAAAATATATTTAAATATTTTCCAATCTATTTGATTTAGTTTCTAGCTGAATCAATCTATATCTAACCATGTTTTTAGCTTGTTTGATGTACGATGAATGTAAATGAAAATAAAATAAAAAGTTAAAATTGAATCTGTGTTTTGAGCTTTATCAAATTGGAATTAAGTATACATATATGTATATATAACATATGTGAGAGTAATTAGCCATTTAGAGAAAACTTATTATGTTTATTATTATGAATACGATTATTTAAAGACTGTGTTTTGTTTTGTTTTAATATAGACACCAATTGAAATACATTAAGATATTTACTAGAAACTGTTAATTAGTATAATTAATGTAATTAATTATATGCATTACAAAACGTTTAGCGGCCGTTAGTACAGACCCACAAAGAGTGTAACATATACAGAACAAAATTTGTTTTTATTTAAATTAGTTAAGTAAACGAAACGAAAAACGAAAGCGAAAAACAAAATTCTTAAATCAGTTTGAACCAATTTATTCGTACCATTTGTATGGAAGCCTTTCATTACGAAAATATTTCGAATATTTTTGTACAGTTTCGTAAATAATTTTCAAAGCACACAAAAATTTGAAGTTGTTTTTGGATATATGTTTTTTTTTTTAGTTGACGAGTTGACGAGAAGTTGAAGTCGAAGTTGAGTTCGTAACAACGGGAAGAAATCAAACAAACGATTAATTACAAATATATCTAAATATATAGATATAGTCAGCATATGTAGATAGAGAGTGTGTGATACTAGAGATAAATATAGATATATATTGAGAAAGAGAGACAGAGAGAGAGAGAGAGAGAGATAGCGAGAAGCGTGTCTCAAAACCAAATGCCCAAAAAGGAAACTAAGGTGAAAGCATAAGATACAAATACGACTACAAGGCGTCAAGTATTTTCGGTGAGATCGATTAGAACTGTGATATATATATCATATATTGGGTTAGTATTCATAAACTTGGGCTGTGTGTGTGTCTATATGTGTAAGTGAATATGCTATAAGGTATAGAGTAGTAGTCGATAAAACTGGTACTGCTATATCATAGAAAACCAAACCGAAATCAATTATTATGCTGAAATGCTGAAATGTCATCGTCGTCTGTATACGTACCCTGCGATAGGGCTTGAGCTCTTCGGCCAGCAAGTGATGTATCTTGGCATCAGTCAGATCCTTCTTGGATGGATTGTAGTCCAGTTCAGCCATGTCCAGGTTGTGGGAGCATGAGTTATCCAGATTCGTTAAGCTAGGACTGTGCGAGCCAAGAGAAGGTGAGATATAGAAATCGAGGAAAGAAAGTTCTTAATATATGTATATGTAGAGTACTACAAAGTATTAACCAAAGATACAGATAAACGAATTTTAGATATGCAAAAGTAATAATAGTAATAGTGTAAGAGAGAGAGAGAGGGAGAGAGAAGTATTGTTGAGTGTACAAATTAGGAGCCAATCGATTAGTTTGGTAAACATTGTGCTGTTCATGCTAATAGAGGACTACAAAAGTTTTGTTGTTTAATTTGTTGCATACATGCATAGTACTGCTATTGTTATCGTTATCGTTATCGATTATTGTTTATCGATTATCCAAAATTCGTTTACCAGGTGGTGTATATGGTTGGCGGTGCCCACCTGCCACCAATATAGTTATTGGTATAATTCCTAAACAGCGCACTCATCGACTCGGTGCCCGTCATCTGGCCAATTGTGGAGGGATTGCGACGCATCACCTCCATGGCATCGCGCATGGTCAGCTTAGAGTAGGTCTCAATAATCTTGGGTTCAGCGCCCTGCTCAGCAATAGAGAAGAGGAAGAAAGAGTACAGCTAAATGCAAGACTAATATTTTGTCTGATGCTTACCTTCAGATCTCTGATCAGCAGTGGGCGTATGAAGCGATTGTCGAAACGCTTGAACTTATCACGCACATTGTAGTTGCCCGTCTTGCCCACAATGTCCTCAATGCCAGCCATCAAGTGGTCCATGAACTAAAGAAAATATTATTAACTACCAGTTAAATATTTGACATTCACGTCAAACTTACACGTTCGTGTATGCGCTCGTTCATGGTGGGCTTTCGCTTGTTGGCCCGCTTCACGTTTAGTATCTTGACTAAGGGCTTTATGGTGATGCCTTGCAGAAACACCGTAAAGTAGATCACAGCTATGGTCGTGGTCACAAACATATTCTTATGCTTGACCACCTTCTCATCGACGAGCAGCACCAGCGCAAAGGCGACAGCCCCACGCAGACCGCCGTACGACATGACGAACTGATCCACACGCGACAGCTTGTGCAGTCGAAAGCGATTGGCAATGGCCGACAATATGATGACACCTGTACAGGTAGATGGTAGATGGTAGTTAATATCTTTGATATTTGTCTATCAGCTAGAGCACCCACCGATTACACGAAATACCGAGCAGAAGGTTATGGTCAGCACCACAAACCACGTATTCCACACGTGCATATTGTTGACAGTGGCTACGCCTAGGAACATAAAGATAATTGTCTCCGCCGAGCTGGATAACATCTTCAAGGCATATTTAACGGTCGTATGCGATTTCTGAGAGATGTTCGATTCCACATAGTTCTTCATCGTAATGCCACAGAAAGTGATGCTGAGAGGGGCAGAGGGGGAGGGAGGAAGGCAAAGATATTCAGCTATGATAAGTTTAAGATTATCAGATACTTACGCTAGAATACCGCTCATGTGGAAGATTTCCGCATTGAGATACGCCAGATAGGCCATGACAAATATAAAGATGGGCTCTATGACGCGCACATGATCCGTAAAGCGTGTTACCAGACCGGTCAGGAAGCCCCAAATAATGCCTGCGGAATAATAAATAAAGTATATATATAAAATTGATAACAATCTGACAGGCTTGGAATCATTGATATATAAGTTTGCCTCAGGATGGGTATCTCCAAGTCAGCTACTCCCGACAAATTAATATTTACTTACTCAACATTAATATACTTAAATATATTTATAATAATTGAATTTGGGTCTCACCTATGGCAGTGCCTCCGAGAGCCACAACGAAAAAGGAGCCAACGCCGCTGGCAATGTCCTGGGCCATGATGTGCGGTAATCCGATTTCGTTATAGACTTCCATCATGTGGTACATGACGACCTGCAGGAGCACATCAAAAGCGTATTTAGTGTGGACGGCCAACTACTAGCAATCAGTAGTTGCGCTTCATGGCTCAGGCGATGATTTGATGGGCTTGTAAAAGTTCCACGCGAATCACCCAATAAAAGCAGCTGCACTTACCGTAACGGCATCGTTCAGCAGGGACTCGCCGAAGACAACAATGTAGAGGATCTCGTTGACGTGGATTTCCTCGAAGACGGCCAGCACGGCGACCGGATCCACGGCGGATATGAGCGAGGCAAAGAGAAAGACATCCAACAGCTTCGGCGTCTCATCCCCGAAGATGCCGCACACGCCGCACGCATAAAGCGACCCACCTGCAATGCAAGGACTCACATCAATCTCTGCACTCAGCTATTGGCACTTTTTACTGCAATTTATTGCACTGTCAATTGCACGCGTCGCCACATGTGCGCACACCTAATTAAGCTGAGTTCTTGTAGCGCAAGTGAAACGGAAATACGTTGTATCTACTCCGGATTGTGTGTTTAAATTGCTCTTAAAGCTGAATATCGATGGGATGGGCGAATGGTTTGCTTTGGGAGTATTAATAAAAGTATTGGAAAGTAGTAGCAATTTATATCAATAGCAATAATAGCTAAATTAGTAAAAGTGGTAATAGTAGTAGGAGTTAGTAGTCATAGTAATAGTACTAGTAGTAATAGTAATAGTAGTCGCAGTAAGCAATAGTAAGCAGTAAGTTTAGTTTCGTAGTAGTAATAGATAAAATAGTAGTAGAAGTAGTAGTAGCAAATATTATTATATTATAGTAGAAGTTGTAGTAATAAATAAAATAGAAGTAAAAGTAGTATTATTTACTACTACTACTAAATAATAAAGTAGAAATAGTAGTAAAAGTATGTGTAATACAGATAGCAGTGTTAGAAAAATAGTAGTACTACTAAAATAGTAGTATTAGAAAAGGAGTAGTACTAGAATAGTAGTACTATTAGAAAGTAGTAGTACAATCTGTTGAAGTTCTAGAAGTGTTGGATAAAAGTTAGTACCAATAGCAAGAATAGTAGTAGACGTAGTTAGTTAGCCGTCGGGGGCAATGTGGTGCAAAAGTAGTAGCTATGCATAAAAAGGTAGTAGCAGTAGAAATTCTAGTAGTAGCTGTATTAAAGTACTCAGTAAATTACATGTTACACAATCTCAACAAGTCACCGATTTCCATTCTAAGTTTCGACTTGCTAAAACAAATACTAAATTTAATATGAATTGCAAAGTGGGCTATGTCTAACATTTGTCAACCGTTAGGTGTAATAAAATCTCTCAGATCTGTAAATATTTGCTTATTTTTCATTAAAATCACTTTGTGGCGACGTGAGCCAGCCGAGCGTAATGCCTCGTGCTTTCATCGTTAAATCTCGCTTTCCATGGTGACAGACATATGTACATATGCACATACATATATGTATGTATGTATGTATGTATTCACATCTATCCCGTGTGGTGCTACATTTGGCATAAATCACGTCTAAACGGTCATCTACTGTCTCCTCCTCCCCATTGGCCCCCTCTCTGTGCCAAGCTCATGCTTGCCCTGCCCTTGGACAACAATGTTTGTTGTTCGCTGTTCGCGTGCCAGCAATTTGGATATGTGTCTGTGTGTGAATGTGTGTGTGTAACAAGCGTGTCGCTATTGTAATGAGCAATGCTCCATATATGTATGTACGTATCCAGTCATTTTGATTATTATGCCAGCGTGTGAAAATTGCAATTGAATTGTTGAGAGCAACGCTCCACTGACATCAAATTTTTTGATTCGGGTTTAGTAACTATAGAAACTATATAATCTACACATACATATTAAATATATAAAATTCTCGTGTATTGCAGAATTCGTATTACATTTTCATACAACATTTTTCTGTTCTGTTATTGGCATTATGTTATTCGTTTTACGTTAACCTTCTACGTTAACTATCGTAACGTATCGTAATATTACGTATATTCCTTTTGCTTGCACTCACTGCTCTTTCGCATGTGTGTGTGCTGCAAAATTCCTTGTACATTCGCATTTGTATGCGTAAGTTCAGCTGGTCTTTAGCTGCTCTATGTTCCAGGCTCTCTCGTGCTCTTGAAGAAGCTGTGCAAGTGGACCAATCACAAGGCGCAGAGTGATCAAGCGAGAGTTCAGTTGCTCACAGCTCTCACTATGCACTGCTCAGCCACATCTATGAATACAGCTAAATTCTTTTAACTCTCGCACACTCATAGTAGCTCTGCTACTAGCTCCCAGACGAGCGAGAGGTTCGTTTCCTTTCGTATGCATTGTTCTCCCATTTGCATGTACGTAGGCTCTGCTGCCCGATGACTGCTCCAAATTCCATCTTCCACATTCCTCGGAGAGCGGAAGAGAGTATGTCTCCAGAGCAAACACTCTATGCTTAATGATAGTTATTACTACAATTATTATAAACAATTTCTGAAAATTATTAACTATATTTAACTAACTACCACACATCGGCAGAAGAAGAAGAGGAGGGGCACCACACTGCACGACTGAACACCACAAGATCAGGATACCGACTGAGGAAGCGCTGCGCAGGCTCGCCTTTTTATAGGGGGCCGAGATGCCCACTCGATTCCTACTCCGAGTTGAACTCAACTGTTGAGCCTTACGGCGCGTCAGCTTTTACACTCGATCATTGGGCGACCAATGGGGAGACTCGCTGCTGCTGCTGCTCAGCCTCTGGCTGACTTCTGGCTCTGCTTTGGCTGTCTATGGCTCAACTGTAACAGCAAGACACAGCGCTGCAGAGCACCAACACTGCTATGCTTGAGTGAGCAGCAAAAGTTTTTGGGCTGCTTACATACATATGCAGGCAAAAGGAAATTATGCATAAAGAGAGCTGGAGGGAACAACTGAACTCTCGCTTGATCGCTCTGCGCCTTAGGATTGGTCAACTTGCATAGCTCCGTTCACGAGAGAGCCTGGAACATAGAACAGCCAGCGAGCAGCAGAGCGTACGCATACAAGCATACAAATGCGAACGTGAGCGCAAGCAAAAGGAACCTTTCGCATGGTGAGAGTAATGGACATCTCGCTTGATCCCACTCTGTGCTTTGGGATTGTTGAGCGCGCAAGAGAAACAGCAACGTTTAAAAGTTAGCAATAAGTGAGTGGCTGTAATATACGTAATATTACGATACGCAATACGCAATATGGTAATATGAACAACGTTAAATAAAACGAATAACCTAATGCCAATAACAAAATATGAAAATATAATATGAAAATATAATAAGAAAGTAGAAATATTATATTACAATTCCCAAAGGGCTTATGCTGGAAATCATATACTTAACTTGATTTACATGCAATTAAAAGTTCTATAAAATCTAGGAATAAATTTTATACAAATATATATTTATATATGAGAAGGGAAATATGTTGGTCAATCTGTAAAATCGTAATCTTTCTAGCATTCTCAAGATAACGACAAATACCTAAAAGCAACATTCCTTTCAAACTGTGTTTTTTGTTAGGCTCGATAAAGAGGCAAATGAATTGGGCTTTCGCGCGTAATGGATGAGTGTGATCCACCGTCAAGTGGTGCGGTCACGGCTGAGCAATCACTTCAATTTCTACACTGTTAAGGGCCGCGTTTCGCTCAATTGGCGATGAGGACGATGACGCAACATCAAAAAAAAAAAAAAAAAATCAATTCAATTGCTTCTCTTACCGATTGTGGCCACGTTGAAGATAGTGCCGACGACGGCCATCAGGAGGATGGTGCCCAGGTTGTCGAAGAACATGCGGTTGGGCATGAAGTAGCCCGCATCCAGAATTATCGGCGGCAGCATGTAGAAGAAGAAGGTGTTCGGGGTCAGCGGGGAGACGGCCACGTCCGTGCAAAAGTAGAGCACAACGCCTATGACCACGCCCACGACAATCAGCAGACAGGATTCCGGAAATATCAGATGCAACTTGGGTGTCATGTGAAAGCCTGAAAAGTGAGGGAAAAACAAATAAACGAAATTGTAAATGCAAAGAACTTGACATGGGCCTCACAATGCCCATGAATTTGCATATCGGAGTAGTTGTGGGCGTCGAGGAGGGCGTGGCTAACAAATACTTTTGGCCAAAGTTACACTGACTATAAAAAGCGAGACAAAAACTATTTCCATTTCAACAAAGGCCCATTTGCATGGAAATTTTAGCCCAACTCAGATATATGTATAAAACTTCGCTTATTGCTGATTTTTGTATCTGGGTCAATGGCTTTGACGAATATGGTAGTGTATATGGCACACTGTGCTACATAAAACAAGGCACTTGAGCCACTTCAGCGCAAATATGAGCACATTTAGTTTTAAGAATATATTTTTATTGAGCTGAGCAAAGAAAATGTTCGAAAATTGAACAAGTGATTTACATAAGGAAATATATACAAATATGAAAAATATAATGTAAACAGCTATGTCTGAAATATTTCAATTTTCATTATAATTTATGATTATAATTTGCAAGCCAAAGAAAAATAAATATTATTTGAAAATCTTTTCGAGATATAAATTTAATATAAAATTTGTATAAATTTTATAAAAATGTAGTATACATTTTTATTATTATTAAGATACTTTATTAAAATAAAATTTTTTTTTTGTATTTGGAAAGATTGTTAATCTCAAGAACTTTGAAAGATTGAGTTGGAACTGCATAATATTTTTAATTCGTTTTATATAAACTTTAACTTTTTTTAAATCATTAGAAACTTAGTTATTACAATTTGGAGAAAATCTCAACACTTTATAAGATCTGTTCATCAATAAGTAAATATATATATGTATATATTCAACAACTTGAGGCTCTAGCTTCAATCTGAGTCAATATGCACTTGGTTATGTAAGTTAAGGCTATGGAAATATACAGAAATAGTAATACCTGAGATAGTCTATAGTCTAGAATGAAAACTTAATTAAAATTTTATTATTGCTCTCATTCATTATGCAATCTGCATAAAACCCGTGACATTACAAATTTAATTAAGTCTAAAGCGCGACCTTTATTTAATTTTGCTCTGCATAATTTTCGCATCATTTTTCTGTTGGGGAATGTTTCTAATAATTATATAAGTGGCTCCGCTCACTTGTGGTACTTTCCTGATGCGGATCATAAAAAGACGCCAACAATGGGTGGGTGGTGGTTGGTGCCTTTGGGGCGCATATTTGGTGGCCTTCAGCAAATGGATTTTTGTGCAAAAGCAAACAAAAAAAAAAAAGAAGAACAAAAATCTCATCCAAGGTTCGAACCGGCTGCAAGAGCAAGCCAAACAGATAACAGAGTCAAGTGCACGAAGGGGTCAACCAGGGGTGGGGGGGTGGAGAGGTGTCGTTGGCAATCGAGATTGCAGCCAAAATGGTTTATGCAATCAGCAAATTGTTGCTCCTGGGGCTGGGGCTTGGGCTGCAGCTGGGACTTTTTTGGGGGTTGCTTTTTGGGGGGCAGTGTCAAGGCTTTCGCTGTGCTTGTTGCGCACTTGGCTGACGCTTATGCAATGTCCTTCAGCTGGGACAGGGCTGCACACCTACACATCAGTACACACACACACACATACACTCGCACACACCCACACGCTTACAATTTGACGTAAATCTGCATGTCAGCGACAGCGGCAGAGTCGACGTTATATAAAACATATTGATTTCGCCTTGCCTGGCAACCGCCCACCCACCGCCGCTCTAGTTATATATAATGAATAAATATATTCAAATTATACGCACCGATTTTGGCAATGCTCGCCGAAAGTATCCAAATGCCAATTATAAACGGCGTCTTGACCCGTGCAAAGTCCACCTGGGAGAGCGGATAGCGTTCCGTGTGATGGTGTCCTTCCTCCTCCTCGTCGTCGAGCGACACATCGAACAGGTCCTTCCCGTCGTGCGCGTCAGCTTTCAGGTGCGCGGCATAGGGCAGAGGTGGCGGCAGCGCCGTTGACGCAGGTAACGACGTCGTCGGCGCCAGCTAAACGCGTTTGGGGACGAAACACATGAAAGGATATGAGCATAAAAGTAATCATGGCCCATTGCAACGCTGTAATTGACTTCGGCTTTCAGCCGGTCGAATTCGGTAAACATTTCGGTAATCGTCCATAAACAATGTCAATCGAAAGCAATTTCATCGCAGAGCCAGACGGTTAATTGAGAGGTCATTCAGCCACAGGAAAAACTCATGAATGGAATTCTTATGCATAATTTATCATATATGTCGCCTGATAGTTCAATGATATGTTGTTGTAGGTCGGGAACTCTTTTTTTCTGCTATGTATTATGTATGAAATAACTTAAGTTTTTTCTATTATTTGATATTACTTGTTTATCATGCTCTAATCCCCTGCTAAATCCAAGTTATCTTGCTGTCAGTCAACTAACTAAGTGGAACTATCAGCTGAAGTAATCCCTGTCATACTACGAACTACATTTATCTCTTAAGGCTGGAACAATCATTTATATACGATATAGTATATCTTCAGTCCGTCTGTCTGTCAGCAATTGACGTCATTTGTTAATAACTCATGACAGGAGACATTTGCAATGCCCCAACTTGGCCAATTATCATAATTAAAGGCATTCTTTTTGCGTTGTAGCCGGATTTGCTGACAGTTGAGTGAATAAGCCAAGAGCTGGACAGAGCTAACAAGGGCGAGCGAGCATTGGGACCCACTGGCAGTAGGAAGTCAAAGAAGCTCGATAAATGTATATTGCTCGAACTGACCCGACGTTGTCTGCTTCGAGCAGGCAGTTAAAGCCTTTCTCCACTGAATTCCATTTAACTAACCAAATTGACAGCACTTAGAAACCAGTTGAAATCAGTTAAAAAGCACTTGGAGGCAAATGGCAGTTCATTAATTATTGATGAATTGATTTAAATGAAGGAATATAAGCAAAGCAAGCTATTGAGCTGAAGGATATTTCGTCTGATTGTGGTTAGGGGCTGAGCTAAGCATTGATATAAACTAAAATTTATGGGAAAGAAAAGTAAAGCAATAAAGGGCATTTGAATCCTGAGAGTCCTTTATTAATCCTGTCTAATCCTTAAGCAATTAAATTTAAAAAAATATATATTTAATGAAGATCAAGTACTCTTAGATGATGTTCTCAGCAGAATCAGCTAAGGGGTCTTTGAAAAGCCCAAAGAAGTGACAAGTCCTGTGAATGATCCTACACCATTACAATTAATAATAAATAATTTTAATCAAAATCAAAATGAGAAAATTCCTATATACTTTAAAGATATAAAGGACACTCAGGATTAAAAGGATTTAAAGCAAGACAGCCCGTAAACTCTAAGAAAAATCTCAGGATTAATTCCTTAAAATTAATTAAAATTCTAAATAAAATAATTATATTTTATATAATTTACTTACGTTTAGCTGTGTGACAGCATCTGCAGGCTGAACTGTGGAGCTGGGACTGGAGCTGGAGCTGGAGCTGGAACTGGAGCTGGATGCACTCGTATTGGGACGTGCCTCAATACCTCCAAGCAGCAAACAAATGCCGCACAGCAGCAGCAACAGTTTTCGCTGCCAGCTGCCGTTGTATTTACACATTTTTGTGGCTGCTGATGGCTGCTCACTCGGTGGTGCGGTTGGTGGTGGTGCAGCCAAGCGATGCACGCTTTGATTTCGAACCATTCGACTCGCTGGCTGGCAAGCTCTTTTCTCGAGCAATTGAGTTTTTATGGCACCGCGGCGATTACACGCATGGGAGATGGAACTGGAACTGGAACTGGAACTGGCATGGAAATCGGAGCTCAGAGTGGGTGAAGCTCGGCGTGTGCAGCTGCTGCTCCAGCAGGCGCGGCGAGCGAGGTTCATTTGTTGCTGCAACGCTGGCGTCGCACTGTCGTAATCCTTTTCCGTCCGGCCACTCATGCTCCGGCCTTTTGTTGATTTATGTTGTTTACGGCTTGAACTCGGTATACGGCAGAGTTATTGATTTCTGCGGGCATAATATACGCTATATATGCGTGTGTGTGCGTGTGTTGGTTGGTTGTTGTTGTTTGCTATCCCGTTTCTTGCCGCCTAGTTGAGCTCAATTTGGCGAGTGTCTGTAAGTAGAAGATTAAACAAAATGTCAAAGGAGTTTACTTAGGCGAGGCGTGGGTCCTTCTTGAAAGACACACACACATTATATATATATTGGACAAATATACACAATATGTATGCAGGACATTATTCAGCTGGAATAAGAAATTCCACCTCCATTAATAAGAAATGGAATTTCAGTTCTTCTGTTATCAGCTTAAGCGCTTCATTTATATTTCAGGCACGCTTCCTACCTAACCTATCCTAATCGAATTGCTTATCTGGAGGCAATAGCCTATCGACCGACCTGCCGCAATAACCAACTTAAACTGGTTAAAAGCCAGTAAATTCACTTAGCATGAAAACTTCCACATTTTAAGCCAATCTGGGCACGGGCACATCAAAATCCAAACCAATCAATAAAAAAATGCCAAACAATGAGAAAATGTGCTAAAATCACGCAGAGCCAAGAATACAAACAAAAATTCGCTCGCTCTGTGTGTGGTAAAAGAATATATATATATATATATATATATATATATATATATATATATATATATATATATATATATATATATATATATATATACTAGTTGACCCGGCAAACGTTGTTTTGCCTTTTTCAAATATCTAATATCTAAGTTACTATAAGTGTATGGGGATGAAGTTATAGTCGAAAACGTAGCTGCAATGCCAGATGATGCAACAGCTAATGCGATGCCTTTTTTTGCTCGTATCTCGGCAAGAAGTAACGAAATAAGGAATGTTTTGCCAGTTCCTCCTGGTGCATCCAAAAAAAAGAGTCCCCCTTGTCCTGCCGAAACTCCCTCCATAATGCGGTCGTAAATTACTTTTTGTGCATCATTTAATAGTGGAACATTGCGAGTAACAATCGCTGCCATTTCAATAGAATTGTACTGCAGTTCACGATTCATATCTGTGTCAATTAAATGAGATACACTTCGATTTGGTGAGCTCATACCGAAATGACTGATTGGTAAATTCGCAATGACAATGCAAAGACCCTCAATAGCAATCAATGCTTCATTGTACATTTCGTCACTGAATGATATCGTAAGGTCGTTCCGTCTTGTACGATGTTGATACAATATATCATCAGTCATTGAATCTTTGTGATTATCCCACAAAATTTGTGCTCGGGCCGGGAAACATGTAGTCAGTACAATAGCAAATAGTAATCGAATTTGTATTCCTGTGCAGTTTAATGCTGCTTCAGCAAGCATACTGTCCCAATGATTGTCGTCTTCTAGCAAGCCTAGTGCAAGACATGCATCTTTATACGTTGGATACTGTTGTCCGTTTACTTCACGTATAGCTTGAAATGACAATGGTCCGGTGACATTAACCAACAACAGTCGTAGATAAAAGCATTCGGTCTGCCTTGGATGGACTGTATATACACGACCCAAATTATTTGACTTAAATAAGCCGGGGCACGCCTCAACTGGTGTGCCTTGCTTGCGGGGCATCCATTTTTTCGATTGAGCCCATGTAAAATATTGAGGTATTTCTGAATACTTCAGTGTTTGTGCTCATTTAACAGAGCGTCCAGCTCGCTGACAATGCGCGTTGCAAATGGTGAATTGAGGTGATTATAGTTGCAACGTGTATTCACGCGATTGGCGAGTGCCCGTTCGGAGTCCTCGCCACCCATAAAGTAAATTTGTAAAAATTTATAAGGTTCGTTTGGCATTGGTAGTAATGAGCCGACTTTGTGGTAAATTTGGCCTTTGATTTTGAATGTGGAATTAAATTGTTGACCATTTGCAGCAGTATTTTTAACTATTTCCGTTGCTCCGAACGATGTCATTTGAAAACATGAATTGAATTGCCGAATTGAACGCAAGAACAGCGAAGAATTTGGATCAGTACCAATAAGGAGGCCGTGCAATGGTTCCGGCGGTGTTTCAATTTCTGGAAGTTTCACTTTTCCTGATGAGCAACACATCCCAATTGGCTCATTTTTAAATTTAAGGGCTTGACAGTGCGGCATTCCTTGTCCAATGTACCAATTACCACTTTGGAATGAGCGTAATATTCAACATCAGGCTCATACTGAAATGCTAGTCGAAGAAATGAATGTGATGTAAATGTTCGAAGTACTTGTTGATGTTGGTCAATCCCTCTACGTCTGTTGGCTACGAATCTGCGCGCTTCTCTTCGTTCCAATTGTCTTTGTTGGTTTCGCTCATCTCGTACCTCTTGTAATTGTGATGCACGTAACTGCGCCATTCTTACACGGACATCTGCATTACTTTGTTGCCTTTCTGCATCTGATCTTATTGCTCTTCTATCTTGCATGCCTCTAGATCTGTTTGTTTGACGACTCATTTATCTTTTTTCCCTTAACATTTGTTTTTTGGCAGGTAGTTCGTGGCATTGTTGTAATAAATCAAGTTGGAAAACTGATTGGTGTATAACATGTATTATTTTCTTGATCAATAATTAGCGCAATTATTTATTATTTGGGTATAAAAAATAGATGTTGGCCGATTCTCAGTCCTACACGATCTGCATAAAAAATTTCGTGAGAATCGGTCGAGCCGTTTCGGAGTAGTTTGGTAACAAACACCACACTCGAGAATTTTATATATATAGATATATATATATATATATATATAATATATTATAATATATAATATATTATGTATATATGTATGAGTAAATCTAAATTCCAATTGTAATCACATTTTCTGCTTGAATCTGTGGAAGTGAAAGCAAAGCCTTAACGACAGCAACATGAGCTTGTGAAGCAACATTCTTGTTACGAAATCTGAAGAAATATTCTAGCTATAAATTTTGAAATATTTTTCTTGAATTTTGAAACTGTGAAACTTTATTTTTAACTTATTTTCTTTTTGATTTTTACAAGTTTTCTTAGATTTTATTTCCATAATAATTTGCTGAACAATAAAAACAAATATTAAATTGTAATTTATATCTTTTATCCTTATCTACATTTTTTTTTTAGTTTATAGAGAAATTTTGATAATCATATTCTAAATTTTATCTACATAAAAAATAGAAAAATTTTCGAAAATTTCTTAATAAATTTTTAAATGTAATTATATATTTTTAAATGTATTTATATATTTTAAAATATATATATGTATTATATATTTTTAAGTTCATTAAAAATATTTTAAAAGTTCTTTAAAAAATCTTCAAGGTATATTTCATTTAATAAATGATCTTTTTGTTGCACCAGTCCCAACCGAATCCATATTTTTTGCACACCTCCAAATTTCGTACTCTTTCCAACTAATTTCCATTGTTAATTGGGAATCACGTTCCACGTTAATCGCATCGCAAGTATTTTACTTTTAGATGCTCGAAATCTTTTTAGCAGAAGTCGAGTAAATATTTGAACTTTTAACTGGATAGATCCAGTGCACTTAGCGCCGCGCTAGACCGTGCTAATTGCCGTTATAATGCGAGTAAAATAAACAAACAAAAGTCTCTTCGTATTCTCATGGATGCTGATAGCGCGAGATTTAAATTGGACGCAAAAATAGCCGCAGATAGCAGCCAATTACAGCTATTAAAACGCGCTCCCATTGCAGACGCTTATACATCAAGACAGATAAAGCGCCAAAGATCGTATAATTATAATACTATGCGCTGCTGTAATTGACGCATTGACGGGCTGCAGTCAAGTGCAATGTCGAGATGCGATCAATTGAAGGGCAACAACGAGTGTTTGAGTCGCCCGCTCCCCCTTTCCCTATGCATTTCCCAATATCTTGGCAATTTCTATCAATTGAAAGTGGAATTTTTTCGAAAAATATTATAGTTGTTTGCTTCGCGCGTCAAATATGATTTATTATTGTCGCCTCAGTCAAGGGGCAAGTTATAGTTTATGGGCATACTGTTGAAGGGGATAATTGTGAAGTCTCATTATCTATGGATCTGACTTGAATTTGCTATAAATATTCTCAGAAAGTGTATGCAACTTTTGAGCATATCAATTTAATTGATGGTTTCATAATTTTCCAATACTTGCGCACTTTTGATTGCTTTAAAGGGTATCTCCTAGTAAGACACTCCCCACTAAAGTAGTCTTACTGGCTTGTTCGTCACAGAATACTTCCATACCTAATTCTATTTCAATTTGTATATATTCATATAAGTTTTCAGGGCTGACCATACTCGACGAACATAGTAGGTCTTTAGTTCTCTTTAGCTTGGATCGAACTCTCACAATGAGAATTCGAATCTCATTCTCTTTCATTCAACAATGACTGGACTACAGCGAGGTCTCTAATATTCCAAATCGTTGTAAGCCATTTCAGCTCTTTATTACTTACATCTAATGAAAGTCTCATTAGGCATAGTCCAACTTATGCCCTCAGATTTACTATATGCAGTATATAGTAATACTAATACGAAATCAATAAACAGTACAAATTTCCTTTGTAAGCCAGATCCCTCTCCAGATGCTAGTTCCTGTTTTCCCATTTTAAACAATAGTCGCGTGCGTCAGAGTCCGCCTCCATATTCTAAATTGATTTACCCCCTGAGTCAATTCAGAGCGAGAGTCCGTCAATGGGCAGATGGCGGGGCCACAGGCAGCTGAAAACATTTTCAGGCTCAGTGAACGTTAACCAAGCACTTAATCGGTTTAGAGCGGTAATCAAAGGCGCTAAACGGCTTATGGCTAACTTAATAACTGAACAAGAGAATTCAGCGTTAAATTAATTCAATTCAGATGCTAATAATTGTACTCAATTAAACAGTTTAACAGACCTTAAGGGGCCAGAGTAAACACTAATGTTGAGCAAAAGGACCTCAACTTTGTTAGTTGGCCATGAGGGCAAAGCAAGGATGTTTGCCAGCCAACTGAATTATATAACAAAGGAGGTAAAGGCTACGCAAAACACAAAATATATGACCTTGACACCTATATGTGTCTGTTTCAATGAAACGCCTACAAATTCTTGCAATAAAATTTAAATAATATTTAAAATAATGGCACAAAAAGTAAAAAAATTTGTTTACTTTAAGCGTAATCGCTTTAACTTATTATGCAGCAAAGAAAATGTGAAAAATGTTTTCCAAAACAATTTTCATAAAATTATATATAAATATTGACTGCTGTCGATTATTATTTATGGCTTTATGGTCTGTGATGGGGCACCTGGGGGTAATACTTGGGCGCAAAATGGAATTGACGTATCTGTTCAGCTGTTAAATATTAACTTTGACTTTTTATGTTTGCTTTTTCACAGTATTTTTTTTTTTTGGTTTTTATATGAATTGCAAATATTTTTGAACAGGATTTAGTCGTCTATAGCCGAAGGCCGTGCGTCCAGACTGCGTCAAATTCAAGTTCAGGTTCGCAAGAGCAAAACGAAAACATTTAAAGGTCGAACAAGAAGATGGTATGTAGCTGATAGATACTCTGTAGTGAGTGTTAGATAAGGGAATATTATTAAAAACATATTATTATATATTAAGATTTTATTAGGGTAAAAGATAAGTCTAGACTCAGACTATGATGAATTTTGAAATATTTTAGGAATCTGTGCCAACTTTTAGCTCACCCTTAAGACTTAGAGTTTGACAGTCGAGTTGAGCTGATTGAAGGTGACAGAGTATTTAGACTATATATAGAATCTTTTCGCATTGCGGCACAGATAATTATTTTGTCTTTATGCTTCACATACAAATTGTCACCTAGTTTCTCTGTTAATATATAACCTGACTGCATATTTCGACTTCTGTAATCTTCTAAAATTGCCTTTTACATCCAACATTGTAGTTATACTCTCTCTCAGTCGTATAACGAGTCCAGGGTATGCAAGATGCAATTTTAATATTCAAAACGCCATTTGTTTATGGCCAATGGACGTATTTATTTTTTTGGACGCTTACCAAGAAAATGTTTGTCTTTGTGGCTGAAAAAATAGATATTCAAAATGCATTTCAGAACTGCACTCGACTGCACATGTATGCGGCAGTTGTGTGTTTGTTACTATATTAACAGATCGATAAATATATGTATATATATTTATATATATCTCTGTGAGTTGAAAGCCAAATTCAAATGAAGCAAACTTTGACCTTTAGGCCAGACCAACTCGATAGCCACACGCGCAGAGACAATTACGATGTGTTGCTCTGGCTGGGCATGCGAATAGTTCTCTAGTTCTCTGGCTTTCTCCTGCATTTATAATAATTAGAATGTGTTTCATTTCAAAACAAATCAATGCCAATTGCGAAGATGCAGAACGGCGGCAACAAGCGTCAGCGAGTTCTAAATACATGCGATTATAACCGGTTGAGGGCGGATTATGAACCGGTTCAGTGTGGTTCTCCAGTTCCGCAGCGGAACTTGGTCAAAACGAAGCACTGCAGCTGCCAACTGAAAGCAATTGCTATGTGCATGCATTTTTGTATGCAATAAACTTGCACTGAAATTGCCCAGAAAGTCTAGACATAAATATGCATATAGTATTTGCAAATTATTTAAATTTTTATTTTATTATAAAAAGACACATTTCATACATTTTTCAATTCCTCTCATAACTTAGTTGAATTTGTTTCTACTAGTGTAAATATATTTAATCTTTGTCAACATTTTCTCTAAGTGTATGTAAATATACTTTTTATCATGCGAAGGCATTCAGTAAAACTTGCGCTCTGAATTGAATTTGCGGCTGAATTTGCCGACTCTGTTAAGGCATTCGATGCCCTGGAGGGCAGGAAGAGCTCATAAAATGCCTTTGCAAAGCAATTAAAATTTGTTTGACTAGGAATGGCAGTGAGTTAAGACAAAAGTTGGTTTGCTATATATATTATCTGTCTTCTAACAGATAAGAAGAATAATGAAGTCATAAGACCTTGTCATAACACATCAAACTTTCACGAATTTTCTTATAAAGTAAATCATTTTCATATGTATATATAATACTTAATACCTACATCTAATATAATATTCTATTAAAAATACAAATTAAAAATTAAAATATTATCTATTGAGGGAGACATCTCTCCCTCTCTCTCTAAGCTTTTCATTTATCTAAAAATCGATTGAGTTTAGTTATTGTTGCTCAATTTTTGATATGATATCTCGAATATAAATTGATTTATAGAGATACAGACAAGACTTTTCAACTATTTTGCTACCTTTCCATATGCTCAGGGGTATTATGTAATATAATATAAGCTTAAAGTCTTCTTCCCTTTTCTTCCCCTTCGATTTCCTGCAATTTCTCAACTACTTTGCCTTATTAAATTACTTTGATAAACTCGCACGAATTTGATAAGTCAGATTCCAGAATTTCTCTACCCAAATTTGCGACCTTGACAGCTGAGAAAAAGGTGCCCACAAGCATTTCATATAAATGACTTAAAAGACCGCAAAACAACGACAACAACAGCAACAGAAGCTGCCAAAATGTGTATCACAAATCACCGCAAAATCATTTTACGGCCCGACGACAAATGCCAACTGGCGACAGAGCTTAGGCTGTACTCTAAGGACAATCTCCCACAGAGTGACAAGTGAGCTAAACCCAGGCTAAAATGGAAGAAAAAGGAAAAGAAAACTTATTCCATTTTCCTTGAAATTGTCCTTTTTTTTGGCTAGTGAGTTGCTTCCTAATTGGTTTGCCGTTAGCCAAAGGCGCATCTTTGTGGCCCAACAGCAGTCGCATTGAGAGAAAATATATTGATTAAAACATCAGGCCGAATCGTAAATTTGGATTTGTTCAAATTCCCAGCTCAAACGGAAGTCATATTCAGCTCTTAATTATTCTCCATTGAGAACTTCGATACAATTGACATCCTCATAAACTTCAACCAGTTTTGTAGACAATTTTCTAGTTTTTTTTTTTTTTTTGAGTCTGCATATGATGAGCTCATATATTTATGATATCGAACGTGATATGAAATCAAATTTAATTATGAGCTTTAAAAACAATTTGACAGGAAATTGATATTTGCTTTTTTTTTTTGTGTTTTTGTTTTTCATTGGGAGTACCTCAACTAAATTGAACCGCTTAGAAGTAAGTCCAATATAGAACTTACATATGTCCAGATATTATGGGAATTACAATATAGATAGCGGCGACTAATTCATCATAAATCAAGTGCTTTGTCCAAAAAACAAACTTGCGTAATATAATTATGGAAACTGTTATCGAAGCTTTTGTTATTAGCTCTGATATATTTATTGAGGGAACAGAATGTGGTCAGCTCTTTACATGGGAAATTTCGCAAGAATTGTGGGGCTCAACGGGGGTTACAATTGATAACAAAATGCAGCTCCATAAAGTGGGAGTAAATAAATTGGCTTTATCGAAAAACAAATTTGATTGAATCATTTTTTAATGATAAAATTAGATTTTGGAAATAATTTGTTTTTTATATATATAAAAAAATTGTAAAAACTGTGTAATCGGTTATTGTGGACGCTCCCAATAGCTGTGTATATTTATATCAATCTATAGATATGTATGATTAACAGTTTTCGAGGCTAATGAATAACTATATATATGATACATATAGCAATCATTCCACAAAGGCCAATGTGCTCTTTTTCACTCTCAGATCAAGCATAATCTACAGTTCAACAAAGTTGGGAATTATAATCATAAGAGTTCATTGAGCTAGCAACTAAAAATCGAAAAATTGCAGCATATTAGAGACGCTAAATACACTTTGCCTGTATACATGATGACAATCAATCAAAAATTCGATGAGTAATCGCGCATCAAATATTTGATTAGAAATCGGCTTCTATTTTGCGCATTTGCAGATAAATCCTTGACACCCGTGCCCAAGCACAAGGAATCCACTGTACAGGGAAGCTGAACAGCTGCAACCCCGATACGATCGGATACCTTACAGCAGCTAATGTACCTAGCATAGGTAGGGGAGTTTTTTTTTCGATGTTCTATAGGTAGTCTGTAAGCTGTTGGCGGCGACGGCGACGGCGACGCGGCGCTGTTATCAGTGGGAGAACAACAATGTCGTCAAGAAACCCATGCAAATGACCGGAATAAAAAGATTTTGGAATGCGAAACACAATTTCCAGCAACAAAAAGTAGAACAGTGTAGCAAACTGACAAAGAGAGAGGCAGAGAGAGAGAGGGAGAGAGAAACAGCTACAGGGAAATGTGGGATGAAGCAAAAATAAACAGAAAGTATAAATATTTAGGTGAACAAATCCATTACAGTTCGAAAAGAGAATTATGAAAAATATCTAAAAATACTCGCAAAGTAAAAACGTTTCACAAAATGTCGCTAACTAAATAAAAAGTGAGAATAAAAATTGGTTCTTGAACAACGCACTTTTTGACTTTGGTTTTCGAAGCATTTTCCATTAGCGTAAGGCCAGCTGCACGCTGTATATGCTCTCGAGATTTTTGTTTGGATTTGTTGTGTGTTTATAAATAACACTCATACAGCACACAGCATACAGCATAGAGCATATTTTTTGAAAATATATAACAAACTAAACTCGAGCATTATCATAAAAGTCAATAGTCATAGTTTCCCGATACGAAAAAGGCGCAATTTTAGTGCTGGAAACCTACACGTGCTGTGTGAGTCAACACAGATAACCGTGAAACACAAACACTATTTTAGTTTTGAATATATATATTTGCATATGTTTATATATATTTTTGTTGTTGATAATATTGCTATAATAATTTTTGTGTAATTTCTTTGCGTTCGTATTGAAAAAACAAACTGCAGTCCGCGCTCGGAAGTCAAGAACTGAAACGGAGCAACAAACAGCAGCAGGAAAATTCAAAACACCGCAGTGAGCGTAGTAGAGAGCGAGAGGGTGGGCAGAGCGGCAGATTGAGAGCAAGCGAGAGAGCGCAAGCAGAGAGAGAGAGAACTGAGAATGAAACGCCGGCTACAGCACAGTGAGGCAACAATGAGTTATACAACTCAAATAATTTTTTACAATTTAATAACAAATAACATAAATTTAAATAAATATTTATACAAATTTTTAATTAATTTTTAGTAATATTTAAATAATTAAATTAAATGTTATACGAAGAGCATGTTGTAATAATTAAAAATAAATTTGATTTCCCTATAATTAAAAATATAATAAATTTTAAAAAAATTCTGAACACCAGAAGGCTAAATATAAATTAAATTTCAAACTATATACTGCAATTTCTTACAATTCAGTGAACACAGTTGAAACTCAGTAAAGACTTTTTTCCAATTATGCCATGTCCGTTTTGATATCCTGTATATATTGACAATGATTTTTATACCCTTCACTCATTCAAAATGAGATTTCAGGGTATATTGCTTTAGTGAAAGGGTATATTACTGCAGAGAAAGAGTCCATGGAAAGTCCATAAAGCATACTCGATCTAGCTATGTCTCTCTGTACGCCGAATGATTCAAATAAAAGTTATGCCTTGGGTTCAGGGTATCCCTTAGTCGATCACTCCCAACTAGCCCACTCTAGCTTGCTTCTTCTATTTATTTGGTATTTTTCATTTTCCAACAATTTTCATTGTTAATAGGAATCACTAGGACCTGCAGTTTGAAATTGATTTTTGCCGAGGGTCAGCTGGGCGCGCAAGGAGAATAAACCCAGCGTAATTCGCTTGTAATTACAATGTACACAGTGCCTATCGATGTATGCGATTCCATTTGCCTGCCATTGAAAATATGCACATATGTATGACTGTTTGTATATCTATATATATACATATGTATATGTATATATGTATGTGTACATTTCAATATCAGGTTCGTGGCATTTCCATATCGATCGACTGACACGAGCTGCAAAAAAGAAAAAGAAAAGAGAGGAGGAATGCTTGGGCTGTTGTCAGGCAGGCTGAAGGATAACGATGGGTTTGCTGCTGGCGCCTTCCGACTGCACAACAGATATGCAAGATATGTGCAATATTGTAGTATGTGTGGGCGTGTTTGTGTGCATTATCCTTGTACTTGAACAGCATGCACTAAGTGCACATAATTGAAACCAAAGGACATATGCCTGTGCCCCCCAAGACACAATCCTGCATGAATTGCATGCCCTAACGACTTTCTTGCTCTATATTAAGCCGTCTATCGAAGCGAAAGTCATTTGTTGACATGTTTACTCAGCGATTTGAAGAGACAATCAAATTAAGTTGAAGCTCACTTGGAAATAAGTGAGTTCACCCATCAAATTGCACTTGACCTTAAGAATTATTAAAGGAATTACCATGAAAACAAAGAATTAGAAAAAATTAAGTTAAAAGTACGTTTGAACTATTAAAATAACGATAGATAGAAATTGTATTCCCGAAGACAAACCATATAAGATTTCTCTAGCTTTATATCCTTTTAAACTAACTAAGCATTAAGGAAAGAATTTCAATAATGATATACTTGAATTCCAAACAAAGTTTAGTGTCATTAAAATCATTATAACATCATTATCATCATCATCATTAGCGACAAAAAGTCCTTAGAGCACTTCAGTAAAACTTTCCTAATATCGAACTTCTTTGTCAAGTATTCGGGAGCAACCCTACGCAAGTTAAGTTTTCTTTAAATACATTTTCCAATCACAAAGGACAGCCAATGAAGGCGACCACAGCAGCAGAGCTTTTGTGCCACTATAAAGCGTCAAACTTTTACTTCAAGGAAACTCTGATGAGATAACAAAAAAGAAAATGAAGAAGACGCAGACGGCCACAATGAAGCTTAAAGTTCAATAGACTCAAACCCACTAATTTTTTGCTAGCTATCCTTATAAATATGACGAATAAAAAAATGTATTAATCCTGCCTCACCGCACACTAAGTAGCTACAAAGCGCCGCGTTATGTAAGCGGCTGGCGTTGCTTCAAGGACATTGGCAACAAGACCACGGCCCGAAATAGACAACAAAAAATAACAGTAGTTCAAAGCGAACGCCGAAAGCAGCAAAAAAAAATAAATGACAAAAAAAAAAATACGAACCTCAAATAAGATAATGATGAGAAGAAGCAGAGCTGAAGAAATTTATTACACTTTGGCAATGGTCATGTCCGAAGGACGAACAACACGCAATACTCATCTAGTAAATCAGTGGCAAAGAAAGGCAAATACTGGCTGGGGCGTGACAAAGAGACCATAGTTATTGCTGTGGCCATTGCCGAAACTACCGAAAAGACGGCTCGACTGCTCGATACCCGGCGTTTAAGTGCCATCAAAAATATATTGCTAAATAAATTTTACTTTTATTGCGCTCTAAAAGGATTCGTTGGAAATATTTGAGATTTGGAGATGTTTTATCTACATTTAGTTATAGTTCCTGTGGCACATACAACTAACAAAGCTAAAACAAAAACATTCAAAATGTCAGTGTTGAGTAAAGCTAGCGGCATTGTCTGAAAAGGATATTCGATAATTAAAACAGATATCGATAGACACGTGCCAAGCCTGACTGATCAAAGGGAACAAAACATGAAACAAATGTTTGAAAGTGCAAGATTTGCAGTTATAAAGAGCGAGTGTGTGTGTGTGTGTGTGTGTGTCGCATGGCATTGTCCACATGACAAAACAAACTCATTTACTCAGCAGCAAGACCAACAACAACAATCATGGCGACTGCAGTGCTGTGACACACACACACGCGCATACAGACAGAAAACGTAGCATACTTTTGAGCAGCGCTTGCAGCTGCGTCTGTATGTCGCCATTGTTGTTATTATGGCTGGGAGTTCGCCTGGCAGCGACAACGAATGTGACGTAAAAATAAAAAAAAAAAAAACGTCGGCGTTGCCGTTGCCGTTGTTGTAGTCGATGTGACAACTTGTTTTTGTTTAGCGTAGGTACCGTTAGCGTGGGCGCGCGCCTGACTCGTGACATGCGCAATGGCCACTGCCGCCTGCAAAAACAGATGTTTGCGATTTAGTGCGTGGGAGAGCTCAATAACAAAAAAAAAAAAAAAAAACAGTTGAAGCAGGAGAGCGACGGAGCGAGAGCAAAGCGTACCAATGGTACCAAAACTGAAAACAGAGTCATTTATGCTTTAACTAAATATATAGGAAAACAGAAAACTATTTTAGATATAGACAAAACTTTAATTAATTTAAGTTAATGTTATTATAATTAATTAAACCAGACATGTTCATCTGAAGAAGGTACAAATAGGCACACGAAAGTTGTACCTACTTTGGTACACTTAAGCCTGGGCAACCCGGCCGTGGTAAGCAGCCAAGTAATAGCTACTTTTTACAGCACAGGGACGAGAACCTTTTTTCGGTTCCTAATTGGCAGATTCACACAATGATAATGATATCAGGCTATAGACCCAAAATATATGGTAAGTAAAAGTCGGCAGTTTATTATGCAATTATTTTCATATTTCGAAGCGTTTACACAGCGCGTGCCTTGCGCATAATTCATAGTACATATTCAATTATGTAAGCTCAGGATATATTGGCATATTCCCATATAAGTATATATATGCATGTATATAAATATTAATAATCATAACTACATACTGTATCTGTCCGGTTGAGTTGTGCAGCAACAGCGACTTTTTAGCAGACACGCCTATCGTTAGGCCATCGTATTTGTTTGTTTTTTAGTTCTCATAAATTTCTTTAGTCATATTCGCATTGTTCTTTGGGTTTAGAGGTGGAAACACTTGTTTGGCTTATTGCTCGCACGCCGCGAGTCCCATAATAATTGATGTAATTGAAATAACACTAACAAACTTTGAGCATACGCACACACTTTGCCCGTTAACTGTTACTGTCAGTGTAGTGGTGGGTGCAGGCGACGGCAGCGCCCGTCCTCCTCCACCTGCTTCTGCTTACAGCGAGCGCTTGAGCACGTTAAAGTTTTGCATTAGATTTGCCGTTTTCATATAAACAGCAAACAATTTGATGTGATTTTTGTGAAAATTTGTGTATTTGTTGAAGTAGTCTTGCCGCCGGGCCATTGCCATTGCCAATTTGTTTGAGCACGCACTGAAGACTGAAATTTTCTCGAGCTTCACCTTCACGTGTGGCCACAGGACATTTGCTGACGATATATCCTTTGCAACAAAATGTACTAAAAATTCTCATAACGACGTTGAGCGCATTTCAGGGTTGCTCTTATTTGAATTGGACTGAAGCAAAAAGCGATAATTTCGATATTTATCAAAGAGCAAACCGGCTATCGATATCGTGTTCTAAAATGCCCGTGAATGGCAAAGATTAATCAAATTACGAAAGGCGAACAAACTGTATTTAAATTTTGTGCTCTTCAGGCAAATTTAATAATTGGAGCTACATTTATCTTTTAGGCTATACATTGTTTATTTTGTTATTGAATCTTTAAAATAGGTACTAAAAAAATTGTAAAACTTTCACAAATTTGTTTTTGCTTTTACTTTTTCTTACGTTAAAGTGGTAAATAAAATTGTATGGATTTTGTATTTTATTGTTAGTTGGTTTTGTTTTTATTCTTAAATCAAATGCCCTTCACAATACGGGAAATGGAGCGTTCAGTAGTTCATTCTCGAGGAGCGTGTCGACTTCGAGATGTATTGACGATCATCACCTCGCGAGCTGCCGCCACCTCCGCCTCGTTCTCGATCGAATTTATCATGCGACCGCTCTCGGGATTTTTCCTGCAGATAACAGGGGGAAATGCTATCGTTAGCCTTTGAATTTAGCTTGCTATTAATGATCACTTACTCTATGGCGTTCCCGTTCGCGGATGTCCTCGTCGCCGTTTTGTGCTAAAAATTGTATATTCTTGAATGTCCTGAATTGAAGATTCACAGTGTATGCCTCACCTTCACGCCGACGCTTATGATCGTTGGCGCCGGACTCCTCGTTACGGTCTCGCTTTCGTCCCAGCTTGCGATCCTTGCGCGCGTCACGCTCCTCATCTGACAGCTTGTCCTTGTTGCGCTCTTTGGTCTTGAGGCCGCGCGCCTTCTTCACACTATCTACGAGCTCTTCTACCTTCTGTAATGGCGTTTGATTAATATGGATTGGAAAAGTCGCGAAGGACTCAAAATGAAAATAAACTCAAATAATAATAAAGTATTAAGACCAACCCCAACAGCACGTTCAAAATGCTCCACCCGTTGCCACGCTAATCCTGTCCCGCCCCTAAGCTGAGTGTCCGCCCCACAGCACGCTGATCACTTACCCGTCTGCCCACAATCAAGATCAACGAATAAACAACTAATCTGCAACCGGCATTGTGTTGAATTGTAGAGTCGAATCAGTGTTGGACAACGCCGTCCAGTGGGAATAGTGTTCCATTATTTTGGTAGTTCGTATTATTTGTAGAATTTGAAGTGCTTTTTTAATGGGGTTTTTGTTGTCCCATGGAATAAAGTTGATTTTTTAAGATTTTGGGATGATTTTAAAAACTTCCCTGGTGACAAAAGGTTCCGAAGTGGTCCACTTTAACAGGATTTGTGATTTCTTCATCTGTGATTTCTTCAGAGTTGATAAGGTATTATCCAATGACTCCTCTTCCGTGGAATGGTTAAATAATGTGGTATTTTTTGTCCATTTCTTGATTGTAGCTTAAATTCTGCATTGTAGAATCATCTGCTGCTCCACGTTCTTGAATGGTTTACATCACAGGCAGGCGACAAGGGCAGCAAGTTTGAATAGTAAATTATTTGTACTTTAAGTATTCATCATAGGATTCACTTCTCAGTCAAAGTTCTTGATTGTAGATTCCATCATAGGCAGGAAAAAGGGACACTTTACGACGCGAAGTAGGCAGGTTTTTGATAGTAAACTATTTTTACATTAAGGATTCATCATGGCAGTCACTTTTGTCAAATCCTCTTAGGTTCCTAACTGTGGATTCCACCCTGATGAAGTTCCATAAGTAGGGCGGTTTGGAATGATAAATCGTCTTGTGAAGATCCAAAAATTGATGGCTTTGAATGAATCTCAAAAGGGACTGAAGTTAAATTTAAATCAAAGGATTGTTCTCCGGAATGCTTAGGTTTTGTGGAACGAAGTTTTCTCTTAGCCAGGGAATGTTTTCTCTTTGTGCATGGTCAAGTTATGGCCTGCTGGTCATTCTGGTCTGTAGAAGTTTATCCAATTCACACGATCATTGGAAGAGACCGCAAAGGTAAGTTACGCTAGGTCTCCTATTAGTTTATAGTGCTCCGGGTTGACGGTGACAAATGACTCCAATTATTTCTTAAGAATGGCTGAGGTTGCTGTCATCTGCGCTTTGGGCTTCCAGTATGTGAGCGCCTCATTTGATATTTAATAAACGTATGTCTAAGTAGTTGCTGGTCCAACGATGATTTATACGTTTTTTGTTTATGGTATATTTGTGATTACTATTTTTCCCACGTGGGTTTGTTTGTTCTGTGTAGAGTTGTACGTTTTTGCAGCATACACAGCGTCTGCTTGGCTTCCTGAGTTCGTTTTCGTCGGCTTCAACGGCTTGACTAGTGCTTGGTTGTTCTTGTTGTTGTTGCTGTGGTCCACTTGTAACTACTTTACTAGCTTAACTTATACACAAACTAAGTAACAATTTGTATCAATATAAGGCTTTAAATCGACTCTACAGATTATTTATCCAGTGGGCCGCCTATTATAGTAAAATTCATTCTAAAATCTCATATACTTAACATATAAATATAAACCCACTAAACAGTTCAACTGTGTGCTTAGCTTAATATTTACATATGCCTTAAAACTACAAAATTTCTGCCCCCAGATGTGAACACATCTATTGTTTACTTAGAGAATACACTAGGTTAACTAGGGCGAGATCCAATTGGGTCCAGAGCGCATATTGCTTTTGGTGGGTTGGTCATTGGTTGGTTGTTGAAATTGGTCTGACGTCTCGTCTATACCAGATGGTGGAACATGTGTGTGTTCTAAGGCGCCTCTCTCATGCTCTCAGCGCCTCAACATTAGTTTTGTATTTGTTTTTTTGTTTTTGTAAATATTTATATTTAAGCCCTCCGTTGGTTGCGGTTCGGTCGGTCGTTGTCTTAGCGTACTATGTCTGCAACCATAAGCTACTAACCTTTGAACTGCTTGTCGATGATTCCAATTTACGACGTTTAGAATCTGCAAGTAAAACAGTAAATATGTGTTATATAGTAATGAGTTATATATATATATATATATTGATTTCTCGTACCTTTATCGTATTCAATTGTCTCGTGACTGCGTCGATGCTGCAGCGAACCGTTGCTCTCGTTGGACACTGAACTCAAATCACGATCCCGCTGGCGTCCTTCGTAGTCATCGTAGTGGCGATGCTCCAGGCTGTTGTTGCCGCTACCCGTCACCAAATCCACTGTTTCGACTCCCTCGTGTCGATGCAGGCTACGCTCATCGCGTCGCGATAGCTTCTCACGTTTCTGTGCTCGAAGAGCGGATGCTTCCAGCTCCTCAAGACGCTGTGTGCGTTCGCGTGCTCTCTGCTGCAACTCGGCCTCGGTACGCTCCTTGTTGCTATTGCGATTGCTGTCACGCTGAGAGCTGCGCGTGCTGCTCAAGCTATGACGCTCTTCGCGTTCCCGATCCCTTTCCCGGCTGCGCCGTTCGCTTTGGCCGCCATTACTGTTACTGTTGTTATTGCTGCTATTGTTGCTGGCATTATTATTATGGGTGTTGCTGCTATTAGACTGCTGCTGGTCTTCCTTGGCATCCATGCTTCGATGAGATTGGGTTTCCCTGACTGCTGCTGTTGGCGCATCCCGTTTGCTCTCACGCTCGCTGTTCGATGGCGCTGAAGCGGCCTTTGAGATGGACACAACAGTGGATGCCGTGCCCTCTTGTTTGGTTGGCTTAGAGTCGCCGCGCGTTGTTGGAGCTAAAGAATAGATATTCATTGAGTCAACCTCATAGTTAGCCTTCAACTACAGCTACTTACCAGTCTTGGCGTCAAGCTCCTTTCCTCCTGACTTTTGATCATAGAAGGGAGAACTACTGATCAATTTCGATGTGGGTGTGGACGTCGGTGTGGAACCAGATGTATTCGCTTTGTCGCTGGGCTGCCCCTTGACCGCGCTACCGGGCGGTGTGGACGCTGTTTCCTTTGCAGGTCGCTCGGCAACCTGATGGAAGTCGCTCTCCTTAAACATATGCGGAGACTTCAGCTTCAACTGGCCAATGTAGCTGGAAGCGATGGCAAACAAATCCGGTCGCTTTGTTTTCTCCTCCTCGCGCACTTTGTCCACCTTGCGTTCAATGATCTGCGCCAGCTTGGATAGCACCGGATAATGGGGCAGAATGCGCATCAGTATGATAAGCGCATTACGTATCTGCATGAAATCCTTCGAATCTAAGCAAAACACAATCGCCTTGGTGATCTTGTAATGCCACTTGTGGCATACATGGCGATAGTTTTCGTAGCCAACGTGATCGTTGGCCTCCGAGAACTGATTGCTGACACGGAATTTGGTCACAAAGCCCGGATAATTGGCGCACTCCTTGTTAAAGACAGCCTGATCCGCATGCCAGCGCATTACCGTCTCTAGCATGGCACACAAAAAGCGACCATAACGCGTCGCCTCGCCCTCCGTGCAAGATGTGATCGAGCACGTAATGTCGCAGAAGAGCTAAAAAGGATCTCGAACTTAGTAATCTTACTTGGAACGTATTATAAAACTATGTTCATACCCGATCGTAGCAAAGCAGCGTCGAGAAATTTGCTGTCTTTAGATTATGTATGGTCTGAACGAACTTGGCACAGTAGAGCGCGTCCAGGGCAGTGAAGGTGCAGCGCGGAAAGAGGCATAGCTGCAGGAACTGTGTAATCGTATCATTCTTCGCTGATTTGGCCGAACGCAACAGAAACCAGCCATCTTTCTGTTCCTGCAGGCGTTGGAGTATTTTGTCCACATGCTCATGCTGTTTTTTGCGCTCATCATTCAGCTTCTCCATGAGCGCAATATAGCGTTCCTGCTCCTTCTTGTTTTTGGACTGATTCTGCAAGAGTTTAATCATTAATAATTGCTTCCTCTGTGTATATAATTGAATATTACCGAATCCTTGCCATCGGCAGCCTGCTGCGCCAGTTGCTTTAACTTGCCAACCTCCCGCTGGTAAGTCTCACTGGGCACATACAAATCGTACATGCTCAGGCTCCAGAAGGTTACCAGAAACTGAGGGCTGATGTCCTCCCACACCTTGGAGCTGTGCAACGGTCGTACCGACTCCACAATGGGATTCATGATCAACTGCGTCGCATCCAAATACTTTTGCAGCTTTTGGGTAGTCGTCAGCTTTTTGGCATTGGGATCCGCCTTGCGCAATTGATCATATTTTTGCTAAAAATTAATACAAAATTAAATTTACTTTTAACCAATTTTACAATAATTCAATTATACTTACATTAATCTGATGCGAGAACATGGGCCGTGCCAGGAAGAAGGCCACATCGGTGTTAATATGGTATTCGCGCAACATGGTTATAATTGATGGCAAGCGCTCGACGTACTCATCCACCGAATAGGTGGAGCCTAAAAATGTGCCAAACTGCACCAGTGCATCCTGGCACTGATCATACAGGCTGCCCACAAGCTTCAGATGGCTATGTGCTGCCGTTTCGCGAAAGATAACACAGTGCTTCTGTTGGGCCATCAGCAGGCAAAGTGTGACGGCGAGATCATTGTTGGCTAAGGCCTCCTTCAAGCGATTCGATGACTTCTTGGTGTTGCGCACCTGGCTAAAGTAGCCCGCCTGAAAATATGATCGAAAGTATATTATATTCATATACATAAATATATATTGTCGTATGTTCACCTCGCCACGTAGTTGCTCACCGCCGCAAAGCGCTTGCAGCTGATCATTTGTCATCTCCTCGCACGACTCCACGCCGGCCATTTTGTGGACAAGTTCGCGCAGAACTAGCAGATCAAGACTCTTTTGCGACTTCAGCTGGTTGGCCACATACTGCAGCAGGCCGCTCATTTCAATGCTGTACTTTTTGTAGATGGTGCCACAGAAGCAAGCCAGGCTTTGCAGCCACATTGAGAGCGAGGTGCCATCGTCTTTAAAGCGACCCCGACTCGTCATGGCAAGCGATTCAATGATGCAATAGCCCATACAGTCAAACGATAGAGCAGTCAAATACTTGAGCATGTCGCAGACAGGTCCAATCAAATTATCATAAATCTGAATCTGAACAAGGATCTGAAATAAGAGATGTAATTTGCTTTAAATAAGATTTACCAGAGCTCGAAATAAACATGCTTACATAATCGAAAAGCAGCCCAGGCGCACAGTGGCTGTATTTGCCCACTAACCGACCAAGGGGCTTGACATTCTCCTTGCTGACCCGCTTCATAAGCGCCTTAATGTCCCGTTGCGCCAGGCCACAGCGTCGTATCAGATTCGGATGCTGCTGATAACTATCGTTCTTCCACCGCGCGTACATGCTGTACCGCAAATGATATGGAAAGAATTTAAGCACAGC
Organism: Drosophila paranaensis; assembly: GCA_035047545.1. NCBI lineage: Eukaryota > Metazoa > Arthropoda > Insecta > Diptera > Drosophilidae > Drosophila > Drosophila paranaensis. Next base: position 10,600,296 of record JAWNPL010000153.1, read on the forward strand.
CCAAATCTCCTCGGATATTGAGCAATTGCTGTCCAAATACAGTAGCGAGGGTAATATGCTTGCATCCAGGCAGCTGATTATATCGTAATAATTCTGTTCATGCTCCGAATTCGGCGGGGGGCCATTCAAGCTATCCACGCCCATGTCCAATAATATTTTGCCCATAATGCGCACCAGTTTATACATCAGAACCGTGTCGCAGTGCATTGATGGCCCCAGCACATTGGCCATGGGCCACGTGTATTTACGCAGATCAGAGAACTCCTGTGCCTGCATCTTAGCCACCAGGGCGGCATCATCGTACAATCGATTACGGCTGGGCTTGCGACCGGCAGGTGCCTTGAAGACTTTCTTGTAGTAAATCTGCTCGACTGACAGATGCACCAATTCCACAATGGCGCGTGCAATCGGATCCTGTACCACAACCGACTGTTCTGGCAGTTTTTGTATAATTTTGAGTGCGTTGTCCCAGTCGCCGACCTTCAGCAGCGCCTCGCACAGTCCAAACTTTTGATTGGCATTGTATTTCTCCTCATCGAATTTCTTAATCGTTGGTGGTGGTGGTGGTTCCTTATCCTCCTCCTTCTTGTTGGTGATGATCACATGCAGTTTGCGCACCATTTCTCTGGCATCGGCAATCTCCTCATCCCAGTTCGCACGTATGCTACCATCATTGGGCGTCAGCCACACATAAACGTCATTCAGCTCAATGACCCCATGCTTGAGCAGCAGTGCGCACACATGGTACAGAGAGCGCGGCGTGCGTGCCGCCTTAAAGTGGCAAAATTTGTAGCCAAGCACTTCGCAAATGATGGCGCCGGTGGGCATATAGCTGCGCAGCAGAGGTATAAAAAGCTTCCATCGATCGGGCCGCGTCTCAAAGGATTCAATGATAATATCCAGCACGCGATTGGGATCAAGATTAAAGCAGCCTACAAAAAAGGATGTTATTCTTAATCTTTGAATATAAAGGTAATATTTCGAGCTCACCTATTAATGATTTAATTATATCCATTATGGTATCAGGAGTTGTATGCTCCTCAAAATCCTGATTCATTTCCGTGATGAGCTTGGCAAATCCTTCGCTCTCCTCGCGGAAGAGATTAAACCGGCGCTGCTTGTAGCTGTGAATATTTAAGGGTTTATTCAGTTTTAAGGATCTGAAAAATCACGGCATTGACAGCATAACTTTGATCAATCTCACTTACTAGAGCTTAGTCTTGACTTTAATGAATTTCGTGTAGAAACTTTTGTTCTTCACAATGCCCACTTCCTGCAGCGTATCAATTTCCAAGCGTTCTTTGAGCAAACTCTCCGGCAGCACCTTGTCCAGGTCCTTAACAATTTGTACAAACCCATGCCGCTCCTCCTGTAAACCCTCTGTCATCAAGGATGTCTCGCTATCCAGAATGTTGACCACGTCCAGTATAAGGCTGGGAAATTCCTTGTGCAGAGCCTAGACATAAGAAATACTACTATAGCAATTTGACTTAGTTACACGGGCATGCGCAACTCTTACCACAACATCTGTGAGCACATGCAGGACGACATCTTTTTTGAGCTTGTAGCGCAATGCTTGCCAAAGCAGCTCGTATATGGCGTTTGAGATCCCGCGCTTAAATGTGCCATGCCGATCGAAAACTGGACTCTCTGGGTTCTCCTGCAGCTGCTGCTTCAAGTACTTCAAGCTAACAGATGAAAATTATGTACATCGAATATTAATACGCATATAATAGATGGAGTTGATGCTACGCACAATTCGCTTCGGCCAGACTTATCGAAATGTTTAAAAATATCTGCATTGAATAGTGTTTCTTTACTCGGACTGCCGCCATCTCCATTGGCATCCGTCGGGGTCGCCGCATCAGGCGCAATTGGTGTTGCTGTTGTTGTCGGCGGCGCTGCATCGTTTTCTTGCGTACCCGTCACGCTGTGACTCTTCGACAGTTTCTTCAAGCGACGCATACAAACTATTTATTAGAACACGAGGGCAACACGTATTTTATTTGCTTTATTTACAAATTGTACGTTGTTTATTGAAAAAGTTGACAAATTTTCACACTTTTCTCCGCCTTTTCGAGTGTGAGAGATGTGACTGAAAAATTCGTCTATCGATAATTGAATATCGAGCCAGGGGTACAATGCATGCTGTTAACAGGGACACAATTGCGGCAATCGAATGGTTGCTTAAGACTGATACGCTGCTCATAATAATTGAATTTAATTGCTACAGATGCGGTACAACGGCTCTTTGAAAATTTAAATGAAAAACTATAAAAGAGCAAGGCAATTTATTAACAAAACTATTTTTTACAATCAACTCGAAGAAAAAATTAAGAGTTTGAAGCAAAAAGAAGCGATAAATACTTTTACGACACATGAGTTTATTAAAAATTGATATTTAAAATTGAAAGTGCATTATAATGTGATAAATTGTTGAATGTTTACTTGCTGTCGACGTAGACAATGTTAGTGTGCGATTTTCGCAATGAGCTATATATATATTATTTTGTTTACAAGTCCTCTAGAAACGCGGCTTGAATGTAGCCGGAAATTGATTAAAGCGCGGACGCAGTGCAGCATTGGATTTCTCAAACTTCTCCCCGGTGTGACCCAATATGACGCCATCGGTGGCCTTGCCGCCGTCCTTGTGCCCGGGCTGGGTTGAGCTGGCCTCGGCCACATCGATAACGCGTGGATTCTTGCGATATCTGTACCACCAGTACTCAAAGACGAGCGTAATGCAGGCCATGCCAATGCCGACAAAGATGACAATGAAGACGCCGCCAATATTCTGAATGGATATGCCATCTGACTGATCCTCCGGCTTCTCACAGCTGGCCTGCGCCTCATCGTTCTTCCACCACTTCTCCTTGAGCTTCTCCAGCTGACGCTTGTTCAGCAAGGTCAAAATACTAGAAAAATGCGGATTAGCTTTGATTTCTATAGTAAATGTCTTCTAACTTACGCATTATTAAACTGATCCTTCAGATGCGAGCCCTGCTGCACGGCAATGGCGTAGGGCTTGCGGGAGAACTCCTCGCCGACCACCTGAAGATCGCAGTTGGTCAGCTGCAGGTAGCGGATGTCCGTTGCATCACCCAGAAAGGCAAAGCCCGTTGCGGTCGAGGAGTTGCGCACACGCGCCACTGCTTCCTCCAGCGTGGCCGGCAGACCCGCTTCCTGCATAGCCTGCCACATTTTGGTATACTTATCGCTCACCGGATAATCCCAAACGGCCAGCTTGGAGCGCTCTAGCGGGGTTAGAGAGTCGTTCAGTGACAAATCCTTCCAGATCTCGTAAAACATTTGCTCGATGTTGGCCATGCGCTCGAAGTAGGTCATTGCAGCGGAGCCATTCAGAGGAGCATAGAGAATCTTGTACTGCTTGGCCAGATCATCCAGAGACTCAACAGGCGTGTCCAACCGAGAAACAGTCAAAAAGGCAGCCAAATTGGCCGTGTAGGAGGCAATGATGATGAAGCTGGCGGGGAATAGAAATCATTATTAAAAGTTCTCGACTTGACGTCAATCTTGATACGCACCCAAAGAGCCACCAGGTGGCGGCTACTAGACGACCGGACAGATTCTTGGGCGCCTCACCGCCTCCCTGGGGCGTCAGCGAGGTCATGCAGAACCAGAGGCACTCCTTCAAGTTGAACTCACGCTTCTCCTCGTCGTCCTTGTACTTCTCGCGATTGTTCTGATAGCTGTACGGACTCCAGCGATCGAAGATCCACATGAGAAAGCTGGTAAAGAAATACGCCGCCAATATGCACAGCCAGACGTTCGTCTCCAGCACGGTAAGGAATTTGAACAGGGAGCTAGGCGAGCTGGGACGCTGCATCATTATGGTGATGCCCACCAGATCGTAGTAGGGCACCGTGAAGTCAATCACAATCTCGCGCTCCGCCATCACCGACATGCTGCCCAGCCCAATGTCCGCCTGTTTGTCGATCAACTTCTTAACGATGCCATTCCACTCGCCCTTCTCGTCCATATTGCCGAACTTGCCATCCTCGACCTCTTGAATCTCGTAGTCGAAGTGCACAATGGCCGCAATCTCGTTGATCAGATCGATGCAGTAGCCCTTGTAGCCCTTGGGTGCGGTCTCATCGCGCATTATGAAGGGCGCTTGCTGTGGGAGAGGAGGATTAATAGTGTATAGAGACGGAGAGGTATAGATAGTGAACCATAGTAAGTCAACAAGAAACTAATCCTAAACACTTTCCCAGGCCTTATGCTCAGCGCCCTGCCACTCATGCAATCAATCAATCAATCATAGCTAACCACATATAGTTAGTCCCCCATATCACGTACCACAACTGTGTATATGCGATAGACCGTATCTGCGGTCAGATTCTTCATTTGCTCCTCGTCCTTGACGAGCAGCGGCGAGTCGAGGCCCGCTGTCCAGGTGCCAATTGATTTGCTATTGACAGAGCTGCCGCCGCGTATCTGGAGCACATTGATATCCATTTCGAACTTCATATAGCTGAAGCCATTAAACGTCTGGCGCGGTTGCGTGACCAGCTCGAACGTGCCGTAGGATGTGGGTTCGCTAACCTTTGAACGCGCCCAAACGAGAATAAAAAACCAAATAAAATCAAACAAATTTTGTAAACAATAATTAGCCGTAATTGGCGTGGGGGAAGCGGTAAACACACCTGTGTAAAGTATTGCCTAAGATCAATATTACGCTCAGGTGTATTGCCGCCTTGGAAGTCATCACACTTTAGATACTCCATGTCCTTGGGCCAGGCGCCCGAGTGCAGCATTTCTCTGGCAAGCGAAAAGGAAATAGAAATTAGTTGGGAAATTCCAAAAAAAGAAACCCCTAAAAATAATAATTATTTTTAAGGGAGGTATATATAGAAGCTACCCGAACTCTATTTTCAGTATAGAATTCCTCTTCTAAAGGACTTTCAGCCCATCATTCCCCCAGCTCCTACGAACTCACTTAATGGCCAAAAAGCTTCGCAGTGCCAGATCGAAGTAGAAGGCCGAAGTCAGCCGCGGCTCCTCGTTCAAGTTGAACGTGGAGTAGAGCAGGCCGAGACGATCGCGATATTGCGCATACGCCATGGGCTTCAGGAACATAATCGTCGCATTGTCACGCTTGCTCCTCAGCTCGCCCTCGTGCTGAGTGATCGCATGCCAGGCGAAGTTGCGTGCGAAATACGCCGGCTTCACAGACTCCAGCACCATGCCAATGGACTCCAAGTTGCCCAGCACAAAGAAATTGTTAATGTCCAAATTACGCAACTTCTCGATCTGCTCCTCGCGCTCCCGCTTCCCATCCTTGGCAATAGCCGTGATGACGTGGCGCGTCTGTATGTTCTGCAGCAACGATTTGTACTTGTGATCCATAACGAAAGTGTCATCGTAGAGGATGGCAGCTGGGGAGAGAAGGAAGTTAAGTTGGAGTGTTGATGCTAATGATACCCTGTATTAATGAAAAATAATTGGTGTAATGTGGCTGATGCAAAATATATTTGCCATATAGGGTATTTAATAGTCGATCACATCCCACAGCTAATGTTGATTATGTAGCTTATGGGTAATAGACTTTTTGAAGTATAGGGTATTTCCTAGTCGAGTATACCCCATCCTTTGCAATTGCTTAAGTATCTCATAGATAACTAATACATAAATAACATAAATAAAATAAAATAGCACATATTCGACGTTCAGGGTATTTACTAGTCGAGTCACTTACCATTGGTTATGTTCAGCCGCTTGACAATGCTTCTCACTACCTCTGGCATAATGTCAGCCGGTGGCATTACCTGCAGCAGATACTTTTGCTTCGATTCATCCAGATCCCGCCATTGTCTCAGATCACCCTCCTGTCCATAGGAGGCGCTGATGGTGGGCAGACCCAGGGCTTGCGTGAAACTCTTGACTGTCTCCGAGGAGACACCCGACTTGGTGGTGTCCAAGATGAGATGCGGCGTTTGCTTGCGCTCAATGCTGGCCACATACTTGTTGCAAACTGAGATCAACGCGATTATATATAATATATGTCTGTTGATATATCTAACATAGAAACTTACTTGCTTCCAGTAGGATTTTGGCATCCGTTTTATTAGCCTCGATGGACTCGATTTGCACCGATAGTCCGTAGCTGGGATTCTTTTTCAAGTAGGTGAGCACCACCTCGACGGCCTTGGCCGCTGGCTCATTATCCACTTCGTTTATGAAAACTATTAAAGGACACGACACATTAGTTTCACTATTTGCATAGGCGACAGCCCAGCCCCCAACTCCACGCACCCAGAACCCAGCAGAAGCCACCCCATCGAACACATTCAGCTTAATTAGTTTACCCAAGACCCCAGCGCTGTATCTATTCTTGTGCCATCTATCGATTCGCCACTTACACACATTGATATTCTGATTGTTCTGGGCTGCAATTTCCATGTGCAGCAACGTCCAGGCCAGCCATAGAAACTTTAAAGTTTTTATCCACTTGCCCATGATTAGTTTTCAGTTAGAGCACCAAATCTTAGACATTAACCGCACCACACGAATCACAATCGACAACTGACGACAACGGCCACGGCCAGCCAAGCCGTGGCTGGGCAGCGGCGCGTCGCATGTGTGTGGACACATGGGTATCCTTGGTGATAATCAATTTGGCTGGCTACCCTGCTGACCGCATAATCTATTGTGTGGTGCGCTAATTGGTAACACCCTCCGCCCGATTCGAGCCAGATGTGGGTCAGCAGTCGGAGCTGTTGTCGCAAAGAACCCTTTACGTGTCCTTGAATTTCATAACTTTCCTGATACAATCTTTTAAACGTTCCGATCAATTATAATTTACGTATATAGCGATAGGAAAACCAATTAGAAAATAAAAATTACAAAAATACATTAATTGGAAAAAAGTCTATTCCATGACAAATAAAAACATCAAGCTATGTACATAAATTCATAGCATAAACTATATATTAAACACAATTGACTTTAGACGAATATACAAAAAATTTTATTATATTTAAATATGAAACTTTTGAATGCCCAGTCAGATAGAAATAAGCCCTGTTAACCCTGCTCATCCATCGGGCAGCAGCGGAGTGGGCGCCACGTCTTAGATGCGAGTACATATATATATTAGATAAGTAGCTACTAGTTGTGGACAGGCGCTGTCGACCACCGACTAGTATGCATTGTCATAATGCGTAGACTTAAACTAATCTCTAACATACACAGTTCCGATTGCAGTACATGAATATATATCTATATACATACAAGCTAAAGCCTATGCTTAATAAACTAGGTGTATATATCTCTCTGTGTGTGCGTGTGCGCGTGCATATATGCATAAAAATCTCACAAATTCCAGTCATCTGGACCCGTCTCCTCGCGCACTATGATAGGCGTGCGGGGCGCACCGGGCACAGGTATCGGCACCAGGGGCACATTGCTGTGCATGCCGCTGCCACCGCCAAAGAATGGGGGTGGCCTGTAGCTGTTCGGCGTGGTAGCATTTGAGCTATGCGTCGACGAGGCCGAAGAGTCACGCACTCGAGCCGCATCGAACGCCGGAGGTTGGGCGTAACGATAATGCGGCTGCCCGGGCTGCGGTGTGCGAGAACGCGAATGTTCGCGCCGCGACTCTTGCCCCCGCTGCATCATATATTGCTGTTTCTTCTGCTTCAGCAGCAGCTCATCGCGCCGCTGTTGCTCCAGTTGCTTGCGCTGCTGAGCCAGCAGACGATTGGTTTTGCTCCACGGATTGCCGCCGAAGCACATGTTAGATATAAAAACCACTGGCGAGAACAGACGCAGGGAAAGTGCACTAGAAACAAAAGAATTTTCGTATTTTATAGTGTGAGATAGAAGCAACAACTTACGTGGTATCCACAATGGGCTTCGCCTCATTGCCGCTGAGTATGAAGAGTGGAAAGAATATAGAAAAGATGCAGCTGCTGACGATCACAGAGCTGGACATATTTGTTAGCACCGTCAGTGGTATGCCAAAGCCAAGGAAATACGGCCAATTCTTCTCGATGTAGGTGAGACGTCGATGCAGCTCCCAGCCCATGTTGAACCATTTGTATTCGAAGGAGTACAACGAGTAGAGGAGGCACAAATGCAGAAAGCACAGCGAGGAGCCAACGTACTTGACTGGCACTAAGTTCACCAGCATGCTCTGCACCAGGAACAGCATTTGCACCACCATGCTGAAGAGGAAGTCGGCCACCAGCTTACTAATGCCCGGTATTAATTGTGGGCGGCCTTTGCGCACTCGATACGCCGCGTTCGCAATGTCCGCAAACCAGAGAGAGCTGACGATCTTCGACAGCATGAATATGGGCAGCACCCACATCATGCCGAAGATCAGCGACAAGATGGGATGCAGCCAGCTCCAGACGTAGGGCAGCGTATCTGACTGCGCGCCATAGAAGATGGTCAGGCAGAATTTCAGTGTGGGCAGCAACACGTTCTCGAACAGCACAATGCTCAGCCAGGTGAAGCCGCCATTTAGCAGACAGCATTTCAATAATTTCTTGGCTATTTTCTTCTCACTGCAAATAAGACGTAATAGCACACATTTAATGCGTAATAGGCACAATTATGGTTAGGGGCACTTGAGGTTATTGTTGAGCGGGATTTTCGTCTGTTCAAACGTCATCAGTGCAGCTGAACAGCTGTTGCATGATAACTTTTTATCGATAACCGTTTTATATACTAATGTTTTGATATCATGAGTTGGTGGAATGCCCCTATTTCGATGTCATACTTACGCCTGTGGCTCTGGATTCTCTACGAGTTTCTTTTTGAATATCTTTTCCAAAGTCCGCTCATCTGAATTGGCCTCCGCTCGTTTCTCAAACTCCTCGCGTATCATTGCTGCTGCGGAGCTGGGCACTGGCGAAGGAGAACGTTGCGCCTGTTTATATTGATCCCTGTCCATTCTGCGCAGTTGGCGCATTGTCTCCAGTTCTGCATTTTGTCGGGCCACCTCATTGTCTATATGCAGGACCAGCGTCATACCCCGTATGCTGTCCCACAGGCCGTACAAAATGCCCAGCGCGATGTTCTAAGGCGCACATATGCACACACAAGCACAAAAATAAAACGAAAATAACAACGTACATATATATGTAAATTAACAACGCACTAAAATTTCAGAAATTTGTTTAACAACGCACCTTTATCGCAGCCATCTCCACCTGTCTGTTGTCTGTTGGTTGTTTTGGTAGATTTAGCCAACACTAATTGTAATTGTTACGCCTGTTGTGAGCATTACAAAAATAGATGCGTGTTTGTATTTACAGTATTTGCAGTGTTGTTTGAAACGTTTTGTTTCCGTATGAATTTGCGCTGTTGCGATGACATTATTTCATAGTAACACAGTTTCTAGTTTACACGATGAATGAAATGGATGGCGAATGTTAACAATTTATACAATATATGCAGCAGCTACTTGTTGCGTGGCTGACAGACTTTAATCTTTGGTGGGAGTTATATATGTAGATGAACTTTGTTTATCTATATGTATATATGTGTACGAAACTGTGAATTTGTTGCTTGAAAGTACTAAACTGTCGTGTACCTGCTCAGCTCTAAAAATTGTACGATATACTATCGATATGACTCAAATTACGATATCGATAAGCTCAGCGAACGAACATTTCGAACTAGTTCGCATAACATAGGTTAAGTGGGAAATCAAAAACAGACTTGAGTTTAGTTTTTCCGCTTGCGGAAAACAGGTAGGAGGCGCGATTCCCCGTGCTGTCAGGTCGACCTGTGCTTTTCAATGGCACTTGTTGAGTATTTTCCATACACCGAGTGTATAGTTAGACTTTTTCATTAGTGAATCATTTGTGTTTGTTTTGAATTCAAAGAATAACAATAACACAATGTTAATAATCATATACATTTTGTTATCAGCGGCTGCTTTTGAATCATGTGGGCGCGCGCGCCTAATTATAATTTCAAAACAAACTCAAATGGCACCAAATTAAAGACACTGATTAATTATACGTGTGACGTGCGTAGTTGGCATTGATAAAAAGGCTTTCTATCCTATATACACGTATACATACATACATATATTTACCATATGTGCGCCTTTTGCTATGTAAACATGTGTGTACTTATTACCTGGGCGGCCAATAAGCAAATAGCTGCGGTGCTTTTCGAAATTTTAAACCAAAGGTGTTACTCGCTTAATGCTTCACTTAAGCCGCGCACAATGCATGACACTTAATTGATTAGCAACGCATTTGCACCGTTAGACCAACCAACCAACCGAGACCAAGATCTCGGTCTAACAGTCACCCACAGGGTGGTTCGTGTGTCTGTGTGTGTACATTAGTGTCAGATGTTGGAAAATTTTCTAGTGACAATTTTCATGCTATTTTATTGCAGTTCGACGGCTCAAGCGCTTAGCAACTCAAACCAACCCCCACCCCAACCCAGTGCCCGCCTGCGCCTTGATAGTGTATCTGCACTTGCACTGAAATAATCAATAAAGCAACAGCAGCGGCTGCAACAACAACAACGAATTCACGATGTGGGCTAGTGATAAGCAACAACAATAGAGGGCAGCCCCGCTGCTCCATACCCCAGACCAGACTCAGCTCTAGACAACCCACACAGAGTTCTAAACTTCTCATCCCACAAGGCATAAGCAAACAAAGAGTACACAAACAAAAAAAACATCAAATTAAAAACATTTTCGTGAAGATGTCGCGGGAGGAACGTTTGCCAATTGTGGACACGGCTAGCAGCAGTGGCGAGGATGAGGCGAAGCCTGTGGTGCGTAGGCGCAGCACACGGGACACCGAATCGGCGCTGCCCAAGCCGGAAGGCTGCTGTGCTCCCACGAGCAAGCCCCATCGTTTCCTGGCACTAATATTCATGTGCCTGCTGGGATTTGGTCCGTTCTAACTACTTGATAAATTCTGTCAATTACTAATTGGACTGTTTGCAGGTTCCTATTTCTGCTATGATAATCCGGGTGCACTGCAGGATGTATTCCAGAAGGAACTTGATCTAAATGCCACCGAGTTTACCTTGATCTACTCCATCTATTCGTGGCCAAATATTGTGCTCTGTTTTGTGGGCGGCTTTCTGGTCGATCGGGTCTTTGGCATCCGCATGGGCACAATTATCTACATGCTGATCGTGTTGCTGGGTCAATTGATCTTCGCCACTGGCGGCGTCTTGGGTCACTTTTGGCTTATGATCGTCGGTCGCTTTGTGTTTGGCATCGGCGCAGAGTCACTGGCCGTCGCCCAGAACAGCTATGCCGTGCTGTGGTTCAAGGGCAAGGAGCTGAACATGGTGTTTGGCCTGCAGCTGTCGGTGGCCCGGTTCGGCAGCACCGTCAACTTTTGGATAATGAAGCCGCTCTACAATTACGTCTCCGAGTTCTATGCTGGGTACACGGCCTTGGGCATTACGCTATTTCTGGCCGGGACCACATGTGTGATGTCGCTGTTGTGCACACTTATCTTGGGTACGCTGAGAAAATATGATTAGTACAACATATATTTATATATAAAATATCATCTACTGCAGGCTGGATGGACAAGCGCGCCGAACGCATATTGAAGCGCAACATCAATCCTGGCGGCGATATAGCCAAGCTCAGTGATATAATGACATTCCGGCTGGACTTCTGGATGGTATCGGTCATCTGCGTGGCGTATTATGTGTCCATATTTCCGTTTGTTGCTTTGGGCCAGGCCTTCTTCGTATCCACCTTTCACATGACGCCCGAACAGGCAAATACGGTCAATTCGATTGTGTATTTGATCTCAGCCATTGCGTCGCCCTTTTTTGGCTTTGTCACCGATCGCGTGGGTCGCAACGTGAATTGGGTATTTGCGGCAACAATTGCAACAATTGTTTCTCATGTGCTGCTCACATTTACCCAACTGAATCCGTACATTGGCATGTCAATCATGGGTCTGTCCTATTCGATGCTGGCCGCCAGCCTGTGGCCCATGGTATCGCTGATTGTGCCCGAATATCAACTGGGCACTGCCTATGGCTTGTAAGTGCCAATATATATATTAGATATACCTAAGGTATATTAATCCATTTTACTTTTCAGTTGCCAAGCGGTGCAGAATCTGGGCCTGGCTGTGGTCACCATTGCGGCCGGAGTAATCGTGGACATCAGCGGCGGCAGTCACTTCTGGCTGCAGCTCTTCTTTATACTGTTCCTATTGAGTGAGTGCTATAATGCAATTAATTGTCTGAATTGATAGCTAATCTATATACCTATACCCTTTTCCCACAGTTTCCCTGTTGGCTACGTTCGTTATCTGGACCTACGATCGCAAGCATCAGGGCAATCTGAATATGTCGCCGGCACAGCGTGCCACATATCATACTTCCATGTACGTGAATATTGAGTCTAGTTGATCGTATTCAATCTATACATGTTGTATTGGTGTATATTGATTATATATATTGTGTGTGTATTATATAGATTGGATTTGAAACAAGCCATTCACTAATCTGTACAATCTCTTTTTCAAATTGTCAACGAAAGCTTAACACAGCGCGGCGTTACGGATCGACGGCCTCTATTGGGCATCTAAGTACATGCATATATATAAAAGAATATATATATAATATAGATAAATTTACACTATATATGATTAACCAATGTGATGTTGTTCGCCATCTATGAATGTATCTAGCTCTATGTGTTTGGCACAATTTCTTCAATATTAATCGCACAAATTACTATTCGATTTACAATTCAATAACGATCCCCCCACTTTCCTAACATATCAAGAAACTATTGTTGCCATTCTGATTGCGATTATATTGTAATTGATGTATAAATGTATTATGTGCCAGTTGCCAAAGATAAATATAAATAAATAAAAAATATACATGCATATCTAGCAAATGGAGCGTTTCTCTTAATCTCTGAGAATGGAGCTGGAATAAAGTATATTAGTGATATATATTAATAAATAAATAATTACTTCTTATGATGAGCTCAAGAAGCAAAAGCAAATGCTTTAAGTATTCCTAACTGCCTTGAGTAAGAGTATTATTATAAAAGACCTTATCACTTGGTTATAGAGCAGATATGGGTTTTACTATTCCAATCAAAGAAAGCTTCACTTCGATATTTATTCAATTTATTTGTATTTGCATATACATGTGTGAACGATTTTCATTTGTCGAAAATATATTAATAATAAATTAAATAAATTAGCTAAAACTTAAACAGAAATTCCAAAAAATCATTGGCGTGTTAAATTTTAGAAACCAAAAATAAAGACATGAAAGTTTCCATAACGCATTGGACTAGAGAAAATTCAAAATACAATTCATTTAAATGATATTCATTTCACAAAAATATATGTTTCAAAAATACAACAAAATCATAATTTTTTGTTTGTTTTTGAGAAAAGAGGATGATTGAAATAAGATTTATATGTTTTGATATAAAAAATGTTTGTTTTGAGAAACTAAAGAACTTAGTTTTTCCATTTTGTTGATGTTTCTTGTTTTACTAGTTAAATAAAAATGCATTTGCGTTGATTTTGACCGTTAATGTTCGAACCGCTTTTCGTTATGCGAATTATGATGAAGTTTTCATCGAGCGTTCCATCAATGAGCTGCATTTAGTTGTTCATCATAGTAAGTATATTAAATATTAGTAAATATTTATCGTTTTTTTCTTTTTTTGTCTTAATTTAAGAGCGTCGTTAGATTGAAAGTTGCTTTGATTTAACTTTTTCGTGTAAATCGTCGTAGGTATTTTGTTTCCTTTTTTATAAAGCTCCTAATTTAAGTTAGTATTTATATAGTTCATAGTAATTGATTTTTTTTGTTTTTGGTCGTTTATAATATTAAGAAATGTACGTGACACGCTAAAGCTAACAGCAGAGTACAAAAACTGAAAGATAGTTTGTATAGATAAAAGATCGTCTGATATTATATGGGTCCAATTAAGAGCTTGCCCCACTCAGACACACAACTATCTGCACATAAACATTTAGCTATTGTCAAATCTCGTTGATTATATTTTATGCGTTTGTTTTTTGTTTTTGTTTTTCTTTCTTCTTCTGTGTTATTCATCCACATTTTCGGTATCGTCGGCGGCCACAATATTTCGTTTGGTGGCACTTTGAATGCTAGCCAGATATTTCTCCCCATCGAAGCGCTGGCTCTCATCCTGTATATCCTGTTTAAAATTGAGATATGATTAATAAAGTACAGATTTCAAAAGTATATATGAATTTATAGACATACGGCTCTTACCTTATCAATTTAACAAATGTGTGTGGGTGTTTATGTATGTTGTTGTGGTGTGCTTATGCGTGTGTGTGTGTGTGTGTTATGGCAGGTGGTTGGTCGGTTGTCAAATATATACATATGTACAAATAGATAAAGCCAAGCACTGTGACTTTGCAAGTCATTTTTATTTTACATATATGCATGTATATATGTATATATATACATATATATATTCGCGTGTGTATAAATTTTAAATGGGTTATGTTTTGAAAAAACGCTTACTTCTAATTTATGTTACATTTAAGGCTAAATGTTGCAATTGCAGTTGTTATTAGTCTTGTTAAATATTAATTACAATGTGTGTGTGTGCTAGTTGGTGTTATTATGGGATTGTCCGGGCAATACTAAGCGTTGACCGGCAACTTTATATATATATATATATATATATATATATATATATATATATATATATATATATATATAAATGTATAACTCTAGCGAACACTAAATCTGTTTCACAGCCAAAACACAGATTCCTTTCAAAGTTACAAAGTTAATTGTTTTTCCTTTTTCAAATGTTTTTTGTTGAAATATTTATATTTAACAAAATGTATATAGTGCCTAAGACTAGCAAATTGTTGCGTTGCTCTTTAAGTATAATAATACTGAGTATATCATTGTTGTGGTTTGTTATTTGATCGTATTAGGTTCTGTCATATTTCATAAGCTATTTAGCGTCTGTGGGATTACAAAAAAAAACTAAGCTATAAATAGCCAAGTCATGAGATTTCTTTCTTTAGTGCATGAAAATGCGTTTTAGATAAACGCACGATTGTTGTTCAGCTCCTCGCTGGAGTACGCATCACACATGGCCAGTGAGAATTCGTCGTTCTCGCTATAACGCTGAAATATAGTCTTGATCTGCGAATTGGGTTGATGTGGTGGATGCGGCTGTAGCTGGCTGCGACATTTGCCAGCTGTGGCAGCTGCACCCATTGTGTTTGTTATTATTTGCAATTGCTTGTTATATAATTTTCGATCTGATTCTGAGGATGGTTTGCGAGTGTTGTGACTACCGTCTCGGTCGTATAATAGTTGTTTGCGTTCGCTTGTGCTATCGAGCATTACAGTTAAAAGCTTTGCTTGTGTTTGCTTGTTAATTACAAAGTTTTGATTGCTAGCATTTGGGTGGTTATTGATGGGGTCACATTCATAAATGGGTTCTTGATTGATTGCTGGCACTGCGATACTCCCGGTTGATACTGTAGTAGTAGTAGTAGTAGTAGTAGTAGTTGTTAATGATGAATTATGTGCAAGAATGATTTTAGCACTTGGCGCAGAAGCTCTTAAGTGCATCTCAACTGGTTGAATTACCTTATTGCGAAGTATCGACGGCACGGTTTCCATCATTTTGACCCATTCAAGCGGTAAAGCCCAGGCATGGGGACTCTTCGAATAGTACATCAAATGTTCAATATCATACGAGACGCGTGCTGTAAATGTAAATATATTTAGCTAGATCTTCAAACAAGTGCTGCTGCTGTCCCATCCTGCATCTACTGCCCTGTCTACTTACAGTTATTTGTCTTCAGACGATTGATTTCGTTGTCTTCTTCAACCTTTTCGCGCGCTGCTTTTGTTTCCGGCGTCGACTCCTTGCGTGAGAAATGACTGCGCCGCGAGCGTGCCAAACCATTCTGACTGTTGCTACCACCATTGGCTGCAGCTGTATCTGCAAATACCTCATCATCGCCATCCCCATTATTGTTGCCCTGTCCAGCCGCATAGTTCAGTCCAATGCCACTGTCGGCCAGCGGCAGCGCGTTGCCCAACATAAACTGCGGTGGTCCTGAGCCGGGCAGCGGCGTGGAGGGCGTTGTAACTGGACTGACCAGTGAAGTGCCATCGAAGGCCGCGCCCGCCTCCATTGAAGCCAAGAACTCGGAACTGCTAAAGTAATCATCCAAGACGAGTTTGGCCACCTGTCCGAGAGCAAGAATTTGTTGATTCAATCGGAGAGTTAACAAGGTGACGACACTACTTACACGCACTAGCTCGCAGCAGTCACCTGTGATCTTGATGAGATGTTGGCCCACATTGACCGTGAATTTGTATTCACCTACGGAAGCATCGTTTGTGGAATATGAATGCATAAGCAGCTGCTGATTGGGACGTATAACTTTACCGGCAGCAGCTGTTGCCGCCGCAGCCGCATTGGCAACCTGCTGCTGATGGTGGAGATGATGTTGTCCCTGGTGCTGCTGCTGCTGCTGTTGATGGTGCTGAGACATTTGGTGTGCCGCAGCTGTGGCAGTCATGAAATTCTGTGCCGAATTAAAGCTCAAGCGATTGGCCAGGCTACTGCTGGCGTTGGGCGTGCGTGGCTGCACGGCGATAGCATCATCCGAGTTGGAAGAGTTCAACGACGAACAGGAACCGCCTGCACCACCGGATGACGGTGCTGGCTCCAGGCGTACCGGCGAAGCATTACGTCGTATGGTATCCTCCATCAATTGCTTGGCATAACTGCAAAAATAAGTTTTAGCTAATCACAAGCCAACATTAAACAGAATTGAAAACTTACTTAATTTTATCTTCGGCTGGTCCGGTAATCTGGACCAATCGTTCCTTCGCACCAGGGTTGACTACACAAAAGGCAATCAAATATTAATAGAAGAAAATACAAATCTTAATTTTATAATGGTAAATATTTACATGTTTTGGTATTATTAAGACAATTTTGTAATAAAATGAAAAGAGGCAAAAATTAAAATTTCACCTAAACGTGCTTGCGATTTGTGCATTAATATTGTTTATGTATGCGTGTGTGTGCGTGTTTGTTTGCGTGCTGATTTGGACGTTAAAATTCAAAATAGAATTTGGATTATGATTTTGGACAAGACATTTATAAATGCATCTTAAGCTTAGATGATATTTGTTGTCTAACGTTTTACCTCGTTGAAAGGATATTATTGTTTCGCTAAGTTCCTCGATCATGTGTACACGTCGGCCCTTAATGCCCATAACTATTTGGGACGATTGGCAAACAGCAAATAGATATAGTCAAATATATAACAAATGTCCTGTATGCAGTGCTCACAGGAGTATTCCTAACTGATACTTACCCTTGCCCGAATCGGCGTTCCGTATGACCACCTCATCCTTGCAATAGGTCTTTCCCGGTATTTTAGTGGGCTTGGGAAATTTGCCCGAATTACGTATGACTGCACCAGGTGGCAACAACAGGTGCTGCTGATTGGGTGAGCCGACCGCAGCAATGGCTGCTGCCTGTGCGGCAGCAAGTGTTGCCGCGTTGAAGGCTGCAGCAGCAGCTGAGTCGACGCCAACAAGTGCACCCATGCTACCGCCGCCGCCGGTGCCGCCAAATGTGGGGGAGGTGCTGAGAAAGGCTTGCTGGTTGCCTACGACGCCTCCAGCATCGTGTTGATATGATTCAGCAGGTAACTTGAATATATTCAAATAAATTATGAGTATAATAAAATAAATGTGTTTTTTCTAATCTTGAATGATTGCTCACCTCAATGCTGGACACCTGCTGCTTGGACTTGTAGTAGGCAATTGTGTCTTTGTCTTCCCAGCTGTTGGCACGTAATTCAATCAGTTCGAGCAGCTTGAGTCGTGTCATTATGTTCAGACGTTCGTCCAGCGAAGCATTGCGAAACACAACGAATGCACGATCCAGCGTATCCTTAGACACGGCCTCCAGCTGCGGCCCATGGACACGCAGATTATGCAGCAACAACGTTATCGATTCGGTTGTCGTATTGCACGACTGCAGACCTACAGTCACATTGTCAATCAACTGTATCAACTCCTCAATTACAAGGTAGCTGTTCTTCAAAGACGAACGCGATTGTGTCTTGAGCGGACGCGGTGCCTCAATGTTTTTCACCGCTCTACCCAGCTGTGTGTGCGCCATGTTGCCTTTGTTTTCACTTGTTTTTCTTCTATTTTAGCCCGGTTTCGATTTGTAGCTATTGTTGGCTTAAAAGTTCTGTTTTCTTATCTCCGGGAAAATTTTTTTAAGTTCGTTCGTTTGCTTATTGTTGATGTCTGCGTGTATGTTGCGAAAATTGTGTGAAAGAAGTCGTAGAAGCGTTTCCGCACCTCCCCCTGCAAAAAGAAATATAGAAAGGTGAAAAAACGTACATATGCAATAATTAGCTAAAGGGGAACAGTGGAAACCCTACTGTAAATCGAACTTTGTACTAATTATTTCTATTTATTTTGTTTAAGTAGAACAAGAAATTTTTTTACAGTTATATTTACTATTTTACAGTTATATTTACTATTAATTTTAAATTGAGCTCATCTCTGCGCTTAAGAAATCGAACTTAAGCTGTTATCGATATCGTTTGATATCGCTTACATTAATATTGACTGTTACAAGAGTCTGCCTGATTCTAGCGGTATCATTCGCAAACTGCGACGCAAGTGTGGCAATACATATATGTACATAATTGCATACATATACATAATGTATGCACTGTGTATATCATTTGCAGCTGTGATAAGAAACTTAAGGCTGAAACTGATAAAATAAGATTTATGATAGTTCTCAGTGCTGCTCACTTTGCCTAGCCATAATCAAAAAGAAAATGCTTCTAGCGCATATATTTATCGTCAGCAATGAAAGGCGCCTCCATGAATCACTTACGAATTAAATGAATTATAATTGCGCACACAAATTCCAAAAGCGTTTGCATAAAACGGGCACAATGGCCATTTGTATACTACAGTTAGTTGACGTGCATGTGTGTGTGTGTGTGTGTGTTCGGCATTTAAGTTTCATTAACAAAATATACGCGGAACGCGGCTAATTGTCGCTAACTTGCTTTTTTATGTTGCGACGCAGATTCATAGATTCTGGTTTTAAATAGCATTTACAAACATTACAAGAGCAAAAAAGAAATTGTCGATGCGCGCAGCGATCGTGCCCACTTATTGAATCATATGTCGAGAATAGCAACAACAAATATGACTGTAGCTGCGGCAGCGACGTTGGCGCTGGCAGCGCTGTTTGCGTCGCCTTAGGCGTAGGGCAAGGCGTGTGCCTTTGAATATGCTCCAACGCTAGGAAAATCACTTTGTATCTCAACTTACCCAAAATTCGTTTTACTTAAGTAATTGTGAGTATTAAAGGCACAATTTAAACTGATTTTGGTTCGAAATTAAGTAATATGTATGTGTCAACGCTAGTCGATGGATGGAAAATACGCGTAGACTGCGCAGCAGCGCTCCACTTGCTACTGCAACTTTGGAATACTCCGCAGAAGAAAACTTGAACAACAAAATTGTTGCGGTGAATAAATGCGAAATATAAACTACTTTTTTCACAGCGCCTTTACTTTGCTCTCTCTTAATTTAACTAAATAGCTATATGAAAGCTTACCAAAAAATCTCAGCGACTACTAGATCTGCAAAACAGTCATCGGTACTATCGATTGTCCTTCTCCCATTTAGTATTTTCGATGGACATCAACGAGCTGTCGATATATTGATTAATTTACATTAAAGTGAGCTTTGGTGAGAAAACTTTATCAGATTATTATTCCTCAACTTTGATTTAAAGCTATTTTTAATTTATGTACTGTTAAAATCCTTTTATATTTTTATTAATGCTAATATCGATAGATGGCGACATTTGCACTGGCAATTTTTAGGAAAAATTAATCGATAGTTTAATATAGTGTTGCCAACTACCACTTTTTTCTGTAGTAACCTTATTACGGCAGGGTTGTGTAGTAGCCCTGGCAAATCGAAAAGTTGAATATCGGCCGAGTTCCACAAATTTTTCTGAAAACTCTTTTGCTCTTTAGATTTGCAATTATTTGTTGTGTAAAAATCAACGTAAATAATGGCTGAAAATTCAGCCAAGGATGATGCGATATCGCCAGAGGCGGAAAAAAATGAAAGCGTCAACAAAGAGGGAGATTCAAAACCGTTGCGTATGTCTTTTGCCGATTGGAAGAAGAGTAGAGAACCCAAGGAGCAGCCAGGGGATGCTCAAGCAGCTCGGCACAGTCGCAAGAACCATAAAATTGACAACAGATTGCAAGGCAATAATCGCAATCACAATAATCATCATAACAATAACATCAACAATTCGTTTCCGCCCCTAAGCCGACCACCCCCTTTGCCATTTCCATTAATGTCCATGGGCTTTGGAAACTTCGGACCCGGTTCATGTGGACCATCGCCCATGATGAATTCCGGCTGTAACATGGGCAACATGGGTAATATGGGTCCCGGGCCGGGCCCGCGCAATCATCGACCTTTACAGCCACCACCCTTTTGGGAGGACATGATGTCGCCACAACACCGACCACCGCCTATCCAGCCACCTATGCCCAAGTGTCCGAGCTCGTGGAATCTGGTGCCCAGAGAGAAGCAAACACATCAACGACAAAACAAGCACATCCCTAGCCAAAACATTCAGCCCAACAAAAAATACAAATCCAGCGGCAACAACCTCAACAGCAAGAGCAGCAGCAACAGCAACAGTAGCTGCAGTAGCAACAATTCATCAAACAACGCATTATTAGATGCGGCATTGATGCCGCCACCACCACCACCACCATCTGGAGGAGCCAGCAGCAGCAACAGCAGTAACTGCTCCTCTAACAATTCCTTAACATCGAATAAAGTTGTGAAGAAGAAAAAAGGCGGAGGAACTTTTGTGCAAATTGATGGCAAATGGATACAGCGGCCGGAGGCGCCTCCACCATTGGAAGAAGCGCCACCGGGCACCAAAGAAGATCGGCAGCGTCAATGGCGCGAGTATCGCCAGGCGATGAAACCGTTCAAAAATCGAGAATTCCACAATTGGAAGCGAACCGTGCAACGTCTCAGCAAATTGCCGCGCGAAGAGCTGGACGAGAGGCAGTTGGAGCGGCTGGTGAAAGCCGAGGAGTATATTGGGGCACACAAAGCCATGCTGACCATCAAGCATGCCGAGCAGTGGGTGCAGCAGAGTAATCGAAAGACGGAAACTGCCGCCAACAACGGGCAGGCTCAGGTATATGTGCGCAAGCCGGTGAACCCCACATGGCCGAAGCACAATGATCAGAATACATTTCATCGCGGCCCGCCGCCCGTACGGAAGCAAGTCTTTGGGACTGGGCGTGCCATTAAAGGGGGCATTGGTGGCGACATGGGAAGCATGCCGAACAATCCAACGAGGCCGATCGTGGGCCAGTTCTCAGCGCAGTCAGGACCGTCAATGGGCGGCAACAGCGGTTACTTTGACCACAACAGCCATGCCTATGTGGACAGCGGCAGTGGCAGCGGGCCCAACAGCAGTGGCGGCAACAACTTATACGCCAATTACGCAAACAGCTTCATCAAAGGCGGCACCCTGCTGCCGCCCTAGAAGGCTGCGCACAAGATGCCCTGGAGGAGGAGATCCACTTAGTTATAGTATATTAATAATAATAACTATCATAAGCAATGTCATCATGATGTCATTTAGGAGCCTGTGCTATTCATGTATAGAAATTAATAAATTAATAACTTACATATGTCATGGCTTAGCTTAACCCGACATCTCGTGTCGAAACTTTCTGCTCGCCTATTCTGGCTAGCATTCGCTAAGCCTGTTGGCTTTTAATGTTTGTGAATGTTTGAGAAATTGAAAGTCGCTTCGAATTACTTACATATATATCATAATAAGCTGCCACAATTAACCATCGTTATCTATACAAATCCGTTTTTTAAACACAGTATGTATTATATATATTATTTTCAACAAATATAAATGTTTATCATTAGCTTAGCCTTGTTTGCCTTTGTTCGAACGACTGCTGCTGGTCTTGAACTGGGTTTCGTCGAGCGGCGGCAGGCCTAGGAGCTCGCGTCGCTTGCGCTTGCCACGCCAAATGGCCTCCTTGAACAGATTGCAGTAGAGCTCCACGGCGGCGGGTGTATCATCGTTGCCAGGCACTGGATATGTGATTAGATTTGGATTGCAATTGCTGTCCACGATGCCGATGGTGGGTATGGCCATTTTGGCTGAGTCGCGCACAGCCGTATGCTGTGACATTACATTGTTTTGTGTGTTAAGGAAGATGCACAGATCCGGCAGCCGAGTAACTGCACCAAACTGAACATTGGCATTGGTGAAGATGCCGCCACGCCAGAAGCGCGTGTGCGAGAACTCGCCGGCTTCGATGGCCTTCTTTTCGACCAGATGTGCATTCAGCGCATTTCGATTGAAGAACAATATAATACCATCCCGGAAGGCAATGTGTGCCGCAAAGTTGAGCGCATCACGCAAAAGGGAAGCCGTCTTGTCTAGATCGAAGATCAAGTGACCTAGTCGACTGCCATATAAGTACGGCCGCATGCGATCATCGAGTGAGCCCTCCTTGTGGCCATAGTGCACGCGAGCATTGAACAAATCGCGCACAGTAAACAAATTATTCACTTGGAAGTAATCCGGGTGCTTGAGGATTCGCTGTTCAATGACGTCAATGTCCTCAGGCTCGGCAGGTATTGGCGCCTGGGCAGTCTGTGTGTTTTGCAGGCGTGCCGGCAGCGCGTACAGCTGACTTAGGCGTGGTACTATAAGCAAATAGTAGGCGATTAATATTTATAAGCTTTTTAATTTAGAAACTTACAATTATTAAAAGTTTTTCGAAACATTTTTCACGCACGCCGCTGGCCGCTGTTTTCATAACATGCAACTAGTGAGACCGTATGCGTTCAAGCGTAAAAATACCCAAATATCGTAGCTTATCGATAACAATCAACGATTGTTGGTCACAGATCCAAGATTGTCATTGCAATAATGTTTATGTTTAGAGTATTGCAAAATTAAAACGAAAACAATATGGAAATTGAAAAGACGCCCCCTAATGTGGCTACATCCGACACGAATTCCGCATGTGAGTACATGGATGCCGAGGGTGAGCCGGAACAAGACGCGGATCTCAGCGCGAGCGATCTCTACCAGGAGGCGGAACACGGCGGTGAAGAGGCCGAACAGCAAGGCCATAGTATTATCTCGGTGCTGCGCGATGAGCTGGTAACTCAAACGCGTAACAATTTGAGTCCAGACTCAGAGACAGGAGCAGCAACGGGACAATCAAGAGAGCTGGCCGCCTCCGTAGAGTCGCTGGCGCTGAGCACCTCCACCAGTGCCAAGACCGAGGACAGCGGCAGCACGAACGCCCTTGACGAGGACATATACGACTATCAACACGACAGCGTATGGCGAGGCCAAAAGAAGCACATCTTCATACTGAGCGAAGCGGGTAAGCCAATTTACTCGCTACACGGCAACGAGGATAAGCTGGCGACGCTCTTTGGAGTCATCCAGGCTTTGGTTAGCTTTGTGCAGCTCGGCCAGGATGCAATCACTTCCATACATGCAGGCGGTATTAAGTTTGCCTTCATGCAGCGCAACTCGCTCATCCTGGTTGCGGCTTCCCGCACTAACATGAGCGTTCAGCAGCTGCAGCTGCAACTGAGGTGAGTGAGCTGATCCTGATATAGCTCCTAATACTTGATAATATAATTCGAAATCCTTGCAGCGATGTCTACTATCAAATACTCTCGACGCTTACCTATTCACACATGTCCAAAATATTTGAGAAACGAAAAAACTTTGATCTGCGACGCTTACTTTCCGGCAGCGAGCGATTGATCTTCAATCTGTTGGCCAACGATAGCAGCCATGCCAAGGGTAAACTCTGATCAATATACATTCAAATGCAATATATCTAAATGTGACCATTTACAGTTACCAACAACATTTTTACCTTTCTGACCAACTCGATACGAGTGTTTCCGCTGCCCACAGCTGTGCGCTCCAATATAGTCAGCGCCATACAGAGCAACTGTTCGAAGATCAAGAATCTGGTGTTTGCGGTGCTGATAGCTAACAACAAGCTGATCGCCTTAGTGCGCTTGAAGAAGTACTCCATACATCCGGCAGACTTGCGTTTGATCTTCAATTTGATCGAATGCTCGGAGTCTTTTAAGAACTCGGAGAACTGGACGCCCATTTGCCTGCCCAAGTTCGACATGAATGGCTATTTGCATGCCCACGTTTCGTATTTGACTGACGATTGCCCGGCGTGTTTGTTGCTCATGTCCGTGGATCGGGATGCGTTTCACACGCTATCAGAGGCCAAGGAACGCATCACGGAGAAGTTACGGCGTAGTCTTTGCCTGCAGGCCATTAACGACGAGCTTAAACAATCCTACAACGTCAAGCTGTATCAGCAGGTGCTAAGTGTGCCTGAAATGCGACACTTTCTCTACAAGCCAAAGGCAACGGCCCAGCTGCTCTGTCCGATGCTCAGGCATCCGTACAAGTCGCTGGCGGAATTCGAGCGTCTGGAAGCTATTTACTGTGATCTACTGCATCGCATACACAACAGCTCGCGGCCTCTGAAGCTAATCTACGAGGTGACGGAGCGTGAGGTGGTGCTTGCCTGGGTGACGGCCACCTATGAGCTATATGCGGTCTTCGAGTCTATTGTGGATAAGGCAACGGTCATTAAGTATGTGGACAGGCTGATCAAATGGATCGAGAAGGAATACGACGTGTTCTTTATACGAAATCATCCGACATTTTAAAACTATTCTAAAAATAATAGTTATGATAAAATTCCCGCATTTTGTATAGCTATAATGATCTATGACACATTCAATTGTTTTGTATAAACTCGCGCATACACGTATATTTTTGTATGCGGTGAATGCCTGCTAATGAGAGACGTTGTTGTTGTGCTGCGGTTGTAACAGCGTCTATATATACTATAGTTTTTATACATATACATATGTATGCCATTTAATAAGCATGTACATTTGTAATTTAAGTAAAATATAAAAATTTACTAAACTAGTATTCTGCTTTCGAAATCTGCACAGTTAATATTTTAAGTATTCGCGCCAGTGCGAGCATCTCAACAGTTGCGCAACTCTGCTTAGTTGAAACCACTTGAAGTTGGCCGCACGCAAAAAGCGACTCGCTTAATGTTGGCTGCGCCGTGGGGGAAGCTTTTTCGTGCTCGCCGTCATTATCCTGCTCACTTAACATAAAAAAGGCTTCCTCAGTTGAGTACAGGATATAAGCGTGTGCGGTACGAAAACGCGCCAGGAAATCAAAGTGCGGTAAAGGCAGTACACAAAAAAGTAAAAGAAAATCCCACCAACACACAAATACATACAGATGCAAGTAAAGCATGGAAAAAATGTGGACTAGTGCTATGCGCCGAGATGAGCGAAAATCAAATTAAATTGCAATAAATATAATACGTGCAATAATCAATCGTGATGAAATTATGTAGTATATATCTACTACTTTTTATGAGCCGCTGCTGCTGCTGTGGCTGCTACTGCTACTGCCGCTGCCGCTGCTGCTGCTGCTGCTGCTGCTGTCGCCGCCTGCTTGCTCCCTTTTTAACATGCGCCACGCATTTTTTTGGGTGTTAAATGTTCGTGTATCTGTCGGTTTTTGCGCGCTAAGCTACGGCGGGCAGCGACGGCGGCAGCAGCAGCGGCAGCGGCATTAATACACGTCGCCTGCTTCGACCCACACCCTCACCCACGCACACACACACACATACACATACACTGGCGCCCACTGTGCACGAAAATAGGCAGAAATCAAGCAGCGAATATACTACTATTTATGTATTTATGTTCATGTCCTTTTGCTCTGTGTATGTGTGTGTGCTAGCGTGTGTGTGTGTTTTATGCTGTCACTGCTGCCGCGCCGCTTCGTTAGTTTTGCGCGCGTGTTATGTGTGTGTGTGTGCATGTGTGTCTCTCTGTATATATGTGTGTGTTGGGGTTAGTGTGCAAATCATTTAATTTATTACTAAATGTATTTTTATACACATTTCTCATGCACTTTTCCGTCCATGCGTTTCGCTTTCATTCCGTTTGCTCAGCCATTCGTCGTTAATTTGTCTTTCGCTTTTTAAGCCAAATTCGTGCTCTCATGATTATATCAACAGCCAGTCAGCAGCAGTAGCAACAACAACAACAAGTCGTCCTGCCAGCCAATGTTTTACCTTTGGGCAAAGTATACGCACACACGCACACGCACACACACACAGCAACATGGCCACGGCGTGTCTTTTTGTGTATCCTAGAGTTATTTTTTGAAAGCAGCCAGCTAAAGAAGAAGAAGACGCCGCAGTGGCAGCAGCAGCAGCAGCAGCAAAGCTGGCAAAACGCGCGCGTGTTTTGCTGTCAGTTTTCCTTACAAGCAAAAGCGAAAACAGAAACAGAAGTGTAGGAATCTATTTTTGCGGCAAAAGTTTTCCTTTTTTTTTTGCTCTCTTTTTGGATTTTATGGCTTCGCGATGTCGTTTCTTTCCGTCTGTTTGTGTGCGCGCTTGCAGTAAACTTTTTAAGTGCAGCAATATACTTGAATTTTTTAATAATTGGAAAATTTTGCGCAAACACTTGGCGAAGCGAACAAGTTATTTTAATAAAAGAACAACTCGTAAAACATTGGCGATTGGGAAACCGAAATATAAAACTTTATTTATATATTTTACTTGTGGCGCAAAAAAGTAGGCAACACATTATATGAGGCGCAAGCTTGCGGGGCTCAAATAGTGCTGCCTGCTTTTAGGCTGAAGCTATATTTGCAAAGATAGATTTTTGAGAGGGCTTAAAATTTATATTTGACTATTAATTAATACAAAACTAAGCAATACATTAATTTTATAAAATAAATATAAACAAACATAAACTATCTTTTAGTTAAAATTAAATATTAAATATTATCTTACTTAATTATAACTTTTTTAACTAACTCAAACAGCAATAATGTTGCATATAATTTAAATTGAAACTAACAATCAAAACTAAAACGCTATCTAATTGCTGCCATAACTAAAAATCAAATTGAAACCTTAAGCAAAATTCCACAACTACAAAAAAGAAAGGGAAAACACCAACTGCAACAGCCTACAATAATTAAAGCAACAACTACAACAACAACAACAACAACTGCGCGACCATTACCGACTAAGACAAACGGCAATTTCGTATTAATTTTATTTGCGCCTACACTTTGCCGCGTGCTCATCAAAATTTACATAGAAACAAACACCAACAAAAATTAAGCAAAGAAGCAACAACAGCTACGACAACTACAACAACAAGAACAACAACTGCTGAATGGCAACAAGGAGTACAAGAAGAGGTTCCTGGTTAAATGCTGACCCAGCCAGCCTACGACTTTAGGTTAGTATGCCTGCCTCATTTCGACTGATTGTAAAAGAAAAACTAAGTGCTTTAGTTGCTAGCTCAGCCTAGAAATACCCTGCACTTTGATAAGATATTGGCGGAATAATAATGAAATTTGATATATGTATATGCTAGAAATATTGTATAAATCTCTTATACAAAACTTGATCTTATCTGTGCTTTAATTATGATTAATTATTTTATACCTAGTTAAGTTTGATTGCCTCAGCTCCTGTAGGATGTGAGCTGTAAGAGTTCTTATATATTTCTATAAAAATGTATAGATGTATATCTCACTGAGTTAGCTTCTCCTGATTCTGCTCCCAGCTTTCATCCTCATCCAAAATGTATATAAATATTCACAACATTAATATATTTCTATCGCATCTTTATAAAACTTCGCATCCTGTCTGCAGATCAGATAGGCCAGCGATTACTTTAAATAGTTTCACAGTTTAAATGAACGGCAAGGCAAAACCCCACTCTGGGCTGTCTATGCGCCGAAAAGGGCATAGAAAAATGTGGCTTTCGTCTTTGGATTCGTTTAAAATGATTGCGCGTACGCCAGCCTTTGCTGCTCTTTCGTTTATTTTTATTCGTTTCTTTTGCCTCTCCACGTTTTTTTTTCTGTCTTCGTTTTCTTTGTTGTTGTGTGGATGTGCGCTTCATTTTGCTTATCCTTTTGCCCGGCTGCTGATCAAATAGGCATCATTTGCCTGCCAGGCAGCACACAAAAAGGTCGACGGCAATTTCAAACGACAGTCGCTTGATGACTGTGTTGACATGATATAGGCCAAGCAGGGCGGCAGCAGAAGCACCAGAGCAGTGGGAGGAAATAGGAAACAGCATCTCTATATAGTTATCTATGTGCGTGTGTGTGTGTGTGTGACTATATTAACCCTATTTTTGACGTCAATTAATGACTCAACATGCGGCAGAAATTTAATTTTTTCTATTCGTTCTTTGTAGATTTGTGTAGGTGTGTGTGTGTGTGTATGTGTGTGTGTGAGTGTGCGTGTCCACGTGTATGTGTGTGCTTGTGCCATATTTCTTGGGGTCGACAGCGACTTCCGGTCACATTTTCTTGGCCTTTGGCATTGCCTATTTTTAGGCGCCATAAGTAATTGGAAAAAAACGCACGTAAATTAAGCGTGTGCGCGTGTGTGTGTACACAGCGAAAAACAAGTGCACACATTGACATAAATTTATTATATTCAAGTGTCAATCATATTAAATATGATTTTCATTTAACTTAATTAATTGAAAATATTAATAAACAATTATTTTCGTATTTGTGCATTAATTATACAATTTTATTTCTCGCTTTCGTTTCGTGTATTTATGCCAGCGTCATGGCTAGCTCGTGTCTGAGTCGTGGCTGGCAGCTCGTTTAACCCCACGTGCTGAACGCCATTCGTTCAGCTTCTGCTCCCACACACACACCCTTAGACACGGGGCAACATTACGAGCATTGTGCGGAATTTATTGAATTTTTATTGGATTTCTCTGGCACAGCAGCAGCAGCAGCGGCAGCATTTCTAGCGCCAAGCTGGCTGCTCTGCTGTCTCGTTAGGCGTGGCATAATTCATTATGTTGACTCACACATTCTCCTCCCTCCCAGCTGCCTGCCTCTCTCTCTCTCTCTCTCTCCCTCTCTCTTTCTCTCTGTCGCTCACTCGCTCTCTGCTGGCTTCGCGTGCTTTGCATATTAATATGCATTCCTGTGGTTTCAATTTATGATTTAAAGGCGTCTTGTGCCCCACACAAAATACATTTAAGATTTTTCAGCACATTTTCACAACACACACACTCACGTACACACTCTGTGTGTGATTAGCCATAACATATTTATTATGCTGACAAGTTTGAAGTCCTAATAGTGAAACATAAGTTAAGCTGGCTGCCATTCATCTTGTTTTTTGACAAGCAATTTGTCTGGGTATATAAATAAGTATATCTATATCATATATCTATTTCTTATATATATATATATTATATATCAATTTCACTTAATGGTTTATTAGGTTTCAAATTACTTTTCCTTGGCACAGTACAAATAGCTACAATTTTTTTTATATTTTTTTGCAGAGATTTTTTGCAATATTTTATATTTTTTTCTCCGACACTA
This sequence comes from Drosophila paranaensis, assembly GCA_035047545.1. Lineage (NCBI taxonomy): Eukaryota > Metazoa > Arthropoda > Insecta > Diptera > Drosophilidae > Drosophila > Drosophila paranaensis. Next base: position 10,629,892 of record JAWNPL010000153.1, read on the forward strand.
CAATACCGTTATACATATAATAATTAAAAAAAAAAATTTAATATTAAAATGCATACATTTATTTATTTATTTTTAACTATTATATTAGCTGCCTCTCTTCTCCCCCCCCCCCTCTCTCTCTCTCTCTCTCTCTTCTTTATTTACGCTCAAACAATTATTCAATTTATGATTTAAATATTCAAATTACACTATACTGCAGAAACGGGAAACCGTTATTCAAAATGTTACGGATCTGCGTTCTTTATTTATTTCGCAAAAGTTTCGCTTCAAGTTTTCCATCAAAGTTTTCAATATCTTCGCTGCGGTTGCGTAAGGGATGCTATTCCCAGCCTTCGCACAGCTCGCGCCGCTTCGCCGCCGCTCCTCGTCACTTCCCAGCTGGCCACCATGCGAGAGCAAACGTTTAATATTCACGCTTGAGCGCACTTTTGACGGGGTAAACGGGAGGCGCGTTTGTTGGTCGAGAGAGGGGAGGTAGGGAGACTGAGGGGATTTTCGGAACTGTGCAACGGACTGGCCCGAGCGAAATGTGTGAACTGCTTGACGCTTATCTATGCTTCTGCTTTTGACCAAATTTTATTGCCTCTTTCCAGGCCAAGCGTTTCGTTCCGTTACTTTTCCATTCTATGACCCGAAAATTGTCTGTCAAGCGAAGGCGACAGTCCAAGGGGTGGCGACTGGGCGTGTATACATATGTATAACAGCTGCTATACTGAGCCCAGATCTAGGCCTGTACAGAACAGTCCAATATATAAGGTAAACTCAAGTAGATATATACCTTCCGCAGTCCCTTTGATTCACTCCCGCGCTCTTTGCAATTGCTCTTATGCAACGTGCGCTATTAGCAATTAGCTTGCCTCGGCTCGACTCGACTCGACTCGGTTCTGGCTTAATCATATTAATCATACGCCATGTCGTGCGCACAAGTTGACGCTAATGAAGCAGCCGTCAGTCCAGCTGTGCGAGTGCGAGTGCGCCTTAGTGCAAAGCATTGCAAACGCTTTAAATGCAATTTGAAATGACGCTGTTTACATAGCCAGACAAGCGTCGTCGGGCCAATCTGGCAATCTGGCCGGCCCACAATCCAGCAATCTGACAATCTGACAATCGAGCTGTCCCGGCTGTCCCTGGCTGCTGCCTTCACGCGGCCACAGTTGCAAGTGTCTTTGCTCTGACTTGTTTCGGACGTTCTTCGGGCTCGTGATTTCAGCTGCCGGCGCTTCAAACTATCATTCAACTTTTATGCGAACATTTACACTCTGTGGGTGGATGGGTGGGTGTCTGCCTTACAGCCGCCAGCCAGTCGTGTCATGAAACAAGCCAGACCACACTGCCAGAGTCAGTTCTAGTTGGGCCATCAACGGAAGTGCTCGTCGCCATTTTTAGTGCACTTCTTGAAAGTGTGCACATTTCCGTTTGGCATCAATGATTCGCCCACTGCCCGCAGGACTCAACGGCCCACGACACGCCCAGTAATACAGCGCCTGGGCTTCCTTCTTCAATGAAGCTCTCGCTTTCTCTCTATCTCTCCTTCTCCCTCTCTCTCTCTCTCTGTTGTGCTTGCCTTGATTTTTTCCTATGTACTCAGTAAGTGTAAGTTGTGAGGGGTGTTTTAGTCTAAAAGTCTACAAATGAGCCTGTCCCAGCAAGAGTGATACTGTTATCGATAATTTTATCTCTGCAGTTGCTAACGTTATCGATAGTTTAGAAATATTAAAATATTTTATAGCATTTGCCATTTTATTATAAATTATTTTATAGCATCAGCTAAATGCAGACTTACTTATGCTACCTACCTCTCTCACATTGAAGAGTTTACAGCTTGCAAAGTTTTTATATTAATTTATATTTGTACCGATTTATTATACTCCCCATGAGCTTTAGGCAAGCATCCCTAAGGTTTCCCATACTTTCATCTGAGAGCATTTCTTACATCTGAACAGAAACCTCTCTGAATCTCTAAGAATTTCACACGTTCTCTCTTGTATACTCGTGTGTCTACAGGATATCTGCCTAGTCACCCATCATACCTCCACTGGCCGTCTCTTTTTTTTATGTGCCGCTGGCTGTTGGCTTTTTACTTTTGCTGATTTTAATTTTGGTAAAAGTTGTCACATTTGATTTTAAGCAATTGTTTGGTTTTATGCGTTCGCCTTGTTCGCAGTCGTTGTCTTAACTTACTTCGCTTGGCCTTTTATCCTCGAGCTTGGCGCTTGTCTTCGCCTTCGCTGTGCGCTTTTATTGTCGCCTTTTTATGTGGTGCCAGGGCCAGACCCTAATAGCATTCTATATAGACTCTAGCCGAGATTGGCTGTAATAGTGGCCTCTCGCCTTGGCCTCGCCGGGTCTGGCCTGGCCTGTTGCTTGTGAGTGGAAAATTGCGGTTGACAGTGTGATGTAACCGGAAGAACTTTCAACTTGATTACGAATGTGTGTGTGTGGGTGCGAGTGTGTGTGGCTGCGTGTGAAATTGTGTAAAAAGTGTGAAAATGAAGAAACATTTGTTAGATAAGCATAGCTTAGATAAGCAAAGTTATCTGATGTAAAGGAGCCGAAAAGTTTTCTGATAAAAAATGTATTTGAGAGAAGATCTTAGCTGGTGGAAACTTTTGTGATTAGCAGTCTCTCTCTTGAGGTAGTTCTTATTTAAAGATACTTATTACAGTTTTAATATTTATTATTATTATTATTATTACAATTATTATTATTATTATTAATTTATATTCATTTACTTGTAGTTATTTATAGATATTTTCCATCTACTCTAGAATACCTTCTTAAGATACCTTAGTCACAGCCCAACTTATCCGAATGAAGCCCAACAAAATACATAAATTTCTCTCTCAAATATTTAATTAATTTTCTAATTCCACACAATCTGTAATTTGCCAGCATAAATAAATTATGTTCTTTGAGCGATTTTCTTTGGCGCATGCAGCGACTTCTTGCCCCGAGTCCTTTGTGCTCTTTGCCTCTTTATGTTGCAGTGTTCGTTGTTTTAGCCTCGCTTAATGTTAATTAAGTGCAATTTTCGTTGCGCTCGGCTTCGGGCGGCATTTAACTAAGCCAACTTAATAAGTTATTTAGGCATAGTTAAAGCTGGTCTTAAAATGTCCCAGCCTGGACATAGAGGAGCTGCTTCTGCTGCTGCTGCTTTGTGTTTAAAGCGAACGCAATGGAGGCTCACTTTAAATGACATCGAATGATTATATAACCAAAATGTAGCCACCCCACATCGCTCTGTCTCCGTCCATGCCTCCGTCCGCTCGACTGCCGTCTCTCTCAACGTGTAGCATTGCCGCCTGGCTGCATTTTGTACATGTACTTGGGATGCATGTTATACAGCTACGCCCAGGACGACACACTGCGAGCGCACATGATGTGTGACAGCGCAGCGCAGGCAGCATGAATACAAAAAAATAAAAAGCACAAATATATATAAAACTAGAAAATGATTTAAACATAATATAAGCTGCAGCTTGAATACACTAACAAGTGCAGGTAACACATTAAAAATTGATTGAATGTTGTGAAAGGGAGCTGAAAAAATAAAAACGCGATTTATGGGAGAAAAGTGGAGAGAGACGAGTGGCAGGAATAAGTAAATGCAATTTATTTAGTATGTGCATATATATATAAAGTTATACAGCCATGAATTACTGATGATCACAGTGTAACCTGAAATATGAGAGAAACGTTTAAATTAGTTAACTGTAGAACTAGGCAGCTACATCTGATACTTAAATCTTCGATTTCCATCTTACAAATTTAAGTCTTAAATTTAAAAAAATATATATAAATAATTTTAACTTAAATATAATATCAAATCTTTCTTTTTCTTAAAGTTCAGTTAGTTAAAAATCATTTTAAATTATTACATTCCCATATCTTAGCTTAGGTAATTCCATATACTATAATTTTTCAATCTTATAATTATAAATTTTCAAATAAAATTTAACCTAACATTTTATCTTCAAGAAAACATCACTTATTCAAAAATATTTCAAAAATAATCCCAAACTTTAAGTTTATTTCCTCTTTCAAGTCTTAAAGTTAGGGCATCAGGGCCGCGCCGAAAGTGAAATTTCAACTTTGAAAAGTGAAAAATGTCGCAAATTTTTTGTTGCAGTCAGCAGCGAAATTGGAGCGACATTTTTACGCGCTTTCAAGCGAAATAAACATGAAAATGTTTGTGACTATTTTATGTGATATATATTTATGTGCCTAAGCACACATATAAACAGATAAACATACATACATACATACATATATGTTCAGATATACATATGTATATATATGTGCGAGCGCCGCCAGCAAAGCCAATAAAATGTTGTAACCTCGAAAAGTTCAATTTTTGTTGTTGCTGCTACTATTGTTGTTGTTGTTGTTGTCTTCATTAACATTGAGATGTGCTTGACAATTTTTCAGTTCAGTTCAGTTCAGGCGCACAAATTATGCCGTAGCACAACATTGGGCGCGCCCACACAAGCTCCGCTGGTTTTTCAAGGATGTTTATCCCAGGCCCACCTCCACCTCCACCTCCACCTACCACACACCCGCCGCCTGCTCATCGTGCTGGCTTCTGCCTCTAATGCGTGCCGGTGCCGCCTCGCCAGCGACTTTTATCTAAAAGCGCACTTAGCCCAAGTAGGCCAAGTAGATTACAGGCAAAGAGCTGCTCCTGTTTCCCCCCCACACGCCCATGGACATACACATATAAGTATATATATATATATATATATCTATATCTATATCTATAATGTGTATTTATATATACACATATTTATATATGTATATACTATTGTATGCACACTGATATGTGTGTGCGGTGTGTGCGATGAGCATTCTTGTGGCGAGGCTGTATCATTAGAAACAATAATTAGGTTGAATTATGATATTTAAGTCAGGCACAATTTCATTTTTATCGATAGTGAGTGGGGGAAGGTTTTAAATTAGATTAACGATTTAAAAGTTAATTGAAAAAGAGCGAAAAAAGAAGGAGAGTGAGAGAGAGAGAGAGAGAGGGAGAGAGAAAGAGGGTGAGAGCAACAAAGAGAGAAAGGAAGAAACATTGAGAGAAAGGGAAAGAGAGAGATAGACATAAAGAGAGAAAGAGAGAGAGAGAGAGGCAGATTGACGGAGAGGTAGAAAAAGGATAAGTGAGAGATAGAGCGAGGGAGAGCAAGAGCTAGTGGAAAAACTGGAGCGAGACATTGAAAGAAAGAGAGAGAGAGAGAGAGAGACAGGGAGAGAAAAAGAGAAAGAGAACGAGAGAGAGAGAGAGATAAGTATAGGAAAATATACAGAGAGAGAGAGAGAGCAAGTGTGAGAGCAACAGCAAGAGAGTAGAGAGAACAATAGAGAGACGGCAGAAAAAGAGCGAGAAATAGAGAGAGAGAGAGATTGATACACACAGAGAGAGAGAGAGAGAGAGATAAGAAAAGAGAGAGACTGAGAGAAGGCAGAAAGAGAGTGAGAAGAGAGAGAGAAGAGACAGTGAGAGAAAATAAGCATAAGATCAAAGTGAATTACTGAAACATTTCCCTCCTGCATTCATGAAAATCGCATAGTAAGGCGCACATACACATCTTACTTCCGTTATCTGCTCACTCAACCAGTTCAAGCAACTTTCAATGTCGTGAAAAACTAATTTCAATTACTTAATTTCACTCTTAAACTGAAACGAACTTTTATTTAAACCCAAATGAAAATCTCTTCAATTTGTATATTGTCAGAAGCTCTTAAGCGTGTTTGAGTTGTTAATCTATGGTCTATTAGGGCCTTATTGTGGAAAAACTTTATAGACAATGCATCTCGTGCAATGCTTTAATGATATAAACAGCAAACACTTGAGCAAATTGCGCATGTAAACAGCCCAAGGAAGCGCTTCCAAGTGGGTTAGGCAACAAGAGCAAGAACAACAACAAAAGGAGAGGGTATACCGGGTGCTAGACCCTGAAAAGTGATTAAAAAACAAGAAGAGAAACTTGTTGTAGCAACGACAGCAGCAGCGGAAGCCGAGCAAGCAGCGGCGTTGACAGCGTTTCGTCCTTGGGAAAAGGTTTTAAGCATACCAGAGCCGAAAAAGGGGGGAGGGGGGCAGGCGGCAGGCGAGCCGAGCCGAAAAAAGCCTTTTTGGCGCAATAACGGTACAAGCGTTACAGTTTTTCATTATAGAAACCGTAATTGGAAAAGTGTTTTGGGGCTGGCACTCGATGCTTTTAGCTCAAATGTCAGACAATGCAAAGAGCCAGAGAGGTGGGGGCGAAGGCGCTGGCAGGAGCAGGATGCTAGGCAATGTGTTGTCCGATTTGTTGGCTTTTGAGGGTCGTCGCTGGTATGTGGGGTCTGGGGCTTAGCAGGCAAAGGATTGGGTCCTGGTCGGCTGCTTACTGAAGCGCAGCTGCTTGAGCTTATTTAAGTACAAAGGACGCGCCGCAGGACAAAGGCGGAGAGCAGCAGCCGGGAGCAGCCGGCGCACAATTTGTCCTTAACGTTGCAATCGCTTTGCTTGTTGCTTGTTTGCCTTTGTCTAATTGTTAACCATTTTTTGTCTCACTCACACTCACACTCAGTGTGTGCTGTGTGTGTGTGTGTGTGTGTGTATGTGTGTGCTTCTATATATTTTGTTGCATTGTTTGATTGTCACACGCTTCAGCATTGTCCAAGTGTGTGCAGCCAGGCCAAATAACATTTGTCTAATGAAAGGCGCCAGTGCTCAGGGCATCTCTGTCTTTCTCTCTCTCTCTCTCTGTCTCTCTATCTCATGTTATGCCTAGCTGTTCACGCTTGACTATTTCAAGCATATTACATATTATTCATTATTATTATCATTATGATTGCCATTGCCGGACAGGCATTTCATGACTCGCTGTGCACATCCATCAAAATGTTTGCCTGGCCACAAAAACCATTCCATAATAGAGTGAACAGAACCAATTACACAGTGCAACAGCTGTTGCCCAGATGACGTATGAGATACCCTACCTTGTGGGGATATTATGTATGTAGACAAGTTGTATGCATTAGCAGATATAGAAGGATTCATGCCAGATTCAGTTTTGGTAACTTTCTATTCACATTCTCAGAGCATTTGGCTTCTCCCTTTCCGCTTCTCCCTCAACTCGTAAGCTTATAACAGCTCTTAGGTCCTTGATACCTAGCCCATTACTACGAAATCTACTTTGCTATATTTCGTAATGCTTAAATGCAATTCAATCACTGCTTCGTAGTCGCAATCTAGTTTGTGGTTAATTACAACATGGAACATAATTTGAGCAGGACGACGAATTCCTCGAGCAGCAGCGGCAAATGTTGCATGCGACGGAGCGATGCAAATTGCAAGTTTGATGCGAGCTGAAAACGATTTGTGATTTACTCGTTGGTCTAGCCACAAAAATTCCAATTACCAGGGGAGAGCATGAAGTTGCAGGGATTCAAATCTGTGCAAGAGACATGAACGCACACACACACACACACTAGCACAAGCTGTGTGACATAAACAACAACAATGTGGTTTCAATTTGTGTGTGTGTGAGTGTGGCAAGCAGCGCAGAAAAGTATGCTACAACAATTTCGCACGGTGCTGTTAATTGGAAACTGTGCGAAACTGTAAAACCAATACACACACATATAAAAAGAGAGTGAGTGAGAGAGAGGGAGAGAGAGAGAGAGAGAGAGAGGGCGAATGGCAGCGTACTGTGCAGCAGATTCATAGCTCGCATTAGCTGCAGTTGAGCGAGTGTCAAGGTGAGGCCAGGTGCGACGCAGCCAGGCATAAAACAGCCAACAACTAGCTAGCAAACAGCAGCAGCAAAAACAACAGCAACAGCAACATTGGCAGCAACAACAGCAACAGCTGGCTAAGCTGCTGCACTTTTTTTTTATTTTTACTTTACTTTTTTTGGGGGGCCCCATATCTAGATTTGGCATCTGGCCAAATCACGTAATCGGCGACTTGTTTATGGCGCATGTGCCAAAAGGGAATGGGCCCAATATTCTCTGAATTGTGTAAAAAGCACACAATAAAAGCGTGCGAGAGGCGAAAGTGTGCGACTAACAAATACCCAACTAGGCAAGAGCAATCAAAAACAATTTAAGTTTAAATTATAGTAAATCGATATACATAAATCGATTATTAACCATTGTGATCTGTTGATGAGGTAAACTAGTTAAATCTTTTGCTATATAAAAATATATGTATATTAAAATTATAAATCTTCGTCTATAACAAAAGATAATACTTTACTTAAAAATTGATAGTAAATCGATATTTATCGATAACTGCAAAGTGTGATCAATATTAAAATAATCACTTCCACATAGTTCATCTGATTATCGCTATCAACCGTCGCCTGTTACATAATCACTCTCAAAGCCCATAATACCCCTTATGTGCCATTCGCTCATTGGGTACAGGGTATAATTAATTTCAATTAGCGTCAATTTGTTGTACGTCCCATTTGCGCCACACGGCAATTTGCAATGCTTTTAAAAAAAGTCGAAATAAAAATTATTCATAAATCACATTTAATTCGATTTGCTTGAAATTGTTTTAAAATATATGTGGGGAGAGACTGTAAAACCTGCGCCCGATTTAAGTTTGCATTTTTTACTTAATTTCTTCCTGCAGCGTGGCAAATGCGAAAATTATAGCTTGCTTGCTGCCGCAGCGGCACTTGTAAAGCGCTTTACAGCATATGCCACGCCCCCCAGGGCCGGCGCGCAGGGTTGGGGTTCATGATAATCCGCGACCCGCGACTGCGTCCACTGGGGAATCGTTATATTCTGCGCGCATAATATTTGCATTCGTTTGCCTTTGTCTCTTACAGTTTTTGTCTTTTTTTCTGCTCTGTTTGTATTTCTTTCAACATCTGAGCATGTGCCACTTGTGTGGTGGGCGTGGCAGTCCCCAGTGCATGGTGCTAACTGTAAATGACAATCTGAACAATCTGGTTAATTATCCAAAGACTATTTTATATCGACTGACTGCTGGGAGCGCTCGAAAGGAGATTGCCAAGGGCGACGGAACTCAAGGCTTATATGATTCCGTTCGGAATTTAAATGTGTTATAAAAGCTGTAAAGTTGTTTGAATAAATATATAGAATACTTCTTTGATCTAGACTTTGTTAGTTTTTTAATTTTGTGAATATTTTTTATATAATATAGCTAATGCTTGGATAAAATAGATTTCAGAGACCATATAGTCATCATATTCTAATAAGTCTATGTATAGAACAAGTATAAAATGTTGCATAAGACAGAAATCTATATTCAGATACTATAAAACTCTGTCAATTCTATATTCCCTTCTATCTCAACTGTCTTTTTCATTAAAGAGAAATCTATTAGTACATGTATATATATACATATAGATAAAGAAAGAGAGAGAGCATTAGATAGCTCGTATCCAGACTTCTATTCGTAGCTTAACTATGTTTATAGCTGCTTTTATGGCCGGCGGAGCACTTTCAATTAAATTGCAATTTGCGTTGATATAAAATTGCAATTGACGTAATTGGAACTGTGTCTCTGTGTGTGTTTTTAGTGAGTGCATATGTGTGTATCAGTGGGTGTATCAGTGTGTGTGGGTGTGTGTCTATTGGGTGATACTTCTGACATTTTTAAATGCACTCGAATGGCGACTGCACATGAAACGGCAATCAGCATAATTTTAACGATAAATGCAGTTAAAGGTAATTGCATGTAAAAAGTGAGCTCGTGGTGACAGCACTCCATGGGTAATTACATCTCTATCTCGACAGGAGATATCCACACGCATATCTATCTAACGGGGGGTGCGCACAGACAACGTACATATATGTATGTATATATGTACATATATCTGTTAATATACAGTTACCAACGCCGAGCCGCAATGTGTCAGCCAAAGTTGTTGAGCAGTTAAAGTGGCGTTAATTTCGAGTGAACTATTTGATAAAAGTATTAATTACTGAATGAAAAAGGTGGCAATCAAAGGTGAATTTATGGCTGGAATCATATGTGAACTGGTTGGCGATTGGTTTATGGTGGGTTTATCTAGCTCTTTCAAATATAGGAAAACTGGGAACTAGTTCAATTTAAAGCCTACTGTTATAGCTAGGAATATAATTGGCAGAACAGTTTAACTGATATTAGGTATTTGGCTTACTGGCTGAAGGTTTTATAAAAAATGAACTGGTTCAGTTCATATTTACAGCTTCAACTTGAATGGGCAAATTAAGAAAACAAATATGAACCAGTTCATTTGAGTTTAAGAACAGCTTTTGAACAGTTTGTTTTTGTCTTTTCTGAACTTCGGAAAGAAAATATATATTTAAAAATTTTTAAATTTATTGTTTATTTTTTTTTGTAAATAAAGCCAGGATATCTGCTAGTCGTGCACGTCCTCCTACTACTTATTCATAGCCGTAATAGCTGACTAGCTTACTCATAGCATTCGGTTCAGACATATTATCCAGCGAAAGCCATTTATAACAACTTTCCCTCTATTAAAATTTACTGAGCTATGCATATCCATTCAAAAGTCTCAAGAAGATTGAGTTATGAACTATAACGCTTAGCTATTATTAGCAAAAAGAAAAAAAAATAGAGAAAGTTGATGCTTAAATGTTGCTTAAAGTTTTCCATCCATTTTCGCGAATTATGAGCACTTTTCTCTTTCGAAATTGTGTTATGTAATTGAACGCTGCAAAGGGGGACAAAAACTTGGTCCGTCGCTGGGCCACTCGACAGGGCTCGTAGTTTTATTAATTATGAAATTGCTTCCATCCATCTATACATTTAAATATATACATATATATATTGTGGAGGTATATATGTAAGTGTAGGCGAGAACTTGGCAACTTTTGCTACTTCAAGTTTGCAACGCTTGCGTTAAATTTGAATATTTGTCTTTTTTAGTGCACTGTCCGTATTTGGGGTAGATTAGTGAGGTGAGAAGTGGTCGATTGAGAGTGACAGAGTTAGAGATTGATTAAAATTAAACATATATAGTTTTGCATAAATCATCTTATAGAGTTTACTCCATTACCCACTGTCTTCTATGATATTACTACTACTACTACGAAGGTCTCCTCTTGAGATCTAAGATTTGATTCTTAAAGCATTTTGGTCAGAATGATCCCACACACCTTTCCTATATAATTTTTACCAATTTTTCTTCTCTCTATAATTTTTTATTAATTCATATTCAAATCCAAGTTTGTCTAGTTCCCATTTAAGTACCTCTCTCCCTCAACTACCCACGAGGTATGTGCCAGTCGGTCAATCTCTCGCTTCGAGCACTTTTGCTTTATTATCTTTGCTGCATTTTTGACTACAAGAAACAAACTTTTCTCATTTGCAGATGTGCGCGCTGTGCCACACGTGGAATAACAAATTGAAGCTGCCCAGCACGTCACGCCCACAACGATTACAAGTGCTGCAACAACAAGATAAACAAAGAGAAACAGAAGACGGAGACGTGGAAGAGCAGGAAGAGCGGCACAAATTTTTATACAAAATACCCCGAGCAACTCTAGTGATATGGAACTGTGCATAGCAACAAAGTCAAAAGCTCAAAGTTCAATGCATGAAAGCAACTATCAAAATATTAATAAATTTAACAGTAATAGTCAAAGTGAATGCAGCAAAAGCAACAAAATATGCCACCAAAATCAAATGAATACTCTAACGAATACTCAACTATTCAGCCACGAATGCCACACGAAACACAGAGATCGAGACCACCTGAAAACGCAACAACAAAACCAACGAGCAACTGCACAAAATAGCAACAAACACAACAACAACAACAGCAACAACAACAACAATTGCTATCTGCCATGCCACAGACTTTATCAAGTGCTGCCGCTGCTGCTGCTGCTGTTAGCATTGCTGCCACACGCGATGGCCTCGCCAGGCACTAGTCGCCGCGATGCTCTGCTCGCCTACTATAAGCGCGCTCAGGTGCGCGAGAGCGTGCCGGAGTACCAGCTGCACGAGGCGAGCGGCTTTGACTTCGATGAGCTGCAGCCCGTGGGCAGCGTGGTGTCAGCTCTGACTAATGCGGAACGTTTGCGCAAACGCAGCGCCACAACAACAACAACACCGACAGCCGAGGGCACACCGCCAACAACGGCAGCAACAGCAACAACGGCCGCAGCAACGCAGACAACAACATCAGCAACAGCCACAGCCACTGGCAGCAGCAGCAAAAAGTCAGAGAAATGCGAGCCAAAAGTTCTCGAGATGCTGCCCGATGAGCCGGTAAGTTTGGAATATCTTATAATACTGTGAACAGAAATCATTAATCTGAAATGAAAGCGGGTTTTGCTGTTATCAGTTCGTATCAGTCTGGCTAACATTTTTGCTTGAGTGCTTACTTTAACAGCAATTCAAATATCCAGTTCATTTGACTGTCATTAACATTTTTGTTGTAGATCACTCTGTTATGAGAAACGCTTTAAAGTCTGTTAATGAGTAGCAGATGTTATGGCAAAGCTTAACAGCAATTCGCTTAGTTGATCCATCCGACTGTTATTAACATTTCTGCTCATTGAAGAACTGCTATGAGAGCTGCTTAACAGCTGTCTGTTAAAGTAAAGCCAAGTCTAAGACTCGACTGCAGACAAAGTGATAAATAAAAAAAATAAATAAATTTTTGAATTAACTAAACAAAAACTCAAATTAAAATGACTTAATAAATAGTTAAAGCATCTTAACAGTCCATACTATAAATTAAATAACGATATCAGTAGCTGAATGCCTTCAAACTCTTATTAGTCCGAGATAGTTTAGGAGATATAGTAGAACACTTTCAACTGCACCATAACTTAGTTTGACAGAACATTTATCAGATTTAATTGGATAATCCATTAATTATCTCAGTTTTGTAAGCCATTTCCGCCTTCCACTTGGGCCATTTTGGGAGACAATTGTTTTGGCTGTGGGAAAAGTTGCAGCTTGCAATCGACCCAAAGTGGGCAATTAGCATGAATATTTAAAACTGCTAGCTTGGCAGTTGATAAAATGCTACTCGGTCGAAAATGTCACAAGCAGAAGCACCAGCACCAGCACCAGTAGCAGTGGGGCTGGGCGTATTCCTTTTTTCGGTGTCTAATCAATAAAATTGCTGAGGCAGCAACCCCACCCGGTCTGCCCCACTGACGTGGCTTCTCGAGCATAAGTTGAATCAGACTTTCGCATTTTCATGCTGACAAAAATCTTTTTGCGCGCACGAAATTCGAAAGAAAAACCCAGGCGAGCCCAGTCCGTGCCGCCTCGCCATGTTGTTGACGGTCGTAAAAAATATTTCGCATACGCCATGTCTGACGCGCATAGTATCTAGCCACAAGCCGAAGGAGCACAGCGCGCCGAGGGCGTAGCAGGGTTACAGGTATTACATGGGATTTGCGAGCAGGCAGCTCGTCGTCTGCTTGACGGCATGTCACGCGCTCTGCTCTCGCAAGTTAATTAAAAGATACTAAAGAAGTCACAGCCACGGGCGCTGGGCCGTATCTCGTGTGCGGTCTATCAACGATATTTTAATTGAATTTGCATGACAATTCCCGCGAGAGAACTTGAGCTTGAAATTTCAAGATAGCCAGCGATGAGCGATAATATGAACAAATTAATTATCGATAACAAAGAGTCATCGAGTTGAGTCGATAGACAATGTTAATCGTGTTTTTTTTTTTGCAATTTTAAATTCTGCCATCCGCTGCTTTCACTGCTATTTTTAGCCAGCAGCGCGCATCGTATAAATATTCAATAGGACAGCGTGTAAACAATGTGCCACGTAGCTTCACCCACTCACCCACCCACCCACACTGAGAGCCTGAGAGCCTGAGAGCGATCGATGACTGGCTGGCTGCTGGGACTTGACGCAGTTGCCAAGCAGCTGAGAGCCATAATTAAAAGATACAATTTCAATTGCTCTGAACAAAATGGCAAGCAAATTTGTAAATTGCCATTAGCTTGCTCTCTCCCTGTCTCTGTGTGTGTGTGTGTGTGTGTGTGTGTGTGTGTGTGTGTGTGTGTGTGTGTGTGTGTGTGTGTGTGTGTGTGTGTGTGTGTGTGTATGTGTGTGTGTGTGTATGTGTGTGTGTGTGTGTGTGTGTGTGTGTGTGTGTGTGTGTGTGTGTGCGATTTGGATCTATACACTTGAGTGTGTCATACTTAGCCACGTAGGTCCCCCACTTGGCTGCTGTACAATATAATGAATAAAGTGGCGCACATTGCAGCACAGCTGGGCGTGGGGTAGAAGTAAAAAAGAGGAACTAAAAAGAGCAGCAATGGGGCAGACCGAAGCTGAAATACTCTAACAAGTGTTGGATGTGCAAATAAGCTATAAATATATATGTATATATGTATAATTAGGTATATATATACAACAGAATTTCTAGTTTATATAAAGTTTATTCGCTCGTCCCATTTGAACTGCAAAGTTTTTCCCTCCTGTAAGTCACATAGTTTATAGCATACTTATCGTACTTTTTGGTGGTGTATATCGCAACGCATTCGGGAGCCTGTCCCGGCTGGTTGTCTTTTGTTTGGCTTTGCGGCTCTGGTCAACAGCGGACGCGTTGTCCACTGCCTGTCAAGCGTTATTGTTGTTGCTTGTTCTTATTGTTATTGTTATTGTTATTGTTGGTGCTGCTGCTGTTGCGATAGCCACAGTGAAGCAACAAACTAGCTGACAAAACACAATGCAACGTCGAAAATATTTAACTAATTGCACCCCACAGATTTTGCATCGGAGTAATACTTTATATAAAAATAGTTTTTCAATAGATTACTTTCATGATTTATGACTTGGGTCCAAGTCCATTTCAACAATTGCTTTTTGTGTGAATAGAAAATGGCTGAGATATAAATAGATGTGAGAAATTCTCTAGCATTTAAAATGGGAATTGAAGAGACATTTTCTAATATATTGCCAATAGAGAACAAATACTATGCAGAAGCCAATCAAACTACACCTGTTAACATAAACTGTTAAACTAACAGCTGTTAAGGCAGCAGCGCTCTAAGTACTGAAATGAAAAAACTGTTGCATAAGCTCAGGCGCAAACAGGAAGTGGCTGACAATTCTGACTATAGATACTATTTTAGATATATATATAAGCATATGTATGTGAATAATAAATGATATGAAATTAAAATCCAATCCGTTTCATAAGCTGCTCAGTTGTTCTACCCTGCGTGCACTCATCGCAAAAGAGCTCACGGCGCTAGCCGGAAATGTCTCTTGAAAATGGCCAAGCCGCCTGCAGCTCGACTTGGTGCATGCTTAAATGCTTCGTTTTTGAATTATACTTCTTTAGCACATTCAGAACTTGACGCGTGATCCACAATTTGCGTGCGCCGCTTGAATAAGCAAACGTTTTGCTAAATTGCAATGCGGCTGAGACTTGAAAAAACACTCAAGCAGGTCGCCCCACAGGCAGTCGGGCCATAGCTAGCTGCATAATGAAGATGTGCGCCGAGTAGTGCATACTTCTAAGCTGCCCAGATGAGATTTGTAAGTGTCAACAGCAGCAAAACACAACACAACACAGCAAAAAAAAAAAAAAAAGAAAACATGAAGAATAAACGCAAAGCAAAGCAGCTGACATATTTTATTCATTAAGCACAAAGCGAATAACACGATGGCGAAACATGCAAATGACAACAACAGCAGCAACGACCAAATGCCATATGGGCATGTAAATATTTTTATGGTCATAAGTAAGAATTTTGTATAAACATGCACTGAGAGAAATAATTAGCAAAAATAAATAAAATTTCATTAAATGAATAATATAGTTTTAATTAAGAATTTTTAACAGAATAAAAATATATTTGACTATAGATATATGTATATCAGTAGTAGCTATAGGCTTAGGTCTAGCTTAGCACGTGCTGCCACTTCTCTTCTTTTTTTTTGAGTGTACAAAAACATGTGTATGTGTGTAATTACATATAAACATACATATGCATATATATATGTATATATGCCAAATGCCGGCATATCCGAGTGCGCGACGAGATGTCGAGGCATGAGACATTAAAAAGCCAGTAAAACGCGCTTTACGGATTTCATTTCAACTGCTTGTGGGGAGAATGAGTGTGTGTGTGTGGCACAACACTTGGCATAGTTGCTGGCTTTATTTACATGTGTCCTGCGTGTGTGTGTGCCTGCAAATATATGCATGTTTTATTGCACACTCGCTTCTGTTTTGTGGTTTTTGCTATTTACAAGTGTTTCACATTTGTTGTTGTTGTTGTTGTTGTTGTCGTTTTTGTTTGTTTCTTTCTTTGGCGAAGACCGCAACACGCCTGAATGAATCGACCCTCTCGATGTGTGTTTGTGTGTGTTAGTTATTTGTGTACAAATATGTTTGTTTCTTGTTAATAATTCATTTGGCTTTTCATCTGGCACACATAACGTATACGCAATGTGGTCGCCCCAGCGCGTCGAGCATTGCTAATGGGAAATATTTGTTTGAAAAGCCAAAGGTGACTCACCCACACACACGCACACACTGATACACACAACCACTCCCTGGCCTCAACCCAGCTTAATCCCTTTCTTTCTCTACGTGCTGCGGTTACCTTTTGTTACCAAAAGGCATAATGATGTCATCAGAGTTGTCCTTTACAGCGTAAACTCGACGCATCTGTGCCCACTAGACCGAAGCTCGCTCTCTCTCTCTCTCTCTCTCTCTCTCTCTCTCTCTCTCTCACTATATATATATATATATATACATAGCATTAGTAGCATTTTGTTGCGCTGGCTTGCCTGGACATTAAATCGTATTATTTGCCAACAACTTTTTGCATGCCAGTACGCAGCCAACCAGCCCAAAGGTGTTGAACCGGGCAAAAGCATGCGTCATGTGAATAATTAATAGCCCATGCACACACACACACACACACACACACACACATACACATAGCGAGAGAGAAATGGCTCTTTGTGCTGGGGTCATCTTATTTACGTATGCTTAATTTTCTTCGCGTTCACACCAATTATATCACCCACTTAAGGCTAGCACGCATTTTGCGACCGCCTCCATTTGATATGCAGGCTAAGGTGTGCTTTACTCTAGGACAAACAAAGTATTACGGCTCTCGAGAGTCATGTGTGCAGCACAGCTTATCATATTACTAGCTCGGATTACATCTCCTCCTGCTCCTCCTCGCTCTGCTTTGCTTTTTGCAAATTTTCAATGTGTGAGTGTGTGTGTGTGTGCGTGTGTGTGTGTACAGTTATGCTCTTAAAATAACTTTGTCTTCTGGGTGTTGTCCACTTTTTCCTTGCGTATTCTTCTGTGTGCCGTATTTGTAAACGTTGCATAAGTAGTGAAGGCCAGAAGGAGGCTAGGGAAATCCATTGTGGAATACGTATTAAAGATTCCCAAGGCATCGAAGCTGTTTATCATATACATTTGTTGCTTATCTTCACAAATTTGATTTGAATTTTCAGTTTTACACCTTCACCGAGATAGCCGAGGACGCGGCACGCAAATTCACGGAATTCCTATCGAGTAAATTTCCAAATGCCAACATGCCAATTGCCATAGATGAGCAGACGCGCGCGGAGGTTAGCCGTCGGGCGAATGCCATTGCCAGCCACGCCCTCAACGAGGATGACAATCTGCTGGCATTTGCCATCGCGGCGCCCAGCATACACACGGTCGTTGTCAAATTCAGGGACAATGTGACGGTCAGTCTGAGCCTGCGACAATAAAACCAAATAGCATTTGGCTTACATTGCGCTTAACTGATTTATGTTTTCTTCTTCATCTTCTTCTTCTTCTTCTTCTTCTTCCTCTTTTCTCATTTCACTTTCAGATACCACCGGATCAGGTGCATAACAAGGCGTACTTGGGTTCCTATTGGCGGGAATTGGGGTGAGTTAAAGCATGAATAAAAAATCATATAAAAAAAATATTTAAAGCTGTTGCTTAAATTTAAAAGAAAATTGAAAAATTTATTAGAATTTATTTTCTTGATTAAAATTTGTATATAAATAAATTTATTACATGCTAAAAATATTTATTAAATTTATTATTTATATATTTTTAATTTTTAATTTTTTAATTTTTTAATTTTCTATTTTTGTTTAAAATAAATTTCATAAAACCGCAAATTCCCATTTTGCTTTATTAAAAGGTTTGAATTTTTGATTTCCATAATGGATCAAAACAAAGCACATGATTTTACGCTATTAACTAACAATAGCTCATGTTTGCGTGCAGTTGACAGTTCACTAATTGCTTTGATCCTATCGAAAATACTTATAGAGCCGCCTGGAATAGCAGCGATGGCACCCAGGAGTGGGGAGCGCCCTTTCGTGACTGCAACCTGTTGACGGGGCGCTGGCTGTGGCCATTTCGCATATCATTCACCGACCACCGAATCAAGTGAGTTACTAATTATAATTATGAGTACATATATATATATATCTGAGATTATATGATAGCGTTCATAATAGTATAATGACTGACTGACTGTTTGACATGAGAGTAGTCATACTTCTTATACGATCCAATTGTAAAGTATCTGCATCTACTTTTATCAATTTGTCTCCATAAATAGAAACAGCTGATAGCTGTTATCATAAATGTTAACCAAAAATGTTAACAAAATGTTAAAACTATTTATTTACATTAAAACCTTTGCAGAATTGTTGCTGCAGCATTTGTAGCTGCCGATGAGGATGTTTGCAATGATGGCCTGGAGGAGGTGTTTGGCAGGCGTCACGGGTAAGACAAGTCACAGCAAAATCTATATCTATATCTATGCCAATATCTGCGATATATTTTGCAGCTGCGATCGCAACACCACATTCTGCCTCCTTGTGGAGAATAAGCCGGCGGCCAGCCGTGATGTCTACACGTGTTTGTGCCGCGAATCCTATTACCTGCCCAATGCAACGTTGCAGGGTTTTCGCGGAGATCTGGTGGAGCTGTCCGAGGGCTTTGACAACTACTCGTGCATACCCTGTCCGGGTGGCTGCAGTCACTGCGATCTGCATGGCGTTTGCCTCAACTTCCAGGAGGAGGACACACTCAACTTGGATGCGTGTCTGCGCCTGCTGGTCGCCATTGTCCTGGGCGCCTGCATTCTGTGCTGCGTGGTGCTGAGCGTGATCGTGTTTAGGCAACGCAAGTGCAAGGTGAACGAGACAGAGCTCCTTTAGCGGAATATATATTTAAGATTTTCTCTTCCAGGCCATTGCCTCGGGCATGTGGACTGTGCTGGAGACCATACTGCTGGGCATTGTTTTACTTTATGCATCGGTGGGTTAATCTGATCAGAAGAACTTTTATCTATAGTAATGGGATTTCACCTCAGGTTGCCGTCCATTTCTTTCCCGCCTCTACGGAGCGCTGCCTGCTGGAGCCCTGGCTGCGCGAGATTGGCTTTATCACCTGCTATGGTGCGATCATCTTGAAACTCTATCGCCACCTGGTGGACTTTCGCACACGCAAGGCGCATCGTTGGGTGCTCCGCGATGTGGATCTGCTCAAGTATCTGGGCACCATGGTGTTTGCCGTCATCTGTTATATGTCCGCCTTCACGGCCTCGTCGCTGGATCTGCTGGAGAGCGCTCAGCTGGAGAGTCTGCGTGAGGTCAGCACCAACACTTGCCATCCCCTCAAGTGGGAGCTGGTGACGCAGACCAGCGAGATGCTCATCCTGTGCTTTGGCCTCCACTTGGCCATTGCCAGCCGCAACGCCAATACACAGTTTCGGGTGAGTGAGGGGCGCTTCTGATTAAAATCGATATATATCGATATATGTGACATAAATATTCTATCGAGATTTTACCACAAAATAAGTTTCTCTTGGTTATTTTTCTTGACAATATATGCGTTAAATTGAAAATGTTTTCACCTTTTCGCAGGAGCGTCAATTTCTGGTGACAACGTTGACGCTGGAGTTCCTTGTGTCGTCCAGTTTCTATTTTCTGCGCTTTGTCTATTTGCCGGAAATGAGTCCCAGTGCCATTTTGCTGGCGCTGTTTGTGCGCTCGCAGCTGACGAACAGCTTCGCCCTGGGTTTGATATTTGTGCCAAAATTGTGGTATCAACACAAGCAGGTAACACAATTTGTTGACAATTTTCTTTACGGCGCTTGAGTTTTTCATATGATTTCCAATTAACATTTGGTTTACCATTAAGATTTATTTCTTGCTAACAAAAAAAAAAATGAAAGAAAAAAAAGAATAAGAATGGAAAAAGTGCGTCCAACGTTTGTTCGAGCTCAATACATATACCATATAATACATACATATATATGTATATATATTTACATATATATTTGTATATCTACATCTATGTATACTAGAAAGTTGAGATATTCCCGCCGTAGGTTCAAGTTGTGCTCATTTGTCCGCAGTCGCCACGCCTCGTCTCGTCTTGCATTGGTCCACGTATATCGTAAATCGTATATCGTAAATCGTACTCGTTCTTGTATTTGGTATTGACATTTGGTTGAGGAAACGATTTTTGTAAACAAAATAAAATAAATAAATAAATAACATCAAAATGTAATTTGAAAACGCCGAAGAAAGCTTTTTGCTGGATACAAAATTAATTTCATAGATTGAAAAATATTTTTTGATTTGTCGAGTTGAATTTATTCTGATTTTGAATTTTTGGAGTTACATATTAACATTTTTAGTATTAAGCTAACATTATCATGAATTTTAGTCAAGCTATGAAGTTGCTGCAAGTGTCATTTTTGTACCCGAATGTTTACTGTATGTATTTATCGAAGCTTTTGATTTCAACTCATGATTCTCATTTCGTTCTAACTGCACTCGAGTTCTTAAGTTGCCACAACTGTACTTTTAACTGTTTGCTTTTCTTTTGTTTGGTTTTGTTTAATTGAGACGTTAACCAACACTATGGCTGCATGCGAGTGAGTGTGAGTGTGCATGCATTTACTTAACACAACAGCTAAGACAACAAACAATACAATTTATAATGACAAAAATCGGTTTCCTTTTAATGCCCAACATGTATACCAAAACTATAGAGTATTTTCTACTTCTACTTCCACACTATTATCTATATATCTCTGTGTCTCTCACTCTCTATCTCTGTATCTCTCTGTAATTCTTTGCTTACCCGTGATACTCACTGCCTTAACTCTCTTACCTAAAGTAGTTATTTTAGCTAAAGCCCAAAATAACGTTCAGTCTCGTCGCTATTTACGTTCAGACTTTGAAACATGTTTATCTCATTTACAGCACCACAAGATCCATAAACACGCCCACGCCCCCACAGACACACATTTATAAAAAAAAACCATACACAAACTCAGAAAAAACTCACTTCAAATTCGAATTTATAAAATTTATAAGCTCAAAAGCAAAGCTCTTAACTTAAGTTGAAGAAAAAACTCTAAAAGTCTTTTATTCAAAAAATATTTTTAGAACTTAAAATTAAAATTAAAATTTCTTAAAAATTTAATAACAAAATATATTTAAGATTATCAATCCGTAAAAATATTAAAGTTAAAAAAATTCTCATACACACTTTCTCTGAGTGTATTCATCACATATTCACAACACGATTTGACACAAAGCGCACTAAAGATTTCTCTTTCTATACTTAAACCAATTCTTAACTTTTTCTGGATTCTGTTTTTCTGTTCGTTAACCCTTGATGCTCAGTTTGAAATTCCGTTTCCTTTACCATTTCCGTTTCAACTGTTTCGACCGTTAAGCGTTAGCTTTTCCGTTTTTGTCTCGGTTTCCGTTTCCGTTTTCGTTCCGTTTCCGTACGGTGCTGAGTGTGTGGTTTGCGGTGTTTGTTGCATCTTCATAGCTTGCAGGTTCGTTCGCTTGCGTATGATCTATCAATGCGTTTACCTGTGGATGCTTTCAAGGGTACGTCACACGATGCCGGCCAGCGCTTGGGCGGCGGCTATGCGGGCCTGTGCCTGGGCGACCCCGACATTGGTGAGCTGACCATATCCGAAATGAGTCCCGAGGATATACGTGCCGAACTCAAAAGGTGAGCGCCATAATTAACATAGCCCTTTTCGATATGTATACGATATATATACGTTCCATTGCCATTCCGTTCCGGCCGACTGCAGACTGTACACACAACTGGAGATACTGAAGAACAAGACACTGCGCCAGGATAATCCGCACATTAGCAAGAGGCGCGGCGGTCGCAAGGCGGGTCATCGTCGCTTCTCATTGCAAGTAAGTGACTGAAGATCGACTGGCCGTCAAGTCAGCGTCTTCACTGTAAAATACATTTACATCAAGGCCCAGTCCAGCCAGTGAAACGATCAAAGCTCTTACTTCCAAAGCAAAGCCAAAAGTTGTCTCGATGTTTGAAAAACGCAAAATCCAAGATCCCCCAGCCCGAGCCCCCTATCAAAGCCCAAGCTCTCCCACTTTCTATAACTCTCTTTTTCTCTCTTTCTCTCTCTCTCTCTCTTAAACTCCATTACCCTTTGTAAAATCTTTCTGTGTCAATATATATGAATATTAATATGAAATATCTATATATATATGTATCATTGTTCTTGTCATGACTTGTACTATATAATGAAACAAACAAAAACAAAAAAATTCAAACCCACCAACAAAAACCAAATATACTGTATGTAGAAAAAGGGCAGCAAAGATAAGGTAAGCAACGTCAGTCTCTCTCTCTCTCTCTCTGTCTCTCTCACTGTTAACTACACGTAAAGCTAACCTAAAAAAACTCTATCTAAAACATAACCTAACTATGTGTTGTGCCTAACCTAAAAACTAAATCAAATTAAAGTATAGAAATGCGCACGTTTGTCTATAGCGCCTAACTCTACGTAACATATCGTTAAGTCTTTAACAACCACTGAGCATGCAGGCCTAAGCTATGAAAACCCCACTAAAAACAAAAAATAAATAACTCTGATTGTGTCGTGTCCTTTGAGTCTCTGTCTACAGTGTCCCCCGAACATGCATGAACACCCAACTAGCACTTCATATCTACTCGTATCTAAACTGAAACTAAAAAAATCAAAAACAAATACAAATACAAAAACTAACAAATGCACTCAACAAAATTATATTGCTGAATAGAGAAACTGCCCTATATAATATATAGAAAAACCTTTCGCAGGCTTTAAGTGCCAAACATCGCAGCAATAAGCATCATCAGGATATTGAGATAACCGAAGCGGAGCCATCACGCACGCCCGAGGATTCAGTCTGCAGTGGCGAGGGACCGACCGATACCTATGCCGAAATATCGGGCATATCGCATTCAATGCTATCCCATTCCATGGTCTCGCACTCCGTTGTCTCGCACTCCAAGTAAATCTTGAGCGATACGCCCCCAAATACTGTAAATAACTCAAAGAAGGATAGAAAACACTAGTTATATACTATATATACATATAGTATATAGTATATATATATGTGAATGTATGTAACTGAGAATTAGGTGCAGCATTATAACAAATAGCGCAACAACACAAACAATAAAAGAAATTACTTTAATTTTTTTGCAATGAGAATGAGCAAATGTTAAAATATATATATTAAAAATATGATATATTAAAAATAAAAAAAAGAAGAAAAAAATAAGAATCGTATATATACAAACAATAAAAAACATTACTTTATTTTAACAAGAAAATGAAGAAGAAGAAGAGGAAGAAGAAACTGGCAATGAGCAGTGTTGAGTAACAACAAAAGAAAATGTGAAAATGAATTTTTGTACAATTTTGATAAATTTTTGAAGAGCTGTTTTATGTGCGTGTGGTTTGTTTGTTTGTTTTTCATTTATTCAAATGTGACAAGAGCAAGGATAAGATAATGAAAATTAATAAGAAGAAGAAGAAGAGTTGAAAACAGAGCCCACCTGTGTAGGTAAACGTTAAACTGTTGCAGCAATATAAGTTGTCTAACACTGTTTGTTTTACTCTCGTTATACATATATTTTTTGTGTGTAATTATTTCAACTGAGTTCCTTGAAAGTAACTAAAGAAAACATGAATCATGATTTGCCTATCATTTGTAACCGCAATATGAATATCTAAAGATAAACTCTAAAGACAATTCCTAATGGTCGTAAATCAGTTGTAAATTTGAGCTTATAGGCAATACTTACTTGTAAAACACATACTAGAGATTCTTGAAATTCCTAAGCCCCCCTCCAGTCCCCTCCACCCCCAATCCCGTTAACTAAACTTCTTACACAATCGACGCCTAGACTTTAAAATATGTATGTACTTTATATATATATATATATATATATATATATATATATATAAAAATATACTTAAAATATATTGTAAAACCACAGCAACTAATCAGCGTATAGCGAATATTTGTATATACTATACCAATACATATACATATACATACATATATATGTGCATAATGATTTATATGCATATCTGAAGTATGCGAAATTGAAAAAAAAAAATGAATAATAATAAAATTACTCGATCAGAGCGAGGCACTTGTTAATTTTGTGACAGAGCGAACAAAAAAGATAAAAAAAAGGGAAAAAAATTATGAAATTGTTGTATAATTTTACAGCTAAAAAATATGGGGGGGCGGGGCAGGTTTAACGATCGTTCTGAATGTTAATAATAGTCAAGTAGCTAAACAAAATAACATAAATATTTGTCCAGAAGAAACATTTTTTGATTTGAATAAAATTTTGATTTCAATGTTTTCTTTTTTTTGCTAATAAAATAACGAAATACATTTGAAATGTATTTTGAAATTGTATTACTCCGATAGCCATATAAGACGTTTTTGACGCTCTCGTTGAAGTGGAAAATAATTCTGAATAGATAAGTCCAAAATATGAGAACAAAGAAAGATTACAAAAGCCATCTAAAAACATACAGTATACACTACATAGGCATTTATATGAGGTATATACATATATATACATACATATATAAAAAAAAAATCAAAAAGATTGGAATATTTAAAAACTAGTTGAAAACAAACACAGACAGACACAGACAACATGCATGCAACAAGTTGAGCATTTAAAAAAAAAATATTAAAAAATAAAACAAAAACAACTTTTTGATTGCGTTTGATCAAAGAGGTATGTGTATAAAATATTAATAAATTGAACTAAATGGCATATATACATAAATAAATATATATATATATATATAAAATTATATAGGAATGTATGTAATTGACATAATGTACGTGTGTGTGTATCAGCATTACAATAACAAAACAAAATTTAAGAAATATATAAAAAAAATTATTAATAATAATTAAAAAAAAAAAAGAAAAAATAAATGGCATACTAAAATTTAGTTGCTCATTGCAAAGAATATTTCTCAAAAATTCAAAAAGAAAAACCAAAAACATTTTGCAAGTGTGATAGTGTTCATAATATTCGTTCATTGTAATTTAATGTAATAAAAGAAGAAGCGGAAAATAACCCGAAACACGAAACGATTACAAAACTTTAATGCATTGTCTATATATATATTCAATATATATATATATATATATATATATATATATATATATATATATATATATATATATATATATATATATATGCGTCTTTTCCCATTTAGGGCAAGGGCAGGACAAACTAGATAAAAAGGCAACCAAAAAAATTGTAACGCAAATTACTTTCAAAAATGAATTACAAAAGAAAATAAAAATAGAAAAATAACAAAAACCAAAACCAAAAGAGCGACAACAACAAAAAATGATACTAATAAACATAAATAATGATTAAATCAAATATTTTAAATGTGTATTTTATTTGAAAATGGACTCGAGAGCAAGTGGAAGTATTGCACAAAGGATACATTAAAGAGGAATTGGAAACTAGTGCAAATAGGAACTTTTCGGGTGATCTGCAAAGCAAAAATCTGTTTTCTGAGTATTTCTCTATAGGATAACTACATGTGCTATGTAGTACTACTAGTCTAACAAGATCTTATAAGATGTTGTGCTAAGTTTGAGAAAGATTAGTAGAATCGATCTATAGCTTATCTGGCCCAATTCTTTAAAAATACCCAATGGCCTAAATCCTCTCAAAAACTAAGCCTATTTGCAACTGTTTAACGAAAATTACTTCTTAAGAGATTTTAAATAACATATTATATCATCGCCCCTATCGAAGGTATCGTCAAAGTAAGTACATTTCTCTATTGTAAGCCCAGTCAATGAATAAATATATTCGAAAACAATCTGATACAAACGCTGCTCTTATAATATTTCTACAAGTCGGACCTTTATTCGTTTTTAGTATACTATATATATATATATATATATATATATATATATATATATATATATATAATCAATTCATCATTTCCTTATTTTGTTTAATTTAATTGAAATATTGCTTGAACATGATTTCAATAGTTTTGTGGGTTTTTTTTTCATGTCTTCATCAGTTTTTTTCTTTCGATTTGTTAGATTGCAAATTACATACAAATTATGAATTAATTAAATTTAATTATAACTGTAATTACAATTTTTAAGACTATTTACTCACTTTGCTTGCTTTGTTCGCCATCATTTGGTAGTTAGTTAATTAGTTAGTTAGGATCTAGCAGTTATTATTTGCATTTAGTACGTATCGTTTGCTTGTTTCTTTTCTCTTTGTTGCTCACTTTTGGTTTTATTTATTTCTATTTATTATTATTTTATTCGTTTTTGTTTAGAGTGAAGCGAGCTTTGCGTTTGGTTTTGTTTTTTTGGTTGCTTTTGATCGTCAACTTGGTTTATTAAAACTTAAATAAAAATTACAATAATTAGTTAATTACTTAGAATTTATTTTGGTTTTACATGCGCTGCGCATTTGTTTTTGTTGCTGTGCCTATATGTGTGTGAGTGTGTGTAGGTAGACTTTTTGTTTGAGTGTATTAATAATAGTATATAGTTGTAATATTAGATGTACATTATACATTTATATAACACTATATCTGCTTTGTAAAAATTTACAATTGGTTTGGGTTGCTTTATGTTTCCTTTTGCTACAGTTTAGTTTAGTTAGTAATTAGTTTTTAGTACATACAACTTGCAAGTAAGTTAATTGATTAAAAATCGTTTAAATGTTGCTCAAAAAAACTATTAATTATTATCATATATTACAAAAACAATTATTATTTCTATATATATCTGTTTATATATGTATATAAGCTTGTTACGTTACGACTGTTTTATTTGTTTGTTTTTTAAAAGCTTAGTTTATCAAAAATTGTTAATAGATTTATGTATATTTATATATATTGTTGTTGTTGTTTTTTAAACTAGTTTGGCGCGTAAAGCTGTGTTGCGTTTTGCATAGATTTCATTTTCGTTCTATATAAAATTTTTGCTCTTAAATACTTTTTGTCTTGCGTTTCGAAATGCGCTTAAAGAACGAACTTAAATAATTTATAACAAACAATTCGGGTTAACATTTAGAATGTACAAAACCAGTTAAGCAGTTCAACAAAAAAGTAAAGAGAAGAGAAAAAGGTGGAAAACAAACAAAATTAATTAATAAATCACTAAGCAATATTAATTGTAATCGTAATTAATTTATAAACAATTTCCATAATTTAAATATCGTAAATAATTTTAAAGCCAAACAAACGAGATCCTGCTCGTATGCAAATGAAGCAAAAAGCGTTTCTTTATCATTCCTTTTTATCGAGGATTTTTTGAGTCAAATTTTGAAAAATCTATCATATTTTTCAAGCATGAGAATAAATAACTTGAGAGTTTGTTTTTCTTCGTTTTTTTTTTCTTCTTTTTTTGTTCGAATTAAGTGGGCAAAATGTTTATAAAACAAATTAATTTAAGTTTTGCGCGTAGTTAAAAATATCGTCAACATGAGTTTTAGCTTGAAACAAGTTTAAAAAATATAAGAATATTTTATAGAAAAATATGTACTTCACTTTATAATGTATAAATAATATAGATGTGTATAAGTGGATCTAGGTGTAGGCGTGGGTATGGGTGTGGGTGTAGGTGTGACTGCGCAGGTGTGAGTGTGCGCTATAAAAAAGGATTAACGAGTACGATACAAAATAGTATGCATTAAAATCTCAGAGAATAACAAAATATGACTTATACGACATGACATGACGAAGTATATATATATATATAATAATATATAATAAAAAAATAAAAGGAAAATCAAATATCGTTTTGAACTTAACAATAGAAAACGCCGTTGTAGTACAATTTGTTACTAAAAGTATTGTGTTTTTTTTCTGTTTCTGTTTTGATAGTAAAAATTCTAATTTAGAGTCTAGCAGCACTTCGAAGATTTGCCAGTCGTTGGTTGCTTGCGATCCATCCATCCATCCATACATTCATCTATCTGCCCGCCCCCATCATTGTAGTCGTCTTTAGAAAGGTCTTTCATTACAGTTGCTCCACTTGCTCCAATTGCTAAATCGTCGCAATCCAGTTCGTTTCAGTTTCAGTTGCGTGTTTTTGCTTTGTTTTAGGCCATATTTTCATGCTGTGTGGGTTTCTTTGGGTCAACTATGGTCCGGCCACCGCTGGGCCTATCCTAGAGCGGATGCAGCTTTGTCGTGTGCACAGTGAGTGCGCTGCGTTGCGTGAATCGTTTGTCACAGTACGGACAGGTGTACGGCTTTTCGCCGGTGTGTGTGCGTATGTGTTTCGTGAGATAGTCCTTCACGCTGAAGGCCTTCTCACAGTAGCCACAGTGAAATGGTTTTTCACCTGCAATTACGAACAATACACAATTCTATGGATTAGCATTTATCAAACGGCTGCACCGCACAATTCAATGCCTTTGTTTTGGTATTTTTTTTTTTATGCCGTGCAGTTCCAACAAAAAACTTTCGTTTCGTTTGATAGATTTTGGTACAGAGTAAATATATATAATATATAATATATATTATATATATATATATATATATATATATATATATATATATATATATATATATATATATATATATATATATACATATATATATATATATATATTGATTTGCACGTAATCATCAAACTAATATACATATATATATATATATATAAAATATATTATTATGCATGTATATATATGTTGCTGATATATGTGTATATATAACAATATATATATATTGTTGGTGGTTTTGAGTGTTAAAATGCGTTTTAAATAGACATATTGTTACGTGATGAGATGAGGCGGGGCGATACGTTGTTTTTGGAATTATTCTGGTATTACTTTTACTCGCTTTTTTTCGTTTGGTTATTTATTGTGCACTTGAAGAAGAACTTCATTACGATGAATGTATAAAATGGTATAAAATTATCATCTCAGATGTATGCATCTCGACAGATCTTAAAGCATATCTATCTCCTTAGGATATAGAATATCCTAAGTCTTAAATCACTATGAAATTATTTAAAGATCTGCTTTCTATATGCATTTCATACAAACATCGTTTCTAGTTCTGCTGCAAGTAGCTTAAAGCTTAGTTTTTTGTATTTTATATTTATTATTAAATTTTGGAAATTTTGCATTGAATTTTGATTTGTGCGCTGACTAATCGAAGATTATGGCAAATGCGGACCGGGTTTATTCGAATTTCTTCAAACAATTTATGACTAAGTTTAAGTTTAGCGTCGACCGATCGCAACTGTACTTTTATTTTGTGGATCATGTGGACTCTGTGTGGTCTGCGCTTTGCCATGCTCTTCGCAGTCACTGTGTGTGTGTGCGTGTGATTGTGTTTGTGAGCAAGAGCGAGAGCGAGAAAGTATCGAGTACTGAGTATATATTGAATATTGAGTATTTGGTATGGCAAATGGATATGAAGGCAATTTGCATAAGAATTTACTTTTTTTAAATATATATAAAATTGCTTTTTTTTTAATTGAAAATTGTTTTAAACTTTTTTTTTATTTTCGGTGTATTTGCACTTTGAACGAGTCGAGCTGAGTTTGATTGATTGATTGACTGAGTTGATTTGAGAGTTGATTGATTGATTGATTGACTGAATTGATTTGATTTGAAAATATATTGCTTCTCACCCGTGTGAGTCGTTAAATGTTTGTTCAGGTAATCCTTAACAGTGAACGCCCTGCCACAAAAGCCACATCTAAATGGTTTCTCACCTGTATGTATGCGAGTGTGCTGTTTTAGTGTATTCGATTGAGTGAAGGACTTGCCGCAGTAGGAGCACGTGTAGGGGCGTTCTTTGGGCGTGGCGCTGTTTTTTTTTACAATTTTTAATTTTTGATTTTTTGAGTATTTGCGGTGCGGGGTAAAAAAAAACAGAAAAAAGAACAAGAGAGAGAAAAGATGAGAATAATTTGATTAGTAACATTCATAATTTGAGTCATTTCATTGCACACTTAAACAGAGAGAGCAAGAGAGAAATGTATATATAAACAGAGAGAGAAACCAATAACGTTTGGAGCGCACGGACCACGTCCTATGGCACTTGAAGGACGCGCCCATGCGCTCAGCCTCGGGACTGATCTTAAGGAAAACAAACAAAAATATATATGGATATATATAGTAAATAAATGGTAAATTGGTTAAACAATAATATCGAGAGAGATACTGCAAACAGATCCAGAGCTGAACCCAGATGATCGAGAACTTCTCTCAACTCTGTCTCTCCTTCTTTGCTTCGGTTACTCCGAGAGTCTGTTTGCAGCATCTGCATCTGCGTTGTTGTCTTTTTCAATAGATTAGCGTATAAATGTGGAATTTACTCTGCTTCGCCCGTGTGTATTTTGCGGTGCATGTTCAGCGTGCCGGGCGTCTTGAATGTTTTCGTACAATCGGGGCATTTGTGTCGGATCTTCTGCGCCAGATCCGCGGGCACTGATTGCGTGCTGACCAAGACGCTGGTGGCGGCGCCGGTTGTGCCCGCCGGCTGGACTCCAGGATTCGGTTGGATGGCATAGACAGGCACTGAATTGACTACATCGCCGCTATCGCTCAAGCTAAGTGGTTCCTCCTTAATGATGACCTGCAATCAAGTGAAGTAGATGTATTTAAAATGGATATTTTAAACTTATATACTAAAGTGGCAAGACTAGTTGGCAATACAGTGGTACAGTGAATACTAGCTAACAAACAGTTAGGTTACAGTTTGTGCTGTGAGCAAATCGTACCTGCGGATGTGCTACTGTTGCTCCCGTGCCGTTCTTCAGCAGTTTCACTGTTAGGGGTGGCACTTTCTGTGTTGACGGATCGCTCAAGTCTTCCTGATGCTGTTGCTCCTGGAGTTCACGTTGTCGTTGTTGCTCCTGCTGTTGTTGCTGTTGTTCGAGTTGCTGCTGGTGATGGTGATCCTGCTGGTGGTGCTGCACCTGCTGTTGTTGTTGTTGCTGCTGCTGATGTTGTTGTTGTTGCTGCTGCTGCTGGTGCTGCTGTTCTTCGGGCGTCAGTCTCATATCACGTGGCGCGATGGCTGGCATTTCGTCTGGCGTCACCGGCGCCTCCTGATGATCCATAAACGCCTGCTGTCCGGTCGCCAGCATCGCCGCATTGAACACGTTGCCGCAGTGCGAGCATTTGTATTCATTGGGATTCTGCGTCACAGAATTCACACCGTAAACGCTACACACAATGCAGCGCGCCAGAAATGCCGTCTGATGCGTCAGCCGATGGTGCTCATCCACCTCCAGCGCGCTAGCAAACTTATCATCACAGTTGGGGCACGCATAGCTAAGCGGCTTCAATTGCTGGTGCTGCTGCTGTTGTTGCTGCTGCTGCTGTTGCTGCTGCTGCTGATGCTGCTGTTCGATGAGTGCACTCTGGGCATTGAGTGAGATGCCGTGACAGAGCTGCATGTGCTCCGCGGCGTGCTGGATGCGCTCGAACTGCTGATGGCACATGGGGCAGTAGTGCGGACTGATGACATTCGGATCCATGCTGAGATTGGGCAGAAATGTTGTCTTAAGCGTGTCCATGCTGTGACTGGTGGGGACTGCTGATGCTCCTCCTCCTGCTGCTGCTGCTGCTGCGGCGGCTGCTGCGGCGGCGGCTGCGGCTGCTGCAGACGTTATATTGTTGGCTATCACGGCGGCAACTTGATGCGTCGGCTGTCCCTGTTGCGTGTGCGGATGTGGCTGATGGTGTTCCTCGGGCCGTGGCAGACGCAATTCCTGTGGGTTTGTGCTAGACTTTAACATTTCTCACTTCAAGCTGGCAGTCAGACAGAGCAGGCAGGCAGAGCAGGCAGGCTTAGTATATATATTTTATTGCTGAGTGTTCTTTTTTCTATATATATATTTTCTTTGCTTTTAGTTTAGTTTAGTAAGCAGCTTAGGTATGCGCGTGTATTTCCTGCGGCACCAGTTCTGTAATGATGCATTTTTCAGGCAAAAACTCAGCATTTGATATTAATTAGTTCGTTAAGCGTAGCCCAACCAAGAAAACTCGCATTCAAATGTTTCTTCTGTTACATGTTTACATGCTCAACATGCTAGCAATACCTGAGAAGTAACATCCGAGTAATGTGATTAATTGTTCAGGTATAATTCTTATAAGGCATTCCTATACATATACATATATATATATATAACTCTATAGAAGAAATCAAACAGCACTGTTGGCCTTTAAATAGAATTCCAATTGGTCTTTATGATTTTCAGTGGGTTTTTAGTAATTAAAAAAAAAATGAATTTTGATAACCGACCTGTAGCAAATAAATATAGAAACAAAAATATCTAGTATATATAAAACCGAAATAGATGCTATATTATTTCTGTGGCTAATTACTTTAATAAATTTCAAAAATCTATCATATGCTTAGGATTTGTAATAATTTTGAAGTTCTCTTTCCACTAAATTTATATTGCTTATAATATATATTCTCAAATCGATCATTCTATATCATTTTTATGCCTAATTTGACCTCAATCAATCCCGATCATATGCTTGAGGATTGAAATAATTTTGAAGTCTATTTTGAAAAACAACATAACCTAAAAAACGTAATCTTGATATTTGTTTAATATTATGTATGTGAGATCTCCAAGATCCAAACTCGAGTAAACGACATTTCCAATACGCATTGCAATGGCATGCAAAGCTAACTTCCTTTTTCATGCCCTGAGAGAGGCTACGTGCATAAAAAAAAAGTATTTCGCCCAGCGAGGCGAAGAAAGCTGCGGTGCGGCGAGATAACAAAAGCTGTGACTGTAGCTGCTCGCTCACACACACATGCACACACGCACACACACATATAAACACGCAAGCAAAACAACGGAAAAGCGGGCTGTCCTGTTGCAGCAAGTGTAAAGCAGAAAAGGCAAAATAATAGTAGAAAACACACACACTCAGAAGAGAGCAAATAGCAAAAGGCGGCGCAAATTAAGCGTAAATTAGCACAGAAAATCAGAAATTTGACGAGGCTAGCGGCGGCGGTGGCAGCAGCGGCGGCGACGGCGACTCTCGCCTCGCGCGCAAAACGAAACGAAATCGGAAATCAGTTGGCGCTGTCGCTGCTGCGGCGGCTGCTTCTGCTGCTGCTGCTTCTACCGATCTCTGTTTCTGTGTGTTTCGCTGCTTCTGGTTGTGTTCCCCCAAGTTTGACCCCCAAGTCTCCCCCCTCGACACACACTCACACATACTCATGTACAGAGTCACAATCACACACACAAGTATGGGGACAGGCAATGCGTTCGAATCGAAAATTTTTTCGTCACTGTCATATTCTAAATTCGGAATTCTATTTTGATTTTTTTCTTTTTTTTTTTGTGCTGCGTTTGCTGCGCGTTTTTGTTCCAAGCCCTTACCAGCGTTTCCACGTATTGCACTTCGATTCGATTACGGCCGTTTTTATGGCGAATTTGCCAATCAATTCAACAACATTTTCTTTGTATTTGTACAACAAAAATACATTAACTTTTCACTTTTATTATTATTTTTGGCGAAAAATGTACAAGTACAACAAAAAGTATCGAAGACATCGATACTTTTGCGTATTCCACTTTGTACTGCAATTCCAACATCGATATTTGTGATTTGGTGTTGCCAGATGTTTAACATAAGCTGCTTAACAGTAGTGACTGAATTAGTGATGACAGCCAGTGAGCATATTGGCAAATGACGTCAGCTACATGAGTTTCTCATCAGAATTATATAGTTAAAGATATCAAATTAATATAAATAACATTGCAGCAATACACAGTAGATACACGATAGGGTTTATAAAAACTAACATAAAATAATTAGTTTAAACATATTGAGTATTGTTAAATCAATTTCGAAGAGTAAGAGTGGAAAACATGCTCATCTCTAAAACCGACTTCAACAGGTTTTTGAGGCGCACCTTATTAATTTGCTGTTACCATGCTCCTCACGTAACATCATCGCTCCACAGCTTAACGAGCTTTTGCGAGTGTGGTAATGTGCTTTTATAATTTCACAACATAGTAAAACACGAAAAGTTTTTGAGTTGCAAACAAAAGTAATTGAAAAGAATTTCAAAACGATTGTCAATTGTCGATATAGTATAAAAAAAAGCGGCCAAGCAGGCAACTTGGTCAGATTGTAAACAAACAACAGTAAACAAGGGGGACCAAGGACAAAACTCGAACACGCCAGAGAAAAAGTTTGTCTTTCTCAAAATTCTTGTGAACTGTAAATAATATTCGAGTTTTTATGTTCAATAGAATGTCGTCGCCTTGGTCTAAGGTCAGCAATGAGCCAGTGCAGACAATCAACCTGGCGGACATCATGTCTGAGCAGTACGCACATCGGCTGCACGACAAAGAGCTGAAGCAGCAGCAGGAGAAACAGACGCTGCCCACGCCCACGAGCTCTACTAAGAGTAGTTATTCCACTGTAGCGAGCACATCAGCAAGAGCCAACCAGGAGGCGACGGCCAGCAGCGATGCAGGCGACTGGGAGGATTACTCCATGCTGCTCAATGACGAAGGCAAGGAACAGGCAGCGAACATGTTGAGCCTGCTTGAGGATGAGGCCGAGTCGGACGCAGTCATCGCCCAAATGCTGCAGTCCCAGTTCGATCACGAGTACAACGAGGAGCTGCGCCGCATCGAACGGCAGCAGAACAAACAATCCAAGGTCACGGTGACGCTCAACAAATTTCTGCGCAGCGGCGACGCTGAGTTTCTGCACGACACCGAAGCGGACGAGGACTACGAGGAAGATGAGCAGGCGGGCCTCAAGCAGGACTGGGACTGCTTCGAGACGAACGAAAAGATGCTGGACGCCATACCGAAGTGCGGCTTCAAGCTGGACAAAGAGGGCGAGATGATAACCAAGCACGATCCGCAGCTGTGCGGCGTGCGCAACGCCCAGCGCGTGATGTCCTTTCCGCCAGAATTTCCCACGGGCGACGGCGCCTGCTTCGACATGAAGCTGTCCAACAAAGTAGATATCCTCGAGTATATATACATAGCTGTATCTAACCCAACCCCCTCCTACAGGTCTTCAATCAGCTGAAGGCGTACTCGCGACGAGGTCGGGCGGATCGCAAGGAAAAGGTGGCTACAGCTGAAATGGGCGTGGATGCTGCGACGCGTCTGCTGCTCTACAAGCTGATTAACAATCAGATACTGGAGCAGATCAACGGCATCATATCCACCGGCAAGGAGGCAGTTATCCTGCACGCCAACTCCGACGCCAGCTACACGGGCACCAACGAGCATGGCCATGGGAACGGTGTGCTGATGCCGGCCGAGCTGCTGCCCAAGGAGTGCGCCATCAAGGTGTTCAAGACAACGCTGAACGAGTTCAAGCAGCGTGATCGCTACATCAAGGACGACTATCGCTTCAAGGATCGCTTCAGCAAGCAGAATCATCGCGTCATCATCAACATGTGGGCGGAGAAGGAGATGCACAATCTGATGCGCATGCAGAGCATCGGATTGAACGTGCCCGACGTGGTCGTGCTGAAGAAACACGTTCTGGTCATGCGCTTCATTGGCGACAACCACAATGCCGCGCCCAAGCTGAAGGATGCGCGCCTGAGCGACGCTGAGCTGAGCTGCGCCTACGAGGAGATCGTGGCCGCGATGTTCAAGATGTACAACGAGGCGAAGCTGGTGCATGCCGATCTCAGCGAATACAATATACTCTGGTACGAGGGCAAGTGCTGGTTCATCGATGTGGCCCAGAGCGTGGAGCCCGAGCATCCCAGCGGCCTGGAGTTTCTGATGCGCGACTGCGGCAACATCGTCGGCTTCTTCGAGCGACGCGGCCTGCCCAACATCTACACCAAGGAGCAGCTGTTCGAGTTCATCACATCGCTGAATGCGGAGACGCTCAATGCGGCCATGCTGGAGCGCATCCACACGCGAGGCGCCTCCATCAACCAGGCGACGGTGCCCAATCAGACCGAATGTCCCGATGAGCTGAAGCCACTCGAGTATCCCTTCGAGCTGGCCTGGGAGAAGTCGCAGCTGGAGCGACAACTGCGGAAAGCAGAGGCTGAACGGGAACAGGCGCTGCAGGAGGAGGAGCCGGAACAGGAGCAGGAGCTGGATCAGGAGCAAGGCGAAACGAAGCTAAACACTGCCAAATGTGCTTAAAGTACTTCCACTCGATTTGAATTTCGGAAATTCAAGGATTCACTTTGTTCCTCAGATTGAAATTGTTTTAAGTTTGTTTAGTTCGTTAAGCAATAGTGGAATAGTTTTTAAGCTCACAACTCTGACTCCATGGCTATATATATTATATGATCATCGTAAGAATTTCCCTATTTATAGGGTATATACATTTCTTTGTTTACTGTTTGCTAATGGCTTTGAACTTGAATGCAAATTGTTATTAATCAATTAATGCGCAAATGTCGAACTCTCTGCGGCAAGTGGTGCACGCGGCACACCCTCATCCGGGCGAGCTGCACCGCCACGCCCCCTCTTTTTGCCACGAGCAATTGAACTCATTTGAGCTGCGCATTTCGCCATTAATTGAGCGATTTCTCTGCGAAGCAGAAATCATTCAATTGATTAAATCATTTCCATGCGCATTTGAATTGCATTCGATTGGATCAGCAGCTGGAGGAGCAGCCGGAACAGCGACCGCAACAGCATCGAACTGCGGTTTGCCGCATGCAACGTGACGATCAGCAGTTGTTATGCCTTTTAACTGTTGGTTAAGCGGGCATATTGGCACTGTGGCAAGGTATGTCATAGGGAAATGCTATTGGTAATGTGCGGGGGCATCAGAGAGCTTCAAATACGAGAGCAAATTGAGAAATTTATTGAATTTGGATTTTGGAAAAATTTCTTGAACAAAAATTGTGGAAAGTATTTTGAACTAAACAATTATTCATAACATAATAATATTTTAAAATTTTTTAGCTGCTTAAATTATAAAATAGCTTGAAAATCAGGTAAGAAATAGTTTTTATTCATACATATATAAAAACTTAATTTTAAATGTAGACTCAGCATACGAAACTATTAAAAAATATTTTTAGATATTTAGAAAATATTAAAAAACATTTTTAAATATTTAGAAAATATTAAAAAATATATTTAAATATTTAGAATATATTAAAAAATATATTTCAATATTTAAAAAGTATTAAAAAATATATTTTAATGTTTAGAAAATATTAATAAAATATTTCAATATTTAATTTATATATTCAAAAATATATCTATTAATTTTTTTTCCGCTGCTAAGAGATGAACTATATTGAACTGACTACAATAGACTTCTACTCCAATATCTTTTTCTAATGGACTTTCAAATCATATATAGATAATCTCACAGCTGAGCTGATGCATTTCTCTAAAGCATTCCTATTTATATTTATTTAAAATAGTTTGTTTGTGCCTCGACGTAAAGCCACGTAGAAATAAGCTGGACTTTAGTATAGTAAATAGAGCGCGTGGTACGTCAGCAAGCCCTATATATATAATATATAGCTACTATAGACATATATAGACATCGAATAAACAAATCTTGAATTCTTGCTGAGTGCAATTCGAGTGGAAATGCTCTCCATGCGCTTTGCATACCCTCTATAAAGACGTAATTGGCCTGACGCTCAGTCGACTGTAAATCGAACCGAATATATAGTATAGAAATTGATTTTCCTGATTTATCAGTTTAAATGTATTAGATGTTAGTCGCATTTGATGTAATTTAATGGTTATTAGTAAATATATTTGATTACACATGCGGTGGGAAGCTCGTGAATCAGATTACTATATATTAAATAACCATTGCAAACTGCTTACTATTGTGAACTATATGGCTTTATACAAGGCAAAAAAAAAATATACATATTTTTAAATTTAAATATAAAAATATTATAATAAAAATTTAGAAAATATGAACAATACAAAAAAAGTTTAAAATATATGAATTTATATGCAATTTTCTTAAAATTTTAAATAAAGTTTCTACGAATTTAAAAAAAATTTTCTAATTAATTAAAAGTTTTTTAATTTAAATAAATTTTCTAAAATTTTTAAATAAAGTTTCTAAAATTGTTTAATAAATTTTCTACAACTTTAAAATAAATTTTCAAAAAATTTTAAATAATTTTTTTAAATTTAAATAAATTTTCTAAAAATTTTAAATAAAGTTTATAAAATATTTTTCAAGATTTTTATGTTTACATTTTTTAATAGTTTTTTTTGGTTTTTTTTTTATTATGTTAAAAAAAGAAATGTAATTATTTTTTTTTTAAGTTTTATTTTAGTTAAAATTTGAAGTGAGGAAAACTGAAACATGAAAATAAAAATAAATTTGAAAATTTGAAATTTTCTTTTCGACTTGACTTTATTAACGAGATTTTTTGAGACATAAAAACTGTATATAAATAAATAAAGCTGTATAAATATGAGCTCTTTGACTACTCTATAGCAGAGGGGTATTCAGCCATTCGGCTATGGCTAATATGACGTACGATCATTTTCTTTGTTATGACATACATCTCTATGTATGTATGTATGTGTGTGTATGTATGTATGTGTGTTTGTTTGTATTTTGTTAATTTTATTTTGTAACAAGACATCAATCAAAATTGAACTCTCAGCAATCAGCAGACGCTTCAAATGTGTCTTGTGCTTGGCTTCTTCTTATTCTCCTTGATGTTCATTTAATATGTGCGCTGTATTGGTATTTATGTATGTATAAATTTATTTATTTTTATTTTCATTCTTATTTTGACGTTGGCAACAGGCAACAACAATCACTCGGCGTCTATTGAAATTGTGAAATAAATGTGTGTGTGTGAGAGAGAGTATATTATTTATATACTATGTAGATAGGCCCCATTGGGGGGCCCGACTGTTGCTGTTGACGCAAAACAAAGCGACGAAAAAAATGATAGAAAATTAGAAAAAAAAAAAACTGCGAACAACTCGCGCGTCTTTTAGACGTAACAGAAATAGACAAAACGCAGCGCATGTAAGCTATATGTATAATAGGTCTATTCAAAGTGATCTATGTGCGAATGCTTTAGCTTAATATATAAAGAAATTTGTCAAAGAAATAAAAAAAAATATATTCATGTAATACATATATTTATATTTATATATTACTAATAACATGTGCAAAAAAATATCTTTTTATTTCAACTAGATTTAAGAAAAATATAATATATGATATATGTACATAAGAGGT
This sequence comes from Drosophila paranaensis, assembly GCA_035047545.1. Classification (NCBI taxonomy): domain Eukaryota; kingdom Metazoa; phylum Arthropoda; class Insecta; order Diptera; family Drosophilidae; genus Drosophila; species Drosophila paranaensis. Next base: position 10,669,411 of record JAWNPL010000153.1, read on the forward strand.
GTGCTCAAAAAGTATCGCGTAAGTATTACTATGTTCTTTAAAAATAATATAAATAAATATAAGTGAAAATATTAATTATAATATAAAAATAATAAATATAACAGTAATACAAAATGCTCATATTTATACAGCAAAATTCAGATATCGAAAAGTCTATTAATTTTGGCCAAAAATTGTTTACAAATTATTTTCTGTATATTTTTTAAATACTCAAAAATCAATGTCAATACTTTTTAAGCACACCTCGCATATATTACACATAAATACATTCAACAATTGCATGATAATTGTTATTATTAATATAGAATAAAATTATTATTATTGTGTCTGGGCCACTTCAATAACAATAATAAACAATCGCTTAATCAGAGAAAAACAATTTAAGGAAAAAAGTAAAAAAAAATTAAATTAAAAATAATAAATAATATTTTGCATCCACGATGAAGTCAACGCAATGAGACAATCGTTAAATAAAGAACAAAAAACAAAAAAAAACACAAAACAAAACAGTAAATTTAATTATAAAACATATTCGTAAAATTCATTCATTTTGATCTCTCCAAAATAACAGTAAAATCTCGTAATAGCCACAACAGTTAAGGCCTGAAATTTGTCTTAATTAAGCATAACGAGCTGGCGGCAATAAGCTTAAGAATACCATAAAACGTGGCCAAGAGAAATTAAAGTGTCCGAAGGTGTAATCAAGCCACCCTCGCCGTCGCGCCCGCTCAGAGTCTCAATGTCTGAGCTTTGCTAACCTTTTATCTTGAGTGTAAACAGCATGCGCAGCGCAATAATCATAAAGAAATGCACAAACAAGGATAGAGCATAAAACGTGTGCGAATGGCATTGAGCTCAAGCTGAAGCAGAAATTGCATTTGGTCTCAACAAATAAAATGCTTCAACTTGTAATCAAGGCACCAGCAGCACCTAGATCGCCTCTCTCTCTCTCTCTCTTGCTCTTGCTCTTCCTCTGCATTTGCCTAACTAAAAGCTTTATAGCTCACAGCATAGCTAACTTTTTCGCTTGAGTGTATTTCATACGAGATCATCATTTCACACGCACACACACACACGTGCGCTTGAGCAGTTGAGAGCGCGCCACGAAGGAGGCTCGTCTCATGATGCCAGTGCTGCGACTGCGCAGTCCGCACAAGAAAAGAGAGTCGACTTCTGCATGCGTCGCTGCATCTCTTTCTGCCTAGGCAAAAGCTTTGCTGTCGAAAAACAGTTTCAACTTTTCAGCTCGCTTATGACCGACCACCACAAAAGAGACAGCAAGAAATGTGCCAACTCCACACATTCGCTGCTGATGGCCACTTGACTGTGCGCAGCGAAGGAGGCTCGTCGCTTAGCGCTGCTGCGCTGCGACTGCTCAGTCAGCTCAATGCTGACCAAACAATGTGAAATCGTGACTGAAGTGGCCTCCTCAAGTGCCGAACGTCGGCGTCAGCGTCGCTGTTGCTGCTGCTGTTGACCGTTGAGCAAGCAAAGCAGCATGCATACGCACACTCACACGCACACGCACACATGTGCATGTGGAATTTTGCGCTTTAAACGTTAACAATTTATTTGCATTTTTAATTTCCATGTTCTTGCGCATGCATATGTATGCATGCATGCGTGCAGGCGTGTGTGCGTCCCACAGATTGAGATTTCGCATGTGTCCAGCTCGCTTCTATTTTAGGTCTAACTTGTTGCATGGCCAGTTGGCCAGTTGACCAGCAGCAGCGGCCGGCATTGCATCGCTGTAACTCAAGTTAGCTACAAAAATAGAATCTTAATTTATTGTTGCTGCCGCTCGCTGCTGCCCTCCCATACATGGGCATATCATTTTCATTTTTCATGCTGCCGTCGCTGTCGTTCTCTATAGTTAAAGCCGTCCCAAGTCCCCACGTCCATAGCCATCCGACCAGCTAGCAAAAGCGACTATTACAAGCCCCTTTTTTTAAATGAAAGTGAAATGTGTTTGTTGTTGTTGTAATTGTTGATGCTTTGCTTTTTGTTTTTTTTGTTGCGGCATTCTAGTCTCCTTGGTAGTTAAGTACAGTAGAGATTCGCTAATGTCTGCAGCTTTGCTTGACACTATGAAAAGGGACTGTAAATTAGAAGTTTTAAGTGGATAAGCTTTGCATATAGGCAAAGAAGTACAAATCCCATTCATATAAAATGCTTGAAAAATAATTTAGATCATTTTTTCTATAAATATATTTTTAAAACATAATTCTTTTTCATTTTTTAAGTAAACAAAAATTTGAGTGCTTCAAAAAAATCATTAAAAAAAAACATTAAAAATATATATATCGATTTTTGAGACTTTTAAATTTGTTTATTTTATATTGGAGCTTTATGTTAAAGCTTTTACATTCATTTTATTGCTCAAAAGAGAGATTATGGAGATTCTTCTTGAATTCTACTTAAAAGTTGGCTAAAGATTTAACTATAATTTACTATAATTTTTTAAAATGAAAGAAAAATTAGTTAAAAAAATTAAGGAAATATATATGTAAATATATATAACATTCAGATATTCGATATAAGTCGATCAAAAATATAAAATATAATATTATAATATATATAATATTATTTAGCTTTATATATCTCAAATCCATTTTAAATATTTACACCGCTGCTTTATCTTCGAAATTGATCATAAAGTAAAAAGTGGTATATATACATATATATATATACACATATATTTATGTATATAAGTATATGACTTTTCAACTTTAGGTATATTTCATTTCAGTTTCAGCTCAAAATAAATTCCCATTTAAGCTAACTTTAAGTCCGCAAAATTGCAAAATCTTTAGAAAAGCGTAGAACAATGCGAGTGCTGCCTGTGTGTCGTGTAGCGCTATATTTAGAAACTGTAGTTATGTGCCATAATTGTTAGCGCTGTCTCGAAATGGAGCTGTGACGCCAGCGGCGACGACTGCAACGTTGACTGCAACTGCAACAGCAACTGCAACTGCGACTGCGACTGCGACTGCGACTGCAACTGTTAATTATGGAGACGCCTGCGTCTGCTGTTAGTTTTGGTATGCAGCATGATTCATGTAATTTAGAAGTCAAACTGATAAAAGACGATGGGCCACCCTAAGGCTAATTGCTGCTGGAATTTCCTAATTAAGATATGTCTTAAATTTGTTGAATTGTCAAACTCCTGCAATAATAGTTTTAGCATTGACAAATCTGTTATATTCGGGCTTGAGTTTCTGGCGAAACTGTTGCGAATAATTTACGGCCGTTTGTTAATGAGCGGACAAACAAATTTATTGAACTGAAGTGCTTTATCAAAGCGCGAAAAAGTCTGAAAGCCTGAAATGAAATAATAAATGAATATGTAAATAACAAAAACGTGTTTTTGTACGAAAAAAAAAAAAACGAAAGAAAACAGTCAAAATACCCCCGCAGGTTGAACGTCACGTGAGTCGCCGGGGGTGCGAGGCGGGTTGTTGTTGTCTTCTGGTTGGTTGCTGGTGAATCACCGAGGCAGTTGCCCCAAAGCGATTTCATTTCAAAGTCCGACGGCACGCAGATTAAGCAAACAGCAAATGTCTCTCGAAAACAAATGCGACAACAGCTCAAATTCACGGATCGATAATTGAATTCTCTTCAAGAGAAAGGAGATCGGAATAAGAATACACATATATGAACATATAGTAGCTATATATATCTATATCTATAGATTGCTCCTATGAGTAACTAATGTGATCTAATGCTTCAAAGGTGCTAAGATATTGAAGCTCAGTTGGGCATTTGGATAGGATAGGATACAGCTTAGGAAAGGTTTATATTAGGGTGGCTCAAAATTGATAATAGAAAAGTTCCCTCTTCAGATTATTTTTGGGCTATATTGATAAGCAAAATTTGAAATAGGAAAAATATAGTTAATATTTAAGATATTATTTATTTATTTTATGGCTCTTTTATATTTTATATATATTCTTAGAAAAAAAAAGTATATTTATAATAGATCTTAACTTATAATGAACAAAATTCTAGAGCATTTCAGTTTTCAAAGGACCCTTAAAACAAAGTACAACTCAAACTTAAAAAGTTCTCTAAAATATATGAGAAAAAATCATTTGAAAAATTATTTTTCTATATTTTTAGTATTTTTTTTCGACATCAACAATACCAATTCAGTCAAATTCCACATATGTTATAGCTAAAGCAAATATATTGCAACTAAATCAAATTCTGTTAAGATCCCTTCACAGCAGACTTAGCTCACATAGGCAGTTACATAGATGGATAGCTAAACTTAGACAATTTCAAGTGCTGCTCTTGCTTTATAGTATATACCATGAAGAGCTTATCATATGCGTAATACCCCTAGAGAGAGTATTAAAAAAACAACAAGCGGGTTTGTGGAAGGCGATGCCCTTGACCATGTTTTGACAACCAATCGGGGCCGTCGAGCGCCGTTACCGTTAAGATCGGAACTGCAAACTGATCAAACAAACTACCTGGCCAATAGTTTCGAGACTTCTATTCTTCTTCTTCTAGTTGTTTTTGTTGTTGAGTGCATACAGCCACGACTGAGCAGATGTTTTCGAAGAGTATTAGAGCGGGTTTTCGCCTGGGAATATGAGCTGGCTTTGAGCTAAACCGAACTGTACACAGTTACCTGGCTCAGCGCAGAATTGGCTAGTTTGCGGCGGATTTGAGGTGGGTATTTTGAAAATAGATCTATTATTTGAAAATAGAATTCGAAAATTGATGAAGATTGATGATTGGGAAGCGAGCTATAATGATAATATATATGTACATATTGAAAGTATTATAAAATCTTGAAACATATTCTAAAATTTCCATTCAGTTTTTAGTACTAACGAAATTTGTCTCTAATCTTAACTATTTGAAAGATCTCTTGAAGTTTGAGCAACTTCAGACAGCAAGCCGTAAGCTGTAAGCCAAACTTGATAGGTAATCCTTTGTTCCTTTTTGTTTTTATGTTTTTGTTTTTTGTTTGTTTTCCGATCACCTGTTAACACACTAAAACACAAATCCACACAAAATACTTTTAACATGCCTTATCTATATGGGATCTCGGATACCAAATATCAGATTTCGAAAGCTAATCGGCAAATGAAACGCCAGAAAGCCAAGGCATTCAAATACCATCCACACCCAACGCTAGCGACGGGTAGCACCTACGATCCCAACGCCAATCCAATTTCATTTCGCGTGGACCCCGACAGCCTGGTCGAACTCGCTCTGAGTGTCGTGAATAAGCTGCCCATACCATCGATCTTCGAATGGACCATTGACGATGTCAGGAAGTGGATTCGCAGATATGGCTATCCCCAGTACATGGTGAGTTGTGACTGCCCGTCGTGTCCATTGGTGGGAATGCAGAGATCTCGTAAACTACAAACGATAGGGACTTGCAGTTTTCGGTATATTGTCCTGAATACCCTCTCGACTAAGGGCTTATGCCTTTTGTTGCTAGAACTCATCCAAAGTTGGTGCAAGCGGAGTGCGGATTTCAAGTAGCAGTTCTGCGCATGGTTCAGGGTATATCAGTGATATTCCCTATATAATTATTATATAGTAATAATTCTTGCAACTAAACTTTGCCCCCTTCGATAGGCTACCTTCCAGGTGAACATGATCTCCGGCCGTAAGCTGCTGCTGGTGGACGCGGCCGCACTGTCCGCCATGAATATCAAGAGCTTTGGGCACATCAAGCATATCACGTATGGCATACGGATGCTGTTCCACTTCGAGCTGTCGCTGTACTCGGGCAATGTTTCGTCTCCGGATGAGGGTCCCAACGAGCTGTACCTGCTGTGGCACACGCAGACGGGCGTCAACTATGACGCGGTCCGGCGATCGGATCTGTTCCGGCGCATGCAGCTCATCGGCGAGCGCAAGCCCAATCTGCAGCACTGGGAGATGCTGACGCTGTGGCTGACATGGGAGCAGCACCGGAAATTCAATGACGTGCTGGCTTCGCGCAGCAAACCGCGCTCCCGGGTGCAGCGCAGAATGAAGCCGATTAAAGTGCAGGAGTCAGTTGAGGATGTGAGGTGCACTCACTGTGTGCCGCCCTGCGAGTGCTGTTGGGGTGCGCAGGCTGTCCGTTTGCCGTGGCGTCTTAGCTGCCTGTCCAGCGCCCCAATGGCGGAGGATCCGAACAGCAAGTGGCTCGGCCAGGAGTACTGCACGCAGTGCTTGCCGCCCTGCGAGTGCGGCTGGCCGTCCCGTTACTATCTAACAGGCACGGTGCTCTCGTGCCTGAAGCACAGCTTTCCCGAGAAGTTTTCGCCCATTCACGATGATGTCGCCAATACGGCGTGGCGACCCAGCCTCACCGATCGCTGGATCCGATTTTCCATATAGCATGTACCACAGCATTCTCTATATACAACACCCACACACAACCACACTCGATTGTAGTTTTCAATATAGCTGCGGAAGTTTCTTCCCGTAAAACTGCAACAAACTTTTCTTTCCATTCGAAATCGATTTAAATTGCGTCGATCGATCGTATCTGGATAATTGCTGATTACAGCTCGAATTGATATCGCTGATGATCTCTGCACGTATGCCCCAGCTATGTATGTGGGTGGGAGAGGCGCAAAAATAGCAGAGGAATCACCGACTGTCTTATACCCTGCAACTACTTTTGCTGAATAGAAATCTCTTTGAAAAAGATTATCTTGAGACTTTATGAAAGTCTTTATGAAAATGTCTGTGATATAGTATGCTCTGTATACCCTGTAAGTAACTTGGCTATCTTATACATATATTGCTTATTTTTATTGAAAGATTCTTCATAAATATTATGAAGATAAAAATATATTAAATTAATATCAGCATCAATCCTTGCAATAATTTAGCAAAGACACAAACCCATCATACCCGCTGCTTCCGGCTTCGCATTCGGGGCAACCGAAAAGGTACAGCACAAAAATAAAGCAAACAGCAAGAAAAAATTTGAATTTTGCATCCCACGACGACAACGACGACGACAACTACGACGGCAGCAGCAGTGGCAGCGACAGAGGCATCAATACACACTCAAACGCGATCCAATGTAAAAACGGACCCGTTGAACCGCACGCCAATGCTGTGAGCGTCAGCGTCAGCGCCAGCGTCGGCGTCAACAGCGCTGGCGCGTCGCATGCTCGGCGAGCAAAGAAAAAGCGGCTGCCGCGCAGGCAACAATTTCAGTTCAGTTCCAACAATCGGAGTGTCAAGCAGTTGGCAAAAGGCGCAGGCAACGACGAGCAACGGCTAAAGCAAAAATAACCAAATCGCATAAGCAAGCAGGCAGGCAGAGAGCCAGAGGCGCAACTGTTTGAAATATATTTTTTGCTTAATTCGCCATCTAGAAATATAGCTGAAAAATACAGTTTTTGCCTGCGCATGCGCTGCGCTCGCTCCCAGTGCTTTTTAAATAAAACAAACAGCTGCCGCTGTAGATTTTCAAAGTAAGGCAAAGGCACTCAAAAACTAAAAGCGAAGAAGAGACGCAAAGTGGAGACAGAAAATAAACAGCTAAAACTACTGTTATGTACATTTAATTGGTGCAACGCGTGTGTTTGCGTCTGTGCGTGCATTGGTGTATTAGTACGTACGTACGTATGTACGTATGTATGTGTGTGTGACAGTGACATCGAAATACAAAAACAAATCCTTTTTCTTGTAATCATTCACAAAAACACAAAAAAACAACAAAAAAAACTGCAATCACAATAAACGCGCGTGCATTTTGTTCGACGCGCGTTTTGTTTTACGCTTTGTTAAATATCTGGAAATTACTAGTATTTACATTGTGTAAATAGCTAATCGGAGCGCGCTGTGCTAATTATATAATTAACTGTAAATTATTTACGTTTTTAGTCATCTTTAAGTTCAAGGTGAGTTCCGTGCACGAAAATGGGCACACTGAAATCTCATGATTTTCAGGAAACTAATCTTAATCTCTTAACTATTAGCAATTGCTTAAAAATAAATATTAAAAATACAAGTTTTTGGAGTAAAGTTTATATTTTAGATTTTTTAAATTTTAAATATTAAAATAAAATTTTTGCTTAAATAGTGTAAATTTTTTTTATGTTTGTAGGCAACTTTTTTTAAAGACAATATTTTTTTAAGACTGAAAAATATTTAGAAATTAAGACAAAATAAAAAAAATAAAAACAAAATTATTTAAATTTAAAAAGTATTAAAATAGTTTAAAAATTTTTTTTCAAAATTAATAAAATAAAGCAGCAAATAGAAAAATTAAATATTAAGAAAACAAAATAATTAATGGTAATATTTGAAATATATAAATATATAAATATAAAACTTCATATTTAATAGAAAACAATAATTTGTTAAAAAAAACAATTTTTTTTTTCTAAAATTGAGTACGTATAAAATTCAATATTTTTGTTTTCTAATTGTTACGAGTTACAACAAAAAGCGACATAAAAACTGATCGTTAAATGCCAATTATTTATTTAATTTTTTTTTAGTTTTAAATTGTAAATTTAGGTAACTTTTTGCTATTTGAAAACGATAACAATAAATAATAGGATTCAATAAGAGTCTCAGTAATGCATAAAGTATTTTTTTTTAAATTTCAGATTAGATAAAGTTTGCAGAAAACCAATTATAATAAAAAAATATTTTCTACTGAAAGTGCTTGAAAGTAGGGCTCAGAGTTTATCAAGAAAAAAATAAATAAAGTAAATATTTTTACACAAATTCTGATTAGCTTTATTGGTTATAAAAATACAAACAGTTCAAGAGCACAAAAAACACTACATATATTTATATATATATAGTTAGAGATAGATATAGATGAGAGCATTGAGTCTGGTTAGTCAGCGAATGACGTACGATTGAGCAATGAGCGAGTGAGGCATGCCTCAATCGTCTTATGTAGATATACAGACATATGTCGTATATAGTCAATGCCCAACTCACACAATTGTACAAATATATGCATATATATATATATGTATGTATATATAGTTAATTATATGAGAGACGCCACTTTTTATGCGGCTAATAACATGGCAACACGCAGAGGACTCGAATCATGATAAAGAGGGACAACAACACAGACAGTTACAGTTACATATATAGCTATAGATATATATATATATATAGGGGCTCTGTATCAACCCTCACACATGGCCAATTTGACTGGGGGTTTGTTGCCAAATATTTGCACTCTATTCAAATTTACTTAACTTGTGTTTTTTTAATAGCTCGTGATAGTACATATGCTGATTGAATGGGTTGGATTGGTTGGGTTGGTTGGGTTGGTCTGGTTGCTAGGGCTTAGAACTTGACACTGATTATTATGCAGTCTGCTTTTGAACATATGCAGTACATTATTTGCATACATGTGCACTGAGCGAAAAAGTGTTGACTGACAAGTAATTTGAATAAAATGGAAAAAAATATTAATTTAAATAAAAAATATCTAATTAAAATTAAATAACTATGTAGATGAAATATTTTTTAAATTTTCTTATATTTATTTGTAAAATTTATTTTTGGAGCATAGTTTTAATTTTCTATATTAATATTTTAAAAACAAATATGTTTCAAATAGTTTTTAGCGTGAACTGCTATTATTTATATTTAGTTTTGAATATTGTTTACTATTATTTATAAAATTAAATATTTAAAAAAACTATATTGAAATTTAAAATTGTTTTTTATATTTAAAAACTATTTTTTTTTAAATTTTAGTTTTCAATTATAATATTTATTATACATTTAAGTATTATTTTTAAGGTTATATTACAGTTACATCTAGCTGATCTTTAGGTTCTTTCTCTATAATAGCTATATCTTTATCTGCTTTCCAAGTATCCTTAACTATATAATGATTCAGCATTATCTATTGCACCGGTAATCCCTGCAGGTGTGATTTATCGATGGCGCCACTAAATTTGACGCAGATAAAAATTATATTAATACGTTTATGGTCTATACGGGTGTACGGTAATTTGGTGCCTGATTTTTATTTTAGGTCGCAAATTTTAAAGCAATAGAAAATCCATTTATGATAAGCATTCCTAGCTGTTAGACTCTAGACCCGAGCATTGGGTCCGGCATACCTGAGCACTAATTTTATGAATGAGCCAAGCAGCCTGGCGCTATCTGCGTCTGTCATGTGCTTCCCACTTATCTATAAATTTCCCTTCGACACTGAGTCATGTGCGGAGGCACCTACTCTGTATCTATTCTTATCGAGTTGCACTGAAGACCCAGATTAAAGATATCCATATCATTCATGAAAAATGCGCACGTTTTGGTTTTCGTTTTTCTTGGTTTGCATACACGAGACAATGGGTGGAGAGATAAGATAAGATAAGATAAGATATAATAATTGATGATTATTGAAAACTGCTCTTCATAAGTAATAACATTTATCGACTTGTTGCCATATCGCACGCACTGGCATATCACATGATACGCCCCATACCCATCTATCATCTTTAAAAGCTATCTTTCAATTAAAAATTCATTTTTCCCTCTTTCAGTTCACGCCAGCGCCATGTCGAACACAGAGAAACGAGGTCTGCACAGAGTGCAAAGTAAGTACGAATAACAATTTACTTGACCATACCCCTTTAGCGACCAGTCGAGCCCCTTTTCTGATAAAGCTGGGCAAAAGCAACAACTATTCTCAATTGAAACAACAAATAACACGCATTGAAAATTCAGTTATAAACAAATTGATTCAATAGAGGACAGGCCCTCGCTCAGCATATGTATATGGACTATATAGTGTTTTTTTTTGCAACTGTTGACAGTTCCTCGATTGGTGTCAAATGGAACAAGTTGAATTGAGGCCTCAAATCAATTGAGTGTTGCGCTTGAATAAACACAAATCGAACTCTGTTTTGAAAGGGTATTCATTCGGCTTAATTTCGAATCAACTTTTGTGTCCAATTTCCGTTTCTAATTTCGATGGACTTTCAATTAAATTGTTTGCGTGCGAAAGAATTCGAAATGTTAAATTGTTGAATTTAAATCTAAAATTGATTTAGAAATTTTTTAGATTTTTTTAAAATTTCTTTTATATATTTTTAGAGAATTGCTAGTTTTCGCAGCTAATACCGCTTGCAAGCAGTTCATTTCGACAAGCAGTTCAGCAAGCAGTTCTTGCGCTCCTATTGCCTTATGCATTTTGTAATTTCTATAAATACCAGAGTAATCATTGGGCAGCTTTGATTATGAGCTCAAGCGCGGCTTGCGTCAGTCCTTGACAAATATTAAATATTAGCTATGCCATCATCAGCTACATATATACATATTTCATTAGCTCGGGCGTTGTCATCGGCGCAGCCCATTCTGTGTCTTGGCCCTTATGACGCCATTGTTTTGTGGCATTTCGAGGATTTGTCATAAATGGGCGACACAACAACAATGCAAACAAATTATCAGAGTCACGCCTGCTGAGCACATTCGCAATTTGCTCCATTTTCTGGCTGGGCTGGCCACTCAGGTTTTACAATAATGTCAGTGTCAGAGTGGAGCACACACACAGTGTGGGTTTGCGTCTAAAACAACAATAGCAAAGACATTGACACCACTGTGCAGCATTGCAATTAGAGTTTTTGTTTCTCGCTGTTGCTACAATTTGTCATCAAATTGCGCGTCAGAGAAAAAAGACTGTAAATAATACCATAATAATAAAACGCTAATAGCCAAATCAGCGTTGCTCATTTGAGTTGAAACTTTTTAGCACTTTGTCCACTCAGTAGCCAGACAGAGCGGGGCGGGGCTGACGGTGCCAGTGGAAAATGCTCAAAGGCTAAATGCAGAGAAGAGGATGGGCTAGGATAGTTGGATATAACTCGTACCCATTAGATAAGCGAGATGTGCTAATCAAATATAAAATTTGCCACTTAGCATGGCTAAAAATAAAGCCAAATAGCAGGTGTGAAAACAGGTGATATATGAGGGGGGGACAGGAAGGCGGCTGCACGCCTGGAGTCACACGAGTCGTTGATGGGACAATTAACATATTGTCCTTCAATGAATGATTAATAAAAGCGAATGGCATTTAATTATGCTAATTGTCTCTCTATACTCCTCTTTCCAGTTTTCAATGAACACCCAGACTGAATTGGGAGTAGAATATTGAGTACCCTATTATAGATATTGATTGAGCACGGAATAACATAAGATTTTACTTATATTTATAGGGTATTCATGAGTTTATCTATTTCTCTTCCTCAAATTCATGAAGAAAGACTTTAAGACATTAATCATAGAGGATATGAATGAATCACAAACTTATAGTTTGCTTCAGATATCTTGGCTCAGCTATAGATATTGAGCAAGATTTTATGATTATATAATTTGAGTCGCACATACCTCATGCCATATTCATAACACCCTCGAATAGAGTATATAAACCAGCAAATTCAGCTTGTTTTCCTAAGCATGCACTTTGCGCCCGCCCACGTCAATCAGAAATGCGATTCGATCAGAAATGCGCAGCATAAGCACTCGATTATGCCGTGTCCCTGCACTTGACGCACCAGCTCGAAGGCAAAAGCAAAACAGCAATAATGAGTGTAATGCCCATAGATATAAGACTCAATGCATGCATTAAGCAATGCCAATGCATTGCCAATGAATTTTCAATAAGCGAAGGCCACTCGAGCGCATATTCGAATATGTACTTGAAAGAGACTAAAGCTCGACAATAAAAAATATATTTATCATAGGAAAAATTATTTAAAATATATTATAAATTTGAATAGTAAATTATAATTATAATAAAAATGTTTTTTTAATACATAAAAAAATCATTTTTAAATTTTTCAAATATGTTATTTATTTTTGCGTCAATTTAATATTTTTTTTTTGCCTACAAAATTATTTGTTTATAAAAATCTTCATAATATATTTAATAAATATTTTAAAAAAATTTAAGCCAATTTTCTTTTCTTTTGCGTGCAATTTATTAGTAAGAATATCTTGCAATATTTGTTTTGTATAAATTCAAATTCAATTAGATGCAATAAATAGCTGTTGTTTTCAATAAAGAAGGGAATTAGCTATAAACAAGTTTTGTTCCGCTTTCGATGTAAATTAAGTGCCACGTTCTTTGTGCCACTAACACATGCCGAGCTGAGTCGAGCCCTGATAAGGTTCGATCTTAGCAACAGCCGCAGAACAAACGAGTCAAGTCGCAGCAATGCTTAAAATTACACTTGCTATACATATACATATATATATATATATATATATAGATACATATATACATATGTATATATACATATGTACGTGAACAATTTAATCAAATTTAGCTAAGCTCTCGGTATGACTAATTTCACAGAAATTGTCTATCTTTTTACAGTGTTATTAATGACATTATAAACAACACGTTTTTGTTGTTGTTGTTGTTGTTGTTATTGTTACCAGACACCAGACAATTGTCATTTTAAAGTAGCTTTTACGATAATTTGTTTCCATATGGCTTAATTAAGCGGGATTCGAGTTTTTGTGCTGCATGAGAAATGGAAAAACAATTTTTTGTTTTAAATTGACGTTAATTAATTTCTTGGAACTCGCCAGTTGTTATTCGCCATTGTCTCGACTGGCTGAAGTAATTACATTTTCTTGTCAGGCTGAACTTAACAATTGTTGGCAATGCGAATCGATGGCAACTAAGAAACCTGTCAGCAATCGCGGCTCAGCATTATTTCATGCTAGTTATTTCCGGCCCGTGGCACACTTTTGCCGCAATTAAAAACGTCGCACACGGGTCGAAGCGACCCGAAAGTTCAAGACTGCCTGCCGTCCGGTCACTGATCGTCTAATTTAATCAAATCTAATGAGTGAATACAATAAATATCAAATCAAGTGCCGCACATGCAACAGCCGTGCCGACTTTGAACCTATTCCGATGTCGAATTCTCTCCGTCTACGGCTCTGGCCCTGCTCCGGCGTACACAAGTCTGACTTGGCCGATAAGCCAAGTCTCTCTGAGTTTTTGTTTATGTCAATATTTGTAAATAGATTTCCACTGGCAGGCCCCCGTGTCTGGCTTCTGTATGGCGAATTTGCGTTCTCTCAGAATACCCTGTAATTGTAAAGCAGAGAGTGGGAGAGATAAGGAGAACTTGATCCATTGTATTACCTATATATATTAAATATTTAAATCATTAATTGAAGAAATTAATGATATATGTAGCTTTTTAGTATCTACAGGGTATCTTAGAGTTGAGCTTAGCTTTTAAACTAATTAATTTCTAATCTTTCATGTTTTAATTTAGTGCTATCATATGAGCATTACACAAAAGCTCATTAAGTTGATTGTCTACAGGGTATCAAAAGGTCAATATGTGTCTGCCTCTCTCTCTCTCTCTCTCTCTCTCTCTCTCTCTCTCTCTCTCTCTCTCTCTCTCTCTCTCTCTAGATCTCATGTTTCATTCAACAACATTTCGCACTTGTTACCATGAGTAGTGCCATAAAATTGGCAATGGCCCGCAAATGCCATTCATTAATGAGTATACATATATACATATATATAGAAGACTCTTTCTATATATTTATAAAAACAATTTATTATTTCGCTGTGGAAAAATCTCAAATTACCAAAATATAATTTCAGCGCGCGTAATCGCGCAAATTGTGTTTGCACTTAGCTCTAATAAGTAAGCTGTTTGTTTATTTTTTTTTTTTCATTTGCTGTAATAATTGCGTTCAGCTAACGGACGAGCCCCCACTTTGTGGGAATTTGTATACTAAACACAAACAACATGACGAGTTAGAAAAATATATAAATAAATGTTGTTGTAGATGCAAATCGTGAAACAGCAAAACAGATAAGCGATTTAAGTAATTTATGTATTTATAAATAAATTAAAATGAGTGTGATTCAATTAACTTAAAGCAATTAAAATTGGAATCATATTAAGAATATAGATTACTTAAAAGGTACTAAGGTAATATACAAAATATATTTATATGTATTTACAACACTTTTCAAAGCAGCAAGCTTTAGCCTAGTATTTTCTAGAAATTTAATACTTTATATATATACATCTATATCTATAACACTTTGTGGTTTGAATGGGCATGTCACATAATGCGGAAATGGATGAGCTTTGACTATATATACTTTATATATACATATATACCCCATATCCAATTACAAAAGTCATTCATTGACACTCGCTGATGCCTTGTTGAGAGACTATATAAAAATTTCCTTATATAGCGAAATTTTAGCTCAACTCGTATTCAGGGACATCATATTCCGCTGATTTCAGCGTGTTCAGCTCTTATCAGCAGCTCGTCTTAATTGCATTCATAAATCAGATACGATTTGTATATTGTTGCCGTGCGCTGCCGGCTGTCATCGGCTGAGATTTTCCCTATTGCACTTTGTACTAAAGCGCGACAAGTGCAACATTCAACCTATATACAACAATAGCAGCAACAACAGCAATAGCAACAATCTCTTTCACTAGTATAAAAGGGCAGAGATTTCCATGTTCGTCATGGAATTTACCCGCAGGAACGAAACTAGGACAATGTTAAAGGCATCGAGCGGCATCTTTCACCCTGTCTGGGCAATTGTCATAAAATTAAGCATGGCATTGTATATATATATATATATATATATATATATATATATATATATATATATATATATATATATATATATATATATATATATAAGTATATGCAGTCGCAATCAATGCATGTTAATGTGATAAGAGCTGAAGAAAAGGTCTTTTGTAAAAAGAAGAAGCAGAATTTCCTTATATTTAACGACCGTCTGGGAATTTGCAATTGAAGTAAATTTAATGTGTGCTTAAAGTCAAACAGACTTTTGAATAACTTGCAATTGGTGTGTGGGCGATAGGGTCCGGATAGGCGATACCCTGTAATCAAGCGTCAACTTAAAGGGACATAAAGCATACAAAGTAAACAGATATTCATAAAAATATTAAATCGGAACTACAAAAGGTTTAAGACATACGTTACAAACGGATATAGGTTTTAAACATCCAAATCGATATTTATCGATCAATCCACCTATCACTTAATATAGATATATATATAAGGCTATATCATTTTGCATCATATTTCCAAGAGAATCGTTTCCTTTTTGGCGAAATTCACATTCATTTCATAATTCCGCTTTGGGCCAATTTGTAATTGGCCTATAAAAATGAGTTAAAAACAATGCAGCAAGCAAGGCCAGTTCCGTAAAAATGTTCATTGGAAATCAGTTAGCAGCAAAACACTGTAAACGGAAGTGTATCTACAAGTTAACCGAGTTGACATGTTATTAATTGTAGCTGGAAGGCGAGTCAACAACGACAACGACAACAATTGACAGACGAGACAAGACGACGGACAGCTAGACAGTTCGAGAGTTAGAAATGGGAGTGGAAACAAAGCCACTTCTATAGCAAGCAAACTGTAATGTTATATATATGTACATATATATAACGTAATCAACTACGAACTATATAGCTGGAAAACTTAGCTCGTGATTTGGCCGCGCCTTCATAGACTTAGCCATAGATGCAGACATACAGATATATATATATATATATATATATATATATATATATATATATATATAGATATAGATATATATATAGATATAGATATATCTGCTGGCAAGTTGACAAAAGTATAGCTGAGCGTCTGACGTCGATATTGGTTTGGGTTGGAAAAACAGAGATCACATGGGCCTTTGGATAAATGCCACACGTTTTATATACATATCGGTCGCGTCATATACATATATATATATATATATATATATATATATCTGATATATATGTTCTTAAGTATTTTAACCTGCATATATACCTATATATATGTAATTTTGAAGGTCAAGAAACAACGCACTCAAAATCAAAGCGAAACAACAATTGAGAGAGGGATGCATAGATACACAGATATATGTGTAGAGATATATAGAATAAGAGAGGGCTAGAGAGGCAGAGCACATGCACCCAGTGACCGGCATTTTTATTTTCGAGCATTATCGCGCCAAGGAACTGAAGCATATAAATCTTAAAAATAGACAAACAATTTTGAAAACGGAAAACTTCCAATATATTTTTGCTGACGGCGAAGCAACGATAATGATATACCCTCGTGATCCTAGGCATAAATGTACATATATCAAAAATTAGCTTTCGTTGGAATTTTTGAAATACGATAATTGTGGTTAAAGCATAAAAATATATTTCATATTTTAAGATATAAGAATAATTTTTCTATATTTCAAAATAAATTTTATTTAAATTTTTATATGTATATTAGAAAATTTTTAACTTAAATTAAATTTAGAAAAAATTAGAAAAAAAATTGTTGTTTAAGAAAAGTTTTTTTGATATTAAAAATGTTTCAAAAAATACAAAGAAAGAATTTCTTTTGAAAAATAATAAAATAATTTTATAGAATCAATATCTCTTAGCCCACTGACTAATTTGACTGTATTCAGTCGTCCTTTAATATCCATCAGCATATATATTCTGATATATATAAAATTATGTTTTATATATAATGCCCGTTTATGACTTATTCAAAGATCTCTCAGATAACTTGTTGCACTTATCATAACAAAATCAGAATACCCTCCCAGCAGCAGCTGTTTAAATTAAGTGAACAAATTCAATTTTAATGTCATTTATAACATATATATGTATATTATGAAATGCCGGAAATGCAAATGGACTGAAAAATTATTGACAAACATTTTGCGCGCGGTCAAAAACATTGCGAATTTTTAATAAATTTTTGTATTTACATATGTAAAATTTGTGCTCAGTTTTTTACTCGCTGCGAATGAGTCAAACTCTTAGCTTGAACCCGAAGATTCACATGCTGCGACTGAAATTAGCATAAAAATTCATTTTTAGTATCACGTTTGCCCTCGAAACATTGTTTTTGCTGCTTCTTCGAACTTTTTGATGTTTTCTTAATGAACTTTGTTTTTTTTTTTTTTTTTTTTTTTTTTTGTGGGCTATTCTTAGATTTTTTATGCTCGAAGAGACATTTCAGTTTGAAAACTTGTTTCTATCTTCTTCACCTTCTGTCGGTGCTTAAGTAATTTTTGAGTTCAGCTTAAAAACGAAAGCTCATAACAAACAAAAAAGGATATAAATAACTTTTTTAATATTTACTTGTTTGTTCCTTAGCTTGAGCTGTCTTAAAGCACTTGAACATTTTGTTTTTATTTTAATTTTAATATTTCTTTGCTTCAGTTTGCAGCTGGTTTTGATTGTTGTTGTTTGTGAAACACAAAGTTCAACCTTCATTTAATTTATTTGCACACGAAAAACATTTAGTTCTGACCGGATTTGGTTTGTTTTCAACTAAACACAACAATTAATCAAAACAAAAAAAAATAATAAAATTATGTATGTAAAAGACTCAAAAACAAAAACTTGCTTTAAGGCAGACTTGGAGAGTTCTTGGAAGGCGTTAACATTCTTAAGTGTGTGCGATGAGTCAAAGCTGTCGGCAGACAATTTGTCGTGCACTAGAGGCAGAAGTTAAAAAAAATTTTGTGTCAAATGAGTTTTTCTTTTTTTAATTTTAATTATGTTTTAAAAATGTCCAAAACTTATGCAAGGAAAAAGTGTTAAGAAAAATTACTTTATTTAAAAAAAAAACTTATGTAAAAAAAATATAAATTTAATAAATAAAAATACCTTTTAGATAAATTTGAAATTGATTTTAAAAATATATTTTAAAAAAATCAACAAATTAAATATATAACATAAATATCAAATAAGTCTTGATGTTAATCTTGATTTTCCTTATTATATTTATTTGAATCCAATTATATTATTTAATTAAATCATATTTTATATATTTAATTTAAAATATACTATTTTTCACTACATACTTACTTTTTCATATTTTATCTTTTTCTATTTAATTAATTATTTATTTGAAATTTGCCTTCAAAAAAGAAGAAATTTTAAAGCTTATCTTAAATGAAATTAATTGATTTCGGACATTTCCGGTCTAGACGAATACAATCCATGTATAAGCACATACTCGTTTATCAATTTTATTTATAGATTTTGTAAATCGGCTTTCGGATCAAAGCGCTATAAATACATATACGTTTATATATACGTGCTCTTATCAGAGTATGTGGCACGCTTACTTAGCATTGATTTAAAGTGTCATGATTTATATAGAAGAAATTATGAATACTATAATTTATATTGTTTTTTTTTTTCGTCGTGTTATTCATCCAAAGTTTTCCATGACGTTAAGTCACAAATCGAACGATCATGAGCATGCAAAGCCAATTAAAGCCTAAGATCAGCTTTACGAATTTGAAAAATTTGTTATTTTTTTAATATATATATAATTCTCGAGATAATCTTAAAAAATTGAAGAACATTGTGAAGGTCGTTGTGGAGGCTCCACTGCGGAAAGAATGTATAAAAACGGGTCTAAGAGCATTAGCATTTGACATTTTACAGTTAAACATATTCAGCTAATTATATAGATCTTCTTTTTTTAAATTTAATACAAAAAATATCCGCTAGACACTTGCCAGACTTTTGGAATATGTTGAACAAGTTTTGTGCGTTGAGATACAGGTCCGTTCACAACAAATAATGCGGCAGGTGGGCATGCCCAGGCTAGACAGGTGCTAGACATGCCATGCGATAAGCTAAGTGGAGGGGATCGGAGCGAATCTGGGCCGTACTTCCCATTGATAACGTCGACTGTCGAACGTTCTTTTTTTATTATTTAATTATAAGTAAGCTGCTTTCTCGGTCCACTTTGATTGGACGGAATGCAGTTAAAAGCGGCTTTTGTTGCCTGACATCAGCTTTAAACAAAATCAAGAAAGGGGCGGGCGGGGCGGGGGGGGGGGGGGGAGGCTGGCTACAAATTTATGCACACGCGCAAATTAAAGTTGGACGCCTCGGCGACCGACCCGAAGTTCAATGGCATTCCAAATTAATGCAGTTTGTTATTAATATAGTGTAAGTCAGTCGCAAGGCGTTGCCTCAAGCCAATAAGTTACAAGCGTAGGGGCATTAAAATAATAAATGTTAAATAAAAATAAATACGAAGAGTTTTTTATACTTAAGAGATACGACTTTTAAGGAATTATTGTAGATTTTACTATTATTAGATATTACTATTTTCTTATATATTTTTTTTAAATTACAATATATAATATATTTGTTTGTTTACTGCTTATTAAATCTGTCATAGAGACATACCATTGTATAATATTTTTAATGTAATTTATGGGAATTTCTAGAAAATCGTATATTATATATTGTAAAATTTCCCATAAACTACAAAAAACTCTTATACAAATGTAATATATCAGCTGAAAAACAAAGCAAAGTCAATAAGCTATAATCGGAGAAATAAAATAAAAAAGTGGAACCAGATATTAAGTGTAGTCAAACTTTTATTACGCTTAATATACGGTCATACTTTTCTGAGAATTGAGTGTACACTCAGTACACTCTACTCAACATCTCACAGAGTATTCAATCTCCGGCCAATTCCAGTTTCTCTTATCTCACACCTTCCGCCTTTTTCCTTGCGGCTCAATGCACTTTGGCAAAAAGTTCAGTCTTATTAACTAACGAGCTGGGAAAAAGAAAACGAAACAGCTTCGCAGCTTTGACAATGATAATCATCGTGTTAAATGAGTTTATCAGCATGTTAAATGCGCTTAACATGATGATAAAGTAACCGGCTGAATCAGCTAAAAGGAGAAATGTGTGTAATTTAATAGCCTTAATTTGTTAAGTTTTACGGGCTGCACCCACCTGGTTCGCGAGGCAAATCAGATTGATGTGCAATTTTTTATGGTTATTAACGCTGTATTGAGGTCAAATACTGACAGTTAGATTGCTAATGAGTTTTATCGCATCATTAATTAAGTTAATAAATGCGCTTATCGCCGAAGCAGCCCCAAAGCCCCGAGACATGTAATGAAAACAACGTATTACATCAGTCTTGTAAACAGCGCACGATAGTTCCAGGTACACTTATCTAAAGGCTCTTAAGCGAACAATATAAAAAATTATAATAAAATCATTCAAAAACAAGTTCATTGGAATGGCAAACCGGTTCGCACCGGCTCTCCTGATCTGCTTGGCAATGCGAACTTCCGATCCTCGATTTGTTTCCAAAGCTCCCCAGCATTCCTTATCAGCTGAGCTCTAGGAATTTTTCCATACACGTGCCTTCAGGTCAAATATAGAACGTCTTAATTTGTTGTATATATATTTCGTTGATAGATAATATTCAGACCACCCGAAAATTTGCTGAGATTTATTGTACTGGAAGGTTTTTGCGAATGACCTTCAGAAATTTGCCAGACTTTTAAGGAATTTAAAAATATATTATTTTAATTATATTTTTATTTTAAATTTATATTTTGTTTTTATGGAATTTCAATATTTTATTTATCAAGTTTGTGCTTGGGAGAAGTGCTGCCCATTTAGTTTTGCCAAAGTCGAAGTGCTGCCTATTTTTTATGGGATCTTCTTTTGAACTAGTTTGTGAAGTAGTATTAAAATTAAAATATAAAAACAATTTTTAAATATATTTATTTAATTATAAAATTAGTAAGAATACAAATTATACAATTAGAATTTTTAATTAATATTCAAATCTTCTTTGCTCTCTTTCAGATTTGCTATCATGCCGTCAAGTCTTGAATCTGCTGACTATGCTCGGCTTCATGCTGAACTATGCGCTGCGAGGTAAGTTTCCCATCCAAATCTATTTCCTAATACACACTAATCTCTTCAATCTCTCCCTTCTTAGTCAACCTAACCATTGCCATTGTGGACATGGTCATGCCCAATATCACAGCGCACATTGCAGGCAATGTAGGCAACAATACTCTGGCGGGGAGTGTCAACGGCACCACCAGCACCAGCAGCAGCAGCAGCAATGAGGGTATCCTGAGCAACGCCACCACCAGCGATGGCGTTGATGTGTACGAGGAGCGCTTTCCCTGGGACACATACCAGACCAACTTTGTGCTTGGCTGCTTCTTCTGGGGCTATGTCCTGACCGAGCTGCCCGGCGGTCGTCTGGCTGAGCTGATTGGCGGTCGTCGCGTCTTCGGCCATTCCATGCTCTGGGCCAGTCTGTTGACCCTGATAACGCCACTGGCGGCGCACATGAGCTACGTTATGCTGATTGTGGTGCGCGTGGCACTGGGCTTCATGCTGGGCGCCTCCTGGCCGGCCATACATCCCGTTGCCGCTGTCTGGATTCCGCCCATGGATCGCTCCAAGTTCATGTCCAACATGATGGGTGAGTAGCAGCAGAAGATTAGACTCTCCTTCATTTCCAATTAATATTCTCTCTCTCAACTCTACAGCCTCTTCGCTGGGCGCTGCCATTACGATGCCCATTTGCGGCTATTTGATCTCGGTGTGCGGCTGGGCTAGTGTCTTCTACCTGACGGGCGCTGTGGGTCTCTTGTGGTCCGTGTGCTGGTTCACATTTGTCTACGAGACGCCTGCCACTCATCCGCGCATCTCTGCAGAGGAGCGTCGCGAAATCGAGGAAGCTATCGGCACATCCACCTCCAAGAAGCGCCCCAGTTATGTGCCCTGGGGCCAGCTGCTCTGCTCGCCCGCTGTCTGGGCTATCATAATAACCCACGGCCTGTCCGTCTTCGGCTTCTTCACGGTCATCAATCAGCTGCCCACGTTTATGTCCAAGATTCTGCACTTTGACATCAAGAAGGTGAGCTTTGGAGGATTACTTTATACAGTTTTAATTTGATTTTAATGTGAATTTCGTTTCTTGCAGAATGGTTTGTTCTCCTCGCTGCCCTATCTGGGCAAATACGTGATGGCTGTGGCCTCCTCCTATCTGGCCGATCATCTGCGTCAGAAGGGCACCTTGAGCACGACGGCAACGCGCAAGCTCTTCACGACTTTCGGTGGGTTTCTAGTGGCTATGATATGGTCTTCTACAAAGTCTAATCCTCTCCTGCTCTTCAACTCGAACATAAATCTCATTTGATTCCCATTTACAGCTCTCGTTACGCCTGGTCTGCTGATGACAGCTCAGGTCTTCCTGGGCATGGATGCTACCTGGTCTGTGGCCATCTTCACGCTCGCCCTGTTCGCCCATGGCGCTGTTACCGCTGGCTATTTGGGCAACGGCCTGGACATTGCGCCCAACTTCAGCGGCACCATTTTCGGCATGGCCAACTCCCTCTCCTCCTTCGGCGGCTTTCTGTCCACTTGGATGGTCGGCGCGCTGACCTTTGATAATGTAAGTCAACTAAAATAATATCAAATGAATTTAAACTAATTATATAAACTATATGTTTAGCCTTCGTTCCATCAATGGCAAATCGTATTTTGGATTTTGGCCGGCACCTACATCTCGGCGGCCATTGTCTTTGCTATCCTGGGCACTGGCGAGCTGCAGTCCTGGAACAATCCACCAGAGCGCAAAAAGATCGGCGATGTCGCCCAGGAGGAGGGCATGCCGCTCAAGAACGAGAAGTAATCGAAAGATTACATTCGAGTTGGGCCTAGAGAAAAACCCACCACATCCAAGCACAAGTTATAGTAGTTTCTACCGCACAAGATTGAGATTTACAGACATACACAGAATTTCCACTTTCATAAAATTGTATACTAAAAAAACTGGAAGACATTAGTTTGTAGCCAAGCTGTAAAGATTATATATACATATATATATATATATATATATATATATATATATATATATATATATATATATATATATATATATATATATATATATATATATATATATATATATATATATACATATATACAGAATATTATATACGGAAAATGGCATGCCCATGTAGCCAGAATAAGTAATATTTACTTAAGACTTAAATGTTTACAGCTCACATGCATTAAATTGTAGGCGTGGCGATTTAGCAAATATTTTTTATTGCTATTAGGCCGCAAAATTATTCTAATTACACCTATGTATATAATTTAATGATTGTCTGTATACTGTTCATGGCGTGCGCAGAAATTCCAAAAGCTCTTTTAAGTGTACAAAAGTAAATTGATAGAAAAACAAATGGAATTCCTGTGCACAAAATGTTCCATTAAATTAGTTAAGTAGACTCTTTTGCATACATATGTACTCGTATTAGCTAATTATATTATATGCATACTTAAGCTAAATCTATTATTTCATGTATACTTTTATTATTTATGCAATTTATTTATAGATTCTTTTCTAAATTCATAATAAAGTTTATCACAGACAAGAATAGCAGTTTTCAAATTTGAATTTCGATTAAGGCGGCTGTAAGAGAGATAAAACATCGATACATTGCATAAAGCTGCTCTTGGAATGAAACTATCGATTTATTGAATGTCTTTAAGTAAAGTTCACCAAACGTTGAATTGTTGGAGAACAGCTGTTCTATGCTCCTTTCAAAGAGTTCACGATAGTCAAAGTCCATCACCGCAATTTTGTTATCGTATCTTCGGCGACTCTTTTTGAATTTAAAGAAAATGGAGTTTTAATGTATTTGCTTAAAAAAGGCTGAGTGAAATATTTGTAAACAAATTTTTAATCAACATTTTAACATTTGGTTTTATCTTTTCGTTGAAACCAATATATCCAAATAAATCACAAATAAATAAATACTTTCTTGTGAAATAAGTATTATATTATAAATATAGCTATAATTTAAGTATCTTCTATTCATTTTATTTTATTTTTTTATTTAAATTTTAATTGGTGTACGCTGCACGTCAGAAAGCTCAATGCTATAAATCCATGATACTTGATCAAGCCTCGCATATTTTTCACCAGCAGGGTCACTAATGACGTCATAAACTACACTCGCGTTTCTTGTTGCCTCTTCCATTGTCGCTCAGCTGGTTTGACAGCCCCCACTCTCGTGCTCACCCACTCACTCTCTCACTGCCACACTCATGCTTTTCGTTTTGGACAACATTCATATCAGACCACGAACTGAAGCCAATTGAAAAGCAAATCATCAACGCAGCCGATAGCTAAAACATTTACGATGAAGGGATGACGTGCAGTCGAAACTAAGCAACTTGAGCAGGCAGGCAGGTAAGTAAGTGAGTAGAGTAGGTG
This sequence comes from Drosophila paranaensis, assembly GCA_035047545.1. Lineage (NCBI taxonomy): Eukaryota > Metazoa > Arthropoda > Insecta > Diptera > Drosophilidae > Drosophila > Drosophila paranaensis. Next base: position 10,694,506 of record JAWNPL010000153.1, read on the forward strand.
GGGTAGTGTGTGCAATGTGCCGTTTTATAGCCGAATGTAATAGAAAGCCACGCTGTCTGTGCAGTGGCCGTGTGTGTGTGTAAGGAGGGTGCGCGTCGCGACTTGACATTGAAAAGTTAATTGCATTAGATGTCTAGAGAAATGTCTATTGGGTTGCCTTTTTTTGCAAGCCACGCACAAACATACAATAGACCGACCAAGAGAAAGAAAGAGAGAGAGAGAGAGAGCGCGAGAAAGCGTGGATGAGAGCGCACCAGCAGCATCCCAGGCCTGAGCGTTGTGGATTTTGTAGTTGGCGTAAAAGCGCTTACAATAGCAACAATTTCGCACGCACACAATCGCAAACATGCATATATGTGTGTGTATGTATGTGTACAAATAAATAACTAGCCTTGTATGCACGCTGGCACGTTCTCTCAATGCTCACACTCTCACACACACACGCACACACACACACACTCTCTCTCTCTCTCTATCTATTGCTTGCGCTTGTTTTGTCAATTCTCCAAAAACGCGTCGCGTGCTCTAACAAACACCTACCACCCCAACCAGCGCGCCTGTCGCTGCCGCCGCAGCCGCTGCTGCCGTCGCTGTTGGATTGTAGTACAAAGCAGCAGCAGCAGCCCCATTCATCGTTCGACACTCGCTGCTGCTGCTGCTGTTTTGTTGTCCAGTGTCCGGATCATAGTTTTTGATTCGCATTTCGCAAGCTTCCACCAATCCACTCACCCACCCACCCACGCATCCAGGGAAAACAACCAATTCTAATTTTGCATAATTGTGTCTGGAAAAAGTAATTCAAGTAAGTTGGAAAATTTTTGTTTGATATATTTGCCAAACGCTTTCGCGTGCAGCACGCTTTGCGGCCTCTGTACATGTATGTGTGTGTGTGTGTGTGTAAAAAAAGTGTAAAGAAATCCTTGCGAAGTTGCAAGCCAAATGCTAAATTTAGATCTGAAGCCAACAAGGCTGCAACACGCAGTCGCTGCTGGTGTTGCCTGGCGGCCCCCCACAGCCACAACACCCACACCACAAAGCGTATATGCATATATGCATACGTCAGACTCAGTCTCTCTCGCTCGCTCACTGCGTGAGGCGCTGTGCATAAGTGCACGCGTGTGCGTATGTGTGTGTGTGTACAGTATGAATGGAACAAAAGTACTTGGCGACCCAACAGCGACAGCAACAGCAGCAACATCAATGCGGAATCGATAGTCAGACGACGACATGGTCGAGCAGTAGGAGGTGAGCGCAGCTCTGCTCCGGATAAAACGTTGGCTGCAAAGACGTTTACGTTTTACTGTCGTGCGCTCTCCTCCACTGCACTTGTCACTGTGCCTCTGTATGTGTGCGTGTCTGTGCGTGTGTGTGTATGTGTGTGTGTGTGTGTGCCTGTGCTCGTGTGGCACGTAGACTTGAGCGTAGTATTTTCCGCGTAAATTGAAAGCAAATTGAATGTGAATCGAAACGTGCTGGCTACGAAAGCCAATCGAACATGTCATCCATATTTGTGCCCATCTCTCTTTTCATTTCGTGTTTCCACATTTTTCTTTGCAAATCATTTTTGTTTTATATCAACTTTCGCACGCTTTGGTATTTTTCTCTTGTTGCTTTTTTTTTTTTTGTTGCATTGCTCCTCGCTGGCTGCCATTACTACCGACCGCTGTCGCTGCTGCCGCTGCTTCTTCTTCTGCCCATAAATACTATGTACTACGAGCATGCTGCTGCTAACTCGCTGCATTTCCACAACCGAAGCCCAGTCGAAGACGCACGAAGTGGCACGAGTTGTGCGCGCATGTTTGGCCCCTAGTCCACACTCCGCAGCCCTAGTCACACACACACACATGCACACAGACAAACCCAGCCAGTCAACCAGTGCAAAAAGCACACACACACACACACATACACGTACAGAAATTGCAAGTGAGAGCGCAGCGCGACAGCAGCCTCTGTCGGAGCAGAGCTCCAGCGCCAGCGCAGAGATTTTTTGGCCATAATTTTTCAGTTTGAGCGCAGCGCTAGCCGGTGACGGGTGATGATAGTAATACGTAGTAGTAATAAGTCGGCGAGCCGAAAAGTCTGCCATAGAGAGAATTGCAGCAACTGAACAAAAAATGCAACTGCTTGCAAACGTTGTGCAAAGCAAGTGACAAAGCAACAAAACAAAAGTGAATCAATATCAAGTCTCAGCCATAAGTCAGCAGCCATATTACTACTATTTTACTATTAGCCAGAACTGCTTTCCTGTTATTCGTTTTTTTTTTTTTTTTGCACTGCTGCCGAGTGCTGTCTGGTCGTGGGATCCTGTTGAAGAACTTTTGCTTCCGCAAATACGAGAGGCCGAAAATCGATAATTTCGTGCTGTATAAGTTACGGCGAAAGGTGCGCGCTCGCTCGGCTCGGCTTGGTTCGGTTCAGTTCGGTTCGGTTCGGCTCTTGGCACGAATCAACATATATATATGTAAAGTGGCAACCTTCTTCTTCTTCTTTGCTTTTGTTGTTGCTGTGGGTGGTGCAAAGCAGTGTAGATTACAACAAAACGCCGCGCATGAAACGTGATTGAAATTATTGCACAAAAAGGAAACGGCGCTTACACGCGCCAAACAGGCGCGCGTAGGCGGCAACAGTGAACGAACGAGAAAGACAGAGAGACACAGACAGAGAGTGAGAGAGAGAGAGAGAGAGAGAGCGGGTTAGCGTAAGCAAGTGAGTGAGCGCACATTCGGGCTCTCGCGTAAATCAGGAAGCAAAGTAAAGCAAAAAATAACAAACAAAAATACATACACTGATGGCGAATAAATAGAAACCGAAAACGAGTGTAAAACGTAACAGCACAAAAAGTACTAGCATGTAGTAATAGTAGTAGGAATTAGAGTGAGAGGACCCCACGGACACCCAAACATACACACACACATTCACAAACGTGCAAGAGCTGGCAGAAAGGGGGCGTCGCAGTCGCAATCGCAGCCGCAGCTGACGTCGACGTTGTCGTCGTAGTAAGTTTTTCTGTGTTGTTGTGGGTGCAGCGTCGCGTAAACACGAACGTATGTGTCGACTTGTATGTGTATAAGTGTGCTCTAGTACGCTCGTGTGCGTGTGCGTGTGGAATGTGTAATAAATAAAACAAAGCACACAGCAAAAAATCATGATAAAGTTTGTCAGGCACAAAAATCGCGAGAATTCATTAAAGGCATCGAAAAATTTTCTGCGTAAAAAGGTGGGCGCTATACGCACAAATAAATACACACAAAAATAAATAATAATAAAATGAAATTGTTTAATAATTTTTGTTTTTTGATGTGCTTGCAGCGTGAATCGAATGACTCTGGCACCGAATCTGATGGTGAACTCCTCGATGTGGAAAACAAACGTCACTTAGACGTGGATATGGAAACTAGTAAGCAAATAAATAAGAATCAAATTAGGATAGAGATGCTCACTTCGAAATAAGAGCAACAAATCTTATCGATATCAATATCGATTTGCATTTGTTTATGTTACAAAGAAAGAAGACAATACGAATTTTATTTATTCTTTGCTCGTAATCACGAGCTATAATCTAAACTTAACAAATTTCTTATCTAATTACATAAATAACATATTTTGAATAATCTTTATCAATCTTAGAACTCACAATTAACTTTGTTGTTTTTTGATATCGATATATATATATTTTGAGTATCATAGCTAATTGCTTTGTGTCATGCACAATTTCATTAACTAATTTGCGATGATTGTCAAATTTGGAAGTGCAATCGATAACTTGTAGCTATCAAATGTACTGTTATATTATTTCATTAACTGACTTCTTGCTTTACTAACTTTCAACAGGTTTGAGTTCCTGTACGGATGCTAACTCACCTACTACCGATACTGCATGCTCGTCCGAGTCGTCTGCGATCGCTGCTGCTGCAATGATGTGTCACCATCAGACATCGTCGTCGTCATCTTGCGCCCATCTCATGTACGATCAGCATAGTTCGGAGGAGGAGCTGGAGGTGATCAATGGGCCGTCAGCGGTAGCCGCTGCCGAGGCAGCTGCAGCGGCGGCGGCGGCGCTCACAGCAACAATCGCCAGCGGCGGCACAGCGGCATCGTCGTCCAGTTTATCGCGCCTATCGAATCGGGGCTGCAGCTCATCCCTGGACACGGAGGCGCCATACGATGAGCGTGCAACCACATCATCCAATTCGAAGCGTTCCAGCTCGACGCTGATGGTTGAGAATCGCAAGCGCTCGCTGGCCCACAGCTCCGATGATGAGGTGCGAGTGAGATGGAGGACATGAAGTGTAACGAGTAGAAAGTAACGGATATTTTTTAAAAAATTTCTTACAGTTGCGCAACTCGCTGGAGCCGATATTGACGCCCGTGAATTTTCGCACATCGCCGCCATTGGAGGCATTTAAGCCAAATCGTAGCCATATGATGTTCCGCTCCACAACGCCACTGATATTATCGGAGGCCAGATGTGGCATCGAAAATATTAAATTATGTGATAATAGTGTAAATGAGGAGAACGGCGACGGCAACAACAGCAACAACAACAGCAGCAGCAAATGCGCCAAACTTGGAGCTGGCAACGAGGGCAACGAGAACGAGCCGAGCGTGATTAAGGCCTGCAGCAGTTCGCTGAAGATGAGCAACAGTTCGCATCACATTTACCAGCCGCAGCCCAAATATAGTTTCCATTACAATAGCTCGAGAAGCAGTCCGGCCTCCACAACCGGCTTGGATATGGAGGTGCGTTCGGTTAGTCCGCCCGCGAAATTATTTCATTGCGAGATTTCGCCGCGTCGTCGTCCCAGCAATAATGTTGCCAGCGGCGCAGCAGCAGCAGCAACAGTTGGTGCCAGCGGCGATGTTACTGTTGTTGCCGCCACACAGAGACTGCAGCGACCCCATAGGCCGTGTTTAGATTTTGATAAGATGCAGCAAGTGAGTCTCTAATGCAGAGCGCGCTAACAGCGAATTAAAAGGAAAAGGCAAATCAAAGACTTTTTATACAAACAACAACAACAACAAACCATCAACAACAACAACTGCTAACTGTAAAAACGTACCTATGCAGCCAGTGTTGATTAACGCGCACTGGCACCACAATTAGGCGCACACAACAACCGGAGAGAGAGAGGGAGAGAGCGAGAGCGAGAGAGAAGCAGGCGGACAGCAGACATACAATAGACAAAAGACAAACAACAAACAGCAGCAACAAGAGTAATATCATCAAATCAAATTATGTAAAGCTACAAATAATTCAAGTTTTAAAACAGACAACAAAAATATGCTAAAAGAACTCAACAACTAAACAATAGAAGCAGCTATTTTTTCACAATTTTAAAACAAACAACAAATAATAAGAAATAAAATAAACTAAAACAAAACAAAATAAAGCAGCAGAAAAAACAAATCCTGGTAAAAATGGCAAAGTTTAGATATATATATATATATAACTATATATATATACATATATATGTTTGTAGAACTGTAAATATTGTATTTGTGTGCAGCAAGGAGGAGGGCGAGCGGAGGCGAAAGCATTTTGAAAATTGGCTAAAGCTACATTTGTTAGCAAGTATTTTAATATTTTTAAATGTGTTTGCAGTCAGACAAACTAAAACAAATATAAAAATAAATATTAAAAAAAAAAAAACAAAAAGAAATTGTGGTGTGATTGTAGAACGAAGACTCAAAAAAAAAATATTGAAAAAATGCAAAAAAAAAAAAATTAAAATTATATTTCTATAAAAATTGTGTAAAATGCAAAGCAAAAAAAAAAAACGATTTAAGAAGCAGCAAATGTGAGCAGAGCAGATCAGGCAAAAAAAAAAGAAGAAGAGAGAAAATAGCGTAGCAAACACTGGGGACAAACAGAACACAGCAACAGGCAACAATAGCAACAGAAAACAGCAGAAAAACAAAAAATAAAATAATGAAAAATAAAAAAAAAAAACATTTTTGTATGCAAAAAACTAAGTTTGGCAGTTAAAAAAAAATACAGTTGAATATGTGTTGAATGTACAAGATTAAATAGCAAGCTATTTTATAAAAAATATAAACAAAAAAAAACTAAAAAAAATTAATACACAAAAAAAAAACAAGATATAAGAAATACCAAAAAGCTGCCAACACAAGAAACAAATAAGGATTTTTGGTTGATTGATAATTGATTGATTGAGCTAAACGCAACAAAATAGTCAAAGAATAATACAAATTAATTGGCGAAAGAAACATTTATGTGTATTAGTAAAGCAGCATTAACTTTTCTTTAACAATTTAAGCAAAGAAGAAAAACAAAAAAACAAAACCAAAAACCCAAAAAAATAAACCCAATATTAAATTTAAAAAATCACAAAAAACAGTAAATTTTTGTGTGCAACCATAGCAAAGAAGCAGAACATACATTTTTAAGTACAGCATATTAAATATTAAAAACAAAAAGAAACCGAAGAAAATATTCAAAGCAAAAGTAAAAACTAATTTAAATCATATTCAGCAAGCAAAACATTTCTGTTTCAAATCCAAAAAGTAGTCACAATAATCACATATGCCCTACCAACTACCCAACACACACACACACACACACACACACACACACACACACACACATCACATACACTGAGAGAACAGAGAGAAACCTACCAGATACGCATAATCCACACCACCAAAAAACAAAAGAAAAATAAAAACTATAATGAATCCATCAAAGATCGAGCAAGATTAGAGTCAAGCGAGGTACTAGGCAAGCCGATTTCATCATTTTTTAAATTTAACAAAAGAGAAAAAAAACGAGACCCAAGAAATTATATTATATATACATCTATATATATATATACATATATATATATATGGAGAATGGCAGATATCATGGACTGAGCGTATGTTAGAAGAGAGCAAAGTGAAGCAACCGATACTAGGTTCTAGTTTTTAAGTTCAAAGTGAAAGGCAAATTGTGAAAGAAAAACAAAAGAAACAAGCACACAAATCGAGAGGAAGATGGATAAGAGTAAGAAGAAGAAGAAGAAGAGTTGAGTTATGTTGAATATTTTTGAAACACAAATGAAAACCAAGTTAAGTTGTAAACAAAATACAAAGATTTCATTGTGGCCTGTGGGGGGCAGCGACGTGGCCCCAAGGCACTTGTGTTGTACATAGTTACATTAATAATTACGATATATATATATATGCAGATATATATATATACAAATATATGTGTGTATAAAATTACTCATTAAACAAGATGAATGGTAAAAAAAACAACCTTAAGAATTAAGTCGATGAACGGTACAAGTGCAAAAAGAAAAAAAAATGAAGGAGAACGAAGAAAGAATTATTGAAAAAGAAAACAAAAAACGAAGATGATGAAAAATAATAAAGAAATGCTCTGCAATAGTAAGCGAAAAAAAAAGAATTTGCAAATTGAGTTTTCTTTCGGAACACGCTTAACGGTAAATATAAATGTTATCGATTAATCGAACCGTTACATTTCCAACTTTATTGAAGCCTTATCGAAACTTGTTTCTATATATATTTTTTAACATTTTGTTCTGGTCTGTTCGATCAACTCTATACCTCTATGGATTCCTCTAAGGCTAAGCGCTACTTATCCTAATTGAATTCGTTATTTTAGTATTCCTTAACTATATACATTGTACAGACGCGTCACGCTAATACTATTTGCGTAGAAACCTTTTGGCATTTGGCTATAAGCCTAAAATCTCCTGCTCAGCGTCGCCGCACAGGGCATCAGACTTGTTTTTGATGATCGCCTCGACATCCTCGTCCTCGATTTGCTTTAGTTTGTTGCGCTTCTTTGTCGGTGACTCCGACGCCGTTTGACGCAACCGCGCCGGCAGGTGTATGCGTGAGTGACGCTTCAAGTCGCCGGACACGCGAAACTTCTTGTCGCATACGGTGCACGAGTACGGCTTCTCGCCCGTGTGCACTTTGGTGTGGGCCAACAGATAGGAGCTGGCACGAAACGTTTTCGTACAGTATTGGCACGCGTAGTTCCGTTCGCTGGTGTGGATGCGCCGATGCAGCACGAGGGAGTACTTCCGGGAGAAACTCTTGCCGCAATATTCGCACATGTGCGCCTTCACCTCGCTGTGCCGCGAGATGAAGTGGTATTTGAGATCGCCCCACTGCCGGAACTTGAAGTCGCATTTCTCACACTTGTACGGCTTTACGCCGGAATCTGGAATAATATATATATATATATATATATATATATATATATATATATATATATATATATATATATATATATATAAATAATATCCTTATATGAATTGCTCTACAGAACTTACGTGTGCGTTCGTGTGCCTTGAGCGCACTCTGTGTGTAGAAGGATCGTTCGCAGGTGTTGCACGGATATGCGCGCTCCTTGGTGTGCGTATATTGATGATACTTGAGCGCATTGTATGAATTGAAGTCCCGAGCGCAAGTCTCGCAGTGAAACTTCCGTTTGGCATCGCTTGGCTCATCCAGCGGCGCTTTGTCCGCATCCATCAGATAGCTGTCCGCATTGTCGTCGTTGATGTCTGTGGCTGCAGGCGAGGAGTTGGCGCTGCCTGTGGGCGCAGTGGTGTCCACATCCTCCAGCTTGAAGGATTCACTGAGCATTAGAGGCGAACGCTGCAGCTGCTCGATGGTGGAGCCAGCGTTGGGCGTGGGCGAACGCGTTGGTGAAGGTATTGAGCTCACGGTCGAGGCTGTCATGGCAACCGCTGCTGCTGCCGCCGCTTCTGCTGCAGCTATGGCTTCAATGTAGCTCTTCTTGTGACCCATTTCCAATTTGGGTTGAGAGGATTGCTTGAGGAAACTGAGTGTCATGTGCTCATCTGGCGGATGCTCTTCCAGGTGAGCGCTTTTATGGCTCATCTCCAGCTTGGGCTGTGACGATTGCTTCAGGAAATTCAATGTCATCTCATCTTGAGGATGCTCTTCCAGGTGACTTGTCGTCTTGAGCAGCGACGTAGCCGGTGGAGTAGGTGCTGTTGGAGGCGGTGCCGGCGGCGGCTCACCCGGCAGCAGCAGCCCCGAGAAGGCAATGTCACTGAAGTTGTTGTTGAACCAGGGCGCATCGCAGGTATCCTCCACGGAGACCTTGTCTACTACGTTACGTATGCCTTCCAGCATATCTTCCGTATCGCTGAACTCCACATCGTCCACAACGGGCACAGCATTCGCTGCAGCTGTGTTCGCAGCTCCACCGGGCGTCAGTTTGTCGTCGGCTTTGTGCAGCGACATGGCATCCGCGTGTATGGCCATATTGACGCCCACATCGTTCACCACATCGTCGTCCACATGGCTAATGTTGTGAAAGTTCTCAAAGTTCAGCTGCACATCCTGGAACACCTGATCCAACTTGGCCTGCTCCTGCTGCAGCTGGAAAGGAAATGGGAGTGAGATCTTGGACAAGCTTAGAGGTAGAGGTGGATACACTCCAACTTAATCATCTTACTGCATAGTCCACTGGGTCACCTGGCCTTCGTCTTGCTTACCTTATCCTGCGCAGACAAGCCGCACATGTCCAGCGGCTCCTTCTGTTGCTGCTGTTGCACCTGCTGTTGCTGTTGCTGCACTTGCTGTTGTTCCATCTGCACCTGCTGCTGCTGTGACACATCCAGTCTCTGCTGCATGCTGCCCGGATCGTAGTGCTCCTTGAGATGGGCATAAAATTCGATTTGTGTGTGCACCGCATAGCCGCAGATCTCGCAGCTATAGTTGGCCACTGTGGACACGACGTGCTGATGCTTGTGCTGCTCCAGCTCGGCCTCCATCAGGCCACACACGGAGCCCTTGAGCTTGCGCGAGATTCGCTTCTTGTGGGGCAGCACCTTCCGAGCGTTCGTTACGGATGCATTGTGGGCATAGAGCAGGTCGTCGCTATGCAGCGCTGCGTTGACATCAATGGGCACCGTCGGCTCAATGGCCAGTGCGGGAAACGTGGGCTGTGGCACCTGCTGGGGTACCACATTATCGCTGCCGCCAGCTGTGGCAGTTGCAGCAGCATCCGCTCGATCCAGGAAGCTACTGTTGAGTGTGAGAAACTCCACGTCCGTATCTTTGACATAGTTGTTAGGCGCGCGTTCAGGTGAGGCGGGCACTGCATCTGTGCGCGTTCCATTCGGCTCCTCGACAACATGTTTGTTGACAAACTGGAAGATCGTATTGTGGAAATTGAGCTCCGGCGGGGTTAGCGTATGCTTCTCCACATAGCCGCCGCTGTTGGTGTTGCTGTGGTGCGCCGTGGTGCTGAGATTGGTGGGTCCTTCAGTTTTGGGAAACACGCCCGTATGGTCCATGAGATCCATCATAAAGTTGTTGTGCATCAGGTCCGTTGCCAGCAGAGTCTGTGGGTTGGTTTGAAATACATATTAAAACTCTTATTGCTTGTGGTGAGAGTGGCTTACGTGGTCGATGAACTGTTGTGTGTCCACTTCTTTGCGCTCCATTTTGTACGTTTCACACACAAATGCATTAAAATTAAAAACAACTTTTGAACTGGGCAAGAAAAATCTAAATTGCAAAAACGAAACAGCTGTTCAGCGACTATCGCTTAGAGTTGGGCGCGTGCCGTGAATCGATAGACGGTTATCGGACGGCTGTATCGAGGATAAAAGTGCAGTATCTTTTAAGTGCATAATAAATGTGCCTAAAAATAGTGCTGTAAAGTGTTTGAATGTGATTATGGTGTATGGGCAGCACTTTTATAAGGCGCGTGAATTGAATTTATTTGAAAAAACATTTGAGTGCTGAAAATGTATTTGAGGGTCAGTTTGATGAATAAAGTTGTTTTTAAATTAATTTATATTATATATTGAATTGAAAACAACAAAATTTTTAGTTAAGTTGAAAATTTAAAATATATATATATATTTGATAGCTTCTATTAGAGTTTATAGACTTCTCTTGGTATCTGTCACTTTTGCTAAGTTCACGAATTTGCTGGCTCTGCTAGGACTCTCCGATAGATAGATTCTCACACCTTATCGCGGGAGCAGTTCTAATGTAAAAGTCATTGCTCAGTCGGCGGCGGCATCAACTTAGTGCAGATCAAAGCGCATTATGCCGACCCACATATACACAATCTTCAGTTGAAATTGCTGCCCGGAATTGCATGTCAAACAGTTTCGATGATGGATTTGGATCTGTTATTGTTATGATTCGAATGAATTCGAATGCGTAATTGCCTCGCACAATGCCTAAACAAGCCACAAGCTGCTGCTGCTGCTGCTGCTGGCCGTCGTTTATTTATTATCGTTAAGCGCCCAACTGGAGGCGTTCGATATATCCACGAGCAGATCAAAAGATTTACACCACATTTACAATAAATTGTTTAATAATTGTTTATTAAACATTAAAAGACTTAGCCCAAATATTAAGCAGCCGCTGCCAGCGCATAAAGTCTACAAAATAAAGTACATAAAATTTTATTCGTTTCCAGCCAACGTGAAACCATATGGCGCACAACCACCGACTGACGACGATGCGCTAAGCCCTCTGATCCATTTACCATAAATATGTTGATATATCACAGCGCAGGATTAGCTTCCTGTGCGCGACCATATGGAGCCGAATCGGGGCAGTCGTCGAGCGGCTTATGGAGTCTGCAGTCGCGGCTCCCGCTTGACACTTCACCATTTCAAATATATGAAGTGTTAATTTGTGAAATGAAATTGGAATGTTTATTGTTATGCTTCTTGAGTTTTATGTGGCTGCCAATTGGTGCTTGTGGTCGCCTAATCCCCATTGAGGGGGCAAGTCTAAGGGGTGAGAGTGGAGTCTATACTGTATATACCCTACACATATCTCTATCTATATACCTAACGGCATTCGGAGTATGTAGAATTTTTGGCTGTCTGATTGATTGACTCAATCTTAGATTGACGCATTGATTGACTGATTGAATAATAAAATTGACTGACTCATTAAAAGACTTGCTGACTGATTGATTGATTAACTAACTGACTGATGACTGATGGATTGACTTACTCATTGATTGAAAACTTAACAAACTAACTATCTGAAAATCTGACTTACAATTAGCTGATTGCCAGATTGACTAACTCAGTAAAAGAATGATTGACTGATTGAAATATTGATTGATTGATTGATTAAATTAGCAGCCTGCTATCGCATTATTCCCTAACTGTTTAAAAAGTTAAATGATTGACCGATTGATTGAAAGTCTAACTGTTTAACTATCTGATAGAGTGATTGATTGAGTGATTGATGGAGTTGTTCTCTTAGGCAACAACTGATTGATTAAGATAAGGACAAGCTGAGTGATCGTCTGGTTGGTTAAAACTCTGATTAAAAGGCAAACTAATCTAGTGATAAACCTTTTCTACATACTTCAATCAGAACTAATCTAGTGATAAACCTTTTCTACATACTTCAATCACAAGTAAATTTCTCATCAAATTTCATTACCCCCCAACCAGCACTTTCTCTAAATGTTTATTTCCTTAGCTCTGCCATGCCTAAAACTTTAATCCAATAATTCGCAGATGTTTTTCCTCTTCTTATTCTTCTTCTTCTTTTTGTTCTTAGTTTATTATTTTTATTAGTTTTCGGCTTTATATTTCGATATTTTGTAGCGCATCAATATTATCTTTTCATTAGAGCAATGCAAATAGATTTTCAAAAATTTGGTGAACGCCCACAGCTGCACCGATTCGCTACCTGATCCAGCCACAAATATATACATGCATATATATAAATATATTTATATAGACTTTTTCACTTCTGTTTATTTTCGCTTGGTTTCGGACATTTCTTTTTGGTTTCTCGATTTTTCGGTTTTTGTTTTGCGGCTGCCGCAAAAGGTGTGTTTGCTTGCAGTCGAGTTTGTTTTCGGTTTGACTGAATGCCATTCAATCTAAATAAATAATATGTGCTCACAAATATTTTCGACAAATATTTATCATAGAGCTTCCTTTTCGAAGCACAAAGGTAAATAACCTGCGTGGATAATTAAAAAAAGGGAAACAAATTGTTTAAAAATTTGAGTTTTTGTTGGCATTTATTATTTGTAATATTTGTATATAGAAATTGTATTATGAGATCTTTTTTCTCAAGAAATATGTTCGCTTTCCCATAGAGATTTTGTTTGCATTTCAATTCAAATTCGATTTGTTGGCTAAAAAGATATGTATATACTTAATCTATAGCTCTATAGATGTTCTTAAATATAAACATTTATAAATCACAAATATTTATATCCATTAAATTTAAGAATCTAGCGCATAATCATTCTACATTCACTTCTATTTTCTTTTTTAAAGGGTATTTCAAATATTTACTCCCCTTAAAATATTAATATTATGTAAGGAGAAGACTTCTTACGAATAATTTTCGAAATCTGCATCAAGCAATAGTTCAATTCACATTTATTTAAAGTTATATCATATTTATTTTAAAATTGTAAAATTATTATAAATTTGTATTTAAAATTGGTAAGAGTTTGTCAAACTTTTATTTTTATAATTTTCAATGATTTTATAATTTGAAATAATTTTATTATTATTAAATTTTTTCCGATTTTTTTCAAGTTTTGAAATTTTTTTTCAATTATTTTCAATTTTGTTTTCACATTTTTTTTAATAATTTCAAATATGTTAAAATTTTGCAGATTTTTCTCTATTTTTAATACATTTTTGAAAAATGTTCAAGTTGTTATTTAGTCTTCTCAAACTTTGAAAATATTTAAAATATGTTTATTTATATATATTTTATTTATTATTTAATTTTTAAACACATTTTTTAGCTTTTCTAGTAAAATCTTCAACTAATGTGCATTTTCTCTCTCATTAAAGATATCTTAACGAATCCCAACTAGGCTAAAACTGCAAAATCTATACAATATATATTTTTTTGTTTGCCTGCACCAAATTTGCTGAAAAACATTTTTGCCAGCTCGTTAGAAAGTTTGCGCGACACAAAAAAAACCCTGGAAAAAAGGAAACATTTCTGATTTTCTGTTTTTTTTTTTTTTGCCACTAGACAATACATAATGACATTATTATTATAAGCGTGCTTTTTTGTGGATACAACAAGAGCAGCATATAAGACGAGGGGGAGAAAGTATAGAAAATAATAAAGAGAGCACATGACATAGGATGGGTTTGGGCTGAACTGGGCTGTGCTGGGCTGGGCTGGAGGACTTGGACCGCCAAAGGAGCGTGGCGCAGGAAGCACGAAAGTGTCGCAAGTGCCTTCTTTTGTTCTTCGTCACGTTCTGCGGTGCACTCGCCAGCAAAGTAAAGTAAGCAACGCAATGGCACAAAACCACCTAACAACAACATATATAGAGAAACGAGTGAGTTGTGGCTGGAGGTGACAGGCGGGGGATACCCTGGAGAGAGAGTGGGAGATGGAGTGAAAAGGAAATTACAAGTTGCCCAAGATATATCTATGTTAAATGTATGCATATTTAATAAATATATTAAGTAGGTATGTTTATGCAGATCGAGCTATGTAGATAGAGAGATCGAGGTATTTTTGAGTTACTTACTATATAAGGCATAAATGTAGTAGATAGATCGAGTGTATAACTGGTAGAGCTAATGAAGGAATAAGATAGTATCTTGATCAAGAATATATTTATATAATTTTTTGTTACTCTTTATCTTTTTCCACAGTCTTAGCCCATCTCAAACTGTACCCCAACACAGCCTCTATATGCCCACTTCAAGTGCTTACAGGGTATAACAATCTATCGAAGCGTTGCCTCGAAGAGGAAGCGGAAACAGCCACAATAACAACAAGAGAAGAGGAACAACAACAATAATAATAACAACAACAACGACGACGACGGCAGTAACAGGACGAGCTGTGGAGCAGGTCTCTCTCTCTCTCTCTCTCCCTCCGCGTTCGATCCTTGAAGAGTTTATTCAAAAAATTTGTTTTTGCTGCTGCCCTCACGAGTTTCGTTGGTTTGTTGCTTGCGGGCGCAAATTACAAAACAAAAGCTGTAAAATGTAACAAAAATGCAAAAACAAACAGCAACAACGAGACGGTGGGAGCAATGGGGGCAGGGGGGATGGTGCTTGGATCGTCGCAGGGCTGTTGGTGCTGCTGCTGCATAAATATTGTCAACAACAACAACAGGAGAAGCAGCAGCAGTGGCTGTGGCTGTGGCAGTGGCAGTTGGGCCAGCGCTGCTGCTGCTGCTGCTGCTGGTTGCCTCTGCCCACTTGGCCTCGGGGCCTTGCCTTGCTGCAGCTTTTTGTGGCACACGTTTTGATACACTGATGAAGAGCATTGCGAATTTTTAATGAAGAAGGTATAACTGTTATATTTATATAGTTATATACATAATAGCTTGAATCTCTTCCTAAAAAGGAGCTGCAATTGGGTTTTCAAATTTCTATTAATGTTTTATACTATCTATAATATTATACATATCAAAATGGTTTAGATCTCTAAGAGATCTCAAACTCTACTTGTTATGGAAAATATATATTTTTTTAATTATTTCATTATATACTTGTTATCTACTTGTTATCGAAGATATGTTTTTTTTTAATTCTTTCATTATGTACATTTTTTTAGTAGAATATACCTTTTTTGGCCTGTCTATTAATACTGATATCTTAATCTATGTAAACAAATGATAATATATGATATATACATATATAACATGGATAATAAAATATAATATATATACAAAAGATATATATACATATCTTTCAATTACACAACTTTTATTTTTTAGATTTTCCAAATATTATTTTTTCATAGTTCATATATTTAAATACATTTTTTTCAAATTTTCTGCATATTATTTTTTCATAGTAACAAATTTTGTTCCTCTAGCAATAATCTTATACATATTTATGTATATATATATTTTTATATTTCCATAAAAGGGTATTCAATTGCCTTCTTTTCATAGAAACTTTTCCACTCCGTTATTTTTTACATTTTGTTTTTTTTTTTTGTAATTTTGTGCGCATCTCAGCGAAAAATCTGTTGACGCAATTGTCACGTGCTCTGTTGTTATTTTTTGTTACTTTGTTAGTAGTGGTAGTACTACACGTTCGTGTCCTGGCAAAGGATGTGCCAGCGGGTAAGGCACGCGCATAGTTTCTCTCTCATACATATCCTGCCCACACACATACACATCCCCTCCACGCCATGTCTCGTGCCACATTCGCTCAAGTGCACTGCGACAGCGAACGAAGTGGAGCGACTATATTATGTTTAATCAGATCTAAACAAGCTGAAGTTGTGGCATAGAAAAGCGCAGTGTGTGGAGTAGGTACGTCGGGTAGAACTTGAAGGATCGTAGTTTAGAAGAGAAACAAGAAAAGTTGGACAAGTTTTAGCTCTTAGAGAAGTAAATGGATTCGCTATGAATTCTATGATTTCTAGATGAATTTTTTATTGTTTAGAGAATTTACTAAAGTTTCAATTTTAGTTATTTATTGATTTTCCTTTTTTTTTGTTTTAAATTTTTATTATTTATATATTTTTAAAAACTTTTTTCGTAAATTAGAAACTCAAATAAAAAAATTTTTTTTTTTTTTCAATCACAGGGCAATCTCAACATTACTTCAAATGGAAAATATTTTCTATACAAACTAATTGCAGTCAAACACTTCCATGCTCTATCGAGCCCTATACGCTTTGGGATCATTAAACTCTGGCTGACCCGCTCAGCCGGCGCACGCACACGCCCCGCTCTACCTTTTTGCCAATCCATCGATATGAAAATATTTCAACATTTGTTGACGCACGCGAAACACCCCGGGAGCCATGAAAGACCAAATATGCCTATTTATACGACAACGAATATATAATACAAATATATATATGTATATATAATATATATCTGGTCTGGTGATTTCAGTTGCCGACTTTGATATAACTGATTTGGTAGCGATAGTTTTCACATGTTTTTGTTCGAGCATTAATTCCGTTTAAATGATTTCCACTTTATTTGCGGCGATGCGGTGCACACATTTGAGCATTGCGCGTAATCAAGTGGAAATGAATTTGACCAACACAAGAGGTTTTTTTTTTATATTTGCTGCTGATACCCTGTAGAGGTAACTGCGACTGACTTACGGGAGGGCTTCATAAGCTGTGTGAAACGTTGATGAATTCCTAATACAGATGTAGTTGGAGAAGGCTGTAGAGATTTTGTAGTACAGAAAACTTCACAAGGTTTCTTAAATTTAGCTGAGATTGCTGCGAGGGGAACGGAATTAAATTTCTTAAGGAATTTGATAATATTTCTTATATATCTGTAAAAATGTAAGTTCACATGTCTTTAAATCTATCTAATTAATTTTTTTCTATTCCATTTCTACATACTTTTCCACATACTAGCCTTTAGAAGTTGGTTCTTCAATTGTCTATCTATGTGATCTCTGGAACTATAAGATCAGGGGCAGTCAAATTTGGTATGTGAAATCTCTGAGATCTTATTAATTTAGTATTTTTATCATGTGTTCGATATTTTAATTTTTTTAATGAAAAATAATTTTTTATTGATTTTTTTTTATATTTTTAGTAAATTGTTAAGCATATTGAAAATTTGTATATGCATTTGATAGTAATAAGACGTTGTTCCTTTTTGGGATTATCTGTCTATGTAAAGTCAAGAAATATCTATTAGCTGTGAGTCTTGGTCTATGAAATCTCCAATTTCATTCTGTATATCTCTCTATCTACATATTTATATCTATCTGTCTGTATACCAATATATACATCTCAACTACAGGGTATCTGTCGGCCAGACAGCTTAAATCCGTTTGATATTTTGTTGAATATTTGCTTCGCTCTTCAGGCAGAGTGCGATTATTATTATGATTATTTGTGGTGCCCCATTAAAATGATTTTTTTTTCCATTTCCAGGGCCACTGAGCTGTGAATAAAAAAGAGAAATATATATAAAAAAAATATATTTATATATATAATGCATATAGAGGTGTGTGCAAACATTTAAGTTGATCAGCCAAGAACTGTGACCAAACAACGCGGCAGGATCCGCAGCGTGCAACTTGTGGCAAGGTCAAATGCTGGCCACAGAATCGCGGAGCTCGAGCTGTGCCTCAATGCCAAATGGATAGAGCTGGGCTGGCTGGGCGCTTGGGTGTAAATTTGTGTGTTTGCACGGTTAACCCACATAGGCCAAAATATGCCATTTACGTTGGCCACACCAAGGACACTACTTGACGCTGGCGAGCCAAGGCGAGGCTCAAGGACGACGCGCAGTTTGCAGGCAGCTGAGTTTTTGGCCTGCGCTGCTGACAGCCGTCCACAGCGGGCGCAATGTCCTTTCACGACTCATCAGCGTCCTGTTGCTAGCACATCTCAGTGCTGTGGATCGCAGTTGTCCTGTCAGTTGTCCTGGCAGTCCGCCTCCCTCTGGTGCGCTGCTGGTGCAAATCGCTGGCATTTAACACAGTCAACCTTTTGCTGCTCCTCCTGCTGTTGTCGTCTGCAACAAAAACAAAGGCCAACTCTGATTTCTAATTCAAATAGTTTGCGCTCTAAGAAAATAACACCTGAGGCACAGCTCTACATATCCTGTATCCTTTTGCAACGCAGAGCATCGTGCAACAAGTTTCTCCTCGACAAGTTTCTCCACAATTTCTCCACATTTCGGCTTTGATCTATTGTCGGCATTTGTAATTTGAGTGCTTGGTCTTGTCTCAAGTGTTTCGGGGTTTTGTAATTAACCGACATTCGAACACATCGTCACAACTTCAGGCTGCACTGCCCCCGCACCCTCCTCCTCCTCCTCCGTACACTCTGCTACAGTTTTGGGCGCATGTGGTTCGTCTCTTTCGAGACGGTTTCGGATTTCCACATTAGCTGCAGGCGGCGCCCACAGCTCCACGTTTAGCACAGTCCCAGCCACGGGCAGAGGCCTAGCCACAGCCTCCTCTTTCGCGTTAATGAGAAAGTGTCACTGATTTGACGTCTGTCGTCAGCGCCTGCGCCGGCAAAAGACCAAAAGATTCGTCAACTCTGTTGTCAGGCCGCGAGGTGTGAATCAAATTCTATAAAAGGATTCCACTTGCCAGCAGCAGGAAACTGTCTGCCTTCAGAACTTTCATAGCTGACACAGTTTTTTTAATCACATTAGAGAATTGATGGGGAAATGAGCGCGGAAATCAATCGGAATTTAAATATGGAATAATTGAAGAGTTTTTTTTTTTGTATATTTAAAAGGTATGAGAAATTTTAACTGGAGATTGTGGAGTGGGTTGTCTTAGTAAGAGCTAGAGGTTGACTTTAGTTAGATTTAGGAGAATAATTGATGATTTGATATAGATGACTCTTGTTAAGGATATTTATGGAGGGGAAAATGTGGTCCAATGCAAGCTTAAGCAGTTATAAGATAGTTAAACATAATAGCATGCTATGGATTGTCAAATTTGATCATTTTGTTAATGTGTTCTGATTATAGATTCATCTGCAATATGATCAACATTCCATAGTATTCAATTTGTAGAAGAAGCTGCTTAGGCTTAAAGCTGGGAGCTCTACTACAGAACTTAGTAGTAAAAGAACTGAAGAACTGTGTAGGAATTGTGTAAGAACTGCAGAAGAACTGTAGAAGAGCTGTAGACGAGCTGTAGAAGAGCTGTATAAAAGCTGTATAAGAGCTGTACAAGAGCTGTAGAAGAGTTGTAGAAGAGCTGTAGAAGAGGTGTATAAAAGCTGTAGAAGAGCTGTAGAAGAGCTGTAGAAGAGCTGTAGAAGAGTTGTAAAAGAGCTGTAGAAGAGCTGTAGAAGAGCTGTATAAGATCTGTAGAAGATCTGTAGAAGAGCTGCTGAAGAGCTGCTGAAGAGCTGCTGAAGAGCTGTATAAGAGCTGTAGAAGAGCTGTAGAAGATCTCTATAGTTGCCATTGCCTGAAGTCAAATTTTGAACTAACTCGTATATTCTTATTATTAATGAGGTCTACTCTTCATGAAGGTGAAAAGAGCATCAAATTCATGTAGAGTAGACCTCATTAATAACTAATTAGCTATACTAACCCAATTATTATTATGAGTGTTACAGATTTAATTTAGTTGAAATATTATTACTTTTATTTTATATAACAAAAGCTGCATATTCTATTAAGACTTTATATCTATAGTAAAGAATTTCACTGTATATGAACCACATCAATTATCTCTGTGTATTCCTTCAGTCTACCTCTAAAGAATACACATAAGATCTGCTACTCATCACAGCTTAACTTCAATCTTGATATTGGATCTCCCAATTCCCAAGCCTCTGTTTCGTAAGTGCTAAGTATAATACTGCCATATCCATGCCCTTGGCCTATCTATAATAAAAATACTCCAAAATCAGCTTAACTGTAACACCTTAGGCTCTGCAGCTCTATATAAAGTCATCGAATTTTCTTGAGGCAGCCGCGCGATTTTGTGCTAATCTTGTGATTTGTTGGGAGATTGACAACATTATCAGGCATATTAAAGGGAGGGCGGCGAAAGATGACAACGGCCGCACAGTGGGACGAGAGCAGGGCATAAAAGGACAACGAACACGAGGTAGTGGCATTGTTGCCAACGTGCCGAAAGACGAGACAAAGCTGTTAGCAGCGCAATAAAAGCCGAAAATGTCACCTGAAGCAAATGCAGCCGTTCCCAAAAGAGAACAAAACAGAAACAGAAACAGAGACAGAAATTGAAAGGGAAGAAACTACGGCCGAGGTAAAGGTGCAAAATGCGAACCTCAGTGTCGCAGCCACATAGTCGGATCGGTTGACTTTGATGCTTTGTTTTAGGAACACGTTATCACATTGTCAGCGGCGGTAACAAGAAAGCGGCCGCAAGTCCTAGATCTCAATTAAAAGGAGCAGCAACGAGCAGCATCCTTAGACTTCCCCTCGTCCTCGCCTGTCTATTGAGACATCAAGCGTAGGACGATGACTAAACCAAATGAAAGCCGAATTGTGCACGTTGCGCCGCAGCGGGTGTCCTTGATTTATGCGACGCTGATCCTTGATCCTAGCGCGCCGAGCACACGCAATCAAAGAGAGAGCGAGAAAGAGAGAGAGAGAGACAGCAGCTCGATCGATACAGCGCGTGCAAAATGTTAGCGCACAGCATCGCAGCCTGGAGGCTGCAGGGGAGGCGGGGCTCCGGCTGGATCGTTAAGCCAACAACAAACGAGCTCCGCCACAATTATAACAAGAACAACAACAACAAGAAAAGGAAGAAGAAGAAACGGCATATGAAAAGGGCATCCATAAGCGGATTGTTAGCAACGTTTTCGAATTGTTTTCGTTTTTAATAGTCTTAAAGAAACATTTTTTTTTTTTGGGTTTTTTTGTTGATCTTATTGAAATGAGCAGCGCGGCTTATTGTTGTGTGTGTGTATGTGTGTGTGAGTGTGTGTGTGTGGACGTGTTAACACAGCAATTAACTTTAACAGTCGATTTATGCATCAACAGGATATGCCAGGACAAACAGCTGGCCAACTGCTCATCAGCAGGTTTTATGAAGATTTACAGAGGTGTAAAGCAGGTCAAGGCCAAACTATGTTCGATAGTGTTTAGCCAAACAAATAGAAACATTTGCATAGCGATTATAAATCAAGAATGGGTTTTGTTTTCGTTTTATTTTAGCTGGTAATCTATGGCTATAAGCTAAGCAGAGGAAGCAGCTGTCAAATTAGTTGAATAGATTTGACAAAATTAATTTGTTAGTGGAATATGTCTGAGAGAAATAATAAATAAATAAATATTATAATATGAATAAAAAAACTAATTTTATTTAATATAAAATGAAGAATAAATAAAATATGTATAATATATATAAACTATATAAAATATTTATAATAATAAAAAAAGTAAAAATGTATAGAATAAATCAAATAAATAAAATAAATTAAATGAATCTAATATATATATAATTATAATTTTTATATAAAATATTTAATATGCAGATATAGAAATATAAAAAATTTAAAAATATATACAGTAAATGAAACATATTAAATTATTAATATATATACATACATATATAATAAAAAAAAAATTTTTAAATATAAAAATAAAATAAAATGCATAAAAAATTGATAAAAAAATAAAATGCAAAATATATAAAGTAAATATATAAAGTATAAAGACAAAGTTAGGCACTCGAAGTGTAGCCTACTCAAAACTCCGAAGTTCGTGTTAGCAAATAATTTTTATTTATTTCTAAATGTAGAATTAAAAAAAAAAACAAATTCTGAATACAGAATTCTAAGATAAAATGAATAATAAATTGAGAATAAATTTTTATTTTTAGTTCTTGGTATGAATACCTTTGGCCCGGACAGTCAAGAAATTACCCAGTGGCTTCGCACTGCTAGAATTTTACTAATATACTTCAAAGAAAATAATATATTATTAATTGTATATATTTATATCACAATATTATAAACCATAATTTTCTTAGAAATGTTCTTAGTTCCAGCTGCAAACTGTACTTCAATGATTCCAAAATATAGTTCTATATTCCCATACCTATCATATGTTACGTTCACAGGCGCACACATGGACATAGTTACGCGTTCTACTTAGGGACAGCTGCTTACCATGTCTAACTAGATGCTAACTATGCGCCATAAAAGGCTCTCGACTAAACGCTTTATGGCCGCGGCTGAACAATGCAGCCTAACAACCGCATTAGGGTGGCCCATAAAATGCGACACAGAGCGTAATACAACAATTGCGAACGCAAACGCTGCTCGCCATAAAACTGACAACACCCACTGTAACTGATCAGTTCCACAAAAAAAAGGCAATAGAAATGAGAGGAGAAACTTATTGATTAAGTTGTAGCGAGCTGCAACATATGCCAGACAGGATACATGCCAGGACAAGCATAACGATCTGATCGAATTATGAAGGCAACTGGTTGCAGTTCGGGAATATATACAAATATATATGTATACTATATGTGTGTAGATCTGTCCAACTGCCTGACTATCGCAGTCAAATTGATTCGTCACACAGATTTCGATACATTAAATGCAATCATTTGACAACAGGACGAAAATATTTTCATCCATTGTGTCCCAACAATACAGCAACTACAACAACAACAAGAACAACGAGAACCAACAAATGTCTGCTGGATTTCTTGCTGTTCGGCTCTGTTCGATTGTTGCGACTCCCCCCAAAGCGTAACAAATTATCCTGATGAGGATACGCACATATATGAACATGCTGACTCCTTATCCCAGCCAGACTCTCTCTCTCTCTCTCTCTCTCGCTCTTTGTCTCTGTGTGCATTGTCTGTGGGTGACTTCGTGTGCATGGTCTAACGCCTGGGAGCCGGCGATAATTGCTCGTTAGTAGCAAACATTTTCATTCCATTACGATTTGACCTGTTTCGAATAAGATGTCTGCCATCGGAGCAGCTGATGAAATGATCGAAAGCAGTGATATATGAAACATTTGATCATTATGCATTTAGAGATGCGGTTTCTGGGCTTACCTTAATGATGCGGACATAAATATAAATGATATAAATTTGATTTAACTATTTAAAGAAATTTATTTTAGAAATTTTGTTAAGGATATTTCAGGGAAATTATGAAATTATAATAAAAATTATTTAAAAAAAAACTTTAGCTGTTATCAAAAATATATATTTAAAGTAAATAGCTTAAGATCATTTCAGTGGCATAGCAGCATTTAAATATGATGAAATAAATAACTTAAAAAATACTTTTGCAAGATATGTGATAGGATTTTTAATTATATAAGTATCAAAAAATATTTATATATTTTTCAAAAGATATTTTTGAAAGATATTGAAAAGGATTTTTATTTATGTATAATAAAATATTTATATATATATATATTTTTTTTTAAAGATATTTAAGATAGATGTTTTTGAAAAATATTGAAAAATAAATATTTAATTTAAAAAAAAATAATAAATAATACAAATATTTAACTGAATTTATTTTTTTTTAAGATATTTTAATATATATCTTTGAAATAAAATAAAATAAAAATATTTGTATATATTTTTAAAATTATACGAAAGGATTTACTTCTTAAAAAAGATATATGATAATATATAGTCCTTCTAGTTAAAACTCCTCTATGGACATAAATACCTCTAGCTATAACTCATATTTCCTTAATTGCATTGCATATAAGTCAAAGAGAGAGAGAGAGAGAGAGTGAATTGTTGTAGTGATCTCAACTGCTCAACATATGCAGGTCATATGTACGATATGAGCCAAACTATTCAAAGAGATCAAACGAAGCGAAGAGACTACCAAAAAACAACAAAAACAAAAGTAATATAGGCAAACAACAATAAAAACAGTGAAATTCTTGTACAAGTGGCCTTTGTTTTGAGCACTTGCTCGACAAATCAAAATCGAGTATGGAAGTACGTCTCTATATAGATAGGCAGGGTATGGGGTATATCTGGGCTATATGTGGCATGTTTTTGCTAGAACAATTGAGAAAATAAATCGACCGAAAGTCAAGTAGAGACAATGAAGACGTCAGCGCTGTGGGTTATTAGAGGATGCCTTGGCGGAACGCTTTGATATCTAAGACAACTTGACAAAACAATCAAAGCAACGCCAGCACGCACGGCCAACAACGAAAAACCAACAACCAACAACCAGCAACAACAACACATGCTCAAATGACTGTCTATTAATTTGCGCCATAGTTGACTACTGTTATTGTAGTTGTAGTTGTAGTTGATGTTTTTTTTTTGCCCAAAATATTGTGTACGTGTGCAACAACAATAGAGCAGGGTGTACGAAAAACTAAACAAGTGGAGAGAGTGTAGAGAGGGAGAGCAGCATGCCGAAGATGATATACTCTAATGGAGAGAGGCGTATGTATAAAGTATATCAGATGTATCAACTTGAAAGATATAGTATCTTATATTATATAATATATATTTCTAGTATAAAATACTATATCTATCAACTAAGTATATAAGAATATTTTCTAAATTTAAAATTAAAGAGCAAAAGCTTCCCTAATATTATTAAATTATTATTTCTGCTTTTACTCATGTTAAGATTTAGTAGAAAGGTGTGATTATAGCATATCATATTATAAGATATTGTTAAAAACTTGCCAAAAATTAAGTTTATTTTGATAATTTGTCTATAAATTGATTTATGGAAGAATTATCTAAAATGTAGTCTAACCCCTAGGAATTCTGAGGAATTACATAGTTTTATGCCAACTGTATCAAATAGAGTTTCCATATGCGTTTCAGTCACATCATTCGGAGAATATAATCTTCCAATTTCAGCTGTTGATTTAATTCAATCAGATGTCTGTACATGCCTTCAAAGTAGTTTTCTTAGACATAGCTGTGGAATATAGTATTATGATATGATACTATGTTGTATATTAATACTACGTTATATATTAATATCATATAGTATTAAGTTTTCTCTAATATCACCCTTAGAACATTATACAGACACAGCAAGACTTTCCCAACTTACCTATTCCGTCATCTACACTCTCCACTCATTCCCAAACATCTCCAACTCCAACCTTACACATGTGAAGCCACATAGTTAACCTCCTCTTCAGCAAGTGTATTCAAAAAAGCAAAAAAAAAAAGAAAACACTCGCACACTCAGACAAAAAAGTAGGCAGCGCACTTTGACGCAGTAGTCCAATTGCTGTTGATAATGATGCACTCAGTCGGCAAAGTTGAAAGGTTGCCAGTGAAAGAAACCAAAACCAAAAAAAAAAGAGAAGAGAATAATAATATAAGAGAGAGTGAGAGAGAGATACTGCGCCCGTCTCTGCTGGGCCCCGCCTGAATCGCAGTCGAAGACTGAGGATAAATGTAGATTTGAACGCCTCGAATTTTCATTTCTCTTTTGTGGCCAAGTGCGGCAGCTCTTTTCATATTTTTATGTGCATCTTCCTTCTTCTTTTTTTCTCGGCGTGGGCAGAGTTCAACTAATTGAGTTGGAAATTTTTGCAAATGCCATGACCAGCGGTCGCTTCGGCTTCAAAGGCAGCGCCGACGACTCCAGTCGACAGCCGCAGCCACTGCAATTGCAACTGCAACGGCAGCTAAGCATGTTGCAAGCATGACTTTTCGACTTTTACCTAGTTGTAGGTGTATGGGTGTGTCCGTCTATTGGTGTGTGTGTGTGTGCATCCTGATCCTGGCGCATTTTGACAGCCGCGACAAAACTAATTGATTTCAAAACGGCTCTAAAGCCGACAGATCCTCAAAAATGCTCGCCCACACAGACTCGCATCAGCTGCTGCTAAAAAGATGAACACCAAAAATAAAAAATATATACATATGTATATATATTAATTAATATATTAATAGTACTTTTTCTATATTGTGTATAGGAGTGCAGCAATGTTAAAGGAATATAATACTCAATTAAATATATTTATTGTTTTTTGAAAAATATATATAATTTTTATAAATGTAAAAGTATATAACTAAACATTTTCCTACATTTTTAATCAATTTTTACTTATTTATATTACTTATTTATATAATATTGAATTGAAAATTTTAATTTTATATCATTTTATGATACATCATGTGTACGTATGTACATGTCTGATGTACATATGTATGTACATATATATCATGCATATTTTTATATATGTACGTATGATACATATATTTAAAAATATTTTAATTACTTTTAAACTTATGTCTATAACTAAAATTATTATTATTTTTATCATTATATGTACACACATCATTAACTTTTTTATTTACAAAATTTTGGTCATACATATTAAATTTTTTAATTTTTTTTAATTTTAAATTATTTTATATAAGGTGTGCGATATAAGTCTCTGGGACAAAGACTAATCACATTGTATTTGCCACATAAAATTCAAGTTTTAAAGAGTGCTTGAGCACTTAGTTAATAGTTAATACCTATATTTACATATGTATGTTAACACATATTTTATTTATTTTATTTTTTTCAACTATTTTTAAGTTATTTCTGTATAATATTTTTGTGAACATTTTAAGAGGATTTCTGTCTATCACTTGAACATGCTTATTAAAACTTATAGTATTATAGGTAGTACAGTCCACAAGGATAGTCTGGAGTTCGAGTCCCATAATCCTAGCCAAATGATTGACTCAGTTGGCGAACTGGACACAAAGCGGTCCTCACATGCTTCAGCATGCTCGACTGCTAAATGCTTGGAAAATCAATTTAATTTCCTTAATCAGCAGCTAAGCTACGGACCTGTTCGAGAAAAAATGCGTGAAAAAGTCGAGGGTTTGCATGGTTGGTTAGGCTGTGGAATTCGGTCTTGGCCAGTCGTGTCACAGTTGATGATGGGTGATCAGCGCTCGGAGGACGCTGGAAGGCCATGGTGTGGCCGCCTGTTGATTGACATTATGGTTTCATTGCCAGACCACACTTAGGCGAGCTTCACGCTCATCCTGCCACGCCTGGCGTATTACAAAAAAAAGAGAAGAAGGAAGAAATAGAAAAGGCATTGGCGAAATTCCACGTAGCTGCCGCAAGACAATGTGCATGTAATTTTGAATTAACGCCACAAGATGCGGCCAGGGGGAAAGTTTGCCGGGCTCGGGATCGGGCCGGGCCGGGCCCCCTTGATTCGCTACGCCCCTGGAGTGCATTGAGGCTCATAATTGATCGTAATGTGCATAGGGCCTGTCAACAGTCCTGGCAACCGGCAACCGGCAACCGGCAACAGCCAACTGACAACTGTCCTGTCAACAGCAGGACACTGCGGACCGTTGATAAGGCATTCAGGACATTCAGCACAATTCGCCTCCGCATTTGTCGCGCTCCGGCCTCAAACTCGCACTTCGTTTGCATTGTGTCCGAGTTTCATGGCCGAACAATGCGCATGATCGATCGCTAGTGTGTGGGCCACTTCTCTGTCTATCTGCCTCGCTCTGCCTGTTGCCAACTCGATTCGGTATGC
Organism: Drosophila paranaensis; assembly: GCA_035047545.1. Lineage (NCBI taxonomy): Eukaryota > Metazoa > Arthropoda > Insecta > Diptera > Drosophilidae > Drosophila > Drosophila paranaensis. The sequence continues at coordinate 10,722,437 of JAWNPL010000153.1, forward strand.
ATCGAGTGCGGCCTCAGCCGAGGATCGATGTTTGCATGGATCAAGCCATTTTGCTCCCGTGCCCCGCAAATCTTTGCTTTATTGATAAATCGCTAGATTTGAATGAATCCACCTAGTCTTAACTTCTAGGTATCTAGCTCTGGCTTTATGGCTGGCTGGCTTTATGACCTGGATTTATAGCACAAGTTTATAGCAGGCAGCCAGCAGGTAGAACGGGCAGAGTAGAGCCAGTTTCCTCTTCAAGCAAAATCAGATTTTGAATATTTTATTTATGAATATTAAATGAAATATATTTTTAAGAAATTATTTAAATAAAATATAAAATATCAATAAATATTTTTTTTAACTTATTATACATTTTTAAGAATTTTTAAATTTTTTTCGATGGGTAAGAGTAGGAAATTTTAGTCAAAGTCTTTGTCCTAAGCTGATCTTCATTACATATATATTATATATATGTATATTGCTTATATCCATAAAAATTCTCAATTCATCTTTATCTTCGCATCTTCCTGCTTATATCTACTACTCTATATCTAAATATTTATATCACAATCTCTCTACAAATTCCTTACTTAACATCATATTATACTTATCCCGATATATCTCTACTCTCAAGCCCCTATTCGCAAATCTGTTGCAAAGTCACTAACTAAATCTGTTTCTTTAATTCTCGGCATCTGGCAAATATTTACTTGGATCCATTGGCCGTAACCATATCAAATTCAATGCTCGCATAGTTCTCGAGAAGCGCGATTTAATAAATCTTCTGCGAAAGTAGAACAAATCCTGGCAGACTCAGCCGCTTGCTTGGCCCATGCTTAACCCTTTGCTTGGGCAAGGGGATTACCTGCCACTTGAGCTCCATTGAGCTGTTGCAAATCAGCGCAAATCGGCCAAAATGTTAAGCCAATGTGGATTGTCGAGTAATCCCGCAGACAGAGACAGAGCGAGTGAGACAAGCTGAAAATCCAGCAAACTGAGACTGAACTAATTTCGCAGCTGGATTAAGAGAATATTCCACGAATTTATGTTTCGATTAAAACGCGACTCGACTCGGCTGATAGTTTTGCTGCTGTTGTTTTTGTGCTTATTAATTTTATTTTGTAGCAATTAACTGAGCTGTGTGCCAAATCACAACAAGGGGCAGCAGTTAGAGAGAGACAGAGCGCGATACGCCTACAAGAAGAGAGCGGCGTGCATCCCCTGTTTGGATTGGATGTAATGGATATTTTGACGCCGAGCCAAGCAAAGGGCTGCAAATAAACATCCACAAGTTCCAAAACAAACGGCAGCAGCAACAAAAACAAACAGCGCAGCACAGGCTGCGTGTGTGTGCGTGTGCTTGTGTGGATGGCAAGTGGAACAAAATGGTCAGCCAAACCGGTTTGAGCGAGAGGCGGAGTCAATGCTGCTTGCCGTCTACCTAACACAGCGCGTTCTCTGAGCGCATGCGCTCGTATGTGTGTGTGTTCGTGTTCGTGTAAATTTTCGTGAGAGGCGCTCGGTATAAATAGCGGGCTGCGCAGCCATGGAGAGTCAGTATTGAGCTACGCATCGCAACGTTCACAGCGCAACAATTTCAGTTGAACTCGTGTGTTCCGTTTGAAAAAAAAAGAAAAGAAAAACTAAATTATTATTTGTAAAGACTTGCTAGAAAAAGATAAAGAAATGGTGAAAAGTGTCTGCGAAATGGAATTCAAGAGCAATTTCTCCATCGACGCCATCTTGGCCAAGAAACCCACAGCCCCAGTGATCAAGCACGAGCCCATGCCGCATCTCCAGCAGCCATATCATCCATATGCAAACTCCGATGGCGAACTCTCTGCCTCCGAGGACTTCGACAGCCCCTCACGCACCAGCACGCCCATGAGCAGCGCCGCCGAGTCGCTCTCATCGCAGCACAATGACAAGCTCGATGTGGAGGAATTCGACGACGAGGACATCGAGCTGGACGGCGAGGAGAGCGACGGCAGCAGCGAGCTGGCCGGCAATCCCAGCAAGAAGCAGAAGACCAGCGCCGGCAGCAGCGACAACAAGAAGCCGCCCTACAGCTACAACGCCCTCATCATGATGGCCATCCAGGACAGCCCCGAGCAGCGGCTGACCCTCAACGGGATCTACCAGTACCTGATCAACCGGTTCCCCTACTTCAAGGCCAACAAGCGGGGCTGGCAGAACTCCATCCGCCACAACCTGAGCCTGAACAAGTGCTTCACCAAGATCCCGCGCAGCTACGACGATCCCGGCAAGGGCAACTACTGGATCCTGGACCCCTCTGCCGAGGAGGTCTTCATCGGCGAGACCACGGGCAAGCTGCGCCGCAAGAACCCAGGCGCCAGCCGCACCCGCCTCGCCGCCTACCGCCAGGCCATCTTCTCGCCCATGCTAGCCGGCGGCTACGGCGCTCCGGCCGGCTACGGCTATCCGGGCATGCCCTTTGCCGGCGCCGCTGCCGCTGCCGCCGCCGCCGCTCTGTACCAGCGCATGAATCCGGCTGCCTATCAGGCGGCTGCCGCTGCTGCTGCCATGGCCGGCTACGGCCAGCCCCAGATGCAGTACCAACCGTCGGCTGCACCACCACACACAGCACAGCACAGCGCACCCGCCGCCGCCCATCCGCAGCTGCAGGGCTATCCGGGCGCACACATGAACGCCGAACTCTTCCAGCGCATGCAGTTCTTCGGCAAGTTTCCGGCCAGCTAAGGCGTCCACGGCTGTTCGCCACGCCCAGCGTTTTGGTTTAATGGGACAAGGCTTTGGTTAAGCCGTTGCCAGCAGCAAGGAGCCGCGCACAAAATCCCCTCTTGACGTCTAAATGCAGCATTTAGCAAGAAAGAAGCAAACAATTTGTTGTGTCCAGCGCCGGCCTGGACAGCCGGTTAGCTATTTGGCTAGCAATTGAGTAGCAGCGCCCCAGGCAGAACTACGATTCAGCTACAGCTACAGCTACAGCTGCCAAGCCACGCCACGCCACGCCGTCTTGGCGGCTTGTAGTTTGGCTACATTAGAAATAAGCTAAAAAAAAATATTAAAAAAAAAAAAATTAAAAAAAATATTTAGACTAAAAAAAACATTTTTTATTAATTTTGATTAAATTATATTTAATTCTAACAAAATTTCAGCTTTTTTAAAAACTATTTTCAGCAATTTCCAGCTACTTCTAGCCTTTTTCGGCTCTTGCTTTGACAAGCTTTATTTATTTCTAGCCAGTTCTATACAACTTTCAGCTTTTCTAGCTGCTCTATAGCTTGCTTAAGCTATTTCCAGCTACTTTTAGCTTTTTTTGGCCATTACTTTTTCTAAAATTATTTAATTATAGCTATTTTTGTACAAGATTTAGACATGCATAGTAAATATATAGCTGTCTCAAACTTTTGCCAGCTACTTCTAGCCTTTTTTGGCTATTGATTGTTTTAATTTATTGGTTTTTAGCCATTTCCCTGCAACTTTCAGCTTTTCTAGCTGCTCTATAGCTAGATGAACCTATTTCCAGCTACTTCTAGCCTTTTATTTAACCGTATTTAGCTGCTTTGCTCAGCCATTAGCTGCCTTTAGCCGTCTGATGACTTAATTAGGCGGCAAACATGAGATTTGTTTGAAGCTTCTCGCTGCCAGAGCCAAAGGGGCGATCGCCTCTGTTGTTGTTATCGATGTTGTCGTTGTTGTTGTCGTTGTTGTTGTTGTTGCTGGTGCTGTTGTTGTCTCAATTTCTTGGCTCTTTACATGCCCAGTGACAACTCCAGCTGTGCCCCGCACCGCAGGTAACCCAACAACGAGAACCTTTGCTCGTAGGACTCCGCGCCGGGGTCCAGTTCCAGCCAGGCCATTGTCTAAGGCAGCACACGTCTATTTGCCTACACACACACACATGTCTCTCTCTCTTTCTCTCTCTCTCTCTGTGTGTGTGTGTGTGTAAATACAGCAATTTTTCTTAACTTTTGTTATACAATTTCTCAACTAATATGCGCCCGGGTAAAAGTGAAAGATGAGAACCCTAGCGAAAAGGGCACCGACAATGCCAACCAGGGGCCACTTTTTTCCAATATCTCATCCTCTCTCTCTCTCTCTCTGTCTCTCTCTCTCTTCTCCGTCGTGATCTTCGACTAGGCGAAGGCGTTGTTAGAATTTCTCAAACTGTTTTTGTTCTCGTACCCAAATGTTGATGTCTTCATTTTCAAATATTCCAAAATTGTTCAAGCGGCAAGCGCGCTTTGATCACTTGCCATAGCTGCAGCTCTATGTGTGTATGTGTGTGTGTGTGTGTGTGTGTGTGTGTGTGTGTGTGTGTGTGTGTGTGTTGGTTAAGTGCGCATCTGAGTGAAACATGTGAGAAAAACGGAGCATCAACATTATCTGAATAAACATCATCATCACCAGCACCATCATCATTATCAGAGCCATCGATGGCATCAACAAGTTCTTGATCTAACGAGACCTGCTCATATCATAAATACTGCGCTTTTCCCACTCTCTCTCTCTCTCTCTCTCTCTTTCTCTCTCTCTCTCTCTCTTTGTTTAGGAAAATGATAATTAATAACATCGTTAGTCAGTTCAGTTGGGGCACATTGTGTGACTGAGCGACGGCTTCAGTAGCAATTATCATACTCGTATTTTCATCTTACAGTTTTTCCTTCTCTCTCTCTTCTCTCCTCTTCCATTTTCAATAATTGTAAATTATTGTCCGGACTTTGTGTCTGTTTTGGGTTTGTTTGTTGGTAAATCATGTTATTGAAACGATTAGCTGGCAGTTTTATAGGGTGCCAAGCCGTGGAGTGGAGTGGAGTGGAGTGGGGGCCTGGGGGAAACACTCGTGGGGGGAGCACAGTTGCTGCAAGTCGGAAATTAGCCTGACAGTTGCTGCCATACGGAGCACTAGGTGCGGGCTTAGCTGAGAAAGATATTTAAGAATTTAGTTTGAAGTGTTTTAAGGCCCATTAACATAAGATATCATATGGAATGTTTCTCAGATGTGAGAGAGAGTAAAAACTCTACAGTTTTTTATAACTTTTAGCTTATAAGGATATCAATCAAGGAAGGATACGCTCTATTACTCTAAAAACTGTTAAATTATAGTTGATAAATGTGGCAAATCTGAAGACAGAGTCTGCAGTAATATAACTGCCTGATTCTGGAGCTCTTAGCTTCAAAATCTTTAAAGATATAGCTGAGATAGACAAATACAAATTTAGCTTCAAGTAATTTAAGCTATATAAATTGGAAATTTTTAAAAATAAGTTAGAAAACTCTGTTCAGATGCATAGCTTCATGGCTTACAGACGGACGAACGGCTGTGGCTCTGCGTCCGACAAACATGACACAAAGCCAATATACTCGTTTCAGTTCAAAAGAAAGTATAAGGATCAGCTTCAAGTCTTCAAATCAAAGTTCATATGATCATAAAGAAAAATATAGTATATATGTGCACATAGTTTATATAGTCTATATATACTACAAGCATATACTAGTCAGACAGTCTTCATCAATAATTTCGAGTTAGGATTATTCCTTGGATTATTCATGTTAGAAAATAGAAATCAATTTTTTTATTTTTTAAATTTATTTTCTATATACATTTATTATTTTAAATTATATATATATTATTTATATTTTATTCTAGATATATATATATTAGTGTATATGTAATATTGATTATATTTATTTATCTCATCATTTATTAACTATTTCTTTTCACTATTTTTCTAAATTTAGTTTTTCCCTTTGCTAATCTTCATTAATCAATAATCAACTTATTTCTCTCTCTCTCTCTCTCCTCTCTCTCCCTCTCTCTCTCTCTCTCTCTCTCTCTCTCTCTCTCTCTTGCAAGCCTGCCTTTGCGCATTTCACTTCTGGTTTATTTGTTGTTTAGCACATTTGGGGCTTATGCACGACTTAGCGGAAGAGTTAAATCGGTGTGCGGGCCCTCAGATAAGAGGCATATGCCATCCAATATTTTGCATATACAAGCCAAGCTTAGCCAGCGACTTAGCCCATGGAACTTTGTGTACGATTAAAGCAGACAAAAGAGGAAATATATATATACAGCTGGGATAGGGCGACATAGGATGGGATAGGGTATCTGCGTTGCTCGGGCACATTGTTTGATTGGGTATATCTGGGCCTGGGCTTCGGCAGCCGCTTGTTATTGAAATAGTTTGGATGAGCGCATTATATACTTAACACATTTCTGCAATTTGCGCTCTAAGGCTGCTCGGGATTTGCTGAATTGGATTCGAAATGAATCCACTTACCTAAGCCACGGCCAAGACGACTCAGCCTCAGTCTCAGTCTCTGCCTCTGCCTCTGCCTCGGCTTCGTCTAAGTCGCTAAAGCAGTTTGCGGACTAAGACGGGGTTGCGGCTTGATTGTGTTGATTGTATTGGCTTGTCTCGGGGCCTGGCATTGGCATTATTGGTTCATAGCTGGCGAGGATTTGCTTAACTGTATCACAGGCACAGAGCGTCTTAGCAGCGCACGTTCGCATTGTGAGGTCGAGCTGCAGTAGCACGCGTGCAGAACTCCGCTTAACCAGTTTCGAGTTGAGTTCAGTTTGAGAATTGGCTTAAGTGCTCGACGTGCAATTTACAAAGATAACAAGCAGAAGCACCCGAAAAACGGATCTGCCTTACTTTATCTTATTACCCGGGTTAAGTGCAGGGATTACGATGTCGAAAGAGCAGCAGCAGCAGCTCGGCTCGGCTCGGCTCACTCGGCTCTGTACACAAAAGCCAGTCTCCGCGCTAGTCCAGATGCCCAAGCTGATTACCTCTAGGGTGTCTCCTATTCCTGCTGCGTGCTGCGTGTGCCGCTTGCTACACTTTTTGTGCATTTAGTCTCTGCCCCAGGCTGAGGCAGACGCAGCAGCAACTCATCTCCTGCTTGCTAATCTAAGTCCAGTTTCATTAATGATTCAAGCCCATCGACAGATCTCTCTCCCTCTCTCTCTCTCGCTCTGTATACCTCTTCTTCTTTTTTGTGTGGCATAAATATTTTATACATATTGTATATAGTTCAGCTAGTTGGGCGCTTTGTTTGTCCTGAGGTTTAACCCAACGCGTTTTGGTTTTAGTCGCTTTGTTTCGCAAGGATTGAGCTCTCGAAGTGCTCTATGGAGAATCGTTAAGGGATTAGATAGATAGATCGGTTTCAGTTATCAGCGGCTAAAGAAGTGGATGAGGGAGAGAAAGAGAGAGAGAGAGCTGAAAAGGTGTTGGCTTATTAGAGGGGTAGATGGCTAAATATATGAAGGGAATATAAATTGCAATAATCTGCTGTTAAGATTGGAGATATGGAAAGGTATGTAGAGGTATGAAATGAAAAGAAGATGCAGAGAATAATTATAAAATACTTTAAAATAGATGTATAAAAATATTTAAAATTTTATTTAAATATTTTAGAAATTTATATCACAAAAAAATATATTTTGAAAATATTAAAAAATATAAAAATAATTATACAAAATATATTAATAAATTGATTGAAAAAAAAGTAGTTAAAAAAAATAAAATATGTCTTAATATTAAATAAAATATATATTCTTAAACATTTGCCATACTAATTTCAGTCATATTTCATAAAAAATATATTTAAGAATATTCAAAAACAAATTTGCAAATATTAAAAAAAAATATATAGTTCAAATATTAAAAATAAAAACAAAATTAATAAAAAAGTTTTAAATATAAAAAACTAAATTCCAAAAATTAAATTTTTTTTTAATATCAAAATATAATTATGAAATACATTTTAAAATTATTGCAAAAATATATATTTTATAAAAACAATTGAAATTAATCAAATATTTTGAAAACTAAAAAACAAAATTATTAAAAATTATCTCTACAAAATATTTATTTATTGCAGAATTCATAAGTAAATGAAAGAAATATAAAACATTTTTTAGGCATTCTATAAAACCCTTTAAGTTTTATTTTGATTTCTTTAATATAAAATAAATATAAGTAGGAGCCCTTCAGCTTATTCACTTCCTTTCATGTGCAAGCTTCACTGTAGATGCATTTTCTTTTGTTTGGTTTTCATGTAGCGATCACCTTTTCTCGGGCATCGCGTGCGACATCTGATTGTTAACTGTTGCAGCTGTGAGCATCTGCAACTGTCTGACATCAGAGTTCATGTGGCAAGTTGTCAACCCGACTGAACTCACTTCCGTTCCGGGTCCCGTCAGGGGAAGAGTTGCCAGTGCCCAATCAAGTGCGACGCGCGGGCCCAGTCATTGGAGTAAGACAGAAAGAAACCTCAAGTGCATTCATTATTCATACTCATTCATAATTTCTTTTAATTGTGCGCGTATTTCTCTTCATGCCTTTTCTCCTCTCGTTGATCAAAAGTGTTTTTTACGCTAACAATTGGCCAGCAGCTGGTGCTGTTCTATTCATTCATTCATTCATATAGTACATTTATTTATTGCGCTGAATTGGTTCCGTTCCGCGCGAGGTTCACAGTGTCATAGTCCGAGCTCGAGTCCGAGTCCGAGTCCGAGTCCGATTCGAGTCTGATTCTGATGCTCTGCCCTCGATGTGTGGCGCGTAAATTAACTTAATTGAAATTCGGGTCAACAGAGAGGCCAAGATAATGAAAGAAAGACTAATTAGAGAGCAACTCTCGTCACTCGCCTAGACTATGTATGTGTATAGCAACACCCTCCACAGCTACCCACATGCTGGCGGTTCGAGTGTGTCTGAGTCGTCAGCAAATGTTTTTCAAATATTTTCATTGCTGGGCAGCAACAATTTCATTCATTATTTGATTAGTATTTGTGCCTCGGGTTAACAATTATTTTATTAATAAATATTTGAATGTGTGCTCTGCCCCCATCTGCGGCCACCACTCTGACCACCACACATTGCATTCAATTAAAAACACATTTTGTGGTCACTCGCTCTCAGACAGAGGGAGGGAGAGCGGGCTCTCTATATAGTAGGTGACACGCCCGACCAAGACTTACAAGGCTTCCCTTTACATACTCTCAGCTCTCAGTTGCCAATCGATCGCACACAATTTAAATACGTAACTCAACTACTTAATGTCAGTTTGTGGGTCGCCAGCAACGAACGAGTCGAAGACATAAATCATTGATTATAAATTGACATCTGACTACCGTATAGGTGCATATCGTATATAGCCTTGAGCTGCACTCGTGCTATAGCTTAAACCTGGAAAATGATAAATATCTTAGCTACTTGCCTACACTACTCGGTATTTTTATGCGGTCTATAAACTTTTGTAGCGAAGTGTAGCTCAGTATATCAAGTGAATTAATCAATAGTTCTTTATGAATATATTTTTAATATTTTTTATATCTATATAGCAACATTTTTCCTTTTTAATCGTAAATTTTACCTTTTTATTTACTTTATTCTACATTGATTTTAATTTTTATACTATTTCACGTAGTGATATAGTATATTGGTTTTGTGCAATGTCCGTCATGCTGTCCGTCCGTCTGTCCGTCTGTCCGTCTGTCCGTCTGTCCGTATGAACGCAAACCATTTCCACGCTATTGAAGCTAGAGACTTGAAATTTGAAATATATACTCGTGTATACCCTCGTCTGATAAAGTGTCAAGATTTTCCCGATACGCCCACTAGGGGCGTGGCAAATCGGAAAATGCATTTTCCTGTATCTCAGAAACACTACTTCTAGAAGGGCTAGAGAGTTGGGATTTTAACTGAACACTCATGTCGACATCCCAAAATCAAAAAGCTATGGCGGATATATCTACGCCCATTGGGGGCGTGGCAAATCGGGTCAAACTGTATCTTCTACAGTTTTAAAGCTAGAACGCCCAAATTTGGCACGTGAGTTACTGTTACGATCCTATAAAGATCGTTCAAAAAATTTTATGGCTACGCCTACTAGGGGCGTGGCAAATCGGATCTGAATATATAGTGATTTTACTAGTTTCGTTATAATTTGAGCACTATTGATGCTAGAGACTTGAGACTTGGTATATATACTCGGGTTAACATCCCACGACCGATAAGCTATGGCGGATATATCTACGCCTTCAGGGGGCGTGGCAACAAATATCAGCTTATATCTCCCACAGTTTTAGTGCTAGAAGCTTCAAAATTGGATGCTAGGCTACTGAGGGCCTCCTCTATCGATTCCCCAAAAATTTTTGTTACGCCCCAAAAGGGGCGTGACATACAGAAAAATACCCTGTAATTTTCGCATTTTTCGAATGTAAGCATCCAAACTTTACAGTTATATTCTTAAACGCCCACTCTATGCACATGCCAAAAATTATTTGTCTACGGCCACTGGGGGCGTGGCAAATCCAAACTGAAACATCTGCAGCTTCTGAGCCAATAACGCGCCACATAATGACTTTGTGACCTTTGACCTTGTCTTTTGATTTGCCAAATTATATATATGTGTTAGAAAAGAATATTTTATTAATACAAAATAACTAAATAAAGAAAATGTAAAAAAAATATCAACATGACCGCACCGGGGTTCGATGCCACACCTCGCCAACGAACTTATGTATATCATATTTTCTGAGTTGCCACCTCTCTCATTTTGGGAGCTGCCACCTCTCTTATTTGGAGAGATGCCACATCTCTCGATTTAGGTGCGTGTTCTTGCTAAGGTAAGGTAATCGAGATAAATCGAGGGAGGTGGCATCTCTAAGCTTCGATTCTAATTGAAACTGTCTGGCTACCTCCAATGAAAAGTTTTAATCTGCAGCTGATTTGAGCGGCGACAGTGGGGATTTAAGGTTAAATTTTAAAAAATGTAATGTGATAGATGCCCCTGTGTGCTGTTGGGGCGTGAAATAGTATTTCGCTGTGGGTTGCGTCCGACAGCAACGTTCTTACTTGTTTTTTAAATAAAATAAATAAATATATTGAGAGTTATATATTTATTTATTTTATTTTATATAAATTATTGAATTTATTTTATTTTACTTGTTTTCATATTTTTATAATTTTTTTTATATTTTTATATTTTTTTTATATTTTTATTTTTTTTTTAATTTTTAAAATATTTTTGTTGCTCTCAAATTTTTATAGAATTTATTCATATTTTTTTAGCACACTCTGTCCTTTCTCTTTTATGACTAAATTTGTTTTATATATTTTGTAAATAATTTTAAGCCATCGACCTTTTCGCTTCTTTAAATATATTTTTTTTTTTATATATTATATATTTTTTAAAAATATTATTAAGAAAATCAATTTTCCATTATCTATATAGTATATATTTATAGATATATAATTAAACATTTTTATTTTGTATAAATAACTTATCTTTCTTTATTTGCTTTGTTTAATTTTAATAAATATTTTTATTTCTATTTCTTACTAATTATTTACTTTGTTATTTTCTTCACTTATTATTTTCTTAAGCAACTTCCTCTTTGTGGTTTGCTCGCGCTGCTCGTCATCCTTTTAATTGCACTTGGTAACCCCCAACTTCCTTTGGCAGATCTTATAGATAGAGAGAGAGAAGGAGAGGGGCCATGTCGGTTGACAGATTTCACACTGATACAGTGGGCACCCAGCAGGGGCGACCATTGACTGCCAACACATTGGACAAATTAAGCTGGGCCAAAGGCGGCCGGCGTGCTGGACCTCAATTAAATTGATTTGGATCAGCGGCTAGTGGCAACTAAGTGACCAGGCAGCCGACAAGGCAACGGGCAACGGGCAACGGGCAAGGGGCAACAGGCGTCAGCCGCCAGCATAATCAAGCAAAGCAATGTTTGCGCTTTGCTCTCGCAAATACCCTGCGGAGGCAGTGGAAAGTGGTTGAGATGACAGAAGTTCGAGACTTTTCTATTGACTTTAGTCATTACAGGGTAACTGGCAGTCGTGCTTGCTGCTGTCCGATTATGCAGCAATAAATCCGCAAATGAACCCGCAGCAGCAGCAGTCCTCTCGCTTCTCTGGATTGGGATGGCTCTGGGCAGTGGGAAGTGGGCAGCGGCATGGGCATCGTGTGCGTGGCCACTGACTTTTAAGCTGAGCTGCAGCGGCACCCTTCAGCTTGTTGCTGTTGCGCTTTATTTGTGCTCGTTGTTGCTGTTAATTGTTACGCAGTTCATTAACGCACAACAACCACAACCACAACAACAACAACAACAACAACCACAGAGCGCACACAAATCGTGTTTGCCCCTTTAAGTTGCCACCCTCGCGTGGCACACGCGACCAGTTGCCCTGCCCCCGTCTCCGTCTCCCCCTACCCCTACCCCTCTCCCTCTCCAATTTCCATTACAATTTCCCTGCGCCAGCAGCAACATCAGCTAACGATGACATCTAAGCGGTTGCCCGTCGACGCTAACGATGTTCGTCATGTTGTTGTTGTTGCTGTTGTTGGTGCTGGCGCTGCGTGAGTTTTGGCAGTGTTTCTTTTCGTTAAATGCGTGTAAATCAGTTTATAACACATTGTCAACAATTATCAAGTGTTAGTCTACAAAAAAAGGGCTGCCCCGCGCAGCTCGCGAGCGTGGCGGGCGGAGGAGCAGGCACAGCCGAAGTTTGCGTTTAGAAAACACAGCAGATTTTTTCTGCTCTTTAGTTAGGGCATTTCTTTAATGACACTATGCGCTATGTGAACAGGTATGTCCTATTGAGGGTGTCCAACAGTGGGTGGGATGGTATGAGCCTATGAAATAATGGGAATAGTTCAAGGATGACTTAGTGTCCAGATATCTTCAGTGGAAATATTTAATAAGATATGAAGGAACAGAAAAGTTATAATGAAAATTAAAATATGTATATTCTATATACGTACATATATAGTAATTGTACCCAACTAATCTAATAATGAAACTTAATATACATACATATATTCTATATATGAATAATTATTGTAGCTAATCATGAGGCTTTAAGTTAAGAAAAGTTTTTTTTTTAATTTTATATATAAATATATATTGAAAACTTATTTATAATTCATTATAAAATAAGAATTATTTAATTATAGGATAAATAAATAAATTAGAATTATTTAACTATAATATAAATATCTGTAATTATATAGTATGAAGTTAAAAGAATAGTATAGTAGTCACATCTGTAGTCAATAATTTGATATCCCCTTTGAGATCACATTTTAAAAGTTTAGATCTATAGCGAAGCTTATTATCTCTATCAGCTCTCTATATATGTACTGCATGCTTATACTCCACTCTCAAGTCTACACTTTATAGAGTATGCAGCAGTCGATCAGCTATACGTAGCTTGCTCTAAGCTCAAATCACGCTGCTGCTGCTGCTGTTGGTGTTAACCACCCGTCGTTAACCATACGCTCGCTAACCGTGCACCCGTCCACCCCCCTTCAGCCCACACCCCCTTGGCCCAGGCACCCTTGGGCTTTCACACTTGTAGCACACTCGTTTGGCTGTTTATTTGCACAACGAAGCGCACGATAATAACAACAATAACAGAGAAAGAGAGAGAGAGAGAGAGAGAGAGAGAGAGGGAGAGGGAGATGCCAGTGTCCAAAACTGTCCGTTGTCCTGTGAAAGGAGCCCGTTGTGCGGAAAAGCTGTGCTGTGTGTGCATGATTTTCACAAAATTTGGCCAATTTGTGCGAACACGGGGCAGAGGCCAAAGAGCGCCCCCGACCACCCGCTCAGCGCAAAAGCTAGGGTATAAACCGTGTAAACTGCACTCAGATGCGCCTTAAACGAAATCAGATGTCAGGCGGGGCCAAAACATAAGGGTTTCGGCCTTAACCTTAACCCACACAACCCTTTAACGCTCAGCCCTCAGCCCTTAGCACTTAACCCTTAACACTTAACCCTTTGCTGGCTTTAATCGAGACAAATCCCGCGCGCTGATGTTGGAAAACATTTGCGTGGCTAAGCGACGGCGATTAGGCCGAAAAATAGTCCAATGGAAGTCCACGAATATCAGATTAATACGCGCTAAGCTAAGTCCGGCCAAATCCAAGCGCAGAAGGACATGCCAAATCCTTTGCTTAACTCTTTCGGCACGGCACAAGCGAAGCGCGTCCTGGGCGTAGCTAAGACCAATTTGCAACTCACATTTTTGGCTACTGTTCAGGCATCGGCGTCGGCGTCGACGTCGGCGTCGGCATGTAAACAGACAATGTAAACAACGGAAGCCGATGTCCTGTGCGAGCTGCTTAACCCGTTAGCCGGCCAGTCGTTACCTGGCCAGTCGATCCGCCCGTCCGCCCGCCCGCTCAGGTAGCCGCCTCTGTTTGCATGCATCGCGTTGATCCGTTGAGCAAACAAGCTAATCCTGCGGTTAAACTGCCATTGAGTCGATCAAAATAAAGCGGGCGTCGCCGCTACCCGGAAGGACATCGCGATCCGCGCGGGCGTCGTGGGCGCGGCAACTTTGACCAGCCCGAGCGCAAAAGGGTTATCTCGGGCCAAGAAGGGATTTATTTGCGCCCCTTTGGGCAAATATCGAAGGTCCGAACAAAACTAAATGCCGTCTATAAATCTGGCTGATTAGCAAAGTACTCTCGCCCCCGTAAATACCCGCCGTCCGATAACTGATTCTCGAATGTACTCTGAGGGCACTCAGATATATGTATAAAGGTATATATTGATTTATTCATGTTTGATTTGCGGCTCTCTCGACGGTAGCCGCTTTTTAAACAACTCTTTTATTGACTCTGCTACTGTTTCTATCAATGGAGGTTTTTAGGGAACGGACGGAAGGAACTTGGGCTTAGGCTTAGGCTGAGAGTTTCCGGTATAAAGTAGATATCCATAAAGGAGCATGAGAGGGACCTTAAAAAGTATATAAATATATATAGTTAATATGAATAAAAAGGTAGAAAGTGTATGATAAACGGATTGCAGAGAGAAATGTTAAGCTCTTTTGAGCTTTTCCTTAATAAGAAGCTTTAATGTGCTTTAAAGCTACTTCAACTCTATGTTATATGTTACATGAGATCTTAGAAAATGTTTTAAATCTGTTTATTGTGAAAAATAAATTTTTAATACACATATTTTTTAATTTTTCTGAAGTTTGTATTCCCTTCACCATTTTCTCTACAATTTATCTAGGTTAACAAAGTTCTGAGAATTGACTGAAGAATTTAGCTAGAATTTCATTGGCTTCACACAGCATGTTGTCTTGCTTTCAATTGATTGACATGTGCAAAATAGTTTAATTAGGTGGAGCCAGACGAACTGGCTATAGCCGACTTTACAATATTTAACTACAATTCTAATCAAAAGTTAAAATTCGTAAGCTCCCCAAAAGCAACAAAAACATTGAAAATTTATGTACAAATATAAAAAAAAATATGTGGAAAACCAATATACTCTCTTTCTGCTCATTGCCCGTGTGCATAACAGAACTGTTATGCAAGTAACCAAAACAATAAACAACAATAATACACAGCAATATGTACGCAGCTGAAGATCCATTGAAATATATTGAAGCCAGCAATTAAAATGCCGTTGCGAGCGCCATTTTGTTTTGACCTGCGAGCCCCCATTAAGCTAACATATCTACATAACATGTGTGTGAGGGAGAGGCAGAGAGTGTGCTGCGTGTGAGCGCAAGCACGCGAAGAGAGTGAGTAAAAAGTTTTGCGCGCATGTCTCCACTCTACACACGCAAGGCGAACGTCCAATAATTTTTAGCCAAGCACACATACGCACACACACAGCCGACCACATTCCGTTGTGGGATGCGCAAATAACAAAAACAACAGCAAGAGCAAGAGCAAGCGCTACAATCCACAAAGTACAACAATTGGCCAACATGGCGTCTGCCGACTTTGTTATTTATGCAATTGTTGTTGCTCCTGCTGCAGTTTTTTCGATTTAGTTGATTTTTGCGCAGGTAAAACGTGATATGCCCCTTGGCAACTGTCCGTTCCTTGGCTCCAATCAGAGCGCGTTGTCCTCCTTTTGTGTTCCACACACACGCACAGCTGGGTACACGCCCCCAATAAGCGAAAACAATTATTATGATTACAAAATGATTGCGTTCTTCAGGTAAATTATTTGTTACTCGTGGCATGCCCCGTGTGAAGAGCCGCAGCTGCTGCCTTCCCAAAGATTCCACGAATTACATGATTGCCGCAAATTGCACTTCGTTGTGATTATTTTATAAAGCGCGATTTAATCGGCTTCAATTAAAGGTCTCTTTCCACTGAAACCTCAATTACTGTAAATTATTTGTCGAATTTTAAATGAATGTTTTTATTTTTCTATATATTTGTTCTGCAATTTTGAACAATTTCTCTGCTTACTTCACTGTTTTATAAACATTCCATAAATTATTCGCAATTTATTTAAGAATTCTTGCAAATTAAAGAGGGCAACAGCTCAAATACAGAAAGGAAAAAAAAACAACAATAAGCAACGTATGTGTGTGTGTGTGTGAAAGCGAAAAATACATTAAAAGAAACCTTCACGGCAATAACAACAACAGTTGGCGTAACTGTAACCAAAGCGACAGCTGCTGCAAAAAAGAGCAGAGCAAACGAAACGACTGGCGTATCAAAATGCAACCCACAACCCGGGTGCTGAGCCCCCCACCCTAGCTAAACGATAAAAACCAAAAACAAAGGCCAGTCGGCAGCGTTCGTGTCATGTCAGCACAGCAATTAGCGGCGAATGGTAAAAATCTCTACACACACATACACACAGGCGTGCGCGCAAGCGAGCGCGCTACTGCTCAATGCTGCAAGCACGAAAGAGTGAGAGAGGAAGAGAAAGAGAGCGTGCACTGCACGAATGCAGTCCACAGCTGCCATTGGCTGTTTCGGCAGTGGGCATAGCAGCAATAGCTGCTGGGCACAGCAACTGGATTGAGATTTGGGAATTCTTGTTAGTCTACACAAAACGCCACAGCGTAGCAGACGTGTGAACGAACAGAACGTGCTGAACGGTAAACGGCAATCGGCAAACGGTAAACGGCCCACGGCGAATGGCAAACGTAATCCAATCGTGAACGAAGACGCGTGTGGGAGGCATTCAAATAGTTATTGTTGTTGTGATATAAATATAATAGAAAGCTTAAATATTTAACCTAATAAAATGCAGGGCTAGCGACAAATACAAAACAAATAAAAATATTATTTAAAAAAAAACAACAATAAATTATACGAGAATCCGTAGTGCAAAATGGTGAAAATCGTTGACGAGCTCAACGCACATCATCACCATCATCATCATCCACACAATCACGCGCCGCACACACATCATCCGCAGCCGCACACGCATCCGCTTTCGCATCCGCATCCGCACCTGAATACCGTCGGCGCTTTGAATCTCAACTTGAATCTGACGCCGGCCACGCTGCTCATGAAAATGGCTCGCACGCCGCACCTGAAGTCCAGTTTCTCCATAAATGCCATACTGCCGGAGACGGTGGAGCAGGATGAGCAGCGCGACGAGGAGGAGGAGCAGCAGCGACACCAGGCGGAGCAGAAGTTCAACAATAACAACAACAACAACAACAGCAACAATAACAACAACAGCTCCCCGCTGGGCTCAGAGCCGGAGAGCGACGTGGAATCGGACCTGGATGTGACCTCCATGTCGCCAGCGCCGCCCGCTGATGTGGACGAACCGGATGATGACGATGCGGATGCCGAGGGAGACGGAGATGGCGATGGCGATGGGGATGGGGATGGGGATGAGGATGTGGAATGTGATAACGATGGCGACTCGGAGACCAAGTCAACAGATGGCAAACCCATCAAGGACAAGAAGGGCAACGAGAAGCCGCCGTACAGCTACAATGCGCTCATCATGATGGCCATCCGGCAGAGCCAGGAGAAGCGTCTGACCCTGAACGGCATCTACGAGTACATCATGACGAATCATCCGTACTACCGGGACAACAAGCAGGGCTGGCAGAACTCCATCCGGCACAATCTCAGCCTGAACAAGTGCTTCGTGAAGGTGCCGCGGCACTACGACGATCCCGGCAAGGGCAACTACTGGATGCTGGATCCCTCGGCGGAGGACGTGTTCATTGGTGGCTCCACCGGCAAGCTGAGGCGGCGCACCACCGCCGCCAGCCGCTCCCGCCTGGCGGCCTTCAAGCGCTCGCTGATCGGACCCATGTTCCCCGGCTTGGCGGCGTATCCTCAGTTCGGACAGTTCCTCACCTACCCGCAGGCGGCGCCCAGCCTGCTGGCCAGCATGTATCAGCGCTACAATCCCTTTGCGCCAAAGAGTCCGGCCGCGGCGGCGGGTCTGTTGCCGCCCGGCCTGGTGGGCCATCCGGGCGGGGCGGCGCCACCGCAGCCGCCCCCTCCGCCCTTTGTCAGCCCCGCCAGCAGCCAGGAGCTGTACCAGCGACTGCAGTACCAGCAGCTGCTGCATCAGCATGCGGCCGCCGCCGCCCTGGCGGCGCATCAAAGGCAGCTCAGCGCAGCGATGCCCACTGCGCCGGCGCCACAGCCACACATGACACATCTCGGCCAGCCGCCTTCATCGCCCAGCCTGCAGCAGCAGCAGCATCACCAGCACCAGCAGCAGCAGCAGGCGAACGGCGATGCCAACTCCCGCTCTCCGGGACCAGCTCAGCAGCAGCAGCAGCAGCAGCCGCTGCTCAAGCCCATCACAGTGGTCACACGCAACAGCTGAAGCAGCTGCCGGACTGCCCGATAGTGTATAAGTATTCGTTGTACATACAAAATAACAAAAATTAGCCGCGACTGAGGCGCTAGACGCTTGTAAATAGAGAGAGAAACAGAGAGAGAGAGAGAGAGAGAGAGAGAGAGAGCGAGAGAGAGAGGGAGAGAAAGAAGTGTAAGAAAATAGAAGAAACTTCGGCTAGTCGAAGCTTAAATACCCTTGCCGAGTCTAGATATAGCTAAACGGAATCTGTTTAAATACTAAATGTACAAATTTCAGTTGCAGAAAATACTAGAATTTCTAAAAGCATCTTTTATATATCTAAAAAAAATACTTAAATATTATTTTAAATTAGAAAAATGCTGGAATTTAATATGGAGATAAATTTGGATTTTAATATATAAAAATATATATATTTTTTTTATACTAGAAATTCTTATATTTATTGTAAAAAAAAAGCATTTTTCATTTAGTTTTGAAATATTTTGATATATAAAATTGTTCTTTAATATATTTAAAAATAAAAAATTCACAAATGGATTCTAAATTAAAAACTCAATAGATTCAGGTCTAAAAAGTAATTTAAATATATTTTAAAATTATTTTCCAGGCATTTTTCATGTGAAAAAATGTAAAAAGAATTATTAAAAATTTTGAAATCTCTATTTCCTTGAATTATAAACTAATCCTTGGCACAGGCAAATCCTATTGTAATATTATTAAAGCAACAAGATCTAAATTTGCTCCAATCAAAGTTTTTATTGCAAAAAAGTCTCTAAAAGTAGTTAGCTCAAATTACTTGGTCTGCATTTTGATATATTATTGAAAGCAGTAAAAAAGACTCGAATAAAATTGCATTATAAATCGGAAAATATTGAAATTCAAAATTAATTTAACTTAAACAGAAGTTTTCTATTGCTAAAGCTCTCGCAAGGGTATTTATACTATTAGTATAAAGAATACCAGCAAATTCTGTTTCGATAGCGATACCGATAACGATAACGATACTTAAGCGCAGCAGGCATTCGACATTAAGCACTAATTAATTTATATTAAAATTACAATTACTTTTATTATTATTATTGTGTACTTTAGAAGGCAGACATTGAATAAAATTGAAGTTCTATTGAAATAAAAGAGAAATGCGAAAGAAAAGTTGAAATTCGAGAATAGTTTTCAATCGACTTGGACTGTACCAGCTGGCGATCTAAATTGAACTGCAGCGCGTTAAATTAATCTGTTGTCGCGACAAAAGATGCTGATGGCTAACAGGAAGTCCTTAATAAGTCGCACACACACACACACACATACACACACAGCCACAAATCGCGCCGCTAACAGGCACTGCTAAGTGTCAAATCAAATAAAATTTTAGCGCATGTCCCACACACGCCAACAAAATGAGGGGCGAGGGCGAGAGGCGGGGGCGCGGAGAGCGGCAGAGCGGCGAGTGGAGCGTGCGGAACTCGGCAGCTGATGAAATTGTTTTTACCGACTTGCTAGTCATTATGTTGTTCTCTTGTTGTTGTTGTTGTTGTGGTTGCACGTCCAATATGTTGTCGCCTGTGTGTGTGTGTGTGTGTGGATGGGAATTGGATTTCGTTAGCGCAGAGAAATGCGGGCCGCGCCGCAGTCTACGCTCGCGCATAGGCGTTGGCGTTGATCTCTAAAGATGCAGCCAGATGGAACGAAGTGCGTTCAAGACATTCGATAGTTGAACAAGAGTTAAACATGACGAAGGCCTATAACTACTGAGAGTATAGGAGAGTATGCTATAGATGTGGAGAGGCATATAAAAATGTATCTATATATATGTATGTAACTATAACATAGTCCAAAGATATCTTTGCTGTAACATACTTTATAAGCATATGTTATAATATAATATATTACACAAATATTGCAATATACTTTCCCTTCTATACAGATTTCAGCTATATCATAAAGCATGGAACATACCCAATGAACACCTGATATCCTCCAACCGTTCTATATGAATTATCTTATCTTCTGACTCTGCACATATGCACATATATTCTTCTTATTTAGTATACATTTTCTTGTATATATGTATTTATATTTATATTTCATATTATATTTATAATATTTACTACAAAATTTAAATATTTTTTTAGTATTGTAGTCAATTCCTATTATATTCATATTCATATTCCTATATATTATTTATATTTTATATTTTGTATTTGTTATATGCATAATATATAGTATTTTAAATATTTTATTTATTTCTCCGCTTTAACTTACATTTTTATAAAATTTGCAAATGGAAAAATCTTCTTAAAATATTTTTAATTAATAATTCTTTAATAAGGTTTAATTGCTTCATATAACTAGCCAATATGAAGCATACATAAACATCTTTACGCTCCGCTCTCAGCTGTCTTCAATCTTCTCTCAGTGTTTCCACTAGAATGAATAAGTGTGACATTTCGTGCACTTTAGAAAGGTGTTGCGAGCAGTCAAGTGCCAGCAAGTCGAACGGCTTTCCAATTGCCAAGTGTTTGACTCGATGCTCCGCAGCATAGCCCTAGCCCCGGTCTGCCCTTACTCTCTGGCAGCTACTCGTTTGCCGCTTCTGCTGCTCGTCGTGTTCTCATCTCTCAGTCTCAGGCACTTGCCCAAATGCATGAGTCATTCACGCTGCGCTTCGCTCGGCTGCAGGTTAATAAACTGCAAAGACTCAAGATTCAATCTGCGATCCGCAGCTTTCTGTGCGGGCGCGGATGATGGTGGCTACGGGGCGTATGTGGAATATCGCATCCATCTAGTTGACAATTGTCGCCTGACATTTCACAGTTGCACATTTCAATTTAACAAAATCTTAGACAACAATTGGCGACAATGCGACGCCAGTTGCCAGCTCCAACATTCTTCGTATACCCTGTAGTTGAGGGTGTTTGTGGGTATATTGGTGAAAGGTGCAATGGAAATTATGTGGGAGGTTGAATACACCTTAGCTATATTTAATGTTGATTATAAATTCTGAATATATATTTCTATGTAATTAATTTATGATTTAATGATTATTGAGAGAGCTTGTCTATAAAGTATTCCATAGAAACCTACAGATCTCAGAGACTATTCGAGATAGAGTTATGGAATCTGATATATAAGATTTTATATATTGGATCTAGAAAAGACATACAATTTTTTAAAATTTTTCTTGCTGTAGGATAATGAAGTTAACAAATTAAATAAAGCTGTCGATCTCCGAAACTATTCGAGTTTTTGTCACGAAATTAGGTATATAAGCTTTAGTTATGCTCAGTTTCCATATTTTTTATTGATTTTTGCAATATAATTCACATAAAGTTTTACAGGGCATTTTCAAGTCTTGCATGCCCCACTCCGTTGCAATTGAGTTGGTGTTTCTCAGCTTAAGAATCGAAATCAGAATGAGATTATCCAATTCAGTTAGTTAAGGCCCGCGTTTACATAGAAATATCTCTGACCAACTACTATATACACTCATATAAATATCTATATACACACACATACACATATATACATACATATGTATGTATATATCTAATATATGTTCATCTAGAAAGCGTCTTATCTTGCTGCTGCATCGTGGCTATGCCTCTGTCTGTCTGTCTGTTACAATTCTCAATTGAGTTTCGCAGCATCTGTTTTGCCTGCTACTCAATTCCATTCAAGTTGCCAATTATGGAACCATTATTCAATCAAAGTAAATTTATTTGTTTGTCTCATTTCCACGTAAAACCTGACGAGGCTCTCCGGCCGAAACATTTCTTTCAATTTATTCGCCTTGCGCGACGGATTATGGTCTGTATAAACATTTCGAGTGAATTATCCTTATATATGATGTCACTTCTAGTTGCCTCAATTGCCAGTTAAGCTGAATGCGTTCTCAGCGCTGACGAAGATCCGCATGTAAGTTCAAGAAACTTTTCTCTCTCCCTCTCTCTCTCTCTCTGTCAACTCTACATAGTTTTGTAGTTGGCGCCAGTTTTTCTGGTTCTGGTTCTGGTTGTTATGATTTATAATCAACTGCTGCCGCTGTAATGAAGATCCATCGTCTGGCTGGAAATGGTGTGGAAACGAACTGATTAACTTGCTTTGACTTATGTGGGTTAGTCCACCATCAATCCCGACCATAATTATCAACCGAACTATGTTATGTGTTAAAGCTTTCATTAGTTTCTCGTATTATGCTTCACCTTGTATCAATACGGCGCTGGAATTGAATTTTCCGTTTGATTGATGATTCTGGCCCGCTGACAGCTAGTTAGCATTCTAAATTAGAATATGAATTGAGCGCGTTTCACCTGGCCTGCGAAATAGAGTGGATTGCGATAAGAAAAACACCCAGATATATTCAAATGACAATATTTTTGGATTTCCCACGCCCATTTATTTGCTGAGCCATCTATAAAGAGGACGTCAAGCACTTGGGGTTATAGCTATAAAACTATTCAGTTTTATTTTTCTAATTCTTTTGATCGACTTGAGCAGATCTACAATGGAAGTATTATAAAACTATTTTACATTTAAAGTTTCCAATTTGAATAGCAATGTAGAGCTTTCTTTCATATGAAGATTTCTGTATCTTTCTGACAGACAGACAGGCAGATCCATGACCAAACTACATAGAGATGTTTAAGGAATTGTTTTCGTAAACATTTTAAAGATCGTCAAATAAAAGTGCAAACAAATGTATATTCCCATTGGAAGTATCTGTGTATATAATGCCAGGCTATATTTACTACTCTCTACTTATACCCTCTGCATCTTTTTAGAGCCCAAGTTCAAACTCTAGAAGTCCTTGTCCGTGAGTGGGCATCAATGCCAGCAAAGCACCTTCGAGCAGCTATCGGTGCCTTACTTGATCATCTCTAGGCCATAGTCTTTCCCAAAGGAGATCATATGGAGTCAAAATGAGTAGATTCTCAGCTTTTGATTATTTTTTACATATTCTGTAGCTTAAAAAATAAAGTTGATAAATTTCTAAAGATCAATACAGATTGCAAATAATGATAAAATATTATAGTAAAAATAAAAAAAATCTTATAAAATACAAAATTCTAAAAATTTTGTTTTTAACATATTTAAATTTAAATTTATTTATAATATTTATAAAATACTGAAAAGTAATAAAAAAATATAAATATTCAAGCAAATAGGTCTACTTCAAACTTATATGTCTTGAAACACAAAAAAAAAAAAAAAACTCATGCCTCAAGGCTCTCTCATGAGCTTGCAACTTGCGTGTAAATAGATTGTATCTGCGGCTGAGGCTCGGCTACTGCAATTAGACACAAAATTGAAAGACAAAAAAAGAAAAAAAAGAGACCAAGAGTTGGTGTGGAATGTGTTTGGTGAAAAAGCTGCACGCTTAACGACCAAGTCACGCCCTCTGCAAGTGCCACACCCACAGCAAATTGTTCGTCATCATCGTGGTCGTCGTCTGTTTGGGGTTTGAAGCGTCGGCTTAAAAACTCGTCATGGAACCACATGAAAAGGCAGCGGCCGCTGCTGTCATGAATTACAATGTTGAAAATCGCTCATTAGGAGCGAAAATTTTGTAAACTGAACGCGATAAAGATCGACGAGCAACCACCTGCGCCCCTCCCTGCCCCTGCCCCCATCATCAACGTAGTCAAAATGGCGCCCCGCTCCCTGACCAATAGCCAAGGCGCAAGCGGAACAATGGAGTCGCAAGAGCGTGTGGAAATAATTTGGTTACAATTAAATAACAAAAGAATTTGTTTGGCAACTCTTGGGCGCATTTTGGCCAACAAATGCTGGTGTGCACGGCCAGCGGGGCGGACAGGTGGCAGCTGGTAACAGTAACGACGGCGGCGGCGGCGTTACAAAGCATATGCCCCACCATATCCCGTATCCCGTGACCATTGTCCGCTGTCCGCTGTCCATCGGCCATTGTCCGTCCAGCTGCCGCGCTCCAGATTAAGTTCGCGGCGTTCATAATTAAGCAGCGGTCAGCGGCTAAAAAATGACTGAAAAACTGTCTGTTTACCATAACAATAAGGGCGCGGCAGGGAAAACACCTTTTCAGTGCAGCTACAAGCTGCGCCCCTGCCCCTGCCCCTGCCCCAGCCCCTGCGGATCAGGTGTTAATGTCTGTGTTTATGGCCTAAGTGAATAGCCAGAGACAGACACTGGCCCGAAAAGCGTTGCCGACTTATGTGAGGTGCGCAATTATCGTCATTAGTCGACGTCGACGTCTACGTTACCTAAGTCTTGTAGCCCCCTTCACCTTCCCCGTCCCCTTCTCCGTCCCCGTCTCTGTTCCATTGTTCGCTTTAGTTGCGGCTCGTTGTGTATCGATGTGCATGCTATAATTTGAAGAAATGATTTCTTCATGCCCAGTCACAGTCACAGTCACAGAGACGCGTCACACTCGTCTCACAATATACATAATCCTCATTATCGCCATGCTGCTTGCTCATCATCATCATCATCATCAATGCTCGACTCGCCACGGCTTGCCTCTGCTCGGCTCTGTCTCATCCAATTATTACAGTTTAGCCCTGCCACACAAGTCAAACAAAAGATAACCCCATCAGCCCCCCACTTGAGGCCCCCGCTGTTGTCTTCGTGTCGCTTTTTTTCTTTTTGTTGATTCTCCATTTAATGTTGGAGCTGCCTTTAATTATATTATGTAGATCCATGTTTGTGAAATGCAATTACTTAATGCGAGATTTGTCATGCACACAGGCATGTATATATAATTATGTAAAAGATCACAATCTGCATTATATATGAACCAGATTATATTGAGAGATATATATAAAGATTTTTCTCTTTGAGTTAGAATCCATGCAAAATTTAAAAGTTCACAAAAATTTATATTTAAATAGACTTAAATTAATAAAAATTAAATTAATAAATTTAAATGGTTAAATTTAAGAAAAAGCATTTTATAATAAAAAAAATTAAATAAATATTTATTTTTAAATTTTAAAAAAATTAATATTTTTTTATTTAATATTTAATAGTATAATTTTATATTTTTAATATTTAATATTTTTTTATTGAATCGAATCACATATATATATATATTTTTTTTTTTTTTCATTTTAAAAACTAAATCTTATTATTTAAAAATATCTAATAATTTGAAAATTCAGCTCAAGATTTTAATATTTATTTAATACCCTCAAGTTCTCTGTAATAAATACTTTTAAAAGCCTTAATTATAGACTTAATATGGTATTCGCCTCGTATCTTATCCTTTCTCTGTTTTAAACACTCGTTAAATAACAGCTAATATTAAATAACTTTATTCCAAATTTGATCTTTTGCTCTGATTTCGAGTCCTTTTGTTGCAAAATTCTATCCTTTGTTTCCGCCTAAAGTGCTATATCATTTATCGTATATATTTCAATGAACAGCATCCTTTACCACAAAATGAAACCCATTAAAGGATAACTCACTCCTCGCTGCCCACAACTGCCCAACAGATTAGCCAAAAAAAGGCAACGAACGGGAAAACTGCAAAATTTTCTTTCACTTTTGGCATTGCCCAATATTATCTAAACATGGCAGCAACAAAAGGTCAAAGGATCTGCAACTGGATCTAGCTGAAAGCGGCTTAAGATTGTCTTACACCAGCAGAGGCAGAGGCAGAGGCAGCTGGCGAGCTGTAGCCGAAAGTCCATTGCGGGTAATACGAGCAATAATATTTTCTTAGTTCAAATTGGCTTAAGAATGTAATTTTTGTTGTTTCTCATTCTCATTCTCAGTCTCAGTCTGAGTCTCATCTTCTTCCTTTTGATTCCTGTGGAGTTGAGTTGCAGTCTGGGAAATGCTTGCAGCACTTGCAGCTGTTTGCTAGCAACAGATTGTAATTTCCTGGGAAAGCTTTTCAGATTGCAAGCCAAAACACTTGAGCACTTAAAAAGGCGCATGAACATGAGCCAGGACCTGGCTCGCAGGACATCCCTTCCACTTCCTGGCTGAGCCTCGCCTCTTGCGGCTTGATGTGTGCGGCAAACAAACTGATTGTTTCAATACGCTGCACGGACGTTTTGTATTGTTGGGAAACAGTCGAAATGGACTCATTGATTCCAATTGACTGATTTCCATTGCAGTTAAGTGTCCGACGCTGCCAAATGCCGCGCGTCCGTCCGTCGAGCCTCGAACGTCGCTGCCTTGTTGACTTTGCTTCGTTTTCGGTTTTTTTTTTTTTTTTTTTTGGCAGCTGAGCCAACGTTCAATCGAGTGTTCCACAATGCTCTTTCGCAGGGTATTTGAATTTACTTAAGGCAAATGCGACCTTTTGTATAGAGAAATGAAAAATGACAGAGCTCGGAGGTGGAGTTTTGTTAGACCCAAGGCGAAACAAAGGTTTTATAGAGCGCAAAACTTTTGAATTGAATATTGAATTTTGAATTGATTTTTATCAATGCATTAAGATATTTTCTTGCTTATATAAAGCATAAGAATTTGATAATAGGTTTATTTTAATAAAAAAAATTTTGTTTGACTAGAAAGTTCTGATCTTTAGTTAGAGGAAACTCTAGCGTACTTAAATACCTCAGAGATCAGGTTTCAAAGATTAGATAATAAACATATTTTTTAATAAAAATATATTTTGCTTAAGCAGAGAACTCTTTAAGTTTAGTTAGACTTTACTTTGCTAGGATTCTCTAGAGCTAAAAAAACACTTTTAGAAATATTTCAGGAGAATCTACAGATTTGATATATCTTAAATAAAGTTATAATAATAAAAACTCTTTTTCGAAATTCGAAAAGTTTATTTAATCTTCTGTTTACTCAAAGTGAAAGAAAGTGTATTCACTTATTCGTCAACTCTCTACCCTGGCTACTCTTTTTCTGCTGCTGCAACTTGGGGGTGACTGCTGGCTGCTGGCTGTCGTATGGGTTGAAGTTTTCGAGTGGCCCGTTAGCTGGCTGGCGAATGTGCCACACAAGTGGCTCACATCAGCGGGGGCAAGAACAGTGGTCGGCGGCTTCCCAAGAAATCGCTGAACAAAACAGCAGCAAGCCCAAGTCCAAGTGCAGTCAAAGTTCAAAGTTGCTGACGTACCGCTTCCGTTCAATTGACAATTGAACTTCTGGAAGCTGATGGAGCTGGCTGGCTGGCTGGCTGGCAGCTCGAAATGTAGCCGAAGCTGGCCCCAAGTCGTGTACTTAATTTCCCGTTTAAAACGCCATTCATTCAATTAAGCCAATGAATTTGAGGCACGACTCAAGAGACAGCCAGGGACTGAGAGGGGCAGGGATGCTCGTCAGATCTTCAAGTTGTCGTGCTCTCCTCCACTTTTAGTAATCAGACGCGGGTCAAAATATTTACCACTTGACCCTATTGATTTAATTAAATAGTTGCAAGACATTCAACCGTTTGTTGTCGCACTAAAACCCGAAACCCAATGGAATATGCTAAGAGACACACACAGAAAGAAAAAAAAAATACTGCACAAATTGTCGCCGTTTCGCGCTGGCTGTTCACGATCTTTGGCAAGATCTTCGTCATCGGCTGTCAACACAGATTTCGCTCTGCTGCCCAACTAAAGACGTGTTAATTAACGAGAGTTAACTAATTGTTGTTAGCAAAATATTTTCGTAATTTGATACTAAATTAATGCTACGCTCAACTGGCTCGTTCTGCGCTTTTGTGTCGTACCACTCCACCACGCGCACAGTGGGCTTAGATACGCATCAAATCATAAGCCGATTTTAATTAACTGAAACAAAGGATGACTAATGATGGTTTGTCAAGAACTTATGTTAATTAAAGTTTTGGCTTTTCTTATTTAAAACTATCTTAGAGAAATTTTAAATGGGATATTTTTATTATTGTTTAATTAAAATAGTTTTGGGATAATATTAGTATGCTCAGATAATATCTTAGTATTTGGAAAATACATTTTAATATTCCTTTTTTAACTGTCATCTTTTATAGACTTTTCTAGCTGGAGATTAGAGTTTTTGGCCATTGCTCTCTATGCGATTCTCATTATTAAATATTTGTTCAGCTGAAATCTCTTTTATTTCTTCTTTTTCATCTTCTGCTCTTTTTTTAAGACTTAAAAAATATATTTTTAGTAATAATAGTATTCGAAATAATATTATTTATATTAATAATAATAATAATAATAATAATAATAATAATAATAAATTATAAAAATAAAATTATAAAAAAAAATATTTTAAAAAATTTAAATTAAGTATAATTTAATAATATATTACTAATGTAAAAAATTAAGATAATTAAAAAAAAATTAATTAATTTAATTAAAAAAATATATTAATAATAATACTAATAACTAAAGTTTTTATATATTGTATATTTATACTTATATATATATATATATTTTTATTGCATTTTCATTGCCCTTGCCCCAGTGTGCCTCCAAAGAGCCGCCTCCAATGCCGCCAACAGGCAACGTGGTTGTCAGTTTTGTTGCTGTTGCTGCTGCTGTTGTTGGCGCTGCTGCTCATGTCTTGGAACTGGGGAATTGGATACCAGAGTGCTGGCCAATGGCCACAGAAATGTTTGTGTTCGCAATTCGCGCGCGCCTGCCTCATGGCCTCAACCGCGCTGTCTGTCTTTGGGGAAAGCGGCTCCAAGAAGTGAGGCACGCATAAGAAAAAGAGGAGAGTCTGAGAGGCATAGGCTGTGGCAGAGGCAGAGGCAGAGTCGGAGTCAGAGGAGCAGCAATGAGTCGGCTGGGCAACGCCTTAAATGTTTTATTGTTTTAGCGGCCTGCAGCAGGCATTGATCTGGAGCGGAGATCTGGGCAGGACATGAGTTCGGGACGTTCGTGAGTTCCATAAATCAAAAGCATTAAATGTTTAAATATTCATGAGCAACGTGTGAACAACGGGCGAGAGGACGGCGAGTAAGGAAACGGCGTAATGTATTAATTTCATTTATTGCCATATTTATTCACATGACAAGCGGAGAGAGAGAGAGAGAGGAGAGAGGGACGGGGGAGGGGAGAGGCACTGAGGATGCAGCGCGCGCAATTTAACGGCATGGCTGGCAAAACGGGAGCAGACATTGCGACATATAAATGACAAGGACACACCCATATTTAGCACATTTAAACATTTACGCACAATGGCAACTGTGGCCAGGACATACGGTGGTGCTGGCCGGGTGCTGCTGCTGCTGGTGGTGGTGGTGGTTCATCCTGTGGCACCCTAAATTTCGACAATCACGGCGCGGGTTAAATGAAATGGAGAATGCCATTCCTAATTATGTGTTCCTGCCTGCCCAACTCCCTATCTCCCTTGCTCTCTCTCTCTCTCTCTCGCTCTATCTCTCTCTCCCTCGTCCTGCGCCCTTTTGTTGTAGCTTCGGCTGTCGTCGCAGCCATTGTTGCTGGCAGCCGCAGGATGAAGGAAATTTCTGTTTCAGTTGCTGCCTCGTTTGTCGCACTCGCGCATCCTGCCAAAGGATTCGTTTTGTCCGCCAGCCGCTTTTATTTATTTGTGTTTATAATACAACAAAATCAGCTACGCTTGCACCCTGCCATTGCCCATTACCAATCCCCGGCATGGCCGCTCGCTGCCTCAACATTAAACTGGTTGCCACAGCAGACTCTGCCCCGGCCTCTGCCTCTGCCCCGGCCTCTGCCTCTGGCTCTGCCTCTGCGTGCACCCCAGCTCAGCCTGAGCCCAGCCAAAACTTCCCAACATTCAACTTTCAGCTTCGTCTCGCTTGTTCGACTGTTGTTGGTTTTGACTGCAATCGTCGACGTGATGTTTACATTTATGGATTATTGTTTCCGTATGTCCTGGGTCCTTGTTTTACGCCGTCGCACCATCGCCTGCCGCCTCATAAGTTCCGCACAATCATCCTCATCAGCATTTTTTGCCTCCTTTTTCTGTGTGATTTGCGTGCCATGCTTCACTTGAGACCACAGCTGCACAGTGGGTCGCCATAGACCGCACTCTTTTTCTGTTTTGAGGCTTGTTAAAGGAACTTTAGATAAGGAGAAAGCTGTGAACTTGAAGGATATTTCTTTTATCTTGAGTAAATATATATATAATTATGAAATGCTTCTGATATCTATGATCAATTAAGTTAGTTATAGTCCTATAGTTAACCCACAAGCTGTTCTGCTGTAGAGCCTCTCTCTGCACTTCTCATATAAGAGTCATGCTCATATTAGACCCAGCTCTACTTCCTGCTGACTTCTATTCCCTGTCAAATTTCGTGAATTTATAGCTGTCCTATAGACTTTTCTGCTATAGAGCCTCTCTCTGCACTTCTCATATAAGAGTCGTGCTCATATTAGTCCCAATTTTACTTCTTGCTGACTTCTACTCATTGTCAAATTTCGTGAATTTATAGCTATCTTACAGACTTTTCTGCTATAGAGCCTCTCTCTGCACTTCTCATGTAAGAGTCGTGCTCATATTAGTCCCAATTTTACTTCCTTCTGACTCCCACTTCCCATCAAATTCATATACCAATCCAAACTCTTGTGGAACGCATTCATCTCACATACATTCCACACACATTTTGTCATATATCGGCACCACTGTGCGCTCTACAATTGCCAACATCAAATGCTGACGACTGCTGCTTGAGCCGCTCTACCTTTTGGCTTTGCGTTTTCCACTTGAATTGCATTTGATTTGCTTGCGACGGCTGCTTCGTAAGTTTTCTTTGATTTTACACACACTTACACACACTCACACTCACACTCACACACACGCACACGCACACTTTTGTTTCAGATTGTTGGGGTCGCATTGAGATTCAAATAAATAAAATAATATTTGGAATTTCGCACCCTAAATAGCGAGGCGAGTGAGGCCTCTCCTGTTATCCCTGCCTTACCCCGAGCATTAGTTCGGCTTTATAACTGTTAAAGAGACGTTGACGTTGAGGTAGTTGTTAATATTTCTTTATTTTCGTATGTTTTTTATGACTGTTGTTGCTGTTGTGATTCGCTACGACATCACACACACACACACACACACACGCATCTGGATTTCTCTATATGACATTCAGGGCCCGCTGCGCTGAGGTCTTAATCTAACCAAAAGTGTAAACCAGCGAACCAACCCCGAGGGGGTTTCTGCTTTCGAGGCATATGCATAGGTCCCCGAGCAGCGCATATGTTATGTTGCGCTAAACCTACGCTGCTCTGCCCTCTGTCTATGTCTCTCTCTCTCCCCTTCTCTGTCTCTCTATTCATCGTATTACAGGGATTTATATTACGCTCTATTGACTTTTGCCTAGCTGCTGCCAAGTGGCCTTTGGCTAACGAGTGGGCTAAGTCGGGCATTTGGGATTGGGATGCGAGCCATTGGCATTATCACTCTCTCTCTCTCTCTCTCTCTCTCTCTCTTTCTTTCTGTCTATTTTTGGGGTGTTTGCCATAAATGCAGATTAAGACATTAATTTAATTGCGAGGTGCGAATTCTGTTTTGCCCAAGTTGGCAGCGCATGTTGCTTGTTGTTTGTTGGCTCGTTGTTTGCGCATTTGATTAGCAGCTCTTGCTGTCACGCTGCCGCACTGTCAGCCTGGAAAATGCCCGCTGATTTATGTACTGTTAGTAAATGTTGATTTTTCCCATGGCCATCGAGCTGAACTACATTAGCTCATCGCAATTAACAACTGGTTTTACACTCTCTTTAACAGCGAAGCAGGCGTTTGAAGAGCCTGGATGGAGTGGAGTGGAGTGGAGAGAGAAGTGTGATAAGTTGAAGTGTTGCTGGAGAGAAATGCAATAAAAGAAAATTAATCTCTCTATCTCTCTCTATCTCTCTCTATCTCTCTCTCTATATATCTCTCTCTATCTCTCTCTCTCTCTCTCTCTCTCTCTCTCTCTCTCTCTCTCTCTCTCTCTCTCTGCCCCTGTTTCTATCTCTCTTCCCATATTCAAGTCTTCTGGAGTATGCTTCACCTCTAAAGAGCTTCAATAATCATGTAAAGAAAACATTTATATATACTTTCTGGAAATTGCTTTAATTTAAATGATGGAGCTCACTTTACGATCGTTATCTTATCGATCATTAAGGGATACGCATAATCAATTAATCCGCCTGACGCTTTATGTTGCCAAAAGCGTTGACTCATGCGGCTTTTACGAGCTCTTGAACTGCTTGCTATAGTATCTGCCTTGTCTCTCTCTCTCTCTCTCTCTCTCTCTCTCTCTTCCGATTTTTGACCTTCTCTCTCTCTCTTTCTTGTTCCCTAATTCTCATATTATATCTTCAAATAAGCTTGCGAAATGTTGTTAAAGGAAGACTTTTGAAAGAGTTTCTTTCTTACCCTATGCATCTCTCTCTCTCTCACTCTCTTTTCCCTCTCTTTCTTTTCTTAGAACATTGCTAAGGAGTATAGGTTAAAGTACCTAATATATCCCTAAGCAGCCTTGGAAAACACAAACATAAGATCGGACCAGTCAGAAGACTTGGCAATCAACACCAACCAATAAATATCTGCTTTGGATCATAAAGAACTGTCTCGAATACTACAAGATCGACTTAAGACATACTAAAACGGAATTTATATTATAACACCCAATTCACTGCAGCAACAAGCCTCCATCTGCTCGACTCCATCTAAACTGCACTTAAATCAATCTATTTTTAAATCAAGCTTTAAAGATCGCATCTAACAGCCGAACTGCTACTGATTCTTGAGCTGCTTTTCAGCCGCATGTGTGTGTGAGTGTGTGTTAAGAGTCAACAAATTGAGACATTTGCTTGGCACTTGGCTTAAATGCCAAAACGGCTCGTTCGGCCTGTTCGCCATATCTCAGCGGCCTCGGCACTCGGGGATCAGTTAAGTGCCTGGCAACGAAAATATTATCAATAATAATTTTCACATTTTCAACTGCAAATTTCACACAGCGCCTCGGCGCGCCTCGGCTGTTCGCTGTCTGCAGTTGGCTAAGCAGCCGGATTGGCCAACTGGCCAACTGTTGGCCGAGTGGTTCGCCACTGCAACTGCTTCTCGTAAATCGCGCTGTGAAGCCAACAACAGCAACAAAATTAACAACAACAACAGCAACAACACGCTGCGAGCCACAAACTGGCAAATGCTTTGGCTGGCTGGGCAAAAAATGTTAATTAACTTTTCAATCCTTAAATAATGAATGATCAACGCATCCGCGGCGACACGCTGAGTTCCTTTTTATCACTGAGCCTCACCGAGTGTCTCCGTCCGAGCCTGACCGAGCCAACTAAATGAGCTGCCGCCGCCAACGAGGATGAAGTTAATGTGGTATATCGAAATTTGTATACCCTTTAAATGTTTTTGGTTATTTAGAAGTTTTTAAGGTATCATAAAAACTTTTAATCATTGAAATGAAATAGAAATAAATGTAAATATTATAGACTGAGAAAAAGAATAAAAAAATTATTGTAATAGAGGCACATCCAATGCTAAGAAAAACTTGATCAAAATCAACCTTATACTGACAATCTCAAGATGGTATCTTCAACAAATAAAATAACAATTAATTCTTAATTATATTTAATTACAAAAAATGTAAAAAACTAACCATAAAAAATATAAATATTTTAATTATATTATTTTTTTAAAAATAATAATAAATAATTTTAAAACAAATACTTTTATATTAAAAAGTCAATTTAAAATATAAAAATTTATTTTAAAATTTCTTATATTTTACAATCCCAACTTTTTCCTTAAAAATAAAATAATATAATGTTTAGAGCCAATTAACTGCATCATATTGAATGAGATAAGTTTGTAAGATCTTCGCTTAGAGTATTAATAAAAGTGTGTGAGTATGTGTGCGTGCTGTTGTTGTTGTTGTTGTTGTTGTTGTTGTTGTTGTTGCTCTGGTGATCTGCTGATATTGCCTTATATATAATTTATATGCAATGCGATAAATTTATGCGCTGTGCGCGCGCATGCGCCTGCAACAGCGACTACCGTCGAAGCTGGATGGACTCAGAGCAGGAGGAGCAGCACTTTGAATTTGGAGTCCAAGTTGGAGTAGCTGCCGCTGCTGCTGCCGTCTAGTTGCCGGCACGAATCGCATTCAAATGCGAAAGGGAACGTCTCTACTATGGCCAAATGTCAGCGGGTGAGCCGAGTGTTTACACGCAAATTTACACTCTCATTTGTTGCCAGCGAAATTGTGTTGTTGCACATCCGCAAATCGGTGGCTGCTGCTGCTGCCGTTGCAAGTTGTCTCAGCCACCGCTTGCCATAAATAAAGTTTTGTATTATGCGCACTCGCATTTGGCAGCGCATCCCACAACAGCACCGCTTGCTTGCACCACTTGGCAGCACCGCACCACAAGTAGTTTTGGCTACATGGCAATTATCGCTCACTGTGCTGAGAAATTGGTTTTTGCCACTTCGCACTTTCATGATTTTCAATCAAGTTCAATTTTAATTGAAAATTTTTTAGCAGAAAAAAAAAACTAAAAAAAAGAAGAAGAGGAAAACCTAATCATAACTAGAATAAATTATTTGCAACATTGTAAGCTAAGAAGTACTTTCTGCTGTCGTTAGAACATATTTACGGATGTGGCAGCTACTGTGGCCAGAACTTGGGGGGAGGAAGTTGCCTCGAGAGAAGCTTCTGATTGTGAAAATGATAAAAATAAAGGTAATAATAAATTATTAGCTAAGAATATTAATTTTATTTTTTAAATTGCATATTAAATATATAATTAATAAATCATAAACTAATAATTTATAAATAAATACAGTAATAAATTGATAAGTAAATAAATTTATAAATAAATAATTTAGTAAATTTCCATTAATAGAAAACATAAGCTATAAATATAGATCAAGTGTAAAGTTTGTAAAATAAAATATGTAGAAAGCTACATATTAGATTTAGTATCTTACTAATTTGTGAGTATTTTTAGTTAGCTGAAAATATTATCCTTTTGTCAGTTACTTTCCTGAACTTTGCCTGAATATCAGCTAAGATTTTCTTTCAATTTTTCTTGACTCGAAATTTGTTTATTATTTATTAAAATTTTATTATATATTAAAATTATTATAATTGAATTATATATTTATTTTTCATATTCATCGCTACACAAATATTTAACAACAATTTATAGTTTGTTTTCACTTGATTTAAATTTCATTTGCATACGCCTTAAGCAGATTTCTTTGTCTCTCTCTCTCTCTCCTTCTCTCACTCAATTTCACTCTCTCTCTCTGCTCTCTAATTTGCATAGTTTTGCCTACAGCAATTAAATAGCTGACCACATGTACCTGGCACGCCCTGCCGTAGAGCACAATGGGCGATATCACGGTTGTTCTACTAAGTATTTAAGCAGTTCGCTGACTCACTCACACCCTCCCTATCCTCTCTCGCTCTCCCTCTCTTTACTCTGTCAAATAATTGCATAGACGATTATAAAACATAATACTCTTCGTATTTTGGAAGCGAATGAAGCCTGGCATGGCACCTTTTGCCCGCTCGTGCTACCCTCTTGGGTTGCCAGGCTCTTGGCCCGGTTAGTTGCATAACGTGTATGTAAAATGTATCGAGTTACGATCGCAGCCGATAAGCCGTCGAGCAAATACATATATAATATTTATACGCAAACTTGCTCAAACAACAAGCGGACAAACAGACAAATGTGCGCTGCGTCTGCTGATAAAAGCAATAAAACAAATACGCAAAATTTGAGATGGGCGCGTGAGGTGAGTAGACTCGTGACACGAGGTAGCTAAAGATCGTTGAGTCGAGGTTGATGAGCTAATGAAATTTATATCAATTGAGGTTTAAATATGTAAGAATTATGAGTTTTTTAATGTTTTTTTTATAATTATATAATTATACAATTTTTTATTTATTTTTTCTTAAATTTATTTTTTTTTTAATTTATTTTTTTTTTTTGTTTTATTTTTGTATGTAATTTTTTTTTTATTTTATTTTCGTGTCATCTCTAATGCCATCTACAAATGTTATTTTGGTCTGGGAATCTGCAAATTTGTAACGATTTTCTAATATTCAACAAACAACCCTCCCCTTCTTGATTGGCACACACATAGCTGATGTTGTTGTTGTACCTGGACGATATCTGTTGAAAATCAGCACAACAAACACAGCAGCAGCAGCAGCGCAGCAGACGCAACAATAACAATGAAACTAGAGAAATGTAACAAAATGCGGATTACTTTTGTCTGATTGCCCAGCAAGCGAATACCCTGTACCATCATCGTCCTCATCATCATCATCATCGTCGTCATCTAACGTGTCCGAGTCGTTGCCGCTGTGTACACATTAATGAGAATATTGTTAAATTAGTAGGCTTTGAAATGTGATATGCCCAACCACAGGCAGAGCTCAGCCCGAGGGTCCTGTCGCCTGCTTGACTCCTGCAAACGAGCAGCTGTGCCCGGACAGCGGACAAAGGGAAAGTTCTATACGAATACACGAATGTAGACATCATACATTTCATTCGCACTCGTAATTTCTGTAAATGTCATAAAAATGGGTTATTTCTATAGCTTCCTTCCTCAGCCTTCTACTCCGCTCACATGTGCCTGGTAGCTTTTGGCCTAAAGCTCCCTTAATAGGCTTACGATAAACATGACACTTGACTTTTGTGTGCTGCCCAAATTGCCAGTTGACACTCAATTTGACACATGAGACCCGCAAAATGCCTTGGCCAAAGCCGCGTCCTGCTACGGAGGACTATAAATTGTGCCGCATGCCGCACACAACCTCAAGTGTGCTCCATGGTAACACGGCTCGGCTAATGATGTGTCCCGTTTTGCCAACTAGCTGCGAGGCTTTTGCTTTCGATTACGCTTACGGCTACAATTTCCAGCCCAGACATATGTATTGCTAGGCATTCGTCATTACGGCAGCCCAACAGCCCAACAGACTCAACGGCAGTTACAATTACAATTGCAACAACGTGTTGCAACTGGGGGATTTGTGTCGAGTTGTCTTAAAGTTTAGCACGAGGAGTGCCTGCCTGAGCACACTTCAACTAGTGAGAAGCAATAGAGCGCCCAGACAGGTTGACATATGAACGAAAGTGTTTAGAAATCACAAAATGCAAATAACGATGAAGAAAGCTAAGAAAACTGTTGGATTTGAAGGCTGACAAAATAAAAATAAAAATATAAAAAAATAAAACAATAATTTTATAAGAAAAATGTATTTAATTTAAATGATGTTAATCAAATTTTAGATGGGCTAGAATTGGAGACCCAAAAATTAAAAATAAATCAAATAATTTAATAAAAATAAACTGTAAATAAAAAGAAATATGTTGTTCAATATTTTAATATTTTTCTAGAATAATACATTACATTTTGAAATCGAACAAATATAAAACAAAAATTTAAAGTCTAATAATTAAGGGAATATTTAACATTAATTGAATTTTTTTTATTAACTACGTCTAGAGAAGGGGTTTCAAGGTAAACCTAGAAAAAACAAAATTATATTTGGAATTGGTTTAATATATAATATAATAATAATAATAATAATAATAATAATAATAATAATAATAATAATGATAATAATAATAATAATAATAACAATAATATCTATTTTAATTATTTTTAAATAATGAATTAAGCTGATAATAATATAAATATCATAAATTATATAACATAGTAATCAACCAGTTTTCCCTTTCGATTTCCCTCATCTTCCCATCCTTACCCTTTTTTTCTCATAAAGAAAAAATCTTCCATTCGTGTATTATTACTGCTAGTCCAGCGCGCATTGTTAAACATTGAGTCCAATGGAGCTGTCGACACCGTCAACCAAATCGCTGGAAAATCGCTCCAAATAGATCCAAATCGAAGCACACTGAGCATTGGGCAACGAACTAAGCGGCACCTCATCAACACATCAGCATTATCGTCAGCATCGGCAAGCCGTATATATAGGTATACATAATCCATGCCCAGCATAATGATAGCAATAATAATAATAATAATAAAAAAGGGGGAACCTTTGGCTCTCTGTGGCATTTAGGTACAAAAATATTTATGATTATGAGAAATACACGGCAGGCTTATTATAAAATCTACAACAACTTTTCCGAAATCAAAAGAAAATCAGGCAAAGCCGACGCACAATAACCGATCCGAGTTTATTTAAATATGTGTCCCAGCTCGCCTAAGTAGCCTCGAAACGGTTCGCTTTTGCCCATATCGACAGGTAGCCCAAATATTTATAGTGTTCAATAATTGAGATACACATTAATGAGTCTCTGGACCTCGTAGCTGGAGTTGGAGTCACAGTTGGAGTTGAAGTTGGAGTTGGAGTTGGAGTAGGGGTGAGGCTTTGCTTTTTATGTTTGAGTCAGAATAGTAGTAGCGCCCATTATTTCATATTGAATAGAGTTGGCTTTACCCTTTGAATTGACTAGAGTTCAGTTGGGTATTATAACATTTTTCAAGCAGTTGGTGGCAGCGCTTAAATTAGTATTTATCTGCAGCTAGAACAGTTTTAAAATATTTCATACTTGTATTACGGAGCTCTATCAAACTCAACTGTTTTGCTTTAACACCTCTTCTCTGCGATTCTCATTTGTCTGTTTATATATATTTGTAAAGGATTTCCTACTCAAATTCGAAAGATCTGAAAAAGAAAGATCTTAAAACATAAGAAATTATTCTTCTATGCCATCTTCTCATATATGGCCAAAGCTCTTCATGCTTCGATTGTGGTACAAAAAATCCACAGCTATACTATTCTCCTTATTATATTTATCTTTCAATTTGTCTTTTAAATCTATCTCTATTTAATCTAACCTTATTCTCTCTCTTCCACTCTCTATATAGATAAGGAAATACTGTAAATATTTAAAATATTATTTCGAAACACTCTTCCCTAACTCCTAGCCCCTTTATAGAGTATATTAGTCTCGTTGCTCTAGCTATATCCGTGTCTCTCATCTTGTTTTCGGTTCGATTTCGGTTGTCTGTTGTTGTCATTGTCATTGTTAATTTAAATAATAATTTTGTTGTATATTTTATATGGACTCGGCTCTTTTTGGCTGGCATTTCTCACTTTCGGCCTAGACGTGGGCAGCTGCCCCGATCTCTTGGCTTGTGTAGCTGACTAAATGCAGCGCGGTGTCTTTTGTCGGCTCGCAGAGGCTTTGATTGCGCTGCAACTTATTAGTTGTTGTTATTTGTTTGACTAGACACAGTCGTATATATAGTAGACTCTATCTCGACGAATCCGTTGGGGAAGCATTATTATAATGTTGTCGAATCGCCCTGGGGCGACAGTTGCCAGTTGCCAGTTGGAAGCTGCTGCTGTCTGTGGTGATAATGGGACAAATGTCGAGAGAAGAAATAACCAGGCTTAATCTTTAGTTATCCCCCCCTCTCTCTCTCTCTCTCTCTCTTTCTCTCTCTATTTGTTATTTGTGCCCTTTTCTTTGGCGTTGTCAACATATCTGGCTTATATGTGAGTCAGAATTATGTGACGATCGCTCGCTCTCAGTCGTCGGCCTTTTTGAGGTCTCAGCCTGCAACTTCGGCCTGGCCACATGTTGTTGCAGCTTTAATAAAGACATCAGCCGCGTATAATTATGGATTTGTAGTAGCTGTCCCAGTGCCCAGTGCCCAGAGCTCTCAGCTCTCAGTTGCCTGTTACCAGTTGCAGTCTCCGATTCTGGACCGGCCACAAATGCAATTCGTTCAGCTTCGTTTTTCAGTGCTTCATAAGTCGTAGATTGGCATTATTGTCATGAGTTTGGCTCTGGATGTTGTGTCTGGACTGCTTGCAGCTACCCTCGGCTCCCGGCCCAGTTATCACTTAATTCTATTGCATTCCATTTCCATTTGCAGTTGCCGTCGCTTTTGATTTCTTTTCTTCTTTCCAGATTGGAAGCGATCCAATGCAAATGAGCTCTATTAAGTTTATATCAAATGCATATATATATGTATATATGTGTATATAGATGCCCACTTCTGGCTACTGCGTGACTCTGCCAACAACTCGGCTAAGTGCAGTTAGTCTTTGGCTTTTAAAATCTAATAAAAGTTTTGTTTTCTGTTACTGTTATGGCTGACAAAGAAGATTCCCGAATGTGACTTCTGGTTTACTGTTTGAGTCGCGCTGATAAGAAAAGTGAATTTGTGACTTGTTTATGGTAAAAGGAGGATGGTTTTTATATGCATATGCCAAGCTGGAAGGCTTAATGTGTTGATAGCGGAAAATCTTATAATTAGAGGTCGTGGAATGAAAATTGGAATAATTATATTAAGACTTTATGCTAAAAGTTAAAATAAAATATTGGATGAACTTAAAATATAAATGTAAATAAAACAAATTAATATAAATTAAATAAACAAAGTATATACAATAATTAAAATAAATAATAAACATAAAGTCAACTAAGAAAATAAAGAAAATAATAAAATATAAATCAAATATATGAGTAAATATAAATAAAATAAACAACTAGATATATATAAAATAAATATATAATAAGTATACAAATAAAATCAATAATAAAAAAAAATACATATGTATAATTATATATAAAATTTAAAAAATAATAATAATAAACAAAATAAATTAAATAAATAAATATAATATAATATAAAATAAAATTAATAAATATAAAAAAATAATTAAAGTAAATGCATATAATGAATATAAATTTAAAAAATAAAAAATAAATAAAATAAAATAAATAAATATACGCAATCATTTGTACAATCAATATTTTATTTCTATTTATTTGGCCTCTAATTTGATAAAAATGGGTTAAATTTTAATTTAAGTAGAGCTTTAATTTCATTTCGAAGGATTTGAGTATGAGCCTTATACTGCTGCATGATGTAGCTAAAGTACTAAGCAGCTGGTATTCATAAGAATAATATTTTCATTATTAAAGATCTGGAAACTTCTTTAAAAGTCCCAAAAGACTCTCTTCCAAATCTAGGCTATTCATAAGCAATAACTGAAGCAGAGCTGCACCAAACAGCAGCCTCAGTCAGTCATCTGGTCTAAGTGCAGCCTGAAAGCTCGATGGCTGTTCAATCAGTTTCACATGAGTCGCTCGCATCGATTGCGCCAACATTTGTCGTTCGTCGTTTGCTCGATCTTCCCATGAATTTTGCCATCCAGCTGTTTGGGAACTCGCACTCGACTCGACTCTCGACTCTAATAATCCCCATGGCCGTTGACAAGCTGCCGTTGATATGGCTGTCATAAATACATAGATAGACGATGGCTCTAATCCGGCATCTAATAGCCGACACATAAGCAGCAAACACCTCTTATCTCTGGCATGTAGAGCTGACACCCCCGTCGCTGGGGCCGGCTGGCAACTGGCAACTGGTGTCCCCAGTTTGTGCAACGATGTTGAAACGGATTCAAATTAACAAATGTGTTTTAATCTCCGACAACAAATTTGAATTGTATTTTGTTGGAATGTGTTCCTTATATACATCTCTGTTTTTGGGCGAAATTCGTTTGTCTCGGAACACCCGCTGCTCGTCAGGTAAGTCTCCGACTCAGGGACTCAGACTCAGGGAGAGAACTGAAACTTTGCCTCCTGTGCGCTGCCCGGTTAAATGCTGACCCGCTATGCCAGTTGTTGTTGTTGGTGTTGCTGTTGCTGTTGCTGTTGCATTGTTGAACAGGTCGATCGATCTATGACAGATGAGATCATGTTGACTTTGCACAAAAGCAGTTCCAACAGTTCCAACAGCAGCAGTTCAGCCTCTGAGCTGCTGGCGTTTCGGCGAGTCCTGTTGCTTTCGATGATGTATCGCTTGGCAGTTGGGCCCACTCTCGGGGCACGGTCCTCGCCTCGCTGGCATTGGCCATTTGGCTTCACGCCATGCTGCGCTCCTCGTCAGCTAAACAAATTCACATTCGAAGTGACATTTATGCCATGCTCTACACATTCCAGCCGATATGATTTGACGGACTGCGCAGCTCAAGCCCCGGCCTTTACCAGGGCATGCAAAAACGTTTCACTATCCCTCCACACACACACAGAGACACACACACACACACACACACACTGTCACACAATAGCTGTTTATTGTTGTTGATTTGCGCCTTATTTGTTGACAGTTTATTTGGCTTATCAATTGCATTGAGCCGTTTTGTTCAGCCTCTTCAGACAGTTTTTGGGCATTAAGCCTACTGTGTTCTAGCTACAAAGTGCACTGAGCGAAATTTTATGCATAACGAAAAATGATGAAAATAATATAATTGAATAATAACAATATTAAAATATTAATCAAATTAATATTAACAATAATATAATATAAGAATATAATATAATAAATAATAATATATTTAGTAAATCTTTTTTTATTCAAATAATGATAAAAACAATTACAATAATAATAATAGAATATAATAAATAATAATATGTTTAATAAATATTTGTACTTTTTTGTTTTTGGACTTGAGTAAATCCTATTCCAAAAATCATTTCATCAGCAACATTTTCCCATCCCTGCCCTACTCAACTTCAATTTCTCTCAGTGCAATTACAATTTGCATGTGCGCATCTTTTTGCAGTTTTACCAATTGCCAATTCACACACACAGTCACACCTATACACACCCATGCATACATACATGCAATTACATTCACACACACACACACTCGCTGCAAATTGAGCTCAAAGTGTGGACATTTCTCGTGCTGTGTTTAGTGGACATTGCCTCTGCCGTGCATTGTTGCTTCCGTAGCAGCAGCAGCAACTACAACAACAATAACAACAACAACAAACTGGACCTGGCTCTTCTGGGCCTGGTTCATTGTGGCGTGTCCAGCTGACATTTTTGTTTGTCTCCTTGCATATCAGCAGCTCCGCCTGTTTTCTGCGAGTTGCTGCCAGCTACGATGGGTTTCTCTTTCTTTGTATACCCTGTAAGTGATGGAAGAGAGAGTTTATTGGTTGCTGTGACTAAAAGGAACGTGTATAAAATTTAAGAATTAAATATGTACGTAAATAATATTAAATAAATATAATGTGAATATATAATAGATAACTGCAGCTAGTCTAGTATGCAATCAAATCCATTTTAGAAATGTTTTCTTTAGGCATAGCTCGAAGACTATGGGACCTAGGCTTGTGTGGGGGGTATTTAGCTGCCTCTTATTATGTATTACGTATGAGGACTACTAGATTGTGTATTACGTATTACGTATTATGATTACTAGAATACGTATTACGTATTATAATCGATAGATTACGCATTACGTATTAAGATTACTCGAATACGTACCAAAGACTAAATCTAAAATACAAAAACTTAGGCTCAGGCTCAGGCAGTACTACATGTATATGCTTGAGTTAGAGTATCTCACAGTCTGGCATTTCCCACTACCAAACTCAGACTCGTTTCTTTATTTGCAACTGTTCTGAGCCGTGGGCAATGGGCAATGGTCAATGGCTGTGCAATTGTGGGCCAGTTTGACGTATGCGCATTTCTTGTGTTCTGTTTGTTTTCCAAATCGTGTTGACAGGCCATAGAAGCAGCAGGAGCAGCAGCAGGAGCAGCAGCAGCAGTTGCAGTCGCCATTGCAGCAGTTGCTCTTGCAGTTTCAGTTCCAGCAATCAATCAAGCTGGCTGGACGAAGGAAAATGGCAAACGCTCTCTGTTCCACATAACTGGGATGGGATGGGATGGGATGGGATGGGATGGTATGGGATGGCCTGGGCTGGGATTATTGTAAAGGCCCCATGGGGAATTCGAGAGAGGCGTGCAGTTTGCCTCCTCTACTTGCTGTGTTTTCGGTCGCAGTCATCTGGTTTAACCGCATTCGGCGTAATCAATTGTTGCTACCAGAATTCCATAGGGGCACGCGTGGCAACAATAGTGATTCTAACGGTTAACAGCTGTTGTTGTTGTTGTTGTTGCTGTTGCTGTTGTGGCTTGTGGCTGGTCAAGCGCAGTCTGCGAGTGGCCCCACAGCCCCCACTCAGCAGAGGGTCGCCACAGCGCCATGAGTAATTACAATTTAATACTGAAGTAAGAAAAAGACAATTCAGCTGCAGCAACAACAAGTTTAACGCA
This sequence comes from Drosophila paranaensis, assembly GCA_035047545.1. NCBI lineage: Eukaryota > Metazoa > Arthropoda > Insecta > Diptera > Drosophilidae > Drosophila > Drosophila paranaensis. Next base: position 10,766,981 of record JAWNPL010000153.1, read on the forward strand.
CAAAAGTACAACTCACACTCACACTCACACACACTCGCACACTCATAGTCATAGTCATACTCAGACTTTATTCATACACTCATTCGAGTATCATTTGGCGCGCCAAGCCGCTTTGATCACAACAACAATGCTTGCCACAACAAAACAACTTCTTTGGCTTTGTGTTGCCCCTTGGCGGAGCAGTTGAGAGACAGATAGAGAGAGAGAGAGAGAGAGGGAGGGTGGGTCGGGGGTCTAAGGGTACGGCAGCAGTAGAAAAGAAATCCATCTTCGCGAGCGTTTCACACTGATCACACCACAAGCCCAATCACTGCAGCGCTGTGTCTGTGTGTGTATCTGTGTGTGTGTGAGTATCTCTGTGTGTGAGTGTGTAGCTCCATTTAGTCACACAATGGCCGCCGCTGCTGCTGCCATGGCCAGCCGCAGTTGTACCCTGCAAGCGTTTGAGAGCAAGGTATGATAGGCTCAATAGCTATGCTAGTTTATGTATAGATAGATGATAAACTATAGATAAATAACTTACAAATTCTTAAGCTACAGATTATCCTACAGCTACAGATACATGGTTAAAAGATATAAGAATCTTAATTAATATAGTTTCTGAATAATAAATTTCAAGTTCACATAATATAATATATCTTTAAAATATTATATATTATTTTAATATTTTTTTTTTTATATGTTTAATATTATACTATAGTCAAGCCCAACTACTCCACCTACAGGGCATCCCATATTCTATCAATTTCCTCCCCAATATTCATTTGTTGTTCTTGGTAGTAGCCCGCGCCGAGTGGTAAAACATTTCGTACTACTTGAATCATGCATTTGTAAACAAATACGGCCAAGCGGCGGAGGCTCTACCCCTCTCCGCCTGCACTCCCCCGCCACGCCTGCTTGCTTCGCCCAACTTCGCCTGGCAAACGGCATTTGGTTTACAACTACAATAAGAGCAGATCACAGCAGCACTGTATTCGTATTGTGCCGCAAGTGTGTGGCGTTTCGAGCAGCGTAATGATAATGGATGGCACATACCAAGCATACCCAGCACAGTGGGGCGAGTGTATGAGAAATGTGAAATAAATGAGTAATTAGGATAAATAATATTTAATTTACTTAAATATTTTACTAAAAATATACGAAATATATATAAATGAGACATAACTCCAATTTAGGAAATATCAATAATAAGAAGAACTTTTAAGATTATAAATTATATTTTAAATAAAACGTTATCTATTAACAGTACTCTTAACAAGCTAAAAAATTGGAAAAAGCATATACAAACATATATTAAATATAATATATTATAAAGAGTATATATATTATATATAATATATAAAGAGTATATATTATATAGAATATATTACAAATTGTTACTATAAATATATATATATATATATATTATTTTCTTACTATCTTTAAAGTCTTTCTCAGCTCAGTTCACATAAAACTCAAATTCTCAAATTGTCCCTCATCATTGCCATTTCTTACTGCTGTTAGATCCACACTCATCGTTCCCAACTTAACATGCCTTTTGCCCTTGTTCACTCTCACTCGACATTCCTAATTTTGCCACCACCAAAACTTAAACTTACGTTTATCTCGCGCTCACACCACTGTGCCGCAAGCATAGTTTCCAAGTGCTTTGGCCCAAACAATTCAATAATACAATAACAACAATCATAATAATAACACAAAACACCAACAGCAACAGCTACGGCGGCCACAATGAGCGAGTATTACAACAACTGAACAACCAAACAACAAACACGAGAGTTAAAAAGCGCAACCACATCAATACACCCCCACACAAACACAGATACATATGTACATGGGGGGACTGTGGGGCGGGGGTAGTAGATATAAACATACATCATAACGCACCGACAGCGACGACTGACGAGCGTCGCGACGCTCAGCCCGAAACGACCTTATTCCACTCACAATCAGTCAAAATTGAAAATTTATTGAATAACTGAAAATACCAAAACTAAATAGGCGGGTATATCCGACTGGGAGATGCGCTGTTTGAGAAGCGAATGATGAGCATGTGGTGAGGATCTGCAAGAAATAACTGGATAAAGACATTGTAAAAGTAGGCGTGGCATGATCTCTAATTAAATCTTATAGAGAGTGAAACTTGAAAGTTATGGGAGCCAAACTAATAGGAAGCTTTAATAGTTATTGAAGGCAGAAGAGATATTCCCATATCTATAACTAATTTAACCTCTTAACTCGAGGGATCTAGTCTAATTTGAAAATATCTACAAATGATTTAAGATACATTCACAGTTTCATACTCCTAGTTTCACGTCCTAAACCAAAACCTATACACTTCTTCTTCCCATAAAAAGCAGAGTATATAAAATAAACTCCAAATGTCTTGCCGTGATCGCACTCTGTGCATGCCTGTGTATGTGTATGTGTATATATATACATATCTGTGTGTTGTTAAGATCAACAAAGGATTTCTTACCAAAATAGCTCGTGTCAAAAGACTTTGATCCATTAATCAATATGCCGCAGCCGCCGCGTGCGAAGGTTTTGGCCAGGTTGTCCGGTTGCCAGGCCTGCTCCAACCCCCAGCTCGACGCCCGCTGCCCTCGCAGTGCGTTTGTTGTAAGTTTGTTTGATGATGAGTCCCCGAGACAGACCCCCAGACTACGCTCGACAGTTCAGCTACAAAGGCCCAGCTGTACGCGAGTATTTACCTTCTTTATATTTTGGATACTGTTTTTCTTCATCTCTCGTTGCTTACTGCCCGGTCAAGATCATGATGAGGCTGTTATTTGTTGTACTCGTATTTTGGTTGCCCGAGTCACGGTAGACATTCACAATGGGCATGAGTGTGCGTGCGTGCGTGTGTATGTGTGTGTGTGTGTAGTGCCTGGTCCCCCATTGGCATCGCCTGACGCCCATTGTTGTCGTAATGCTCGACAAACCATGTGACATGTGTAAGTGATAGCGTTAATGCCGCTCTTAAGTAGTAATTACTACTACAATTGGGCCTCAGAGCCGAGACTTGAGTTGGGTCTCTCTCTCAAAGAAAACTGTAGAAAAGCTGCTTTCTAGGTTAATTACAGCATGACCTAAGTGGATAACAAATATTTTCAGATGATCAATAGAATGGTAAAGTTAGCAAAAGTATTTGCTGGAAAAGTATAGAGATTCTGATACTACATATATAGACAGTTAGACAAAATATATATAAACAAAACTATATACTTACAATACAATACTATTCATCAATTGATAAACAATTTTTAAAAATTTCAATATTTCAAATATAAAATATTCAGGAATTGAAGATTTCATATTATTTATAGATATTTTGTATTATTTATGGATACACTCTATACTCTACACTCAATATTCTCTATTTACTCTAGATTTCGTATATACATACATACAGAATTCTGTATATACGTATACGTATGTATATAGATTTCGAATATACATATGGGGTGATATACAAATATGGGAAATCTATTCAAGGAGTATTTCCAATTTATATACATAAAAAATATTTAAAAATATTTTATTTTATAAATTAAAAAATTATAAAAAATATATGTAAGTGCCCTCTCTCCATTAAGTACTCGAGCCTCAAGCTTTATTTTATTTTACTTTTTCAATGAGCTTCAGATCTGGAAGGCTAAAATTCTAAGTAAGGATATTCTATACCGGCGCTTAGTGGGCAATTCGAGTTGAATGTTATGGTTGTTGTTGTTGCTGTTGTTGTTGTTGTTGCTGTTGCCTGTTGCTGCTGCTCAGTCAAAATTGAAAACCAAAACAGAGCCAAAACAAAGGCCAATGGGCAGGTCCGTGTGAAGCAATAATTGCCCCCTAATCTCTGTGAGGAGACGAGTTCCTTCGACGAGTCGAGGAGCTCCAATGCGGCCTTTGTTTTTATCAGCTAAATTAAGCTTTTTATAGTTGTTGTTGTTGGTGTTGTTGTAGTTGCTTTTATTGTTGTCATAATTATTGTTTAGTGGCGCAGGATGCGCTTGTGTCCTGGCCGGATGCTCGCGTTCCTCTACCCTCTACGCCCCCCCCTCTGCCTCTCTGCCTTCGGCTCAACTTCTTCATCAACTGCTGCCTGCTAAAATACAAATGTTGTACATAAATCGCGCGCACAAACGAATGGCCCCAGCGATTGGGTCTGCGGGATTAAAGAGCAAAAGATATCGAATTACACACCTGACGACGCGGCCGACAAACCAGGCCCAAAATCACGCAGGGATTGGCTGGCTGGCGAGTGGACAGAGGGGAGAGAGCAGAGAGGGAAGAGAAGAGCAGACAAAAGCTAAGCCAACGTATTTTATGTTGAACTTTCATTCGGCAGACTTTGCGTTGCGCTGCAGCTCCAGAACGCAGCTCCAACATTTGCCAAGTGTCAAAGTCAGCTGGCTGGCTGGCTGGCTGGGTTGGCTTGGCTTGGCTTGGCTGGAGCTAATAACCACAACGATGCAGTGCATCCAGCTCGGCATACTTTATGGGCATTAAAAATTCAAGTGGCAGCAATTTTTTTTGCCGTTTGGCTACATCAAAAAGGCAAATGCCGCTGCCGGCCGAAGTGGCAGCGGAGCGGGGCCAACTGGGGGCACCCAATTTAATGTGTCGGCGTGTTTATCGGCTAATGAAGTTGACAACACGCGGATTAGCGCATTTAGTTGCCAACTGCTGCGACTCCAGGCTCCAGGCTCCAGTTGCCACGACTACCGAACCTCGACTCGCGACTCGCGACGGTCGGCAGTCGGCAGTCGACACTCGACTCTCCTTTCTCAACTCGCGACTTGAGACTCTCGAGTCTCCAGTCTTTGGCCAGCTTTTGGCATTAGCACAAACAACATAAGTTAATAACGATAACGATGAATATTATTTTTATGCACAAATTGCGGTACCTGGTCCTGGTCGGCATGCTCCAAACCACAGCTCGACTCCAATCATCTGCCATCCTTTCGCCCTCCCCCCGTCTCTCCCCTCGCCCTCACTCTCTTTCGCTTTGGCCTTCTCTATTTTAGCGGTATTTTAAATAAATATCTGCTGTGGGAGCTTAGGCCAACTCCAAGCAGCATGTGGTTCAGACTTTAGCTCTTAATACCCTATGCACTTTTATATATTGCCAAAGGGGTATGATGTGCATGCAGTCAAGTTGGCAGAGGCTAGCATAGGCATCATTACACGAGAGATTCTTCCTTCAGATACCTGCATCAACTGTGTTATCTATACCTTTTACAGCGTCTATATCAACTATGTTATCTATCATCTATATCATATCTATGTCCCATATATATGTATATATGTATATCATCTATGTCATCTATAATCTGTATAATCTACAACATCCTCATCATCTATCATCTACATATGTATGTATATATCATCTGTATTATCCATATCTATACTATCAGATATGAGTTCTATATCTTCTATATATCTTTTATATCTTCAATACCTTCTACATCATGTATGTCATCATCCATATCTTCAGTTATTAAGCACAACTTCACTCTCTAAATTTTCTCTCAATTCGAGGATATTCCATAGTCGATCACTTTCAGTCTTCGCCTCACTTCATACTTATACTATTTGCTATTCGTTGCAAATGTAAATTGTTGTCGTGTCTTTTATGTTGTTGCCCAGTTCCATTTCGATTGCATCTGGTTTCCACGCGGCCTGTGGTGACATCGCAAGTTATACGATGTGATAAGACAATAAATATTTTTACCATTTACAGTTCAATTATGAATTCGTTTGCCATATAAGCCACATAAATTTGTCACAGCAACGGCTGTTGAGCCACGTCTCCGAGCAGTGGGGAAGACCCCAAGACGAGCCTCAACTGAAGCTGAAGCTGAGCTAGTTTCTGCCTCTGAACACAACTAGTTTGAGCAGTTGCCTGGGCCTTCAGAGAATTTCTCATAAATATGTTCCAAATATTTAACACTTTTATCATAAACACTGAATTTAATCGTGCAAATATTAATGTAAATTATAAAAAATTCTAATTTTAGCACTTGATTCAATTCGGTTGGTATATTATTTTGACCAGAACTAATAAGATTCTTTGTTTATACTGTTTATAAATTACATACTTAAAATGTTTAAATGCGAACTCAAATAACACGCATGATAATTTTACAATAAAATAAATTTCAAATATTTGCATAAACATTGAGGATTAAGAAAGCTTTGAACAAAAAACGTTTAAAGTTAAATAAAATATTTTGTGTAAATTTAATGTAAATTAATTTAATCAAAAATAGTTTTTCATATGAGTACATATATAAATTTATTTATATGAAATATTTTAATACTCAAATAGCTTTATATATATATTCCTTCATTATATAAATATTTACAAAAACTAAAAAAAAATATTTTGTATATTATATTTAATAAATAAATAAACCTTTGCTTGCTCCGTTATTTTTCTATGAAAAAATACATTTTCTTCAATAATAGATCGAGTTCTTGAAAGTTCGCATTCCGATTTACGAGCAACGACAGCTGCGAGTGACAACGAGTTTTCCACACATGTGGAAAAGCTCCGACTGCTAGCAAATATTTATAGTAATTATATACAACAAATTGTGGCGCATCGGGCATATGACAAATGAAATCATTTCGGAAGACTTCGGAAGAGAGCAAAGAGCATGGAAATACGCGCAATTTGTGTACAAACATGCGACAATGAAAGCTAACTTTGTGGAAAACAAATCGTGCGGTTCGAACCGCGCTGCAGGCCAGACCCATAATTACCGCCCTCCTCTGGCAAAGGATGCGTTAAAGAGGCTACCGCCGGCGTGGCTAAGGGGGGCTCAGTGGAACGCGTGCTTCATAATTCATGCCTTCGAAACCCTAAATTAAGTTAAATTGCTCGGGAACCGCACAAGCGGCCAGCCCCACTGAGGGACGGTGCGTACTGGCTGGGTGGTTGGGTGGCTCGGGTTGGGGTGTTGAGTGCCATGTAATTTGAGCCAAGTTTTAAATTGTTAACTACCTCGAGCGAGCTGTGCGTGTGAATGTGTGTGTAATAGAGCGTCACCAGCGAGCGTCACCAGCTGCTCCGTTCGCAGGTGCACTTCCTATTCATTGCCCTGCTTACATCATTTGTTTGGCCCAGGCAGAGCCCAACTCCAACCCCAGCCCTGCCAAACTGAGCCCTTCATTCGAATCACAGCCCACTCGCAGTGTCACGTGGCGGCTGTTGCCCTGACGATCGATTGGCTTTAGACGCATCATCTGGCTGCAAATTAATTCCATCTTCTATAACTCAGCACAACAACGCTGTCAAAATATTGAATATCTTTTTATATATATTTACATATGTGTATATAGAGAGACACATACATATATACATTTGCGCATATATATTTTTGCTAAATTATCAACGTCAAACAAGCGGTAGGAAAGGTAGAAAATATTTGTTGATACAGAGCAGACGATTTAATACTCTTGCAAATGCCTAGCTGAACTTTACGGAAACATCATTTACTTACGAACTTATTAATTAATATTAATAATTATATTTATATAAATTATTCATTTTGGAACATAAAATAGATATGATATATAAATAATAAATAATATAAAAAGTATCATTCATTTAAATATATTACTATATTAATTAATATATTTATATTCTTATATTTATATTAAAACATTTTTGAATATTATATATTTTTTAAATTTACTTACTTTTTTAAAATATTTTTATTACTCAAGAATAATATAGAATTTTACATAATTAATTATTAAATACATTCATTAGTCAGTTTTTAATAATAAAGCTATTATTAGAACATTAATTATTAAATTAATAAATTAATTTTTCAAAATTCATAATGCAAATGAATTTATTTTTAAGGAAATTTTTAATCAGTCAATAAATTGAATAAAGTATATTTTAATTTATGTTCTAGAAAAAATGCTCTTCAACTCAATTAAAACAGCCAAAATACCCTTAGTAAGAGTATTAGCAAAAACCGCCACAAAATTCGCATTCGCGAAGTCGTGAACAGCCGCAGCATCAACGCGGAGCGTTTAAAATTTCCGCAGAAGCTAAAGGTAGCCCGAGCTGACAGCAGCAGAGCCCGATCCAAAGCCCAACTCAAGCTCAGATTCAGTTTGAGATTCAGCTCCACACAAAAATAAAGAGAGAGAGAGAGAGCTAAATTCATAACGACTATAAATTTCCAATTTTATTTTAGCCGCCGCCGTCACAGTGAAATGGCAGCGCGAGAGCATTTTTTTTTCTTTCTTTTTTTTTTTTTTAGTTTAAGATGAGACAGCATGAAAACAAAATAAGCTATAAAATTAATCGTCGACTTAGCTGCCGATTAAGTTTATACGACCATCGTAGATAGCATCCATTTTGTGTGTTGTTTTCGCTGCTTTGGCAACCCAACATCGAGCCATGAATTTTGATGGGGGCCCACCATAAATGGAGACACTCGAAAGAGCTTTGGAGCGTCTATTGAAATGAATTGGAAATCTCAGACGAATTTGTCACAATTTGTATTTTATGCTATAGAAATTTGGGCAATTAGAGAGAAGTATGTTGCTGGGCAATGGAATAATACAGTGAGCGAGAGATAAGATTATAAAAGGGCTGACGGATTTGCACAGAAACTTGGAGTAATTATAGTAAGGGATTGGGGTAAGTTCAGTTAATGAAAATATAATATAAAATGTAATAAGTACTCATTATAGTTACGATAGGTATTTCTAGATAATATATTCAGCTTGTTGAAAATTTAAAAAAATAATATCCAGGATGCAGACATATTTTTCTTTTCGAATAATTCTAATTGCTGTCAGCTGTGGCACTTATGCCAAAAGGATCTCTTTGGAGCCTTCGTACTTGCTAAAGACACTGCTTATCATTTTAGAGACCTGACCAAGAGCAGAGAACTTTAGCATGGAAGCAAAGCAAAACCAATATACTCAATTTATTTTCATGAATGAGTATCAGTTCGAGTGTAAAAATAATATTACTGCTCAAGCTATTAGCCAACATGAAAAGTGGCACCAAACGCATTTGCCTTCCATTCATATTCAGTTTTTAGCTAATTCTAATGTATTTATATTTATTTTTATTTAATTATTTTAAATATACGTTTTTAATATTATTTTTCATTTCTATTTTCTACAAATAAGATTTCAGTCTCTCCTTAACTATAGACCACCTTGTACGGGTTACATCGAGCACTCTCGACCTTAACATCTGTTTTTCTTTCCTTTTTCTTGTTAGCACAATCGAATTAGGTAAGAGATACACCCAGCTTTACACCTTTTGGCACTCATTATTCGAGTGGACATTGTTCGCAAAATGCCGACGTCTTAACCAGCTGAAATGGATCTGATTGAATGGAATGGATATGGGTTCAGGTGAGGAGGGCATTCGGGCATTCATGCAACACGCATGCGATTAGATCGAAAACCATATGAGGGAAGCACAAATCAGCCATATATGCGTATGGAATAATCTATATAGAGCTGAGCAGGAGAGAGGAGAGGGAACCCTTTGTAATTGAATGGAAAGTGAGGTAGCTCAGTTTCGTCTTATGCACACCTTGAACACTGTAAATTGAGCTCTAATCAATGTGCGAGCATCAGAATCCTTTTTGAAGGCAGCTCAGGTTTATCAAAAAGGTGCCGATAATAGGCAAAAGGCTTGCACAAGAGTGGGAGACAGAGAAAGAGACAGAGAAAGAGAGATAGAGAGAGAGGGAGTAAAAGGGTAAGGAGCCTAGAAGCGGGACCCAAAGCACACACATGTCATCCTTCAATGAATAGACCCAAATTGGTTGGATCTATGCGAAGTGCATTGTGCAAATTAATTGCATTTTCGAACTCGAAATTCGATATTATTCACGGGAGACCGCCTACGCAATACCCAGTGTGAAATTCTAAACTTGAGCAGCGAAAGAGACTTGCGGAACGCCCTCGCCTGAGAGTAAAGAATGGCATCAAAGGAATTAATTCTAATTAATTAACAATTATGTAGGGAGCTATGAAAAACTAACAGAATAATGGATATATCCCATATACATAACATAAATATATAAAATATTCGTTCAATATATATACAATAATTACGATTTATTTCTTAATATGAATAATTTGAAGTTAGTTTACATATAAATATATATAAAGACTGAGTAATATATAGAAAATAATATTATTTTATATTTTTAGATTTTATTTTATTTTTTATATTATTATTTTATTTATATTTTATATAATAATGGCTTAACAGGATTTTTTTCTTGAAGCCTTGAAGTTTGCATCGAGAAAAAAATGAAATTATAATATACAAATTCAAATTGTGATTTGATTAACCTCAGCCTGATTTGTACTTAAATGGACTAAATTTATAAAGATAAGTTCTACTTAACAGCCTCGAAAACCATTTATGGTGAGGTTTGGCTGACGAGCATTTAGATAATTTTATAATAAAATATAAATCTAAGCCTAAGATTTAAGCAATTCGATTTATAAGGAATATACATTAAGATTAGCTTATAAGGCTATACATAAGTGGTTTCATTCAATAAAATTAAAATTTGTTTCCAATCGAACTCAAAATTTTAGGAAGAGATTTTCAAACAGCCAACTTGTACCTCTAGAATATACAGATATATTGATATATGTAATATTATAATTTTAAAAAAGTAGTTTTTATTGGTATATATAGGATATATATTTATAATTTTCTAGTAAGTATATTTTATTTAAAATTATCAATAATAATATGTATGTATATTAAATTTAATATTTTTTTATTTAACCAACAAATTATACTTGAAGCTCAGCTCATTACGAACGCGCCCAAAGCTAAATTATTTATTTGCTTTAATTAATAATATTTAATAAACACTACACGCGATTATCGCAAAAAAGAAAAGCAAAATGAAAACACCAGTCAAAAACAAGTAAGAACGTTGCTGTCGGACGCAACCCACAGCGAAATACTATTTCACGCCCCAACAGCACACAGGGGCATCTATCACATTACATTTTTTTAAATTTAACCTTAAATCCCCACTGTCGCCGCTCAAATCAGCTGCAGATTAAAACTTTTCATTGGAGGTAGCCAGACAGTTTCAATTAGAATCGAAGCTTAGGGATGCCACCTCTCTCGATTTATCTCGATTGCCTTACCTTAGCAAGAACACGCACCTAAATCGAGAGATGTGGCATCTCTCCAAATAAGAGAGGTGGCAACTCTCAAAATGAGAGAGGGGGCAACTCAGAAAATATGATATACATAAGTTCGTTGGCGAGGTGTGGCATCGAACCCCGGTGCGGTCATGTTGATATTTTTGTTACATTTTCTTTATTTAGTTATTTTGTATTAATAAAATATTCTTTTCTAACACATATATATAATTTGGCAAATCAAAAGACAAGGTCAAAGGTCACAAAGTCATTATGTGGCGCGTTATTGGCTCAGAAGCTGCAGATGTTTCAGTTTGGATTTGCCACGCCCCCAGTGGCCGTAGACAAATAATTTTTGGCATGTGCATAGAGTGGGCGCTTAAGAATATAACTGTAAAGTTTGGATGCTTACATTCGAAAAATGCGAAAATTACAGGGTATTTTTCTGTATGTCACGCCCCTTTTGGGGCGTAACAAAAATTTTTGGGGAATCGATAGAGGAGGCCGTCAGTAACCTAGCATCCAATTTTGAAGCTTCTAGCACTAAAACTGTGGGAGATATAAGCTGATATTTGTTGCCACGCCCCCTGAAGGCGTAGATATATCCGCCATAGCTTATCGGTCGTGGGATGTTAACCCGAGTATATATACCAAGTCTCAAGTCTCTAGCATCAATAGTGCTCAAAATATAACGAAACTAGTAAAATCACCATATATTCAGATCCGATTTGCCACGCCCCTAGTAGGCGTGGCCATAAAATTTTTTGGGCGATCTTTATAGGATCGTAACAGTAACCCACGTGCCAAATTTGGGCGTTCTAGCTTTAAAACTGTAGAAGATACAGTTTGACCCGATTTGCCACGCCCCCAATGGGCGTAGATATATCCGCCATAGCTTTTTGATTTTGGGATGTCGACATGAGTGTTCAGTTAAAATCCCAACTCTCTAGCCCTTCTAGAAGTAGTGTTTCTGAGATACAGGAAAATGCATTTTCCGAATTGCCACGCCCCTAGTGGGCGTATCGGGAAAATCTTGACACTTTATCAGACGAGGGTATACACGAGTATATATATCAAATTTCAAGTCTCTAGCTTCAATAGCGTCGAAATGGTTTGCGTTCATACGGACAGACGGACAGACGGACAGACGGACGGACAGCATGACGGACATTGCACAAAACCAATATACTATATCACTACGTGAAATAGTATAAATACGAGTGAGACTATGAGCTGGGCTGAGCCCACACGCAAGCAGGAGCGGAGGCTGTGCCGGTGTCAGTGGTTGTGGCTGTGGCTGGGGCACATGTCCATATCTACATCTGCCATCCTGCAGCCACTGCACCGCAAAATGTCTGAGAGACACTCACACACACACACACACATACACACATACACAGAGGAGCACGTTAAACAATTTTAGAGATGAAGATAAGTTCATCATCAGCCAAGCGGGCCAGTTGGACGAGCCGTGTCTGGTCTTTGGTCTCGGGTGTTGACGTTTTGTAGGCGGTGCCTCGAGTGCCGTTTAAACGCTCATAATGCCGCCACAACTTATCGACAGATTTATATCGTCTCACTGTATGTGTGTGTGTCTCTCTCTGTGTGTGTTTGCCGCACAGACAGATTCTTATGGTCGCTATTGCAGTGCTTTTGAGTTTTTAACGTTTTGCCGCAGGATCAGCGATAAATCACTTTGTACATCAGAATCAATAAAAAATTAAGAAATCATGAAAAAGTGAAGAGCAAATGACAGACTAGCAGCTACCCTGGAGGCAGTGAGAAAAAGGAAAGTTAATACGGGCTCGACGTAGACATAGATGTCGATATATATCGACATTATAACACCAATAGATTTTGTATTGAATAGCGAGATTTACTGTCGCAGTCTGCATTGATTCGAAACCAGACATTATGATAACTTAATTCTACAAACATATATACCCGACTGGCAACAGTTACAGGGCATCAAGTGAAACAAGCAACAGAAGGTGTTCAAATTGAAATGTTGATGTCTTCATCATGAGCGGCGTTTGATCTGAGCATTCGTTACACTCATGTAGGTCCACTCCGTCTGCTTTTACCTGTATCCGTGCACATATATTGGGTGCGCACACAGGTAAGCGCCGATATCAAGCCTGACTTGATTTACGCGCTGACAACTGAGTTGAATTGATGGTCCATTAAATTGACATATAGTCAACTTAATTGCATTTAACTATTACACTTTAATACACTGTTTATTTACCTCTTTATGCACATTTGATCTGCCGCTGCATTAAATTTGTTTTTAAGCGCGCGCCAAAGTGCATAGCAGCAGTGTTGGTCAACACTGGCTGCTTGGCCACACTTTTCGCTTGAACACATTATTTTTAGTAGTATTTTAGTTTTTGGTATTTTAACAGTTGACAGCATTCGGTCACTTGGATTCAGCTTGCTGTTGTCTTAAGTTTGTCCGGCTCTTTTTTGAAAATATTAAAAATTCGTATTTTCGATCTAGTAATCTAATTAATAAAACGCAACGACATTTTCGGTTTGAGTTGAGCAACTATACTTACAAAATTACTTGTGCGCGTGTAAATGTAAAAGGTGAGTGTGACAAATAAAAAATAGTCACAAGTTAGCGCCACGCCGGCTGTCTAAAAACCAACAAACATAGCTGTAAAAATAAAAAAAAAGATATATATAGCAGCGATAGCAACAACAAAAGGACTTGCGCGAGCTTTGAGTTTGCATTTTGAAAGGCGCGCTAGTGTTCCGAGTGTTCCGTTATTTGTGTATTAGTTTCTATTTTTTTTTTGTTTGTTTCATTCTTTCTTTTGGCCAGCGCCCAGCGATCTTGATTCCATTGAAACGCGTCTAATTAAACTGTCTATAAACGAGATCAGCGAACGCAACAATCGTCGGCTGAGGCGACGCGTCGGGGCGTCTACCGATTGATCTTGGTGCTGTGCCATATCGAAAATAGCAGCCATTGACAACGTGCCGCAGCAGCACCAGCAGCAGCAGCATCACACACAACTAATTAGCTGAAGTAATGGCGCTCATCACATAATGCAAACAAAGTTTTCAAAGTTTTCGTCTAGTTGCGATATCATTGACTCTCTTCTCTTCTCTGTTCTCCTCTTTTGCAGTTATCCAAAATTTTCTGTGAAAAACCTATGGCACAGATCACAACTGATAAAAGGTCAACGCCGACGATGCGTCCACATACGACAGCGGCTAACGTTGCATCTGCCACAAAGGAGAACACGGCCAGACATCATGCCAGTCCGACCCGCGGCAAGGGCATCGAGATTTTGGACTTTCACGAGTCCTGGCTGGAGGAAGTCGAGCTCTACAAGGATAAGCTGGTCATGTGCAAGCAGCTGTCGCACCACAATCACCAATCCGCACAACCATCGCCACACCAATCGTCACATCAATCCCATAACTTAAGTCATTTTACTCCCACTCGTCTGTCCCCTCACATGCGGAGCACGGCTGGCCACTCCTCGCCGGTGGCCACCGCAACCCAGGCAGCCGCCGCAGCAGCCGCCGTAAAAACGACTGCAGGCACAACAGCAGCCGCCAACAAACTGATGAAGGCGCAAATGCAGAAGCCATCCCAGATGGCGAACAGGCGATCAAAGCTGACGGATCCTTCAATAGTTTCCGTTGCCAGCTCGGCGCCCGCCAAGTCAATGCCGACACGCATTCTGCCCAAATTGAACTCTTTGCCAGCGCCTGTTGTTGGGGTCCTTCAATCAGAGCCGTACAAGAAAGTCCAGGTGCGTAGACCAAATATAAACCTCAGATTTATATCACATGATTCTATGTAATCAGCATTTATATATTTATATACATATGTGTATTTGTTTCTATATATCTGTTTCTTTGTCTTACTACATCCAAAAGATCTGTGCTGCATAACTAACTGCCTCAAAGGATCCTCGCTTGTCCTGTATAACTCTATATAACCCGTTTATTTCTTACTCAACTCGAGGATCTTTTAGCTTTAAGTATTCTTTAAACTTTTCTTGCATACTAACCAAGCTGTCCAATACAATATTTTTCTCTATGCTGATCATATTATCTATATAGATTCTTATATATCTTATTATACACATCATAATAATCCCAACGATCTCTCCCATTGATCTTATTCAATGGACTTTATACCTTTTATAGATCACAGCAGTTTGACTAAATATGCAACCTTACACTTCCCTCCTTGGTTTTATGTATATTCCTGACTGCGTACACTAAAGTTCGGCTAGCTGAATATATATGTACTACACTCACCTTCATTATATGTGTTTTGTTGCTCCCACCTAATTCCCCCTCCTTATCCGTTGCCTGTCCTGTGTCCTTGCCTGTCTTGCTTTTTCGGCTGCCTAATGCTAACACACAGATGCTTTTGAAGCGTGCTCGGGAGGATGCGCTTGCCAAGAATGCAACGAACATCGGGGGGAACAGCAAGCGCAGCTCGGCTTGCCCAAGTCCACCCCGGGGCGGCATGACTCACAGCTCGAGTGCCACGACTATTAAGGCGGCCAGCAAGATTGTTGTGAACACGTTCCACGGCAGCAGCATGCTGAATGGACAGCAGCACGACGAGAAGAGCAAAATACTTACCCAAAATGGTCTAACCAAATCCGCTGCCTCGGCCCTGGAGACCTCGCTCTATGCATCGCTCTATGCTCAGCCATCGCAGATGCCATTCCAATGCATCAACACGCGGATGACATCCGGCGAGCATACGAGCAACTACATGGGCGTCTCCCTAAACAAGTGCGTTAGCATAAACCATGAAGGCCGACAGAACGATGATGATCCCTGCGGAGGTAGACGCATCTAACTACATATATCCCTGTGTATATCTTTATTATAATTGAATATTGTATCTGCAGCGATTGACGAAATTACCAGCTACGACGATTCGGATTCGGATGAGGACTATGTGGGCACACCGTTTTATCTGGAGGACGATAATGATGAGACGAGCCAGAGTCGTCACATTCGATTAAAACTGGACAAGGGACCGTCCAAGACATCGGTGGCAACCACAACCACCACAACAACCACAGACTCTGAAGTATCTGTATACTTTAAGCCGGATGCGATACTATCGCCGAGTCTATTCCCGAACGTGCCGCCCTATTTAAATTTCACATCGCATGCTGATAAGGGTCCACCAATGCCAGCTGCGCTCCATCGAGTGCTCAAATGGAAGCTCAGTCCCGTTATGCCCAAGATTGTGAAGCGCGTAGTACTAAATTCCGGCTTTCGCATTATTAAAAGTAAGTGAACCGTAGGAGGAGATACTTAAACCAACCAATTTAAGATCTATTTCATATATTTATAATATGTATTCCTTTTGGAAACAGATACCACAGACTGGATGGCCGTGTGGGAGAAGCACATGAAGAGTCCAGGCTTTCGTACGATACGTTCGCATCAAAAATATAACCATATGCCCGGCTCATTTCGTATTGGTCGTAAGGACACAATGTGGCGAAGCATTGCAAACAATATGAAGAAATTCGGTAAAAAGGAATTTGGAATCATGCAAAAGTAAGTCTAGACAAATCATAGGGATTTTAAGGACATTTAAACTAATGCCTCAACTTTACCAGATCGTACATAATGCCCGATGACCTAGAACATCTGCGTCAAGTGTGGCCAAAGAATGCTTCAAAGCTGACCAAATGGATTGTGAAACCACCGGCGAGTGCACGCGGCACTGGTATACGCATTGTGAACAAGTGGAGTCAGTTCCCCAAGGATCGTCCGTTGGTGGTGCAAAAGTACATTGAGCGGCCGCTGCTAATCAATGACAACAAATTTGATATGCGACTCTATGTGGTGCTGACCTCCATCAATCCACTTCGCATCTATATGTTCAAGGATGGCCTAGCGAGGTTCGCCTCGGTCAAGTACAGCTCAGAGCTAGGCAACCTGGATGAGCGGTGCATGCATCTGACCAATTATAGTATAAATAAGTTTTCACAAAATTATACTAAAAACGAGGATTTCAATGCATGCCAGGGACACAAGTGGACGCTGCAATCTTTGTGGTCTTGCCTGGAAAATCGTGGTGTTAACACAAAACGATTGTGGGCAACGCTGCGCAATCTGGTTATCCGTGGCATAGTCAGCGGCGAATCGGGCCTGAATCGTATGTATCGGCAAAATGTTAACTTCCGCTACAACTGCTACGAGCTGTTCGGATTCGATGTGTTGCTCGATGAGAACTTGGTGCCGTGGCTGCTCGAGATTAACATATCGCCGTCGCTGCACTCTGAGCTACCGCTCGACTTGCATGTGAAGGGTCCGTTGATCCAAGCCGTATTGAATACGGCGCTTTATCAGGTGCCGCCCAAACTGAACGAACGCCAGCAACAGGAGATCCTGGAAGACCTGCAGATGCAGGGGCCGCTGGTCCACGACAAACGCATCTTCACCACCTGTCTCACAGCCGAAGAGGTGCGCAAGCATAATCACTTCACCAGTCGTGCCATCGAGTTTCGTGAGGAATATGTGGATACCATATTAGACAATCTGCTGCCAGATGACGTCCGCTGCCTTATCGTGGCCGAGGACGAGTTGGCACGCTGTAAGCCGCTGGAACGGGTCTTTCCGACACAGGGCACACACGTATTTCTGCCGTACTTTGAGAATGCGCGCTACTACAACCGCCTATTGGATGCTTGGGAGACCAAGTACGCCAAAAATCGTGAACAGGGCATAGCATTATTGTCGCGCTTCTGCAAAGATAAATATCATTTGCAGGTCTCCGAAGCAGCCATGGAGAAGGTAAGTGTTGTGCTTGCTATAAACTATTTAAGCTGATCAATTTTGTATTTGTGGTTTTGTAGGAACCAAATGTAGCTCTCACTGAGATCGATATGCTGCACGTGAAAAAGGATGAAATTCTGGATAACCCAACAAATTTACCGCTGATCAAGGCAGCTGAAAGTAGTCATGCAGCATTGCAAGCAGCCATGGGGCTCAAAGCGGCCTCACATCACTGACAACGAAAGACTGACCATCCTAAAGTTCAACTAGCGACTCTGCGCCACTACTCCATAGTCTTTGTTAATTCGTATTGGTGCACATAATAGCAGTTAACCATTCTGACTCCAGTTTTTTAAATTCACGTTCAATTCTGAAAAATCAAAGGTAAACCTTTACATAATTGGTAAATATATTCTCTACATAACACAAAGAACAATTCGCTTTTTTATTTGTTTTAAATTTGAATTGAGCTGCATCTTATCGAATTGAGCAAGCTATCGTTATCGATTATTAAGTTTGTGTATCGAATCTAGAATTGGTGTATCTATTGACGTGTTTAAAATAAAGGAAACATTTTAAAAACATACTTTAAAAAATTGACTTACTTTATATTTATAAACATGAATAATCAACTAAAATATCCAGTTTTTAATATTACATATGTGGACAGTGGCTTAAAACTTGGTATAGTAAAATAAATGTATTTCTTTATTTAATTTCTTATCATTAATATTATACAATTTTAGCAAAGCATTTCGCAGGAAATACGGTTATTTGTTTTCTCAACATTTTTAATACAAAGCAATTCCGAGAATCACCAATAAAAAGAACCATTTATTTAGATTCATTTGAAAATGCTGTTCCGAAAAGAGCTTATCGATACATCGTGTAGTATCACAATACACGCACGCGACGGACTCGCCGATGCATAGCCAGTCGGAGAAGATGCGACAACCCTAAATTATCGGCAAGGCAAACAATGAATGCACGACGTACGACGACGGCTCGTTCTAGAACGAAAACGCAAAATTGTTATTAAAAATTGAGCAAGCGTTTAGTTGCGCGAAATCACCCGGTCACCAACACAAATGCAAGTGCAAGTGAGCGACAAGCAACAACAACAAATTGCGCGTGAGTTTTAGATAGCTTCCTGAGTAGCGTCACGTAGACGGCAAGCGACTTGCAAATCGATATTCACACTAACTCACATACACACGCACACATACATACATACACATCAACACGAACACCCACCAGTACAAACAGTATGGAAAACACATTAGAAGGCGGCGGCGCTGATGGCGAAAATAATATTTTGCCGCTACCCGCCATGTGCAAGGACACCGCCCGCACCACAACAACAAGCGTCGCAGTAGTAGCCGATACGGCGGTAAGTGTACAATGCGGATGGAGACATCTCATGTATCGTAATCTTCGGTCAGAAATTTTGCGCCTAATACTTTTCTTATCCATTCCACATTTACACACGCGCACACATACATACTCGGCATACATATATATGAACACACACACACACAGACAATGATAAGCAGCGACACAGCAGTTGCTGCGGCGTCATCGACAATAGCAAACAACGACAACAAAAAGTCGCAATTGGAGAACGAAGAAGGGGCCACCAAGTCGAGCGCAGAGCACCACCACATGAACAACAACAACAACAATAATAATAACAACAACGACGAGAGCAGTGCTAAAACTAAACAACAAAAAGAGCAGCTGTCAGGCGATGGCAATGCAAATACCACAACAACAACAATAACAACAGAAACAACAGCAGAAGCAGCAGCAGTAGGAACAACAAATAAAACAACAGCAACAACAACGAACTGTGTCAAAGTGACGGCAGCAGCGACGCCAACCGCGACCGCCGCCGAATCGGACAGCAACAAAACGGGTAGGCAGAGCTGCCAAGAGCTTTTCTTTTCTTTCGCCTCGCTGCCCTTACTGATGCGCTTTTCTCTCTCTCTCTCTTTTAGCCGAGCGCAATCACAAGAAGAAGAAAAAAGATAAGGAACGTGAACGAGATGAAGATAAGCGACACACAACCAGCAGCAGCAGCGGCAGCAACTCCAAGGATCGTGAGAGCCAAAGCCTGAAGAGCAGCAGCGGCAGCAGCAGCAGCAAATCCTATTCAAATCGACATAGCAGCGACTACAAGTCGAGTTCCAGTTCCTCCTCATCTAGCGCGTCGCGCAGCAAAGACAAGAAGCAACACAGAAGCGATCGAGACAGAGAGCGGGATCGTGAAAGGGATAAGGTAAACAGCAAGCAACTATTATAGCCTATGAAGGCTATTTAGAGTACTGAGTCCAGATGCTCATAATTACTCAAATTGCCCACAGCTGTTTTGTTAAACAGAATCTAATAGTTAAAACTTCCATTTAACAACAGATACCATCGTCGTCATCGAGTTGCTCATCGGATCGTCGGCGCAGCTCGGACAGCAGTCGCAGCAGCAGCAATAACAGTTCCAGCAAATTCGTTGTCATTAAAGAGGAGAAGGAGCGAGAGGTGGAACCAGAGAAGAAAACAGTTGTGGTGCCAGAAATCAAAGTCGAGGAGCCACAGAAAGAATCGGGCGCTCTGACGGTACTTAACCACAGCAAAGTTATCAAAATGGAAAACGAAATCAAAAAGGAATTGGTGGAAACGAAGCCATTGCTAAATGGCGATGTGATCAAACAGTTGAAGACACGCGACGAGGTCACGCGACAGTTGAGCTTTAGCGCCGATGGAAGCAAGCCCAAGGAGAACAATTGCAACACCACCAATAGCAATAGCAATAGCAATAGCAACAGCAACAGTAATTCATCATCTGTTTTGATGCCATCGCCGGCACCAAAAACGAGCAGCAACAGTGGCGGCAGCAGCAGCAGCAGCGCCAATCATCATTCCTCCTCGAATTGTAGCGCGCGTAAATCTTCCTCCTCCTCGTCGAGCAGTCATCACAAGACTTCATCTTCCTCTTCATCCTCCTCCTCATCACGGCACTCGTCATCCTTCTCGTCGCGCGACTGCTCGAAATGCTATAAACGCTCCAAGATTCGTCGCAGCAGCGTCGGCGTTCAATGCATGCAGCATGCGCCCGCCGCCGGAGCCTGGCAAACGAATTGCTTACCGACACCGACGGGCAATCGCAAAGCGCCCGCTGGCCTCGAAAATCTCAAATACGGTCATTACTTTCAAGTGGAGCAGTATCCGAATGGCGGTGCATCGGTGGTGCATCTTTATCAGCACGAAATCGATGCGCTGTCGCCGGATGAAATGGAGCAGCTAGTGGATGAGTTCTTCAGCGTATGCTTTGCCGAGGACGAGCAGGGCTACGCACACCATGTGATGGGCATTGTACACGATGCCGCGCGCTATATACCCGATCTGCTGGAGCATATGGCCGAGAACTATTCAACACTAACGGTGAAGGCGGGCGTACTAGGACGCAACTCGGACATTGAGACGTGCACCATGGCGCAGTACAATGAGCAGGTGAATGACACACACACATAATCAATTAATTAGTATCTAAACTAATTACATATTTGATTGCAGGTGGTGCGCAATTACTGCCAGGGAACGTTTCGCTATGGACCGCTGCATCAGATCTCACTAGTGGGCAAGGTGCACGAGGAGGTGGGCGGCTATTTTCCAGATCTACTGGGACGCATCGAACAGAATCCCTTTCTGTGCAAGGCAAATACTCCGAATAGCTAATTTATATGCAAATAACTTATAGATTATATATATTTTAGACAATGCCCTGGGGTGTGAACTCCATATTGCAAACGGATCCGCGTCAATCGAACGATGGACCCATTCTGTGGATACGTGCCGGCGAGCAACTGGTGCCCACCGCGGAGCTGAATAGTAAGACGCCCCTCAAGCGACAGCGGTAAGCATTTGCATTGATTATATAGATATATTTGTCTTTCATTCACATATATCATTTATATTCAACTATTTATTTCTTTAAATAACCCACTAACCCAACTAAATCCACAAGCAAATCTTTCTTCTTCATTTATTATGTTCTGTATTCATTTGTATTATCTATATAACAAATAAATATTACTATACTTAATAAACATCTATTCATTTCTAGTTTTCATTTCTCTTTCAAGTATTATTTCTATATGCTATATAGATTTTCTATTCTATATTAGTCAGTTAAATTCGTAATACTCCTGAAACTAAACTCTTATTAACTGAGTGTTTAATTTAGATATATTTCAATTGATAATATTTTTATAATTTCTCTTGCAATTTCCTCTCTTAGCACGCGCATTAATGAACTGCGCAATTTGCAATATCTGCCGCGTTTATCGGAGGCACGCGAAACCATGATTGAGGATCGGACTAAGGCACATGCGGATCATGTCGGCCATGGACACGAGCGCATTACTACCGCCGCAGTTGGTGAGCTCTATAAAAACCTCTTTTTCCACTTCAAACTTTGTCCCCTGACTGTTCCACCTTTCTTCTTAACTATGCCTTTCTCTTACCTTCTACAACAATTCCAATTCAATCTCATTTCTCCCATCCTTTTTTCAGGCATTCTCAAGGCTGTGCACTGTGGACAATCTTATAACCAGAATCGCATCACCAAAGATGTGGTCGCCTTTGCCGCTCAGGACTTTAATACGCTGGTGGAGATGCTGCAATTGGATCTCCACGAGCCTCCCATATCGCAGTGTGTGCAGTGGATCGAGGATGCCAAATTGAATCAGCTTCGCCGTGATGGCATTCGCTATGCCCGAATTCAGCTGTGCGACAACGATATCTACTTTCTGCCACGCAACATTATACACCAGTTCCGCACCGTGACGGCTGTGACAAGCATAGGTAAATGCTTACTCCTCGCCTAGTTTGACATTTAATTAGTTTCTTTTTCTATCGTAGCTTGGCATCTGCGTTTGCGCCAGTATTATCCCGGCCAGGAGGTAATCAATGAGCAGAACAATCCCGTGCTGGCCGAGACGCCGCACTATAAGGAGAAACAAACAATATTGCCGAATCCCATTGGCCACGATGAGTCCGGCAAGAAGACGCCCTCGAAGCGTACGCACGATGGCAAGGCCAAGCGCAAGGTGATTGACTTGGATGGCAAGGAGCGACGTTCCAGTGAGAGCAGCCAGGATGATCATGGCTCGTCGGCTAGTGCCTCGCCCACGCAGCAGACCAACAACAGCAATAATAATAGCAGCAGCAGCAATAGCACGCCCAAGAAGAAAGTGAACAAAGACGACTCCAAGATAGATATGCGCAAAATGGTGCTGGAGCACACCTACAAGCTGACCAAGGCAACGGCAACGGCGACGGCGCTCGAAAAGGATCGCAAGCCATGCAGCAAGGATCGAGACAAGTCGAATCGTGATAAAGATAAAGACAAAGATAAGGATAAAGATAAGGATAAGGATAAGGCGCGCAGCAAAAAGGTAGAGCATAAACCCACGCTGGGATCGCCTTCAGCTACTCCAGCCAAACTGCCGCGACTAGAAAATGAGGCCGTCGTATCAATTGTAACAAGTAGTGCCTCCGTCGTCACTCCCAGTCCAGCTCCTGTTCATGCTCCCCCAGCCCTGACGCCTACCTTGCTGCCGGCACTGCCACCGCTGCCGCTTGTGCCTCAGACGCCGTTCATGCACCGCGAAGCTTATGTAAATAGTTTGAATCAAAAGGAGCCCGAAATCAAAATACAGCTTAAAATGGTATCCGATGAGCCCACCACAACGACAGCGACAACGACGAGTGTCAGCAAACCTGAAGTGCCCATTAGCGATTCGCCAGCCTCGCCGGTGCCCGATCCAGTCGCAGATGTGGGCAGTGAGCTGATTGTGGAGAGCACGCCACAGCTGGTGGTGGATCACGAGGAAGAGGTGACCGAAATTTGTGAGGAAGTAATTCCATTGGAGACGCCACCAGTGCCAGCTGTGCCAGCTCCGACAGTCACACCTGCACCTGCACCGACACCCACACCCACTAACACACCCACTGCTGCACCTCTGCCGCCCACATTACCAGTTGTGCGTCTTACGCAGCCACCAGTGCCCACGGCCGCTATCGGAGCAACGCCACCGCAGGTTGTTAAGGTGGTGCTGCCTGCTGCATCGCTGACGCCACTCGTAGGTCGGCTGTCGGCGGTGGTGTTAACGCCTCCTTTGCCACCCATGCCTTTGCCACCTCCTCCACCGCCGCCACCACCACCAGCCAGAGGCCAAATCAGCCAGAAGGCGACCACTGCAGCCAGCAACAACAGCGCCACCACCACCTACAAAACGTTCACCTTGCCCTCGCACAAGATCATCTTAGCCGGCAGCAGAACTTCATCCAAAGCCAAGAGCGTGTCGCAAGTCGATCTGCTTGGCTCCATAATGGCCAGCATGGACAATAAGCCCAGTATCACGAACTCCACTAGCTCAAGCGGCGCCTCTACAGCATCAATAGCTGTGGCAGCCACAGCAGGCACCTCGGCTGCCGCTAGCAGCTCGGCAACCACGGCGAAGTCTTCAGTAGCTTCATACGTTAACTCCAATAACAGCTACTGAGAGTGCGCTGCCCGTTGCCTAGAGGCTTCCCCAGGCGATGTGGTCCGCTGCATCGCCAACCCAATTATCGCAGCTATTTAACGAAGATGAAATTGTTGAAAATTGTTTGTTTTGTAATTGTTTCAGAATAGGCCACGTTTTTGGCGTCTAACGCAAGCGCGAGCTTTCAAAGTTGGCCCGAATATCGTTTTTTGTATATAGCTAAAAGTGGGGCTAAGGTTCGCCCGTAAGCGAGCAACAATCTGACCCCAATATATTATTACATTTGGTAACTGTAGTTAATTAAGCTCAAAAATGCTAACTTTTTAGACACGTAGATTTCTAATTTATTATTGCAGGCACTTTAAGGTACACACACACACACACATTGGCAACAGTTAGAGAAACTTTGATATATGCTTGAATAAGAATATATATATATATTATATTTCTATGTATACTTACATACATATATATAGATATAGTGTGCGCGCACATTGGCCGTGAATTTTTACACGCCAAACTAAAGTGCGAGAGGCGCCCAGTTGTTTTAAAATTTGTGTTTTTCCTAACGACATTTTTGAAACGTGTTTTGCAAGCACACACCCACACATACACAGACACATATGTGTACATATATATATGTCGATAATTATGATATATATATGTATACTATTATATATATACCACACATATAAATGTAGTTTTAAAAACAAATGCACGTTGAAGAAACAATAAAGATTCGGATCGTACAAAATTTCAAAAGAAAGTCTTTCAATAATATAAAACCGAGCAGATCTATCAGAACACCCATAACAGTTATACAGGCTATATATTCTTTAGTAAAAGATCTTAAACTGAGTAACATATCTATATCATTGGGCTCCTCGCGCCTTTCACTTCACAAATTACACAAAACAGAGTATATAAAAATAAACAATATCAAAAGAAAATATATGTATATACGATGATCCGATTTAAAGCCCACCTAAGATTAATTGCAAATATCAATGGAATGCTACGCCTGCTTATAGCTTGGCGCGCAGCTCCTGGATGCGACCCTGGCCTGCGCGCTGCAAGTCCAGCAGTTTCATGGCAAAGCCCATGTTGCCCTGGATCTTGATCTTGCCCTGGAAGAAGGCCTTCTGGGCTGGCAGAGTGCCCAGCAGCAGCTCGAATACATCTTCGTCGTTGACTATAAAGGTAACATCACATTTTTCTGTAATATAATTAAATAAATTAGCAAATTGGAAGAGCTCGGAATGCATTACACTTACGCTTGCCATTGAAGACGACCTTGCCCCTGCCTTCAGTGGCATCGATCACCCAGAAGCCTGACTGGCCTTGGGGCCCGTTGTTCACCTTGAAGCCATACACACCGCGCACCCTCTCAATCAGATTGTCGGGGTCTTCTTGCATGGCCTGCTCGAGCAGCTTAAGCAGCGACGCCACTTTGAAACCATCTTCCACGGTCGCCAGCTTTGCGCCGGCGGTCTTGTTGTGCTTCACACCACCAGCACCCGGGAAGCCCAAGCGATATAGGCCCACCACAACGGCACCGCCCAGGCCCAGATTGTGCTGCAGAGCCAATTTGACATTGGGCACCTGACGTCTTTCGGCCAAACCGCGGAGCTGCCAGCAGAGCTCGGCGCACTGAGCCAAGCCTGTGGCACCCAAAGGATGGCCCTTGGAGATGAGTCCTCCACTGGGATTGATCACAAATTTGCCGCCGTACGTGTTGTCTCCCTTGTCGATGAACTCGCCAGCCTTGCCCTCGCCGCACAGACCCAAGGCCTCGTAGGTGATCAGCTCGTTGGCCGAGAAGCAATCGTGCAGCTCCACGACCTGCACATCCTGTGGCTTGAAGCCGCTCTTGGCGAACAACCGCTGGGAGGCAAGGCGAGTCATGTCATAGCCAGCAATCTTCATGAGGCTCTTATCTGCAAAGGTCGACTCGGGATCGCTGGCCATTTCCATGCCCACGATCTCCACGGCCTGCTTCTCCAAGCCATGACGACGCACGAACTGCTCGGAGGCCAGAATGGCAGCACCAGAGCCATCCGAGGTGGGACAACACTGCAGCTTGGTCAGTACGCCCTCCACCACCTGCGGCGACTTCATAATCTGCTCCAAGCTGTATTCATCGCGGAACTGCGAGTATCTAATCATAACAATAATCATAGATTAGATTAATTTATGGAATACATTAAGGTTTAACAAGTGCACTTACGGATTATTAACCGAATGCTTATGGTTCTTCCAGGCAATCTTGCCGAAGTGCTCCGGCTTGGTGCCGTACTTCTTCATGTGCTCCTTGCCGGCATTGCCAAAAATCTGTGCAGCCATTGGGCCAGCTCCGATCTCCGTCAGCTCACCCATTTCGGTAATGTGGCGCTCCATGGGATTGGCCCGATCAAAGTACTAGCAGTAAAGATAGGGTTTATGGTGCTATTATACTGGGGTTAGAGGTTCACTCTAGCTACCTTTGATGCCAAAGAGCCACGCTCCATTTTCTCAAAGCCGAGAGCCAGGACACAGTCTGCGTTGCCCGACTCGATGATCTGTTTGCCCAGATACAGGGCACTCGAGCCCGTGGAACAGTTGTTGTTCACATTGTAGACAGGAATCCCAGTCATGCCCATCTCATAGACGGCCCGCTGCCCGCAGGTGGAGTCACCATAGACATAGCCCGCAACGGCCTGTTGCACATCTGTGTACTGGAGCTTGGCATCCTGGAGTGCTTTGGTGACCGCCTCCTTGGCAAAGTCAGGGTAGCAAACGTCAGTGCGGCGACCAGGCTTCTCGAACTGTTAAAAGAGTTAATTGTTTTTATTTAAAGAAGAACAACCTTTAATCGGATTATTTTAGATAATGACTTCTAAACATGGAAATTAGATTGCGCAGCAACAAGATTCCGATTGCGATTTCTCCTATGACCGAAGTGCACCGTAGTTCAAAGTCCGAGTGCGATAATTACTTTTGGGAGAGAGGGCGGAGCAAGTAGCAACTTGTTGTGGCAGCTTCTGGGAGATCGTGTTTTTTCTTTGTTGCAAGTTTACTTAGATACGTGTTAATGTACATAATATTTACCTTGGTCATGCCAACACCAACAACATACACTCGGGTCTTGGTCATTTTGTGAGTTCAACTCTTATTCTTTCAATGAACTAAAACAAGTGCAACCGCTACGACTCGGCTTTAATCAATTACTAAACATTAGTTGAAGCCCACAAAACAAGTATCGCTGGCGAGCTAAAAAAAACTATCGATGATAGCTATCGATATAAAATGCTCTCTGATAATAAATACTAAATTTTGAAGAACTGGTTCCAAATTTAACATATTCAGATCTACAGAACATATCAATTGAACTGATTCCATTGACACAGAAGTGAACTCGCGCCTAACTGCAAATCTGCCGAACAGTTACTTTTCGAACGCTTACCACAATAGAAGCGCATCAAAATGACGAAGACCAGAGTTTACGTTATCGGCGTTGGCATGACCAAGGTACGTCTTTCAGAAGTGACCTTTGCCTCCACCTGTAACAGATTTCTGTTTCTTAGTTCGAGAAACCAGGTCGCCGCGCTGATGTTTGCTACCCGGACTTTGCCAAGGAGGCAGTCACCAAGGCCCTCCAAGATGCCAACATCAAGTACGAGGAGGTGCAGCAGGCTGTTGTGGGCTACGTCTATGGCGACTCCACCTGCGGCCAGCGGGCGGTCTACGAAGTGGGCATGACAGGCATTCCCGTCTACAACGTGAACAACAACTGCTCCACGGGCTCGAGTGCCCTGTACCTGGGCAAACAGATCGTCGAGTCGGGCAACGCAGACTGTGTCCTGGCTCTGGGCTTCGAGAAAATGGAGCGTGGCTCTTTGGCATCAAAGGTAGCTAGAGTGAAACTCTAACCCCAGTATAATAGCAGCGTAAACCCTATCTTTATTGCTAGTACTTTGACCGGGCCAATCCCATGGAGCGCCACATTACCGAAATGGGTGAGCTGACGGAGATCGGAGCTGGCCCAATGGCTGCACAGATCTTTGGCAATGCCGGCAAGGAGCACATGAAGAAGTACGGCACCAAGCCGGAGCACTTCGGCAAGATTGCCTGGAAGAACCATAAGCATTCGGTTAATAATCCGTAAGTTCGATGGGAATTATGTGAATTGATTAACGCTCAGTCGAAAGTTCGATGCCATAACAGACGAAGGCGCTTATCTTATCTGCTATCGCTTATCGTGGGGCCATCCTCGACCTGAACATTGCCCATTCATTCGATAGCCGTGGGCTGCAGTCGCTCTTATCTTTATCTGTTTCCCTTTGTTCTTCTAGTTATTCCCAGTTCCGCGATGAGTACAGCTTGGAGCAGATTATGAAGTCGCCTCAAGTGGTGGAGGGCGTGCTGACCAAGCTGCAGTGCTGCCCCACCTCGGATGGCTCTGGTGCTGCTATTCTGGCCTCTGAGCAGTTCGTGCGTCGTCATGGCTTGGAGAAGCAGGCCGTGGAGATCGTGGGCATGGAAATGGCCAGCGATCCCGAGTCGACCTTTGCAGATAAGAGCCTCATGAAGATTGCTGGCTATGACATGACTCGCCTTGCCTCCCAGCGGTTGTTCGCCAAGAGCGGCTTCAAGCCACAGGATGTGCAGGTCGTGGAGCTGCACGATTGCTTCTCGGCCAACGAGCTGATCACCTACGAGGCCTTGGGTCTGTGCGGCGAGGGCAAGGCTGGCGAGTTCATCGACAAGGGAGACAACACGTACGGCGGCAAATTTGTGATCAATCCCAGTGGAGGACTCATCTCCAAGGGCCATCCTTTGGGTGCCACAGGCTTGGCTCAGTGCGCCGAGCTCTGCTGGCAGCTGCGCGGCTTGGCCGAAAAGCGTCAAGTGGATGGCGTTAAACTGGCTCTGCAGCACAATCTGGGTCTGGGCGGCGCCGTTGTGGTTACACTCTACCGCCTGGGCTTCCCGGGCGCGTCCAAAGCAAAGTTGTAAATTATTCGTTTTGTTGTTTTTGTAAATATATATAATGCTTTTGTATTTTTGTATTATGAAACTTATCTGGACTTTAATATGTAGAGCTTCATTCTACTTTTCATATGTAAGTTTGCATTTTTATATA
Source organism: Drosophila paranaensis (assembly GCA_035047545.1). Lineage (NCBI taxonomy): Eukaryota > Metazoa > Arthropoda > Insecta > Diptera > Drosophilidae > Drosophila > Drosophila paranaensis. Next base: position 10,796,597 of record JAWNPL010000153.1, read on the forward strand.
AATTAGTTACTTAAATTCCAATTGTGACAATTTGAGAGCTACAAAATGTGAAAAACGCATAAATACCTCAAGTTCGATAGGCAAAATACCAAATGAATAATCGAATGCGCTTACCGAAACAGCTGAACTGCTTGACGGCAATAGGTAATCGATTTACTTAAAAACTGTTCAAGTGGACCGGTCTTTCATTTGAATTTAAGCGCATTTGTTATCGGAGTCTAAAGTAAAATATCTATGCAGATATAAATCGTTCATCGAGCTTTTATTGAGTTTTAATTCATATTTTATATTAAATGCTCTGTTATTAATTAATTTTGTTTTCTCTTCGGTACCTGTCGCTTCCGTCCGCTACAAATTCGCCAGATTTTACGAAAACTGACCAGCAGCAACAGCAGTGCAGCCCCAACAGCGACATAAACATCCAGGGAGTAGTAGACAAAGCGATTGAGCTTCACAGCGCTGGACTGCAGCAGTGGGGCTCCGCGAGTCTCTGCCACATGGTGCACCCACCACAATGCGTTATCCATCGCCAATTGCGGACGCTCGTTGTAGGCAGCGGCAACCTTTTCGGCCTGCAGCTTGTAGCCAGGATCCAGTGCCTGAGTAAGTGCATCATATACGGTCTGTTCGCTGAGCTGCTTAAGGTCCAGGCGCACAGCCATGCCACGTTGCACCAGCGCCGCCACATTGCAGAACTGATCGCCATAGACTGGCATGCCCACGACCGGCACGCCGCTGGAGACGGCCTCGGTGAGGCCCATCAGGCCGCCGTGGCTGAAGAAGACTCTCACATTGGGATGGGCTAGGATGTCGCGCTGTGGCAGCCACTTCATGATGTGCACGTTGGCTGGCTGGTTGGGCAGCGTTTCGTTCTCCCACTTCCAGAGGATCTGCTGCGGCAGGCGCCCCAAGGCACGGAGCAGGCCCTCACGCTTGGCGCTGGAGAGCGAGTTGGCTCTCAGCTGGGAGCCCCAGCTGATGAGTATGACACCATGCTCAGCCCGGTCCAACAGATGCTGCAGTGCTGCATCCAGCGGCTTCGCTGCTCTCAGATGCAGTCCGCCCGCCTCGATGACATTCGGCGGGAATGGCTTGGCGCCGCTCAAGGAGAAGTGCTGATTGATCAGCATCAGCGAGGTGTTCTTCACCAGCTCACCAGTGCTCGGAATACCCGGTCCAAATCGCTGGAGCAGCAGCGCATCAGCAGCGGGCACATTGAACCAGCTGCAAGCAGAATGAGAATTTTGAAGCTGGAAACCGGATGGAGTCAACGCCTGCTCACCTGTAAAGGCAGTTGAGTGCGTGCGTGGTTATCCAGTTGCCAAGGCGACCGCCGAAGGACATCTGCTCGGACTGGCCCAGAAACAGAGCCGAGATGTAGGAGGGTATTATGGGCGTACCCATGCGATCGTAGTGCCACGGCATCAGGGCGCTGCTGCTCATGGCCACGACGGGCGCCTGCAGCTGGTGTGCCACGCCCATCATGCAGTCCGTGTTGAACTGCTCCAAGATGACGACATCGTAGTAGCCAGCAGGATGTTGGAGTACCTGCGCGAGAGCCTCGCTGTGAAGCGTGGCATTGCAGGCCTCCCTGCCGTAGGCGTGCAGAATGAAGAACTCGCCGAAGGGCAGCAGGAATGGCAGAGGAATCTCTTCAAACATCTGGCAATGGAATCGATATAGTTATAGTTGATGTCTCTGACTAGTCAGTTAGTATATTGATCAGTCACATATCACATATGCTCTTATATATTCCACAACTCACATCGAACCCAAGTTGATTGCTCAGATTGACGCTGGGCAGGATGTAGTCCGTGTAGCCCTGCGGCGGCTGTGCATCGCGGAAGGGGCTAACGACATCCACGCTGTGACCCGTTTCGGCCAAACGCCGCAGCAGTGGCTGAAAGAACTGAAAGTGGCTGATAGCCGGATGGATGAAGAGGCCCAAGATGTTTAGGCCAAGCACTGGGCTGCAGCCAGAAATCAGGGAAAACAGCGCCAGGCATATCCAAGCACGATTTCTATGCATGATGAACTATATATTATTATATATATATTATAAATATAATCTATATAGATCTGTTCACGCGCCGACGTTCGCTTGTGTCGAGAGATATTTAAGAACTAAATGAAAATTTTCCAAATTATTTCGAGCGCATATAAAAATAAAATTTAAGAGCAGAGCGAGCGACCAGCCGGGAGATAAGCTAGAAGAAAACTATGTCGGAATCTATTTATATGAGAGAGCTATCTGTATAAGAGCAGTCTTAAGAGATAGTCTAGTTAGATAGTTGAATATCTGAGATATTTGCACTCTGCTCTTAGTCAGATACAAAATTTATAATTATAATCTAATTGAATATCAAAATATTCCAAAGTTTCCCATGGATCATTATAATTCAATAGACTTTCGATATATTTTTAATGCTCATTAAGATAAAAATCAGTAGTTGAAAGCGGGAGTTACTAAACTAGTTAAAGTAGGACCACAACAGACATTCACATACAAAATATCACATAGACTTAGCCAGGGACCAGCTCGAGCTAATCCCTTTTGTTCTTTTTAGTGGCTTGCGGGCCGAAGATGCGCCTCAGGAGTGCTATCCAGCTGCCCACGACGAGGGCCAGAATCAGACCAAAGACAATATAACAGTCCAGGGAGTAGTACACAAAGCGGGAGAGCTCCACTGCGCTGGATTTCAGCAGGGGATTGCCGCCAGTGTGAGCCACGTGCTCCACCCACCAGATGGCCTGCTGCAGTGCCTGTTGCGGGCGTGATTTGAACGAGTGCGAGACGAGCTTGGCTGCCTCCACGTGTCTGCAAGAGAAGAAGGAATGAATAAAGACCCATTTGAGATATCCTGGTATTCGCCTCACTTCTTGTCCAGAGCTCGCTTCACAGCGCGCATAACCGTATTCTCGCCAATGTCCTCGTAGTGCAGCAGCACGCCCATGTCCCGCTGCACCAGGGCAGCCGCGTTCAGGAACTGATCTCCGTACATGGGCGTGGCCACGACGGGCACGCCGCAGTAGGCCGCCTCGGAGCTGCCCATGAGCCCGGCGTGGGTCATGAACACCTTCACATTCGGATGACAGAGGATGTCGCGCTGTGGCAGCCAGCTCATGATGTGCAGATTGGGCGGTTTGTTGTCGAGCGTCTCGTTCTCCCACTTCCAGATGACCTGCTGCTTGAGCCGAGCCACGGCGCGCACGATGCCATCTCGCTTCTCCGGCGACAATGAATTGGCGCGTATCATGGAGCCCCAGCTGATGAGTATCACCCCGTGCTCGGCGTTGTCCAGCAGACGCTGCAGCTCGGCGCTCAGCGGATTCGCCTTCTGGATATGCACCCCGCCCAGCTCGATGATGTTCGGCGGCAGCGGCTTGGGTCCGCTCAGCGAGTAGTGCGTGTTCACGAACATCACTGAGGTATTCTTCACCAGCTCCCCCACCGAGGGCATGTGGTGGCCAAACTTGTACTGCACCAAGGCATCAGCAGCGGGCACGGACAGCAGCCTGAAGGTGTAGAGGAAAGGGATTAATGAGATTCGCTTCAGAGAGTTGCCCATGGGGCCACCTACTTGTACATCCAGTTGAGCGCGTGGAAGCTAAACCAGTTGGCCAAACGCCCGCCGAAGCTCATGTCCTGCGACTGACCCAGGAACAGAACCGGTATATGCGAAGGGATTATCGGGGCGCCCATGCGCTCGAAGTGCCACGGCATCAGGGAGCAGCTGCTGAGGGCCACAACTGGTGCCTGCAGCTGATGGGCCACGCCCATCATGCAATCCGTGTTGAACTGCTCCACAACGATAACGTCAAAGTAGCCAGCCTTGCGCTTGAGCACCGACTGCAGCGCCTCCGAGCGCAGGGTCAGGTTGCAGGCCTCCTTGCCCCACTCGTAGAGCAGAAAGAACTCGAGGAAGTGATTGTAGAAGGGCCGCTTCTCGAAGAACTGAAAGAGAGAAGGAGAGAGAGAGAGAGAGTGAGTCAGTGAGTGTCTGTTCGGGGGAAAGGGATGGAGAGAGACAGCCAAAGGGAAAGAGAGAGAGAGAGAGAGAAAGGGAAAGCAAATTGCTTGCAGATTTCAGGTTTTCGATGATGGATTTGCGAAAGAAGTTCGACAATGAAAAGAAAAACAAGTAAGAGTGCTCTAGTCGAGACTGCTCGACAAAGAGATCCCCTGAACCCTGCGAAGAACTGCGATTCCTAAGAGCCGCTAACATTCTCTGTTACTTTTATATGTATGTACATATGCACGATTGAGTATGGTGTATGGTATTATGGTGACTATTAGTCAAATTGGGTACTAAATGCTTTATTTAGGTTGGTTTGGAGCACTTGCTGGGTGTGAATTAAAGTGCCCGCCAAACTTCAGTTGGGATAACAGAGCAGAATGGGAAACTGTGACGTCACAAGACCCCTGTTAGTTAACAGCCAAAGTAACGGAACTCGTCTTCGCATAACCTATGGTATCTTTTAACAGTGGTACATATGTAGCAAGCAATACATACACACACACAGACGCACGCACCAACACACAATCTGCTAACTGTGCATTATGACTCATCAGCTTCGCTGCTGCTGCAAGACGCCGATAATATGAGATATTAAATGTTTAATAACTTTTTTTCTAGTCGAACGATTTTGATCAAATTTGTGGGGCGTGATCATGACATTTATATGTGTGTATGTGCCAAAGCACAAGTCTCTAGTACTTGAAATACGTGATTTAGCAATTTGAGGCGAAGGGGCAATTTGAGGGCGTGGCATCCAAAATTTAACAAAAACCGAAATTGCAAAAGGCTCAAATAACACTAAATGCAAAATTTGAAGACTCTAGCTAGAAAGATGAATTAAATAGAATTTTATAACTAAATGAAGATATCGGTTTTTAATCGATAACATTAAAACGATTATAGTTATCGAATATTTGAAACAAACTCGATCGAATCGTACTATACACGAACTTCCAAAAAAAATTTGAAGTCTCTAGCTCTTATATCTTCGGAGATCGACGCGTTCAAACATACGGACAGACGGACAGACGGACAGACAGACAGACGGACAGGGCTCAATCGACTCGGCTTCTCTCCCTGATCAAGAATATATATACTTTGTGGGGTCTGCCACGCCTCCTTCTGCCTGTTACATACATTTTCACAAAACCATTATACCCTTTTTTCCCATTTTCAATGGGTTCAGGGTATAAAAATTATAAAAATACTTTTATTGCGACTAGCAGATACCCTGTAGTTATATGTAAAGTTTGGGAATATATCTACTAGACTTAGAGTTAGATATATTTAAATAGACTACAATAAAAATACAAAATAAAATAAAATACTTTTTATGTGACTAGCAAAAAAACGGAAAGAAGCTTTTGAAGTGACTAGCAGATACCCTGTATTTATAGGAATATACATCAGCTGGATTTATATTTAGATGTAGATTTTTAATAACCCTACTAAAAAACAATGTAAATATTGCCTAAATTAACGTGAGCTATAAGTATTCAATACTTTAAGTATACCCAATCTGTGTGTGATATGAGGGAAGCTACAGGCTACGCAGGTAGAGAGCTCAAAGAGGTCAGTTCACTCTTGCTTCAAGTCTATTCAAAATAAATAACAATCCAATACACCCTTTAACCTACTCTCATCACCTACAGGGTATATACATAAAATGTGAAAGTAAATCGCTGCGTATGAAACAATTGTTTTTTAAGCATAGCTAGCGGCAATCCTTGAGCTTGAGGCAGCGCACCTCAATTACTAGAGTTGTGCTGGGAATTTAATTTAAAAACGAAAATAAGTGGCTTACCTTCAGGTCGACGCTGTTAGTCAGCTTCTCGGTGCCTGTTAGCGGAAAATCCTTGTAGCGCGCGGTTGGATTTTTGGCCGGAAAATGGCTAACGACGCTGACTTCATGGCCAGCCTCGGCCAGGGCCTGCATGATGGGCTGGAAGAAGTGGAAGTGACTGACGCCAGGGTGGGGGAACAAGCCGAGTACTTTCAGCGGTCGACCGGCGTCCACTGGGATGTGCTGCTGCAGCAGCAGCGGCAGCAGCAGCGCTGCCAGCAGCGAACGCAACTGCAGCATTTTGTTGTTGCCTTTGCCTCTGGTTCTGCTTCTGTTGGCATGCGTGACAAATTTAAAATTAGAAAATAAACGAACGAATGAACTAGCCAAAGAGAAGCGCAAAATAACACTTGTTGCACTTAATTGTTGCAAATTCTTAACCTTCGCTGCAATTGGCACTGCGCATGCCTCGAAATTATGTAAATAATTGCAGTGTGAAATTGCATGGAAAGCAACCAAATAGCTGTAAACTACAATAACCACTTACCAAATCTGTGACGAACTAGCGCTAATTGCATCTGTGAATTAAGCAGCGGTCATAAAAATCAATCAAATGCGAAACTTTATAAGAAATAACAAAACTATTCAAATGACGAATGCACCACAAACCACTTGTGCGCTTCGCAATCGACAAGCGACTGACAAAAGCCAAACAGTCGCAGTCGCAGCGGAGCCAAAAAGCCGTTGACTGCGCTGCCGTTGAATTTTCGAAAATTGCGCATGTATCAGTGATCAAGGGCGTATTGTCTATTTTCTACACTCACGCAAGCACTCTCTTTCTCCACGAAGTTGCCGAAATGCCGCTGGCTGCAGGCAGCAGCGTCGCTCCATTCGCCGAAAGTGAGCGCACGTTTGTGCATGTGTTGGTGATCTCTCTCACAGTTTGCACTTGCACTGCTTCGATTCGAATTGCTCTCCCAAAAATTTGCACAGTCAGCAATTACACATACGCACGCACACACAACCGCTTTGCTCAGTATACTATGTGAGGCAGAGTATATTGATTTTGTGCAGTGCCTGTTCATTGGTTTACGCTGTCTGCTCATAACGTTCTCTAATTGGCAGTTAAATTTGAGTGCAGAGTATTGCACAGTCAGTTGTGCTCGCTTGCATGCTACTCGCATGCATATGTATATTTATGTGTGTGTGTCAACTCTCTTTGGCAGCTTTATATTTTTGGGGGCTTCAACCTGAGCAACCGGTTGCACAGTGTGAGGCGCATATAAGCATCGCTCTTATCGGTTATTAGTTTGTTGAAGAGCAAGCACCTGAAAGCTGTTGCAAAACATTATCAATCTGATTGTATAATGTCTGGTAGCACGTTTTACTGTCAGTGATCAATTTTCTGTGCACTGCTTTATTGAGCTATATATTTGTCTCATAAATATGTATGTTTGTGGTGTCAACAGAGATACAATTGATAAGGAATATTCAGCTGTGTGTGCTGAAGGTATATGTATGGGTGTCTAAAGGAAAAAACAACTGAAACTGTCCGCAGATAATAGATTTCTAATATAGAAACACTTGTTTAGAATGATTGTTTAAATATTTACAAAGTTATATGAGAGTCATCTGCTTATAGGAATATTCCTAAGTTATCAGCTCAGTTTATGCTTGAATGTAAACAAGTCATAAATAACAAGGCCGTTCGCTTATTGTCAACTTACGTAAGTGTTAAACCGTTTGCTACGGAAAGTTTAAGTGAAAGAAAACTTAAGACTCACCGTTATGACAGGAAAAAAAAGTAGAGTGCTCTAGTCGAGACTGCTCGACAAAGAGATCCCCTGAACCCTGCGAAGAACTGCGATTCCTAAGAGCCGCTAACATTCTCCGTTACTTTTATATGTATGTACATATGTTGCAAGCAATACATACATACACACAGACGCACGCACAAGAACACACACACAGACGCACGCACCAACACACAATCTGCTAACTGTGCATTATGACTCATCAGCTTCGCTGCTGCTGCAAGACGCCGATAATATGAGATATTAAATAATTAATAACTTTTTTTCTAGTTGAACGATTTTGATCAAATTTGTGAAGCGTGATCATGGCATTCATATGTGTGTATGTGCCAAAGCACAAGTCTCTAGTACTTGAAATACGTGATTTAGCAATTTGAGGCGAAGGGGCAATTTGAGGGCGTGGCATCCAAAATTTAACAAAAACCGAAATTGCAGAAGGCTCAAATAACACTAAATGCAAAATTTGAAGACTCTAGCTAGAAAGATGAATTAAATAGAATTTTATAACTAAATGAAGATATCGGTTTTTAATCGATAACATTAAAACGATTATAGTTATCGAATATTTGAAACAAACTCGATGAAGTCTCTAGCTCTTATATCTTCTGAGATCGACGCGTTCAAACATACGGACAGACGGACAGACAGACAGACGGGCAGGGCTAAATCGACTCGGCTTCTCTCCCTGATCAAGAATATATATACTTTGTGGGGTCTGCCACGCCTCCTTCTGCCTATTACATACATTTTCACAAAACCATTATACCCTTTTTTCCCATTTTCAATGGGTTCAGGGTATAAAAATATATATTTTACCGATAACAGACCTCTTCATATTATAATTGTCTATAAAGTCAATATCACCAAATTATAAATAAAATAAATAATCTTTTGGGGCCAGCCAGAATTTCCAGACTCTCGTAATACGAAATTCAGATCTTGTCGCCGAGCGTCTAATCAAAATATATTGAAATTGATAAGGTTTCGTTAGTTTATGTTTTCACGGGTGGATCCAAGTGGATTATTTATTGTTGTTTTTTGGTTTTGTGTGTCATGGTCACATTTCGCCTGGCACAGAGCCACTGGAAAAACTTAAGCATATGCCAGGCTGTGTAGACGAAGAGTAATACGATAACCAGGCAGCAGATATAGATATCAATTGAGTTATAGACAAACCAATTGATATCAGTGCCCGCACTCTGGACGAGCGGCGCTCCCTTGGTGGCGATCACATGCTCCGTCCACCAGACAGCCAGCTCAAGTGGATCTTGGGGTCGCTCGCGAAAGGCCAGAGTCAAGCGTTTCATCTGAGCAGCAAAGCTGAAAGGGACTTACAGTTAGGTGCTGTGGTAACAAGCTATATAGAGATTGAAGAAGTTTCAATCTTCCTTTGATTATATATTAAATATCTTCTGCTCTATAGCTCCACTTACCCTTCATCCAGAATTGTGTTCAGCGCCCCACTCAGATGCGGCTCATCGAAGTCTTTGAATTCTACAATGACTCCAAAGCGTCGCTGAACAACGGCCGCTGCATTCAGGAACTGATCCCCATAGAAGGGTGTGACGAGCAGGGGAACGCCGCAGTGGATCGACTCGGAGGTGCCCAGCAGGCCGCTATGCGAGACGAAGGCCTTGACCTTCGGGTGGCACAGCAGATCCCGCTGTGGCAGCCACTTAAAGGTATGCAAATTCTTAGGCTGACTCTCGGGCATTTCTTTGTTAATCCAGCGCATGACGAAGGTATAGCCCGGCAACTTGGCGATGGCATCGAAGAGCGCTTGAAGTTTGGGCGCGGGAATAGTGCTGGGATCCACCATCGAGCCCCAGCTGATGTAGACGACGCCCAGGTTGGAGGCGTCGAAGAGGCTTTGCAGGTGCTGAGGAAATAGGGATTATGATAAGTCTGGTAAACATGGAACATATTGACCTACCTGGGGCAGTGGCTTGGCCTTGCCCACGTGCAGACCGCCAACCTCGATGACATTGGCAGTATAGGGGGTGGAACCAGAGAGCGAATAATGCTGGTTGATCAGCATGAGACTCGTGTTCTTCACGATCTCATTGATGGGCGGCAGGCCTGGGCCAAAGCGTTCCCTAATCAAAGCATCCGTGGCGGGTTCCGTTAATTTGCTGAAAAGATAACAAATGGAATCAAAGTATATATAGATATATTTATAGCATAGATATATACCTGAACAGTGCATTGGAAACGTGAAAGTGGAAAAAGTTATTGAGACGCTCCAGAAGGCCCATCTTGTCCGTGTAGGGCAGGAAGGTCATGGGCTTGACGGAGTTTATGTAGGGCGTGCCCATCCTTTGGTAGTGCCAGGACATGATGGCGCAGCTGCTCAGGGCAATTACGGGCGCATCCAGCAGATGGGCAACCGCCGACAGACAGTCATTGGCGAACTGCTCCAGGATGATGACATCGTAGCGCTGGGGCGAGCTGAGCAGCTGCGCAATCAGGGGCGAGTTCAAGACCACCTTGCAGGAGCTCAGGCTCCAGTCGTGCAGCATAAAGAAGCTGCCCAGCTTGATGGGCATTCCCAGTATATCAAATCGTTCCTCCATTTGCTGCCGGAGGAGAGACAGAGAGAGAGAGTTGAGTCGGAACTCAGAGGCATATGGATCACATTTACCTTCAGATTGATAAAGTCCGTCAGCACCGGCATGCCCTGGAAGACGTAGTCCGTGTAGTTGGCCATGGGCTCCTTTAGTGGGAAATAACTGTACATGCTGACATTGTGTCCACGCTCGGCCAGCGCCACAAAGAGGGGACGAAAGAAGTCAAAGTGACTCTTGCCGGGATGGCCGAACAGGCCGAGTATCTGGGCCGACTCAACAGCTGATGGCAGCGGGCCAGAGAGGGCCAGAGCCAGCAGCAGCAGCAGCGGCATCAGCTTAAACCGCAACATGTTTGCAGCAGCCACACACGGAGCGTATACTTAACTTCAAGGTTCAGATACTTTTGTATCTGCAAATTCAAATTCGAAAACTGTAATCTTTATGGCTTGATCGTGACCGGCATTTAGCTATTGTTGCCAGCTTTGCTGTGGCCGCAGTTGCAATTATGTTTTGTCTTTCTCGCTCGATTGCGGAACGATCAAGTCGGAATTAACGAGTTCTTAAATGCCAAACAAAGGTTGCAGCAAAGTGCATTGTCTTGTGTGTCAGCTAGTCGCTTGTGTTAATCTATCGCTTGACACCAAAAGAACTTTGCGCTCTCCGACTAGTAATTGGATATCGCACTTAAATTTGCTTTAATCATATATGTTACTCTATATTTAACGATTTCTCGGTCTTAACTGAACTGAGCACAAAAATCAACTAATCAGAAAGTCGTAAAATGATTAAATATTGTGGCCAACTGGCAGCAAGTTTCATATCAGTTAAATAATCAACGGCAAAGCAGGGGTGTAGTTGGGAGCATAGAGCTCTAGATGCATTTTGCTGATAGGTATAACATTTTTTTTTTTATTTTTCGTCAGTCTTAGACAATATTTAAATTTTAAAAAAATTACTAAATTTATTTCTTTTGAGTTTTGAATTTGTTATAATACTTTGTACCCCTTTCTATTCAGTTCTGGCTACGCCCTTGTCCTTTCTTTGTTCTATCAATGTTTACTTCAATATGAATTAGGCTTACAAATCTATATATGTTTATCAACACACATACACACTTATACTTTCCTGCACACACACATACTCAAGCACACACACATACTCAAGCACACACACACACACGCTATGAACTTCAGTCAGGCATTAGGTTTTCCCTGCATTTTGTTACATAACTTTTGTATTTGATTGCTGTTTTTTTTAATTAAATTTGCCTAATGACTAGTTGAGAGGTACTAATAGATTGCTAGAAAAAATTACGAGCTTTGATAATGATTAAAATTAACAGCTTTTGTTTAAGGGAAACAAATCTATTCATTTTATCAGAAACATTCGAACTGTTTTATAGTAAATATTTTGTTTGCTCTTCTCTTTATATGTTTGCACTATGTGTAATTGATAAATATATAGAAATATATATATACTAATTTCAGTTCAGTTGACTTGACTTCTGGAATAGAAAATGAAGCCAACTCGCCGCAGTCACGTTGCCCGACAAACTGAATTTGCACACTCAACTCGAAACGGTAAAAACTGTCAGCTCGAATCATGGCTAACAGAAGCAGAGACTCAGTCGCACAGAAACACAGATCACAGTTACAGCTACAGACTCAAACTTCGACTCAGACTCGGACTCAGATTCAGATATCTTGGAGCACTCAAACCCTGCCGGGCCCTGAGTCGTGACTGTGTTGCAACAACAACAAGTTCGGTTACGCTCAGCTACATGCATGATGCAGATGCAAATTACCTAGGAAATTGCGAAAGTTTAAAGATTCTCTAGTTAAACAGTTAATTAAAGTTAACAATTGCCGTCAAATTATTAATTTTATTTAAGCGCAACTTTTCGATTTGTCAATATGCTTTTTATTGAATCAATAAAAATGCGTTAATTTCATTTCATCTCTGTTTGCTTTCGTTAGAGCGAGTTTTTATTGTTTACTTAGCAAACGTTAATTGTTAATGAATAAATAATTGAGCCCTCTTCTGTAATACAGTAGATGCGCGCTATGTGCGATGGAGTATGTAAATAGAAGTTTTTCTTTATTTTTATTGTTCGAAAATTAAAAAAAAATAATTTGTTTGTATATTATATACATATATTTATTTAATATATATTTTATTCTTATCATATTTTAAGTTCTTCACAATTTTTTATACAATATTAATATAAAATTTATTTTTTTAAATTTTATTTTATTCAAATATAAAAATAGTTTATTTATGATAAAAAAAATAATAGCAAAGATCGTAAAATTCAAATAATATGCAACTAAAATCATTTAATATTCAACAAAATTTATTTAGGACAAAAAATGTAACATATCTTATAATTTTCTTGACTTAAGTTTAATTTTCTGTTATTAGGTTTTTTTTTTCAAATTTTAAAGTATGACTAAATAATTTTAGCGCAAAAAAGATTTGGGTAGAGTTGATTGAAGTGCTTGGAATTAATCTATAAATAACTCAAAAATTATTTGTAATATTATGTTATTATTTTACTTAAAATTTGTATATATTTATTTCACATTTATCTTCAAGTTCCCCGCTGAGATAATTTCTCGCGCAGCGCCCTAAGAAGTGCCATAAATAAAATATTTTTAATTTTCATTCGCTGTCAAACGCACATTTTCGTAGCATACTTTTGGGCCGTCGTCTGATTGGGAGCGCTCCACACGCGCAGCCTATAGGAAGTATTCGCTAAACTTTCGAGATTTTTATGAGAATTGACAAAAGTTTTCGGGGCCCAGGCACAGGCCCAGGCCCAGGCCAGGCTCGAAGCTTATTAAAATTCACTTCGCTTGATAATTGTGCCGTGCGCAATAACCGTAACTTTTGAGATACTAATTCCAGAATGTTGCAGCATCGCATAAAATATCATTTGGGAAACGCTGGAATTTTCACTTCTGCTACGGGCTGAGGCGGGCGACGTCGTAATAATTGAGGAAATCATTTAATTAGGAAAAATTTTCACGTTCCGCTCAATTAGCGCACAACTTGAGGCAGAGATTTTCGGCAACTTTGACTGGGTGAAACTGGACGTTGTCAACAGCTGCGATACTCTCTGCGGATGTTGACGGCTGACAGCAGGGGTATGTTTGGCCGACCAAGGGCGGAGGCAGCGCTCGACGTCTGGCAGGAAGTGTTGTGTTTATATTAGCGACACGTCATTAAATGCGCCTTAATTGTGAAAATTTTCACAAGCAAAAGTGAAATGGCAAGTGTAGGCACAATTTACGACACATTATCAAATCAAGTGTGGAAAAGTTGTTGGAAAATTAGGCGCCCCAGCTAACAAATCGACAGCTGTTGCGCCTGAGCGAAAACGAAATTTATATGGGAAATCAATAGCCCGGCTTGAAGCTGGTTGTAGACCAGAACTTTGGCTTAAAGTCTGATTTTATAGTTGCCAAAGAATTTAAAACTACATTTTGAAGTTGAGTTTGTAGGAGCAAAGCAAAGGAGTCATCGAGTCTATTGATAGTGGGAACCCTTTAACGAACTGGCTTGGTCCATCAACTTTTACCTTTAACTTGGCTATACTCGGTAGGTTGAGGCCTTAGTATTGAAGAATTGGGTTATAAGATGTATACTTATGAAGACACTTAAGACATAGATGTGAAAGCATAAAAAATACTAAAAGATTCAGTCAGAAAATGCTCTCTATGGATTTGCTCCTCTTTCTAAAATGCCTTTGTTATGTACACATGCATAAACATATACATATATACATACAATATATATATATATATATATATATATATATATATATATATACCCCTTCCTCCCTTTGCTTTTATTGACACATTAGAACTCACCCGTTCGTATCAATTTATTTTAACGTCTCTGGCATTTGAGCTCTGATTATGTGCCGTCGCTCACTTTTTGTTCGCTCTTTTTTAGTCATTTTCCATTTTCCGTTTTCCCGGAGCTTTCTATTTGCTGATAAACGGCAATAAAATGGAATTTTAAATGATAGAAATCGCATTGAAAAGTCGCAGATAAGCTAAAAGGGTTACAGTTAGCGCGTGTTTGACTTGTGCGACTTGTGGGCGGGGCACCTTCGCAGCATTTTCCAGCCATTTACATTTAATAGAAGTGCATGAAAAGATAAGCACACGTGTGGGTGTGAGTGTGTGAAATTTATAACAAATCAATAAAATGACAATAGGTGCAAACTTTATCGATGGATTTCGGCCAGATGATGGGTAGGGAGAGGGGGAGGGTGAGGTAGACGCCTCCCGGGAACGTCGTTCTATTGTGCAAAAACATTTACCATTGATGCGAACGACGCTGGGACTGGGCGATGGCTGAGCCGCCCGTACATGGTGCATGCGATAAGGCGGGGAGGGCGGTGCGCTGGGGCGGCAGTTGGACTCGACTCGAAACGAAAGTTTTCGATAAACAATTTTTCGCACGGAAGTGCAATTTGAAGTGAATGCTATCGGTTCCATGTCCTGAAAATGCGGAAATTATACAGAGAAAGTTTTTAATACATTTGTTACCGCCAATCAATCGCAAGGTGTTGCGCCACTGCCTCAAGGGTTACCTGTGCAGCTAGACAGCTGGGCTAATGGCGCGTGGAGATAGCGAAGTCTAGCGCGAAACAGATAGATTGTCTATGATGGGGCGTGGGCAGGAGTTACTAATAGTAGTGGAGTCACAGAGGGAGTTTGGACTTTGGCTTCAAGTTGGTGACTTTATAGGTAAAAGGATTTTGGGGATCGGGCTTAAACTAAGATGAGGTATAAATATGCAATATAATACCTCATATTCAGATATGTAGTAGGTTTTATAGAGAAGTTGGCTAGGTAGCTTCAGGGATATTCCTGAGTCATAGGACTAGTTTCAGATTAATGAAAATCTAGAGATATCTTGTGGAATTTCAATCAATTCCATAGATTTCTTAGTGTATTTGGCCTATTGACTTGGCCAAGGAAGGAAACCACTAGCCCAGGCAGCTAGCGCTTACCTGATGCAGGTGTCTTTAATTGACAGGCGCCAACTATTTATGGCCGCGTCACGTGATCTATAAACGTGACGACCCCAGCCGCTGGCCATATGCCGCCTTGATTTACACATAAGCTGCTGACTCTGAGACAGTCTTAGTCTCACAGTCTTAAGGGCAAAGGTGTGCTGTCCCCCAGCTATATCGATTAACAAACAATATTTAGAGTGTGTAGGTGTGTGTGTTTGTGTGTGTGTGTGTTGTAGCTATTTCCGTGACAGTAATCAATTTATTTTTGGCAGTGCGCCGATTGCGTTTCCGCTCCTTGGAGTGCTCTGCCTGCAGATTGGGGCAAAGTTGAGCGTGGGCCAAGTTTTTCGGGCCAAGTTAGGTTTCGTTTGGCTTTTGGCGCAGCGATTTCCGCCAGAATGTCGATAAATCATGTCCCGTCGCAGCGCATAGTGCCAGACGAGGATTTCGAATTCGGGCATTGGGCACGGATAGGTAGATGGTCGGGCATTGTTATATGTTGCATACGCTGCGACAGATCCTTTCACGTTGCTGGCGTGATAGATAAGTTGACAGTCGAAGAAGGGTTATCGCCGGCTGTCTGTGCGTCACGGCTTAATCAATCTCTCTACTTTTCCTATTTGGCAATTAATTAATTTGCGAGCCCGAGCTGACGGCACGTGACCAGAAAAGTTTCACTCTCAGCACGCAAGAGATAGAGGGAGGGAGAGGGAGAGGGAGAGAGAGGAGAGAAGGGGAGGGACTGCGAGGCGACGCCTCTTTAAAATCTCGCCCAACTCCTGCAGCGGCTCCACAATTGCGACTCGGGCTCCGGGCTCGGGTCAAGTGCTGGAATTGATGTTTCGTTTATGATTTATCGTCGATTCGTTGGCCAGTCATCGTATCAGTTACCCCCCAGCCAGCCCGGGCTGACATCTAATGGCCAGCATATTGCACGGCACAGCCATGCAAAAAGCCAAAAACTAAATTGAACTTAGAGAGGCCAAGTAAGGACGGTATAGAGATGAGCGCGTGACACGAGAGAGCAACCGAAGAGAACAAGGCTAGGCCTAGAGTCCATGACTTGCACTTTGTCTCTAGGATATAGTAGGACCAAGGATAGTAGCAATATCTGCTTATCTATTGGAAATATAGCAGATGGGATAACAGCATATTGAAATTATGAAATAGGATATCATGGGACAGATTAAAATATATATATCTGTGATTATTATATTGCTATTCGATTTAATTTTCATTGAAGGTTTTTGCTCCTTCAAGCTTAAACAATAAGCAGCTAAGAAGCATTCCTCTAAGATTTGCCTGATTTGTGATGAATATACTACATACTATATTCTAAAATCTAATATAAATAATAAATATCTATTGTAAGGTCTCACTCACGACTCACGCAGCCATCGCTAAGTGGCAGCTAACGCTGAAAGCATCGTCGTCGTCATGCTGTCATAATCATCCGAAGACAGCATTCATCCATCCCGGCCGTTTTGCAACGCCCACATGAGCGGGGCCGCACCACCCGCGACTCGCAGACATCTCCATCAGTGAGCAACTCCAACCTACGCAATCCTGATGTAATAACCATGTTTTCAGCTTGTAATGCGGCAGGGTAACAGCAACAACAATAACAGCGACAGCCTGGCCCATTACATTGCGGGGGTTAAAGTCAAGTCCCGGCAATATACAGAGTATAGAGCAGGGCAGGGCAGGGCAGGGTACGGCAGGGCAAGAGGGTCGCCAGTGCGCCAGTGAGGGTGCAGGGCAGCGCTACTTGTGAGTTTGTGAATTGTTTTTGATGTTAAATGTGTGATAATTTAATGACTGTCGACGCCTGACGCATCGCAGGACGCCCGGACTCTGTCTAGCAATTGAGCAATAAGGCAGGCTGGAGGGGGGCTCTCGCCGCTCGCCGGTCGCTGCTCTCTATAAGAACGCAATCTTCACTTGAGCTGAGCGTTTAATTTACTGGAATAATAAAAACGTTTTTCGGGCATAAAATTCTGTGGCTGGATATGATTTGTGCACATTTCGATGTAACAGATTGTCTTTTAATGGTTTGCAGTCTAACGAGAGCAGCAGCAGCAGCTACCATACCATCCCAGATCTGATCCGAGAGGGTTGTTTTCATTTCAACTTTGCACTGATACGATGATTAGCCACTTGGCTGGCTGTGGGAAAATCCAGTGGGCCACTGTTATGGAGATTCGCCAACATTGTAGCGCCAAGCAGCTTCCCGCTAGCCTAATCCATATTCTATTTGTCGATAATTACATTAGCTTGTCGCTAGGCAAACTTTTATTTTTATTCATGAGTTCTGAGACCAGTTTCAGTTATATCTATCTTCCGATGCTCATTTGCATACCCGACTCGTACTTTTCTATTTGCATAATATCGAAAATTCTTCCATCAACTATTTTCTTTCCCATCTATGATGATGAGTAACTATCCAGCTGGCAATGTTTAAATTTAAATTGATGTAGATTTTAAGCTTAAGATCAAAAGTTGAACTATTAACTAGTTTTTAGCTTATGGCTTATAAATTATTGGCATAAGGAAGAAACTTTCCTTGATTGTTTCCTATTTATAGATATAAATTTAGATTTTCTATTTATATTATTCGTATTCAAAATTTAATGATTGGATTGGATTTATTGGAGGTACTTTACTTATTATTTGCGAATTATTTCATGTTTGTTACGGGACGACCTATAAAGGAACGATTCTTCTTGATCAGGATCTATAGCCGAGTCGAGCTTGACCCCTCGGTCGTCTGTCTGTTTATCCATCTGGCTGCCGTTCGTCTGTCAATACCTTCGTCCACCTGTTTTGTATGTTCATTCTTTCCTCTGTCTGTCATTCGTCTATCTGTCCGTCGTCCTGTCTCCTAGTCCGACTGTCTATTAATTCGTCTGGTTATCTGCTTGTCTGCTAGTATAAACGAGTTGATCTTCAAAACTATGTAAATCATATTTGCTTTTAAATGTTGATCATTTTTGGCGTTTCAAATAAAATTATTTAGGCATTTCTTAGGCATTCTAAAAACTACAATCAACACATTCCTAAAGTATATTGTATCATAGAAGAATGGCATATACTCTAACCTGAGGAGCGAGGAAATGAGGGGATTCCCCTTTAAAGATAAAATATTTAGAATTTTGGGCACTCATTGTATGCAGTATTTATAAGATTTCTATTACTGATCCTAATATTAATCTGAAGTGGATATACTATATTCTATTTTCCATATATTCTATATACCATATATTCTATATTCTATATTCTATATTCTATATTCCCTTTTACTAGCTTTCTATGTCCATTAAACTTCGTAATTCTACAACGCATTTGCTGACAATTTATTCACTTCTGGCCGTAGTAAATCGCTATCTGTGCACGTTCTGCTGATAACTCCGCTCTATACTCTATGCAATAACCAGTCAGCAGCTCTGAAACCAGCCCAAGCTCTAAGCAAACTTAATCAATAATCCCAACGAACTGGAATCAAAACATATTTAACATATTTTTAATTATGACTAAGCGGCAAGTGTGTCAAACATGTTTAGTTGGCGATAAAGTGATTCTCTTATTGATAGAATTCCTTTAGAACTATAAAATAATAAAAACGTGTCTATTGTCATATTGGGGAGCAGGCAGTCTTCTGGCTTTGGCCAGCTTAGCGTGAGTCCCAGTGAAATTTTCGGCTTGGCAGCTAATCAAAATTTATGCAAATCCGAGCTAGCATTTTGATTTTGCACTAATGTTGAAATATGGCAAATGTGAGTTGGGGAAAAAAACTGAATTTCAAATGCGAAATGTGGCAAACACCACGCGCACCCACACTCACACCCGCATACATGTGTGTGTGTGTGTGTGTGTGTGTGTGTGTGTGTGTGATTTGCATGCGATGATAAAGTGAGCGCAGACAGCCGCAAACAATGAAAAATGTTTTTCAGCCGTCGGCAGTGCGCGTGGGCGGGGCACTGAAACTCATGCTAATAATTTAATTTGCCAGCGAGGAAAATCCAGAAAAAAAAGAAAATATATATATATCCATATATATATCCATATATGCCGTTAACTGCGACACGTGACTGCGATTTATGAGTTAAAACAGGCGCTCGCAATTAATATTGAAATATTATATATTTATTTCAGACGTCATCTCAACTTAATCGTAATGCGGCTTAGCAGAAGTGCAGGGCATTGAACTGCTCCCGATTGTTGTTGACCATATTGTTGTATTTATAGGCAGCTGCAGTTTGGGAGCTGCTGCTGCTGCTGCTGGTGGTGCTGAGCCTGTTGCTGCGCAGAAAGCTGTCGGCCGGGCTGCTGGAGATGCCATATTTGCCGAACTGCATGTCCTGCGCGTTGCGCATGGGACTCAGGTGCTTGGCGGGGATGGCCTTGCTAGCGGTGCGAGTTTGGTGGACCATGGTGATAGTGTACAGGTATACAAAAAGTTCAATTTCAGTTACAAAAAGTACAGCGGGGACTCGATGAAGTCAGGGCACGTTGGTCAGGAGCGTGAGCACGAAGAATTCCAGGCGATTGCCGCAGTTGCTGGTCCGAGAACCCTTTTTAGAGGATAGATGCTTGGAGAGGCTGCAATGAATGGAAAACGTTCTCTTAGTAAAATATATTTCCAAACTTCAGTCTTCCTTTGCTGAAAACTCACCTTAAATTATTTAAAAGCTTCGCTTTGGTGTCCGGTGTCCTCATTGACACATTTGCTTTGGCACGTTTAGAAAAAAGTTTTTCAATTCGTACAATGAAGATAGTTTTTGTGGGTCGAGATTGTTCAGGCCACGTTGCTTGCTCTTGGGTTTGTGTTTTGAAAGCGGTCTCGGCGCGCTGCTTTTATACCTCGCCACGAGCCGCTGATCTAGTTGGCGAGCTCAGCAGCCGCATCATGCGGTCGGAGCGTGTTAGCCAAAACACGTTACGGCCAGACGAATATGCAAATATTCGATTGTTATGAAAACAGCCAAAAAGGCCAACAAAATCGCTCAAGATGCGTCAATGCTGTCTGAAAACAAGGCGAAAATATCGTAAACTACGTCATTTTTCGAGAGGTTCAACTCTTTTGCGTAAACACAAACGTCTCGCGGTGTTTCCCCAAAAGGATGAAAGTTCGGGAAAGTATTGAGCACCATATAAAGATTCTAGTTAAGTTTACGAGTAAACACACACATAAAGTTGGCCAAAGATGGAAGT
Source organism: Drosophila paranaensis (assembly GCA_035047545.1). Taxonomy (NCBI): domain Eukaryota; kingdom Metazoa; phylum Arthropoda; class Insecta; order Diptera; family Drosophilidae; genus Drosophila; species Drosophila paranaensis. The sequence goes on from JAWNPL010000153.1 coordinate 10,817,023, forward strand.
GCGGAAGAGCATGGATCGCCTGGATGAGTTAAAGATTCTCAGATAGATAGAGTTAGAGGCAGGCAACCTGTTCTCTGGCTAGACAGCTGCAGCTTGTTGTGATTTCTGTATTTGGTATATATTCTAGAGAATTGTTTATGAATTAATTTCAAATTATACATAGAATTCATGATGTTTAGGTCCAGAAATTGAATTGATTTATAATGAAAGTTTTTGTTTTGAGAATTTGTTTATTCTTTTCAGTTGTTTGTTTGTTTGCTTTATTTTTAATGTAATTTATTATTCTAATAAATATAAATATAAAATATAAATATATTCCAAAGTCCAAGTTGCTTCTATTTTTCATACATTATGAAATTTGCCTAGCCTTCTTCTGTTTGTTATATTCATTGTCACAAGACTATTGTGAATATATAGAAATATATAATTTTCTTAAGCTAAATTTCAATTTAAAGCTCATCCAAAAAGTATTAAGTGTGGACCTTTAATTAATTGAAATTTTCTTTAATTAATTTTAAATTTTTTTATTTTTTTACTGTGTTTACTTTGCCCTTTAATAAATGTCTTATATAAACTGAACAACATTCTTTATTTAATTTTTAAATTTATTTATTTATTTCGCCAAGCCACTCCTAATTTCTTTCAATTCCCATAAACTTCTCCCGTCAAACAAATTGAATAAAAAAGTTCATCTCAAGCTCGCAGTTCGCTTTATATACCAAAAATATTTGAGCATTTGAGGCACCTTTCGCGTAATGGAATATTTTGTGCGAGGCCAATGTCTGGGCACGTTTTCAAATAAAAACATAAATTCAATAATGAGCAAAATCTGTCCATGTGTCTGGCGACATTTGCATAATGCATATAGAAAAAATAAAATAAAAAATAATACAAAATGCTGGCATTTAACGGTCTGCCACACATTAGCAGCGAGTCCCATTTAAAGCCAGAGCCAAGTGCAAATATTGACATTTAAGCCGAGAGGACACTAGACGTTCAAAGTACAATGCCCAGTTAATACGTTTTTTTTTTTGGCCACAGTCAATGGCCGACTGTTTGCTGAAAACAACAATCAAATACAATTTGTTTAATTAATAATTTCTATTGAATCAATATACAAATATTTATTGTATAAAAACAATATTATTTATTTCAGCTCGATTGCAATTAAAAATATTGTAAGCCAAGTCGACTGGCTGTCAAACGCGTAGAAACTTGTATATGGAAAAACTTTTATATAACTTTAATGAAGATGCAGAGGGGACGCTCGGATAATAATTCAGTTTAAGATAATAATTAAGTTTCATTTAAGCAGGGGCTTGTTCTGCGTGTAGTTAGCCAGATAAGTTGAAAGAATTCAATTTATTTGCTTCTTTGTTGTCTTAGACTCTATAGCGGGGATTCCAACCGGGGCTCTCACAGTTTCCAGGCGAAAATATACTATATTTTTTTTATTTTTCTTAAATATAAATTCTAATTTTAAAAATACCAGATTGGCTTGTTTTAATGGAATTTCTATAAAAAGACTTTTTTTGACTGTAAGCATAGAGGCGCGTGGCTAAGTATTATATCATTTATCTGGATAAAGAAAGTTCAAGGGTGTATGAAAAATCTTAAAAATTAATTATATAAAAATTTTACTGACATCTTCTCAGTATATACATACTTTGAGTATTTTTAGTTTCAACTCGATAATCCCTATATAATTCCTGATTTTTACATATTTTCACTTGAGATCCCGAACAATGCTTTTCGAAGCAAACCTCTTTGTAAGCTTCATATCATATCAAGTAGTTAACATTTACGGCACTATTTATTATAGCAAGTTATAGAACAGTTCGATCCACCTCTAGATAGCTATATACTCAAGAACAACAACAGATTTATATACAAATATGTACATTAAGCTCTCAACTGGCTTTCATGTTGATTTCTTGACCAAATTGGCTGATGCAATGCAATGGGCACTTTTCATCAGCCAGGCTCATGCATAATCTGCCGATATATACATACTATATATATACTATATATATATATATATATATATATATATATATATATATATATATATATATATATATATATATATATATATATATATATATATATATATATGCAGATACTCCACAGAGAGACAGTCGTAGTATTCGATATATACATATTCATATTATTCATGCGATGGCCACACGACAGCTGAATGGAAATGCAACAGTGTTGAAAAACAACAAAATGAAAAAAAAAAAAACAAAAAAGCGCAAAAAAATGTTAAGATAACTCATCTAGGCCGAGTTCCTCATAGAGCCGGCCGGTGGCGAATGTTGACGCAGTAACTCGTACTACGTGAGTCTCAGCAGGTTCAGACAGTTCACTCAACAGGCGGCGGAGTAGCGGGAACATTTAGCTGTGCTCTTTGTATATGCTGTAGTGTAAGTGTGGGAGAGGGTATATGCAGGAGACTGTAAGAATTCGAAGTAAATTCCTGTGAGAGGCAACGAGGGGAGCTTTCTTTCTAAGCAAAGATTAGGGATTGATAGGGATCTATTTCAGTTTAGCTTGAGCTTGGTGTATTATAAAATTTCGAATATTAAAAGTAATTTTACTTTATAGCTAGGGTTGTCATGTCTTAATGGAAAGAAATCTATCAAGTATTCAAATTCAAAAGTTTTCTTTTGCCTAAAATATCTAGTAAATTATTTCAAACAGGGTATCTGCTGGTCGATCATACTCTGCCCGCGCTGCTTTCTGTCTCGTTTTTGTTGCGTTTTGCAAATGTGACAAACCAGTTAGTTGGCAACTCTAATTTGCATTGCCGACGACGACGACGACGACGGCGACAACGTTGAACGAGTTTTTGTCTGCGTCTGAGTCTGGGGCCCCAGGTCTGGTCAGTGAAACACAGGGCCACCAGGTAGACGAAACGGTTGGCGGGTGTGTGGGGCGGGTCTCCAGCGAGGGCGGCTAGCGGGGCTTTCTTTATTGCTCATGCGACACGTTGGCTTGCAGCTGGTGCTGGTGCTGCTGCTGCTGCTGCTGCTTAGAACCGTGACGCTGAGCTGTCGGGGCTCTGCATTTAGTGTAGCATTCGCTTATTTAAACCAGTTGCAGGCATCGTTAGAGGCTCAGTAGAAAGTTCCGAACAGAGGCGAACGCTGCAGCTGACTGAAGCGCTTGGCGAACCGTTCACGCAATCCTTACAAAATTTATCATTTCTTTATCAATGTGCAAATTGCAAAAGTTTTGTGTCAATGCCAAAAATTAGCAAACCAGTTACTAAACTAGACAAGCAATTAGGGTAAGTCCAGTGTTGTTGAACTCTGCGAAACGACAGTGTTGGCTAACCGAGGCCATGCCTGTGGCATTTTGCAGATTGGACAAGAGTCTAGCGTGCAGCAAAGGATCTCGTACGGGCAACTCGGCCAACAATAAGGAACTCAAAGTGTTGACTCTGCTGCAGACTGTGCCGTGAACTTTGAACCACCACCAACAGCTAGCTAGAGAGCGAGAAAAAGTTTAGCTACTGCGCAGCTCAGTCTAATTGGAAATAAAGAAATCAAGAAGATCTAAAATTGAATCCAGGTCAAGTGAACAAGCCGACAAAATGGTCTACACGGAACGCACCGACAAGTGTCTGACCTCCAGCAAGGACACCGCCGGAAAGCAGGGCAAATCCCAGCCGAAGTATGAATCCAGCTCCAGCTCCAGCTCCAGCTCCAGTTCCAGTTCCAGCTCCGGCGCCTGGAGCAGTCAGGCGTCGAGCGACGAGAAGTGGAAATACAATAATATGGTCAAGGATAATCGCGATCAGTTCAATGGCATGCACTTCTCTTAACCCAGAGAATGGGGGTGTCCTTGGGCTAGTTAATTAGCTGGAGTGCAACGTGATTATGACCAATTGTTATATCTGGGTTCTATGGGTAGATTGTAACTTAGTCCTAAGCCTGTTACTAGAAAGTGTAAAACTCTAAAATATCTGAACAAAATTAACTAAAAACAGATGCGCATAAAAAAAGAAGAAGAAAAAAACGTGTTTTGAGTCGCAAATGAAACCAGATTGAGGTTATGTTGAAGTCTGTGGTTGAAAGCTGAAGCGTAATATAAGATAATGACGACTTTGATGTTGGATATTGTTTTCCACTTAATTTTACTGCCAATTAAGCCATATCTTAAGGCTGAGCATTTGCTTTATTGAGTTCAGCTGTTATTAAGTGAGGTTAGAGCGAAAGTAACTAGTAGTGGGAAGATAGAGAAACCTGTTTGGGCTTACAGGTATATTGATAAACTACAGCTTACAGCTTAGTTGAGTTACTATTACTGATTCCTTGAGTATAGTTTCTTGCCAATCTCTCACTCTCACATCTCCCTCTCCCCCCTCTCTCTCTCTCTCTTTTGACACCCTCTCTCCCAAAGTACTTCTCTGCTAATTTCCCTCATACAAATCTAGTTCGACGACATCCATTGACCTTGCTACTTGACTCATGGCATATCGCATCTATTACTGTCTGTGAAACATTTGCATGAGCTGTGGCTATTACCGTGATTAGCTTAGCTTATGCAGAGCCCATCTCTCGCTCAGCCGGAACCGGGGGCAAAGTGCACTTAATACACATTAGGTACGCTTATTTGACAGACCCCGGGCCAAAGGGCCGTCGTGCTGCAATATTGATGATGTCTGCCCGTCTTGACAAACAGCGCCCAGCCCACAACAGGGGGTGGCGCGTGCCCGACTGTGGGATCAAGTGTATCTCTGGCCGCTCAGGCATTGCCACGGGCTTCGCTGGGGTCCGGCCGTCGTTGCGGCGCAATGGTCGACAGAGTTTACGCATCGCTTGGATTAGAAGTGCGAAATTTTTGATAATTTTTCAATTGTATTGTTTGCCAATGGGCAGATAGAGTCCTTCGAGTCCTCGCCGCTGGTGGGAGTGAGCTGCGGTCGTCCCTTTGACACACGACTGCACAAGGCACACGTGGCGCTGGCTATTAGAAGCGATTTCCTTTACGTCGCTAATACAACTTTTTCGATTCACATCACCAAATTTTATTTTTATATATTTTCTTTCTTCCTCTGCGTGAAATGTTGTGGCATTCCCGCTTCCGGGTCTGTCATGCCGTGCGACACTTGATGTGTCCTGCGTCTAATTGAAGCGCCTTATTTTCAATTTATATATATATCTCGATTTATTTTTGCTTTTAGCCTTATAATTACTTTGTTTCCAAGCGCCGGGCGGTCGCTTCTTAATCCAGTCAGGTCGTCGGCAGTCGGCATATTTCGGTTTTGGCATCTTCGTCACATTGCAATTAAAAACGCGCAGCAGGTGTGCTCCGCAAAGTCCTTTGAACTTGTGCTATAAAATGTGAATGTGTCACTTGCAAGGATTCCACAACCGGATGACGACGGCCCGGATGGACGAACGGACGGCTGGGCGGACGGATAGACGCATAGACAAGCGACAAGCGACAAGCGACGCCTGACTCCCGTGATTTCTGATGCTATCCAAGTGCCAAGCAATTATCACGTCATTATCATAAAGAAACCCTCTAAACAGCTCGTTTTGTGTTTTGATTTTTCTCCGGAAATCTATTTAATTTATGATGGGGAGGTAAAGCTGATGCCTGTGACATGTAAAGTGAAAGTTTTTAGATTTCTTAAATCACTTAACATTTTCTCGTTTACTCAATGTATATTTTCAGAGCTGGCATATACCCAAAGATATCCAACTGAATCGTGTTTTCCTTATCAAACAATTTTCCAGGTACTGTAAGAGCTTTCTACTTAAAACCAGATTTTCCAGGTATAGCTGAAACATTTTTCTTAAAAATAATTCAAAGAGTTTTTCCTTATCAAGGGACTTTTCAGGATATGTTCAAAGTTTTTCCTTAACAATAGAGCTCTCCATGTTCCTTAAAAGCAGTTTCTAAGTTCTATTAAATTTAATTCTTTCATATATGATTACATATCCTAGTCTAATCTTACTATATCATCTGACCCTCTCTCATTATCAGCCACTTTCAAGTCATCTGTCTACAAGGGTATTTTTTCCGTTTTCAACAAGGATAATCAATTCATTTCTGCTTTGTCCTTTTAAATAGCTCGAGCCGTCAGGCCTAATGAACTCCGGTCCGGTCCGGCTAGTTTCTAGCGAAATGCTGGCATGCCAACGTGGAGGTTTCCGCTTTCTCCTACTCCTCCTGCTGCTGCTCGTGCTCCTGCTCCTCGTCCTCTATTATCTACCGCCGGGCTTCCGTTGACAGACAACCCTTATTGTGAGCGGGCGATAACATCTTCCGACAACATGTCACATGCCACGTGCTGGAAAATTATTATGAATAATTTCCGTAACTTCTGTTCTGTGCAGCCAAATCGCAGCTTGCAGTGAAAAAGTGACATGCCACGACCATGCCCAGCCGCCCACTTTTATGCGAGTTCGCCAGGCCAGGCCAGGCCGTGTGCCTGAAGTGTGGGGCGTGCCGTCAGATACAACTTCCGACATCCGCGACAGATGTTTTTGTGCGGGAATGTGCAGAGGCGGCTCGATTCGCACCCCTCTCTCACCTCTCGTCTCTCTGTCGTTCTCTCTTTGCTCTTGTCTCTGATTTTGGGAGTTGCGCCCGGTTGCAAAACAATTGGCAGGGCAATTTCTCGACGCGGATGTCTCCGCCAGCAGTTCGTAAATTGTATTTGAATTGTGAATACGAATGAATGTACTCGATAATCATGTACGGGCCAAAAGGTGTTCAGCCAGTTTTTCGTGTTCTTGTTGTTGTTGTTGTGTGTGTGTCACATGGCATCTCGGCAAGGTGTGACGCAGTTGCCAAACATCAAACAGACATAATCCAAAATTGATTCGCCCCCTCAAACAGCCGCTGCGAACTGTACGATATTTGAATGGCATCAAGCAGACAACAATTGGATACGCCCCAAGTGATCTATATGCCTGTCACATGAGCTGCGAAAAGGTGCAATTGCAAGGGATCATTGAGGGAGTTATGTAGAGCAAAAGTTATTCAATTTGAGTTGACTGTAAAATATGTGAAGATATCAAATTTATATTTAAATATATGTACATATATATTAAAATCTCTACGGCACAGACTAACAGCTCGTTGTAAGCTAGAAAAAGAGTCTCTTTTCTTAGAGGTTTTCACGTGCTGAACTCCAGTCTGAAATTGGACATTATGTTAAGCGGAGATCCTCTGAAATTATTATATACAAGCTTTTATTTCCAAAAAGTTTCACAGCATATAAAAGTACAGACTAATCTCTACCTCCACAGCCTCTGACAGATCTGCCTCTGGCCAATACCTCCCTCTACCCTTCTCGTTCTTACGGAATGTCTCTTATCTGGCAAGTTTCTCTTAGTATCTATGATATCTGCTTGACATATTCGATTTTATTTCTTTTTTTCTAATTTATTATTTTTTTTGTAGGGTATAACACATTATGTGTAAGACAACTAAAGAGAAATCTACTTTCCAATTTGGGAAAAAATAGTTTGGCTATAGTTTTCTAATTTTCAGCACAGTTTTTTCGGCACTTCAACTATTTTTATCCAACAACTTCTCAAGATCTCTGAATAAATGTTAAATAAATTATTAATATTATTTTAAAAACTTAATTTAATTTTTTTTATATTTTATATATATCTATAAAATGTGAGCATAGTTAGGTAATATATACAATACAATATTATAATATTTCTAAAATATTTTAGTAAACAATTTCTCAAGTAAATCACTTCAACTTAAGTCTTGACTCTGAAGAGTTGAGCTGTGAGAGCAAAAAGCCATAATTAAAAATTTATTTAACCCTTTTTAAATATTTTATAAATACACATTTTGAAAATTGTAAAAAATATAAACAATACAATTTATAAATATTAAAAAAATATTTTATAAATATATATTTTGTATATACGAGAAATATTTAGAATAAATTTGAATAAGCCCAGCACAAAATAAAATGAAATTAATTTTGTGACATGATTTAGCATGACAAAAGCTAGGCCTAGATAATCCGCACAGTACAGTAGATAAACATATGTATATCATATCACATAGCATTTCGGTTATTTCTGCTTTTCTCTTCTCCAGATCAAAATTATGTTAATGCTGTATAATTTACAAAATATGGCAAACATGCGGCCAAACAAAGGGCGGCAATTACATGAAAATCTCAATTCAATTGAGAGGCTGAGCACTGAGACGCGGCTGTCAATAAATTGAGAACCAACCACCGTTAAATACGAATGCAAACATCGTGCTCAGCCGCCATTTCTGATCGACAGCTGTCACGAATGACAATTGGATTGCCAGGCAATGCCCTGGCCCTGGCCCGAGCTCTGGCTCTGGCCTCTGCCCTCCGCTGGCTGACTTCGACTCTGCATCAAAATCGTATAAAATATGCAATAAAAATATGAGACCGCAGCATTCGTATTTATAGAATACGTAAAATACACGAGGTCATCAAAATCAGAGAAAACAATAACAACAACAACAACAACAACAACAACGAGATTGTAAGCGATATGAAAATTGAAACAATGGCAATGGCTCTCTCTCTCTCTCTCCGGGAGTGAGCGTGGTTCACTGCGAGACTGGAGGACACTTGAGTAAAACGCAGAAACGTGGTTGCGTTTTTCGTGGGTTTGTCGCTGGGGTGTGGGAGGGAGAGTGGAAGAGAGAGAGAGAGAGTGGAGGATATGTAAGACTGAGTATATTCAATTTAAATGAGCTACACGCTTGAGCAAGTAGAAGAAAGTGCCCTGAATGTAAATATAACTAAACCAATTCTATATAGGCTTTAGCTGATCTGATTCAATTTCATTTGAAGGGACTGTATATAGTCTAGCATTAGTTATGCTAATACACATCATCTAATCCTGCAGGACACGCCGGGCCACTAGTCTAGTCTTTGAGCATTCACTTTTGGTGTTTGAAAATGGGAGTAGGAATAGGAATGGAGTTTAGCTATAAGAACTAATACCAAAGAACTTCCATATTAAGTTAGTTATCTCTTAGCTACACATCAATCAGTATATAGCAGGGTATGTCAGCAGTCAGTATGACCCAAAAATAATATCGTATATAATTTCTTTTCTATAAGGCAAGGCAAAGCTTTAAATGCAATTATGGTTCATATGCAGCTCTTACAAAACGCCAATGATATGCGCTGAGTGTCTTTTGTTGTGGCTGAAATACACACACACACACACACACACACACACACACACACACACACACACACACACAGCCCTCCACTCACACTCTGTTGCGCGCCAAAAAAAAAGGAGGAAAAAAGTTGCACGAAGCTTCCATTTGTTGCACGTCGCTCGGGTGGTTCGTAAGTAGATGAATATGAGCACATTATATATATATATATATATATGCCTTATATATATGCAATATATATTTATATATAATATATATGGCATATGCATCGGCACCACAATCGCATCATTTTGAGCAATTAAGTGTGTGTATTATCCCTGTCAGAGGGCCTTGAAACACACACACACACACACACACACGCATATATCAAAACAGACGCTTGCGGGGTGCCGCCCCTACCCCTGCCGCCGACTGGAGGTCCTGCCACCGGAAGTACATTGAATCTGAGCCTGTGTGTGTGTGTGTGTGTATGCTTTTATGCGCAAATTGTGCATTTATGTCGACAATGCGCGTGACGACGATTCAACTTGAGGCTTGACGAGTTTCACCTTTGTCCCTGCCTCTGCTCCTGCTGCTGCTGCTGCTGCCTCGGACTCAGCCTCAGCTGCAGTTCAACAACAAAGATAGAGTGAGAGTTAGGCGTGGAGAGGCAGGGGGGGGGGGGGTTCTCTGATCTGCTGCAGCTTTCTAGCACTACTTTAACTAGTTCATTCTCTTTGTATTATAGTCATGCCCACTTTTACTTTCAGCCTTTGTTTAAGATTGGCAGGAGGATGGGAGGCTGTCAAATTGGTTGATCGCAGACTCGGCGAGTCAGTTACTCCTACAAGCTGAGCAGAGGGAGTATTCTGTGTAATTGCCAAAGAACTGTGAGAAAAATGGATGTGGATGAGGCATAGGAACTGGACTCAAAAATACTGTAAATAAATCAAAGAAAAATATATTATAAGCATTTAAATAAAATATAAAAAATATAAAAATAAAATAAAAAATCAGTAAATATCATTTAAAATACATTTTTTAACAGCCTAAATCTAATTTATAAATAAGAGTCAAATATTTACAAATATAATAATATTTTATAGAAGAAAAATCAACTTCGTCACATAAAAACTTTTCCTTTCATATAAGAATTCAGCTAACTATGTTACTATACCAAATATGCTTGCTCTATATAAAAGAAAATATATTTCCAGCAAAAGATACTGAAAATCAGTTTCAGCTTCATATACGGACTGTCAGTTGCAAGTGGAACTACAAACCGAGCCACGCCCAACGAACGCACCTCCCAGCCATGTGTCAGCTCGTGGCCAATTTAAAATTCAATTTGAGTTCAATTGATTTCAGCTTTGGCCAAAGATTTAACAGCAGCCAAAAGGACGCAGGACGAAGGACTCAAATGCTCAATATAAACACACACACACACACACTCAGCACGCAGCGGGGAAGCCCCATTAAGAGCTTTTCGAGTTTTTGACTCGGACCTGCGCTTTGTGGTTGCCAATGGGAAGGCGTTGAAAGGCAACAGCAGAAAGCAAATGTAATTACAAAGGAGCATTTCCAAATGTAACCCGGAGAAAATGCAGAAGTGAAAATGTGATAATTGAAATGGGGCTTCCCAGCTTTCGGACAGAGTTGCCTGCCATAAGAAAAACAATAAATTATGCACACAGCACATAAAAGACACAACCTGCCGGGCGGGCCGACCTGAGCACAAGTTGCACCAACCAACCGAGCACCCACCCACCCACTGCCCTAACAACAGGCCACAAATCTAAAAAGGGGGTTTAGCCGGTGAGGAACAACACTAATTGCCTGGCGGGCAAGCGGAAGGTGGAAGGAGCTCCTGCAACAATGCGAAGCAATCCAACAACAGCTTGTTTTTGTTTTCACAGCGACGACGTCGCTCGCCTTGAAGGCCTGAAGCCCCGAAGCCTTAGGACACACGAGCACATCCCCCGAAATTGCTGAAGAATAACGGACAAACGTTTACTACACGTTCACGTTCCGGCAATCTCATAAATAATAGCAAAATTTCATTAAGACAAATTATTGTCTATCAATATGTTGCCACCGAGACGCCAGCCCGGCCCGGCTGGCCACCAGCTGAATCACGCTGTGTGTCACGACTGGCCAAAAGGCGGCTCGTTATGCTAAAAGTCTATTGCCCGAATTGTATTCAGGCTAATGATTGTCTATTAGTAAATAGCTGTTAAGTGATATCTATGTGGGATATATGATCAAGCTACTCGTTGCTGGTCACTCATTAAGAATAGATTAACAGTTAGATGATATTTTTGCAATTAGTTGACAACTGAATATCGTCATTAAGTTGCCAGAATATAATCTTATTGTAAGTCTTTCCTATGGAAGTCAGCTACTCGTTGCTTACTCCTATATAGGATGGTAGCTATTAGCAAAATCTGTTGTTCCTTCTTTGTTCATCAGTTTTCCTCACTCTTCAGTAGTATTACTTCTCAGTATTGGTAACATTTTAGTTCATACTTACTCGTTACGGATATTTCTTTCATTATTTACTTTTCGCAAATCTCTACTTGTCTCTCTGGTTTATCTCCAATCGTTTCTAACTGCTTTTTGAGTTCGTCTTCACTCGTTACTTAGTGCTCGTTATTCGTTCCATTCGTTCATAATTAACTTACACATACTCGATAAAGCTACTCGTTATTTAGCTCTCGCAACTTTTTACTCTCTACTCGCTAGTTGTCACTGACTTGTCGTCAATAGTTTCGAACAGAATATTGATATAATATGCACTCGTTACTTTCTATTCGTTATTTGACTCGCTTAATGTGCTTCTCGTTACTTTGTAGTAGTTAATTTCTTCTCGTTACTTTCTGCTCGTTACTTGTTTCTCCATTATGTGCATCGCCTAACTCCTTACTAGTTACTTTCTCTTCTAGTTACTTGCTTCATATCCTGCTAGCTAATCCACTTCTCCTACTCTTTACCCTTTACTTTCCACCCAACTCCCATCACACCTCCCCCATTTCACCGCATGCCCACTACACATGCTTATCCTTAACTTTCCCACAATCTTGCAGTTGGAAGCCATTTGAACATTCAAATATTAAGATGTTTCCATGCTGATTTGCTACTCGTCAGTTAATACTCTCCACACGCCCGCTTCAGGCCGCTGCTCATTTGGTGGCCGCGCAGCGGCCTGGCAGTGCCCTTCCGCTTGTCGTATTTGTGCTTGTGTGTTTATATAATAATATTTGCGGCTCATAATTGCATAAATTTTTAAATTGAACATTTTGCGCGCACCCTCGCCCCGTGTTTGACCGCCGAGGCCAGCTGAGGCTGGAAACCGAAGCCGAAGCGGAAACCAACCCGGTTCATTGTGTTGGCTGCTTTGGCATGGTTAGGTTTTGGTTTTAGCTTAAATACGTTTCAAATGAAATTAAACATGCCCGCGGTACCCAGCAGCAAATTGAATTACGGCGCCCTCACTCACTCTCTCTCTCTTTCTCTGTATCTCTCTCTCTTTCTCTGTATACATAAGTCACGTGCTTGTTTTGGAAACTCTCAAGAGGCCTGTGAATTTCAGTTCGAGATAATCATCCTCATCGCCTCGTGCTCACTCGAGGGTAGCTCTTGGAGGCCCGCTCTCGTAAGTGTTCCCAAATCTTTATCTAGTCACAGAGTTTTCCTCAATATTTTCCCAACTCTCTCGGCTTTCTCAACCGCAGCTACCACTTGACTTCTTCCTAATTGTTATGGCCAAACATAAATTCATAAATACACAGATTTTTATATGCGTTTTCCCCACTTCGAGTCTGTCACATAGATGCGACGGCGATTCGATTCGAGGCGACGCTTGGCCTCGTTTGGAGGTGCATCCAATTCGAGTAAATCGAAAAGACTTCAGCGCGTTCCACTGGCAATCGAGTGTGAAATTCGATAAGTGCCGAGCGCTGTCTGAAGATTGCCGCACAGCTGGCCACAGGAACTGCACTCGTCTGGCTCCGATATTAGGAAATTGGAAAAACAATTCGAATTATGAATTACGCGCGACGTTTTATGCGCGTTTTATGACTGCCTCAATTAAGATTTGTTTTGGCCCGGAATACCATAAAAAGGATCGTAAGTCTCGAATTCAGTTGGGTCTACGATATTTTGGCTGTTCCCATTATAATTTTTTCTCAAGCGTCTGACAGACTTAACGATTTTGTTAAGTTTCATCTTTCTTTCTTTTCCTAGCTGTAGAGATCTGTATAGTTTATCTCTATAATATTTATATGGATTGAAAATTATGCGATGAAAATCGAATTAGTCTTCAGTTTTAATATCATCTAAATTGCTTATTTATAACTCGAGCTATAGAGATTTTCCCTTGATTCTAAGCCAGCCTCAGATTAAATTTAATTTCTTTTCATATGAATCAGCTACAAAAAAGCTTCAAAGTAAATACTTATAGTATAACAATATACTTAGTAAAAAAGCAGAACAAATCTCTAATGAAATTCCTTCTCATGTAAATCACATATATATACCTCTGTAGTAAAACCCTATCCAATTATTCTATCGTATAACCTCGTCATAGACAAAGTTGTGCCCACTTCCAAGGATTTCGGGTTGGCTAATGCTTGGGGCTTTGTGCTCGTTCCATGCTGAGCTCCATTTATTATAGCTATCACATGCAATGCTCATAAGACGTAGCTCTAGTCCTCTCTCCGGCCCACCCCTTTGCAGCCCCTTAATAAATGGGGCTGAGGTTGGAGGACTTCTTGTCTCACGCTCCGACAGAAAATCGCTTAAGGAGCTGCTGGTCAGTAACTTAGTATTTTATGTGTGTGTATAAAGATTATATGGTCACACGCACACACACATACACACACAGAGACACACACACGCACAGCGCTAAAGACACTAAGCACGACAAAAAGACATTAAACACGACAACGAAATAAACAAGTAAGAAAACTCAAGTCGGCGGTCCCGACTAGGAGATACCCTAAACCCCGCGCTATCTGCGTTAAAATACTGCATAATTAGTATTTCGTATAAACGCACAGAAAACTAAATTCAATTCATTTCAATTGTTTAGCTAATAGCGAAATGGTTCGATTGAATAGCGCCATCCAAGTTTCGAACCAACTGAGCAGCTGATAATTCGCAAATCATAGCGCCATCTATTGGAAATATGTACACTAAAACTTGCGGGTTTTAGAACTTGCTAAATGCACGCAGCTCAATGTGTATGTGTGTATGTGTGCACATGTATAGGAAAACAGTTTGCTTTGTTTTGCTGGTCACGTGTTTGGCCGATTGGCCAAACGTTTTGTTTAATAACTTCTGCGCGAATTAATGGATTTGAATGAAATTTTCAGCTTATGTTCAACATATTTTATTACATTTTTTCCAATTTTTAAAAATGTAAACCCATTCATTTACTGGCTTTGAGTGCAACTAACCTCAATTTAAATATTTGGGGAAATTTGGAGCCGGTATCCAAAATTTAACAAAAATCAAAATTAGAGAAAATAAATATAAAACTTACAAAAAAATTTGGGGACTCTAGCTATAAAGACGTGGGAGATATAATTTTATAACTAACATTCGATATTGTTTTTAATCGATAACAATAAAATTAAAATAGTTATCGACTTTTTTTAACAAACTCGATCTTTTCGTGCTATTCACGGACCTACATAAAAAATTTCAAGTCTCTAGCTCTTATAGGTTCTGAGAACGACGCGTTCATACATACGGACAGACAGACGGACAGACGGACAGACGGACAGACGGACAGACGGACATGGCTATATCAACTCGGCTTGTCATCCTGATCAAGAATATATATACTTTATGGGGTCTGCCACGCCTCCTTCTGCCTGTTACATACATACGCCCTCCAACAAAAACATTATACCCTGATTTTCCCATTTTCAATGGGTTCAGGGTATAAAAATATAAGAGAAACAAAACATTGAAATTCCTTATCAGCATTTCCGCTTTTCGTGACCAATGTCTCGGCGCTGCGCACGTGCCTCAGTGTGTGTGTGTGTGTGTGTGTGTGTGTGTGGAAAGGAGTATCAATTTCGCATACACACACACACGCACACTCTCTTGGCTCCGTGTGGTCATGCAAAGGTTATAGAAATGGAAAAGCCAAGTGGCTTAGGCCAACATTGTGTGCGCGCACCTGTCATTGGCTTTTCGGTGGTTTCAGTGGTTGACGCCGCAAAAAGACACGCCACAAAAGTCAATTCAAGCTGGCCCCAGCCAGCCGGCCAGCCGACGGGGGCAGTCCGGCTATCCTGGTTATCCTACATTATTCATAAATATGCAAATCGCCCTGCGCTCGTTGTGTGTAATAAATTCTGAAGGCTGAAAAGGCTTTTCAGCCTTTTCTTCTCATGAAATTGTTGGCCAGGGTATATTGTCTCTATATATACCCGATCGGACTTTGCAGAGCAGTCTATATCTCAGCATAGTACGAGGTCAGTAAATGCAAAATAATAATGTGCGCCCATAGAACTCCCCTTTTCTTGACGGGTATCTCCTAGTCGCGCACTCCCCAGCTGGGTCTTGCAAGTCTTGGGACATGTTTAACACTCAATCTGTGCGGCAACTCCCAGGCCGAGGGCAAGCATATGCCACATTACCTCCGAAACAAATTAAATCGTTTCGCATTCGACTCGAAGCGAGCAAACAGCTCGGGCATAACCAGCAGCAGGAGCAACTGTAAGGAGCCACTGCAAAGGACTATTACTGCACACACATGCTCGATGCTCGTTAGGGGCGGTCGATGGTTGGCCGATGTGCGTGGCATGTGGTGGGCGTTGCCACAGCTTTGAGCTCACACTCAGACACACACACACACACACACACACACACACACACACACACATATTCAATTGTGCTCGTAATCTATGGAAACCACACACTCACAACCGCATGCAGACTCTGCCCTCTTGTATCTGCGTGCATACATATGTCTTGGGAAATGCTTGCATACCCTATAATGCAGCAAATGGGGAAATGTGGCTTAGCGCCGATAGGCTGTGTTATCGATGACAATACCAGTGCTGTAAGCAGTGTTGGGCAGTTTGCTTAAGTGGGATATTAGTGAACACTAATATCAGGAGAGTGGCTCCCGCTGTATTGCCAGATGTGATGTGCTATGGAGACTAGAGAAGCCGTAAGGAATATGGGCAGACGTACAGGGACTCGCAGCACCTCAGATAAATATTAATGTTAAAGCTACGAGTTGGATTCGATCAAACTCGAAGGATTCGACTATTACACCTGATGCAATGGACATTTTTGGTATCTCAGATATTCCAATTCCAATGTGTTGACTTCTCTTAGCCAGAAGGCTGAGGCCGTAGCTAATCAGCATTTGCTATACTTCAGGGAGATATATGCTTTCATGTCAACTCTGGCAACTCTGGCTACTCGAAAGGCAAACGTCGTGTGCATTTGCCTGGAGTTACCTCATATAATTTGGTTTTTAATTTGGACATTATACATTGGTCATTGATATATAATACATTATCACAAGATACGGACGATGGAGGCGGTGATTTGATCCGTCTAGCTTTGCTCCGGCTGCACGAGATCCAATGGGAAATTAGAATCCACTGCCCATTTGGTGCCTTGGATACATGGGAATAATCGACTCCAGACGCATATTGCGTCTGATTGCGCACTCCTGATACTCTTTCCACGTTTTGAACCTGCTTGGGTTGTGGCACTCCTCGGAGTTGCCCTTCGTATAGATGTTCATGCGCAGCTCCTTCCAGATGGGTCGACTTTTGATTGGGTTATTGTAGACCTTGCGCACCAGCCAATTCTTGATGATTGGTACATTATATATTGTCGATGCGTCCATGCAGACGGTGGTGAGGGGGCCTCTGTGGAGAGCAAACAAAATAGTTTTACATAAAGTATCGTCCGTTAACTAAGTAATCCACTTACTTACTTCGGATAATATGACTTGACCGCATTCGAGTCGACTGGCATACGCTGTATGGTCTGTCCGCTGACAAAGCGAGTGTCTTGGCCGACTTTTCCATAGGTAACTCCCCACATGTTGTACACCCAGTTGCCCATGCTATCTGTGACGAATTGTGGTAGGCCGTTCCCAAGCGTTTCGGCGCCAGCAGGGACGGCACGGACCGGAACAACAACAACAACAGCCGTCGCATTAGCTGTCGCATTACCTGCCGCAGCAACTACAGCAGTACCAGCATCAGGAACTGTGTCACCACCCGCTTCATCTTGCCTCGTCAATTCATCACTACTGAGTTTACTTTCGCTGAGTCCAAGGATACCACCGCCAGCAACGCCGGGACGAGCCCTTCCGCCATGACTGCCTTGAACTTTTTGGCGGTCGGTCCCAGCTGATGGAGTACCTGGAGCGGGCTGATTGGGACTGCCGCCATCACTGTCATCAGCGGCGTCATCCTCAACGTCTTCTGCTGGGGCCAGCGCCGATTTGGCCACATCGGCGGTTGCGTTCTTGTTCGGCCCATGGCCCTGATTCTTAAGCCCGAACAAGCTCATAACAGGCTTACCGGCCACCTTCTCCTCTGTGGCCATCTGCTTTCGCGCTCTATCGGCACGTGGAAGGGCAGCGCAACTGTCCAACTGTAGGCCGATTAGGCATCCGACTGCCAAAACAAATGCAAAATTTGCGCTTAACATTTTTGGAATAAAAAATACTATAAATTTGTGTGTTGCTCAATCAAATTCACGCATAAGTTGAATTTCCCTTTGATTTTGAAAATCGGAATCGGATGCGAACCCAAAGAGTTACTTTTCAAATATAATGTGTTCGCTTTAGTGCTACGAATACATCTGTCTCAGCTACACACGAAATGCCTACTTCGAGAATATCTGAGCGAAGAATAAATTACTGTTTTATTCAGTTGGCATTTGGTGCATGGAAGACCTGAAGAGTTTCTACGGAATTCAAAACTAATAAGCTGAAGTGCTCGTGCCCTCTAAGGAGGACAAGACTCAGCCACAAGTGAGAAGAGCTAAGCGAGCTCAACTGGCCACATTTCTGCAAATAAGCTCAAATTTGTATAAGGAATGAGTATATTGGCTGTGTAGAATTGCTTAAGAGATAGACCTGGGGATATAATAATTATTTATCTGCCAACATACTAGTTAAGGTCAGTATGAAATTATTCATCATCAATAAAATAATTCAAAGTTTTAGAATAATTTTCTGAAACGAAGATTCTTCTGATCTCAAGTTCTTTGTCTTCAATGTTATGTGGAGAGGAAAAGATATTTCTCAGAGCGCCTCTTCTCTATCTCTAGTCTCTGCTTTCATAACTTTCACGAATAACATTGACTTTAATAGGTTCACTCACTTCACAGGGTATCCGCCAGTCGATCAACTAGCGCAGAGACTCTGCTTACTTGCTTGCCCGTTAATTGCTGCAAGTTAATTAGCTTTTCAAGAATGAACATTTTGCGCTACGCTGGCTAGTCGAGGAGCTGCCGAATCTCAGCTGGCAGCACATTTCGCGAATGTCCTTTTTGGCCATTGTTTAAGGACATTTTTTGTGCGCGCTTTGCCAGCCAGCACTAATACACATTTTCGCTCAGCCAATTTGACGGGGGAGTCGACTAAAAACACGACCCACTGCAGTGGCGAGCACTGCCGAAGGTCTATCATTGACTGCGCGTGGCCGTGGGCGTGGGCATGGGCGTGGGCGTGGCTGGGCGAAAGCACTTAAAGCAGCCGCCGAATGCGACTAAAATGCGTGCAAATGCGCTGGCCCCGTCGATGCATACAATTCAAATTATGAGCATAATGAAATACTTTATTTTCCACATACAATTTCAGTTTTAATTTAAATACCCTGGATATGGCTTTACGACGGGTATATTAGTTTGACTCTTGGCTAAACTGCTGTCAACTGTTCTGATATGGATTTTCCTTGAAGAAAAAATATCTTTTGTATACCAATTCTTCTCCTCTGTCTCTAGATCTCTCTGTCTATCTTTGTATCTCTCTGTCTCTCTCACTCTCTCCAGCTGAGCTTTTCTTAAAGTAATATGTATTCTCGCTCTCTATCTCTCCTTCTCTTTCTGTTTCTCTTTCTCTTTCCCTCTCTTCCTATCTCACTCTCTCTCTCTCTCTCTCTCTCTCTCTCTCTTTCTTGTTCCCATTCTCTCTTCCTCACCTGTACTCCTGTCTTTATCTTTCACTTTCTCTCTTTATCTCTTCCTCTCTTTCTCTCTCTATCTTTCTCTCCCTCTTCCTCTCCTCCTGTCTTCCTCTCTCTCTCTCTCTCCCACTTTCTCCGTCTCTCTCTATATATTTTTCTTCCTTTCCCTTATTCTCTCTCTCTCCATTTCTCACTATTATCTCTCATACACAATGTCTCCTTACAAATATTTTACAGGGTATCTCTGCGTGTACCCTTCTGCTCTGTAGACTTATTTCTGCTGTTATTATTGCTGCTGCTGTGCTGCGAGCATTGCGACTTCGTATGGAAAAATGGCAGTTTACGCTTGTTTGGCATTTTGTGGCAACGCAAACACACCTTCGCCCCCCCTTCCCTTCCCTTCCCCTGCTCAACCCACGCAGCCAGCTCAGTCAGCTAACCACTGAGCTTACCCATTAGCCAGTTGCAGCTTCACCTGCCCAGGCATCGAGTGGCATACTCGAGCATGTCTTTACATCTCTTTACGCTTGGCTATAGCTCAAAGTGCTTAACTGGCTAAAACGCTGGCAGGTGGCAGGGGTGGGAGGCGCCGTGAGGGGCAGACAGCATAAGTTGGCTACAAAATGGCAGCAACCCCCCAGGCACAGTTAGTATAAATACATATATACATATTTATTTATATATAGCTGTATGTAGTACATAGGTTGATGATAAATGCTTAAAATTCAATTATGCTGGATGTGTGTGTGTGTGTGTGTGTGTGTGTGTGTGTTGAGGCGATAAGGGCTCGATGCCGAAGAAGGTCTGACATGGTCAGATAGCTGGATGAACGGGGGAACCCACATTGTATGCATATGATCTCGAGTATCTTTGTTTGTATTTTTAAACATTTATCTGGCGGGCAGCAACAACAACGACAACAGCCTAACTTAGTTCTGTTTGCTCAGCACAACTGCAATTGATGAAATGTTTTATGCTAGAGCTGAGACCGAGTCGTGCCAGCCTGCGTGACACGAGTGGAAACATGTTGAGTGAGCGATATAAAGATTATTTATTTATTTATTTGATTTAAGAATATAAGACAGGGCTGATCTGCCTGAAAGAGTATCTCTCGAATAGAGTCTCTGTTTGTAGGAACTAAAGAGTAGTTATAGTTAGTGGTATCAGTGTTTAGTCTATGATAAATCTATGTATATATATACACATATAGTCTTCTACTGTCTATATATCACTCATCAACTGGTAAACTTGATAATACAAGACGCAGTCTAAGAACGCCCATCTCTAGGAATTATAATTTAGTTTAGATTTGTTCAGTCCTTAGTCTATGAGATATATATTATATATATATCTGTATAATCTTCTACTATCTGTCATATAGCGCCCATCTCTAGTCATCACGAGTCCCACCGCTGCTCACCCTTTGTGTGCTTCACTCACTTGATCTTGCTCTGGACTTCGGGTATCTGGGATCTGGGATCTGTATCTGTTGGCTGTGGCCGTGGATCGTCTGAAAATCGATCTGCAGACATGGCAAGCGCCAAAATACGCAAAAGTCACGTAGTCAGCAAATGGAAACAGACAAGAGAGCGGGCTCCCATAAAGCATCTGGGCTGGTCGTATAGACAACGCTAATGAGTCCGCGCGATTTATGTAAACTCGAACCGAACTGAACCCGCAACGAGGCCAGCTGCAAAATAGTGGAAGAAGAAGTGGAAAAGTGGCTGGAGCAGCGGTGCTCGCTCCGATGGGTGTTCACTGTACCTGGATGTAGTCCAGTGAGCAATTAAAGTGTCACAAGTTCGGGACATGCAATATTTCATGACGCAATGCCCAAGATTATGAATATAAATGCAAATTAGGCACAGCTCGAGTGGGCGCACGGACGGGGCCATTCCGCCTGTCTCTTACGGACGGCTGGGTGTGGGAGAGAGACAGAGAGAGAGAGAGAGAGAGTAGGATATAGGGAGCGTGACAATCATTAAAAGTCAAGTGAACGTAGTGGCTCCTTCGTCGCTCGAGCAATCACTGAAAATGAAAATGACTAACGGTAACCACGATAGTCGACATCCGGGGAAAACGGTTCCACAGGGTGGTGGTGGTGGTCAGCAGGTGCTCCACGTGGCCGACGGTGGTGGCACTGCGGCCGCTGAAAGAAAATTACGCTCTTATCTTGCTTCCTGTCGTGACACAATTTTCTATCATAGCCAAGCCGAAGGACTTGTTGTTCGAGTCCGCCCGGATCCGAGTGTTGTGGCCAAAGACATAAAGTTATTATTGCTTTTGCTGCTGGCCAAGAGAGTGCACGGATTCCGGCCAGCCATGATAAATGTGTCCAGCGCACGTTTTGGCCAACGTCATAATTTAGTCAACATTACATCATATACATACATATATACAAATATACATATATATATATGTATATATAATATTGGCCTAGAAAACTTGGCTAAGACCCTGGAAATCTTGCATAATTAGATAGACCGTCCGCATGCAAGCTCAAAACCGATTTTTATATAGATTAGCGGGACACAAACGTATAATTCTATGAATATCATAAATACTAATTCGTTATTAAGTGCTTGCCACTGCGAAACGTATTGCAAAGCAACAAATGCTGTTGTTGTTGTTGTTGTTGTAGCTACCATTGTTGTTGTAGTTGTTGTTGTTGTTGTAATGAGCAAGCCAGAATATCGAAGTGAAAATCTACCGTACGTGACAAATTGAAAAAAGCGCATCAGTGAAGCGAAGTTAACTAGTGAGACCTGTGTGGAATCAACCATAGAATATTGGACGACTTGGAACGATGTCGAACGACTTCGAGCAACGACAACACTTTTGATGACTTCCTACGACAGCAGCAGCAGCAGCAGCACCACCAGCAGCGGCAGCAGCCCAGTCAACAGCAAAAAAAAAAAGCTACTGCTCGCCTTTTTACGAGCGTTCGTTAAAAACAGCCAACAAGAGCGCCCCGACCTGCCCCCTCCCCCCATTCGCCTACCCGCTCCCACACACGGCCGCTGCATCCGAGTCTCTCAGACGTCAATGTCCCATGCTCGGCGACAGCGTCAACAGCGCCCGGTGCTGTAAGTAATACTATCTAGACACGTGAAATGAGTTATCAACTCACAGCGTGTAAAGCTCTCGTTGGCACAGTGGCACCAGCTCCATTTGCACTGCTTGAAATTGAGCAAAGAGCATCATACATAGTATATATGTATGTGTATATATATTTGAGTTAGCTTAAATTGTTAGCTATTTGATATATATCCTTAAATAAAAATAATTCAAGGAAAAATAATGATTATAATCATTTGATAATATCACACTATAATAATATTCTCATTTCAAAAATACTTTTATATTTTCATATTATTTTTAATTTAGTTTTTTGAATTCATAAATGATGCAACTTAATATATATATAATAAATCCCACAATAAAACTAAAAATAAATATAATTGCATTAAGAAAAAAAAATGTATTTAATCATTTTAATATTTCCACTATTTTATAATATTTTGCAATTTTTACTATATAATTTTTTGTTACTTTTTTCTTTGGTAAATATCTGTATAAATATATCTACAGTTTCAGCCTATAATCACTATTGAGATTAGCTGAAAAAGTGAGAAACTTGGCGAACCGCAATCTGAGAGAAAGCCGCAGCATTAAGATTGTGCGGGGTCGTGTGTCAGATCAAGTATTAACAAATATATAAAATTGTTTAATAATATATAAATAAAGCGGCATGATATGGCCGCCATATGAATAGTCACTGTATATATATGTACCTATATGCATGGTATATATCTAAGAATAATTCTTCGAATGCTGACCACTGTGCGCTGTCACTGAGGTGTGAGTAAGCTGGACTAGAAGTTACCCTAAATGATGATATTAGATCTTAACAGTATTCCAAGTCAAGTTTTTCAATTTCGGAACTTTTTCCGTGCTTCAGTATTGGATTGGCAATAGTCTTAAGGAAGTTAAGTGTCCGCATTCCGCAGGTAAAAGGTCTGATTAGCATGACGCAGATCAGAAATATGTGTGGAGTGTTCGGTCGTTATGCTAACGTTAACTTTTACTGTTACCGTGTCTGCTCCCTCCTCCACAACTATATGTATTGGCCAGAAGAATGGAGCTGTCGTTCTGGTTGCCATTGTCACCCGACAATCCCAATTACCGTACACACAGATGCTGTGGTCGAGCCCAGCTCCAGCTCCAGCTCCAGAGCCTGCCTCGGCCTCTGTTTCTGTTTCTGTTTCTGCCTGGGCCACTGGCTCTTATGGCTCATAACTTTTCAGTTAATGAAGACATAAAACTCAGCATTGGAAGCTGCTGCGGCAGCTGCGAACATAAAGCCAGAGCACTGGGCAGAGAGAAGCTGCCGAAGCTTTTGTTCGCCTCTCGTTTGTTATTGTTGTCGTTGTCGTTGTTGTTGCTGCTGCTGTTGTTATTTGTTTGTTTGTTTTCGCAGTCCCAAGTTAGTTGCAAGACGCTTGTATCTGGCTTTATGCCAAATCCTCGCATACACATTTCTGTATATTTTTTTATACATATATATAAATATATATATATGTATATATCTCTATGTATCTGGCGAGAGATAAAACGTGCTAGAGAAAGCGCATGTACATAGATAAACACACACATACATACACACATCCATTCAGTCGTTCTCTATGCACAGCGTGAAACGCCATTTTGAAGCGCTGCCGCAGTCGCTGTCGCTGGCGACGGCGCTGCCACGGCCGTTGCTATCAGCGCACATCAATGGACCAACGACAGTGGCGACATTTTGGAGCACATTACGCTGGTCAAAGTGTGAGAGCGGGATGGCCATAGTGAGGAGATAAGAGAGGAAGAGAGCGAGGGAGATAGAGAGATGGCCAGTGAGAGGGAGAGAGATAGAGCGAGAGAGAGAGAGAGAGAGAGAGAGCACGCTAGCAAAATTAGCAGCGACTGCGACTGCGACAGAGCGTCGGCGTTTGCGGCGACACAGAGATAGAGAGATATGATAACGGCAGCGACTGCGGCAGCGGCAGAGGACCACTGTCTATGCCACGCCTATATGCGCAGCAGCAGTGAACGTCGTTGCCGTCGGTAAAATGTAAAAAAAGAAAACCGAGAAAGATGTGAGCGGTGCGGGTTTGATTAACGTGCGGCTAGTGCCTAACCTCAATCAAGGACTCGTTCCGGTCGGCCGCAGGCATTGTCCTTGGCGAGGCCAAAGCTGGCGTCGTCGCTGCGCTGCCATTGCAACAGTTTGCCTCCACGTTTGGCCTCTTAACACACTTCATTAATCAAAAAACATGCCACTGGGCCCAGCAGAAGCCAACTTGGCACAGCAGAAATCGAATTCGCCGCGCTGACGGCGAATTCAATACGAAGGCTCGCGCTCTCTTGTCCAAAGCTCCACCTACCGAAGCAAAGCGCAGACGCACAAAGCGAAACACACGACGCACAGCCAGCGCATGTGAGAGCGAGCGAGCGAGCGAGCGAGAGAGATGCAAAGAGAGCGCGGCAGAGCAGTTCGTGTATATTAAATGGGAGCCACGCGGCTGCTAGCTGCGCTGCCGTCAGTCGATGACGATGACAAACGAATGACAGACACTCTCCTCGCTGCTGTTTGTTGTTGTTGTTGTTGCTGCTGCTGTTTTGGGAGAGAGATAATGGGCAAGAGATAAGAGACGTCAGGTAGCGATGGCGATGGCTACAGCAACAACAACAACAACAACAACAACAGTTACACAAATGCCCGCCAGTCAGAAGCGTTCGTTTTTCGTTTTTGTGCGCGTGTGTGAGTGTAGATGAGAGAATACGTGTGCGCGTATGCATGTGTGTGTGTTTGCATGAGTGTGTTTATGTTCTTTCGTGCACTGGGCAGATGTTTGCTGCGCTGTGAGCTTTGCCTCTGCTGTGCCGCAATTTACGATTACCTCATACTGCAAATTGCATCTATTGCGATGCACAAACCTCTATACAGGTATACTGTATATATATATATATATATATATATATATATATATATATATATATATATATGTTTGTATATATATTTTGATAATTAAATGTGCGCTAAATTATTTCATTTTACCAATGCAGCCGCCCACCGCCGGACTGCTCCCACTTCGACGCTGTCTGCTGCCCTCGTCAGAGAAATTAATGAGAATTTTCTTATGGCTCGCAAATTGTAATGAAAGAGGCCTTCACCCTATATACATATATATATATGTATATATACATGTGTGTGTGTGTGAGTGGTCTTAGCTCTTAATTAAGCCATCGCATTTGGGGTCAATACGTTGCGGCTGCAACTTGCGCTGAAGTTGCGGCTGGGCTCCATGCGTGGCCAGCTTTCTGGTCTATTTCTGGCTATTAAAAATAAGTTAAGTATTTGGCCGGCAGACTGAAGGGGGAATAACAAAATTTACAAATTTGTATAATTAAATATATATATTAAATGGAAACTTTTTGGTAATGAAGTCATATAAATATAAAATACGAAAAATACAAAAAAATAAAAAATAAAATGAAATAAAAGTAATATATTATATATGTATGTAAATATATTATATAAACATTTCTAAATATAGACATATTTCATAAAAAATTCAAAATTTTACGTATAAAACTTGTATCTTCTGTGCTTAGACAATGGAGTCACTGAAAAATTTAAAAATTTTAAATTTTTGATAAGTAAATGTAAATAATATAAAAATACAATTTTTTTTTATAAGTAAATATGTTTTTATTTGAGTAAAAGAAATATTTTAAAACTTTTATACAAATAAAAAAAGTTCAATAAAATAATATTGTTTTTTTTTTATGGTTAATACGAATTATTTAAATATACCATTTTTTTAATTTATAAGTAAATATTTTTTTCTTTACGTAAAAAAATATTTTAAATTTTTTATACAAATTACAAAAATATTTAATTAAAAAATATATTTTATTTTTTATACAAATAAAGAAAAAATTTTTTTTTTATAAAAAATGCAACAAATTTAAAATAATGTGTTTTTAATTGTTATAAAATGTTTATAAATATATATATTTTATTATATATATCTATAGTACTTCTCAACATTTATCTAAACAAATTGTATTCGCAATAATAATAATAATAATAATAATAATAATAATAATAGTAATAATAATAATAATAATAATAATAATAATAAAAATAATAATAATAATAATAATAATAATAATTATATTAGCTGTAGATCATACTATATTTTCTAGAGCTTTTCGCAGTTTCCTTCTACGCAGATAAAGCTGAAATATTTATTTCTTGCTTCGAAATGACTTCATTTGCTTTCAATTTGCACGGAATGATAAATATAGACTTCCTACGTCTATATATATAGTATAGATATAGGTCACCTTGAAATTGGCAAATCCCATGGGCTACATCTATATATATATATACGTATATATATGCGAATGTGTGCAATTCCGCTGCAAGATCAAGTGTATTTATAATTAGAATCTGCATATACACACATATCTACATATCTACATATATATATTTGCATCCATACATACATATAGGGCTATAGATTTCTGGCCAACTTTCTAGCGCGCGTGTATGGCGCCCCGAATAACACACAAAACTTAGATAAACACCAATAAAAATTGTGTATAATATTAATAGGGCGCAACACATTTGGATAGCGAGTCGTTTACAACAATTATACGTATCATAAAGCTGCCAAAAAACTACAACAACAACAGCAGCAAGAGGAATAACAACAACAATTAAACAGTTGCTAAGTGTTGTTTGGGAAAATCTTTTAGCATATTTTACGACATGGCAAAACAAATGTTATTCTCTCGCCCGAGCTGCTTTTATTATGAGTTTTTCTCGTAATACGAAAAAAATGCGAGCAATGCGCTGAAATTGGAACGCAGACTGCAGCAGTGGATGCGGAGGCAGCAGGTGATAGTCATGGCAGGAAGTGGCTGGGGGGTGGGTGGATGTTACCCTGCACATGCACCTATTGATTGCAGGCACTTGAGGTGAGGGCAAGACTCGGCGGGGGTTTCGCTTTTGATAAACGACTGACACGCGGCCTGCGCAGGCGACAAATGCAACGAGCAAAAGTTACTTTGAGCAACGCCAGCCCCTCGCCCGCCCCATCCCAGTTGGCCACTTGACTGCCCAACGGGGTGGCCCTGACGCCCTGACCATTTGTCTGCCCATTGGCTGGGCGAGCCGCAAGCCTCGAGCCTTGAGGGCTGTTCATTAGTTCAAGCGGCGCAGTGGGGGTGGCACGAGCACGAGCTGCCTGGGCCTCTCTCTCTCTCCCTCTGTCTGTGTGTGTGTGTGGGCATGTGCATGGGCTTTCATAAGTGCCCTAGGCATATAGATAGATGGCCGAGATAACAAGGTTAAGTGAGCAGCAGTCGCAGATATGATCTCGGCTACAGTTAAATGCAAACAGTAATAAAACCTCAACAAATATGACTTTTGCAATTTGACTGGGCTGGAAGAGGCAGTGGGAGTGGGAGTGGGAGTGCGAAATGTGCCTCTCAAATTTACAGGTATTCAAAATGCGACTCTATGTATAGCAGTGAAGCAATGGGACCCTATGGAGATTTGTTGAGTCAATTTCAGTTTTATATATTTTTTACAAATATTTTCAAAAATACTAAATATTTTCTGTTTGACTGCCTAAGAATGGGGTAAGCTTGCTTTAAGTTCACTTTGATGATATTTTACATATCTAAGCTTATATATTTTCGTGAGTCAAATTTATTTGAAATTTCTATGAAAACTTTTTTATTTCCAGGATTTTTTGTACATTTTATTGCGTAGAATTTTTAGAAAATTTTCATAATTATTTCTAGCTATCTATTGATATTATTATATTAATATTATATTATTATATTTAAATAAAATAAGTAAATAATATTGAAGAGGAATTTAAATTAATTGTGAATTTTCTAATAGGTTCAGAGTAATATTAGATAACAAAATCATAAAATAAATATGTATGGAAAACTCTTAACTAAACTATCTCTCTCTCTCTCTCGCTCTCTCTCCCCCTCTCTCTTCTCTTTAAGTCTCTTGCAAATGGAGTAATACATCTCCATTGGTATTTTAATAATTGAGATATGAAATACGATCATATAAAACTATAATACAATATATAATACAATATTCTTCAGATATACTATAAATCTATATATACTACACTATACATAAAGAAAATATTATTTCATACAATAATCAGTTTGATAGCATACTTAGGTAAAGAGAAAGTAAATAGCAATTCTAAGATTAATACTAATACCAGAGAGTGAGATTGGGAGAGAGAGAGAGAGAGAGAGAGAGAGAGAGAGAGAGGGAGAGCGAGAGAGGGAGACCATTACTAACTAGGCTAAGTCTTTCGACTCTCAACAGCTAGCTCTAGCCGCTCAGTTCAGATTTTTTAATTAAAATATTTCTTATCAGCTTCATTCCAATGAGCAGCTGAAGCTTTTGACTCACTGCCGCTGGGTCCAGCTGCATTCCAGCTCTAGTCCATATTCTCGGCCGACTTCTTTGAGATGGCCAAGTCCTTACTCTCCTCTCCCCCTGCCCCTCCTCTCCCCCTGCCTTCACGTTGCGTGACTTCATTTGCATGAATTACGTCGCGCTTTTTTCTATGTGTGCTTTGAGCTCCTCTCTCTCTCACTCTCTCTCGCCCGCTCCCTCTCTCTCTCTAGCGTCGCCCCCGTTGACCTCGTGCTGGTCGTTAGTGTCCTTTGGCACCACACACAGGCACACGTGGAGCTGCGGCAACACCTACACGTGGCTGGCTGGTGGTTGCGCCAGGACTCTGGCTGCCATAATTGCTGCCGCCGCGTAGTCAGTCGCAGTCGCGAGCGGACTAAAAAAAACTTTTGAATACGTTCGAGCAAAAAAACTATTGCTACAGCAGCAGCAGCAACAACAACAACAGCAACAACAGCAGCAACACATAGACGAAATACTCGAAGACTTGGCTCGCGTTGTCGGTGGCTTCGTCGCTGCCGCTGCTGCCGTTGCCGTTGCCGTAGCCGTAGCCGCCGCCGCCGCCGTCGCCTTCGTCGTCGTCGCCAGCGTCGTCAGTCGCCTCTGAGGAGCTTCAATAGGCAGGTGTGTGTGCCACACAGTCGGAGTCGCGTCAAAGTTTTGATTGTTGTTGTTGCTGCGTTTTTGCCTCGCTTTGTGCTCTGTGCCTTAAACTTCAATTTGCTTTTTTCGTATGCAACAACAAAACACTTTTTGCCGTCGGTCTTTCGATCTCTCATATATATATATATATATATATATAGTGCATATATAGTAGATATATATATATTTGTATATATATTTCCAATCAACCTTCGCGCGTGCCGAAAGCTTCCAGCTGAAGCCCAAAACATTGCCTGGCCACAATTTTAAAGTCTTGGCCACAGCCACGCCCCCCCTCCCCCTCTTTTCTGACGCCCTGTCGACCGCTCATATGCAAATTTTAAATTGTGTCGGTTCTTTGTGCTCTTGATTTATGTTGTGATTTCTAATTGTGCACACACACACACACTCACACACACACACACACACACTCACACACACACACACACTGGCTGAGTGTGTGTCAATGTCAATGGCCTGAACTCTTGAACTCTCTCTGCAACGTTTGCCGCGTCCTGCATATCATGTGGATATAACCAGCGAGAAGTTCAGCATTAATGACGTCACTGCTCGAGATTATAATGCGATCCAAAGCGATTGCGAGAAAATTCAGTCAAGGTGAGCGCAGATCTGAGATTCGAATGTTGACTTCAAGGGAAGAGAAAGTTGAGATAAAAGCAAGGGGAAAATGAAAATGAACAGATAGTAAAGTAGGGAACATAGTATAACTAGCAGAAGATTTATAATAATAAATATAATAATATATACAAATATTTATATTATATAATTTATAGGTAAATATCTCTGATCTATCTTTAGATCTAACAAAGAAAAATACTTTTAATACATTATGTCTATATCTACAATTTATATAATATAATGTAACGAAAAACCTTATGTGCTATAATTTTATTTTATACAATATGTATGGAACATAAGATCTTTCGTTTTGAGATCTTAAGATTGGTAAGATCAACATTGATGAATATTGATTGATAGTTAACCATATATGCATATATATATATATATATATATATATATATATATATGTATATTAGGAATTTTTGATAACTAGAGAGACTTCATGCAGTTTTACTGTTTATTTGAAATTATTTATTATTATTTATTATTTTTATTTCCATTTTAAATATTTATCAGAGCAAGAAATCATTTATTAAATATTTCTTAATCTATTTTTATTTATTATTATTTTTAAATTTAATTTTGAAAAGTATTCTTTTATTATTTTATTTTATTATCGTAAATATTTATTATATTTTATGTATATTTTTTATATTTCTTAATTTATTATTTTTATTAATATTTCCCTTTTTTTTATTTCCATTATAAAGTAATTAAACTATTTATCAATGCATGAAATTCTTTTTAATTAAATCTTTTTCTATTATTTTTACATTATTGTATCTTATTTTATTTATTTTAAAAATTATTTCTTAATCATATTCTCTGCCCTCTCTCTAAAACCTCTTAGCACAATCTCAGAGCTTTCAACTGAGTCCTGTATCAGAGACTTCTAAAAGCCTCCATACTCTCCCCCCTCCCAGATAAACCCTGAGGCATTACACACTTGTTGTGGGCGCCGCATTGATTAATTTCCGATACCTAAATAATTGGACGTCTCAATGCCGGAGGGACTTGAGCAACAGCTCGACTGTGAGTCGCTGATACGGTCCAGGCTGGGCACATCTGTGTCATGTAGTCTCGCCTGACAAACGTTGATTTTAAAGTTCCCTTCTTGCTTGCCCATTGTCGAAGGTTTTTGATTCGTTGTTATTGTTCGTTTTTTTCTTTTTTTCGTTTGGTTTGTTTTTTTTGGAAATGAGTTTAAGCTCTGTTCAGATAAACAATTGTGGCCAGTCGCAGATGTTAATGCTCAAAGCAGTGAACAAAATCGTTTGGTTCTATTTTAAGCAGAGGCCCCCAAGCATCCAGTCGCCAAGCCCCAAGTCTGCCTTTATCAGTGAAAACTTCCGAAAGCCATTTAGCAATGCATGGGAAACGGATGATTATTCTGTTCTGTCCGACTCTGTTCTGTTCTGTTCTGTTCTGTTCTGGCAATTGTCTGTAATCAACTGACATTGAAAATGTTGGCCAGTGATAAGTCCGCCTGACAAATTGCGAAACAAGCTCTTTTTATATATATACAAACATATATGAATATGTATATAAATATTTGCATAAGCTCGACGATAGCGGAGGGAACGAACTAGACTTAGCTGCGCCGACTATCATTTCATGATGTCATTTGATAATCTGTGGCATGGTCTAGTTCCATGAACTTATTGTCGGATATGAGAGATTTCCGGACATATTGTACGATATCTGGCCTATATAGCGCGTTCTGGCTGTATTTGTGTTAATATTGAAACGATTCAAAGAATTTCCCAATCGCATTATAAAGTATTATTTATAGCAGAATGTTTCCCTTTCCCCTGGGCATTGCGCTTCAGTTAGCGCTGAATTCGGGCCGTTGAGAATTGATTGGGATTCTGGGAAGCTAAAGATGCGGGCTTATAATGTACGTATATCGCTCATATATACACATATGTGCATATAGCCGATAGTCTGGCGTAAATATAGATCCTGCGGTAAGCGACGATAGAACGATACGATTCAGTCTCATCTGCGGGTCTACCGCAACGGGCTCTATATAATTCTCCAAATGAATCATATAATCATAATCAAATCGTCGAAAATAATATTTGAATATAAGCCTATTGAAATAGGATCAGCGTGATATGAAAGATTAAGTATTAATCATTCGATTAGCTGTGAAAGAGCTTGAAATAAAATCTAAAGAACTTAAGGATTAAACTAATTTTGTTTGTGGTTCTTTGAGACTCACAATATTTTTTTTTGAATATAATATCTGATTCAACTTGCGGAGTAATAAAATGTTGATAAAAACAAACCAAAACTCTTGATTAGTTCAGACAGATCATCCTCGGGAAATCACACCGAGTGCCCCAGCTATGCGCAAGGCCATAGATTGCTGAACTCGCAGAATCTTTCCCATTCCGTTGTGATTTCCCCATCCTTTTGTGCCCAATCACTTTGTTATCTCTCTTTATTTGTTTCTCTTTGCTTTAGACAAAGTTTTTTATTTTTTTGCATTTTTTTCATAATTTTTAATATTTTTTTTTTATTCTTTAAAAGCTCTTTTTAAACTTTTAATTAACACATTCTAATTTGCTAATGTTCATAAATAGTGTACAGCTTCGCAGCTGATTATAGGGTATCTGAGTAGCACTGCTACTCGACCCTCAAGATTCATATTGTAAGACTCAAGTTTTTATCTAGAGGAATATATACTCGTGTAGGGCACGTTACGTATTACAATAATTATGAAAACAAAATAGTATATATACGCCGAACTAAATGATAAAAAGAGAGTAAAAAAAAGAAAAACTGAAAAACATGGGAGATTAGTGTATGGTCTGTCTGTAGTAACTATGCCCCAGTCAGATCTAAGTAGTTCCCCGCATCAAAGTGAACTTCTCTTAAGTTTATAGTCTTAAAAAAATCCCAAAAAATCGAGTAAATATATAACGACAATTAAGACACAATCCAAGAATAACCGAAAACAACAAATTGCAGCAACTTCAAGTTTCCGCGTCGTATCAATAGCCGAGCGACAGCAGTGGACAGCGCTATCAGCGTGTGTGATAATTTTTTGTATTTTTATTACCTGTGAATCGATTGTATTAAGAGCTATTAAAATATTTTCTAAGCCTGCTATCATATCATTCAATTAGGCAAGAAATGGCTATATATAGGATCATAAAACATAACATTTTGTGGCTGATAATGGCTGTGAAGACTCTAGTCAATTATTTGCTGTTGTTGCTGCTGCTGTTGTTGTTGTTGTTGTTGTTTCTTAACGCACATTAGTGCGCCATAAATACATCAATATAAAAATGTCGCCTTCATATTATTTACAACACGAGCGCAGATAATGGAAGACGCCAAAGAGCCAGATAGTCAACGACTATGACAATGGATTGGGCATTCGACTCTCTCTGTCTCTTTCGCTCCCTCTCTCTCTCTCTCTCTGTCTCTCTCTATGGTTGTTTTTTGGCACTCTAATGCGCAGATAATAGTTAGATAAGACTTTAGATCTAGATTGGATTATGCTTTATCAGCGCCTTTATGGCAGCTGGATGCTCCATAAACCCGATTAGATCTCTCCGGCGTGCTTCTTCTAGCGCTTCACGGGTATTTTCCGAAAATTTATGAAACCCACTCGATATTATTAATATTTTATTTAATTTTCTTTTCTTGTTGTTCATTTAGTATATCTCTCAAGGGAAGTGGGTTAAGCACACAGCAGCAACAACAACGACAATAGCTTGTGGCTATTTTAAGTAGAATATGGAATCGAGACGGTTTTATGAGATTGTTGCTTCATCAGAGCTTGGCACCTCGAGGCACCTGATATATTTATGAATTTACAATGCTCGAATTATTCTTCCAATTTCGACAATTTATTACCGAATACTTTGAACGTTTATTTGCCTGATTCGACACTCAAAAGACTGGCACTGTCCCCACCGCAAGAAAGCAAGAGTGTTTGTGTGCGCTTGCAGATAAAAACGAAACTCTTGTCTAGATAGAAGAAAAGATAGCCACGGGCAGACCCTGCGTATGCGTTATATACCATTATATGATGGCCAATAAAGTTAAGCAGCCTTTTAGCTCGGCCATAATCGATCGACCCGCAAGCCAACATATTCATACACTCACCCGCCGCAGTCAGTCAATCGAGTTGCTGAATTTTTATCGTTCGACCTACTACGCGACTTGTTTACGAGAGATCCGACCTCTATATATGTGTATATATGCTATATATACATATGCTCATATGCTGATATAATTGCTTGGCCCCTCTTCGAGAAGATCGTTTCGTGTGTCGCTGGGAAACGTGATTGTACACCCCATGGGCTCCCACTCTCCGTCGTCTGCTGTTCGCGCATTGTATACGAACGGGCTTTGCTTTATCGACGCCACTGTCATTCTCTTGTCATTGGACCATTGTTTATGAGTCCCGGTACCGGTCTTCGGCTTGAGTCTCCTCACATTTACAGTGTCCATTACATGACAGATAGTTCACACTTGATATATAATGCGACAGTCCTTAAAGGGACTCGATTAGTAGCTGAGATAATTTGTCTTTCGACACCTTGGCATTACAGTGAACGGTCGATAGTTATGATGGGAAGCTATAAAGATAACGGACCCATTCATAAACCTGACGATGGTCACTTCTAATCTCTGCTCCAAGTGTGTAGGCAGTAAAGCAATCTGGCTCCAGTTCCCTTTATCGACTGCTCACTGTGACTAACATCTTCTGTAGCTTCACTTCATTTCTCTATAAACTCAAACCAAATTCTGCTTAAAGTCCACTTGCTGTCTAGGCTTAAGCTTACACTCGTATCATCTATGAGCAGGTACTTCTTGGCCTCCTATATTAATCACTCTGCCAGCAATAACATTGTATTTTATTGTTGTCAATTATAGAGCTGTTTACAGAGTGTCCGATACCTGACAGGCAGACAGCTTTGACTGGTACAGGGTATCATTGCGAATGCCCAGAACTTGTCGTAGACTAACCACAAATCTCAAGTTACAGCCTAGCTGGGTATCATGTCTCCTCTATCATAAGACAACTATTTACAGGGTGTTTCACAGTCTGATAACATTGTATATAGCGACTCAAAGTTAGCTCATTGCCTTGGTAATCGCCACATTTCACATTTACAGGGCATCTCCAAGTCGGGCATATCAAATTTTCTCTGCTTCCCCTTAATCGTTAATGTGTTTATTTTCATATTAGAAAATAGATAGTAAATAATCGCCTTTAGAGCAACAACAACGACAACACTAAAGTGCATAGTACACTTTTATGGAGCAAGGGAGACATAGAGAGCGAGAGCGAGCGAGAGAGAGATAGGCGTGACAGGCTGAGCGTGCGAAAGAGAGAGAGAGAGAGATATGAGCCAGCAAGTGCTCGTGTTTTATGGGTTTTAGGCTAAGGCGATGGACGACGTGATGCCAACCTTTGTTGTTGTTGTCGCTGCTGCTCCCAATACTCAGCAGCGACGCTGACGTCGACGTCAGCTGCGCAGCTTCGAGCAACTATTGATATCATAGCACTTAGCACTTCAGTTGGGCCATAATACAAATACTATTTGTTGTTATTTTTTTTTTTTTTTTTGGAGCTCGAGTATACACTAGCTTAGAGAGCTGAGCGGGGCATATTGGCTTGGGGTAATTAATGTTTAGCTGAGAGTTTTGAGTGTGAGTTATGGATTTAAGTTATTGGGTTATATATTAGAGTTATCTTTTATATCATATATCTTTAGATATATGTCGAGTGTCTTAAGTTCCTCTAAGTTCCGTTTCAGCTTAAGCTGCAAGTCTACAGTTTGACAGCCACTGCTTTGGGCTGACAGTTTAAGAGTCTCCAATACGAGAAACACTTCACAAAAAATAGAGCATGAGTAAGTCGGATCTGTGAAGTGCAGGTCTTTTTTAGAATTTTGCTGTATTGTTTCGAGCGATTTATAAAAGAACAAATTTGTCATCAAACTCGCTCTCCAAAATCACTTTTAAGTGTGTGTATGTGTGTGTATGTGAGTCTTTGAGTGAATGTGTTTGTGGTAGCGCCGTTGTTCAGTGCTGAGGTCTCTAGAACCTCAGCGATCAATTGGCATCGAGCTAGTCAATCGTAAAGTCTGTGATCTTTTGCAAGAGTTTTGTGTGAGTGTGTGTAAATAGAAAATAATAAAACAGTGCTAAAAATAATGATATATGTTACTTACGTGGCTTTCTCACGTTAATTAAAGAAGAATATAGGTAAAAAAAATTAAAAAAAAATATATACAAAATAATAAAAAAGATAAAAAATGTAGCAAAGAGTTCTTAGCCCAGCAAGGGTTAGGCAAGTGAGTGACATTTTATAATTCTTACAGGATATGTGCGCCGCGAGTGGTATTTTTTCGTATTTTGGCGAAACCCTCGCGGACCGGGGCAGCTGAAGATAGCTGCACAGATCTCTGCCTGCAGCATCTTCCGGTGCGAATTGCAGTTGCCGGCGGTCGTTAAGGGCGCGTGCCCTTGCAGCTTTGGGTATTAAGTTACGTGCCACGCCTACTCAGACATCATCTGCCCTGCAGGGAGAGAGAGAGAGTGCAGCGGGCCGGGTAGATCTGGCAGTTGACCTCGTTATAATTATAGAGTGCGACGAGACTACTTCAATTTGACTTGAGATCGCGGCTGGAGTTGCTGCTTAGCATTCTGATTCTCCGCTGCTGCTTCGTCCTTATTCTTTTTGGGCATTTGTGCGGCAAAAGGCAGGACTTCCGCTACCCGAACAATGGCAATCGCAGCCGTCGTCCTGGCAGTGCTGCCATGTCAATAAGACACACAATTGAAAAACGTGAGCTCTTACAAGATCAGCAAAGGCAGATACACGCACACAAACATACATGTGTATAGGTATGTACACACTGTACAGTACACATTGCCACTCGTCGAACAATAAGCGAGACGAACGACTTTTGATTTCTTCAAGCACCGCAGTGCGAAACTTGCAAACAAAAAAGGGGGCAGCGTACAAATGAATATGAATACTCATACTCATACTCACACACTCATTCTCATACACTCACACACACACACACACACACACACTCATAGTCTTGCTTAGAGCACTCTGCGCATACTTGTTGAAAATCTCTTACAAAAGCTGCTGCACATATGCTTAAGATCCTTTGTCCTTGTGCAGACAGTCAAAGTCAAAGATCAGCCATCCAGCTGAGTTAATTATAGACGACAGCCACGAGGCTACTACGCTGCGCGGACGAAGTCCCTGAACGGAAGACAGCAGGCATTGGCGGGGCAAGTGGGCAGCGCCCAAGGATATAAGAATATACCAAAAAAAAAAAAACTATTCAGCACAGTTGGAGATTTGGCGCGAATAGGTAAACATTCGCTCAGTTGTGGATGGCTTAGAAATATGAAAATATAACTGATGGAATGTAAAAAAAAAAATACTTTTATAACTTATTACCAGATATACTAACAACTGAATTAAGTTTGGTATTTTATTAGCTGTATTATCATAACTTAAAAGATTGTTACAATAGCTTTCTAGCCAGCTTTCTACTTAGCTGATTTAGCCAATTTATCACGCTTTGGGTCACTTTGGCATTACTAATCAGCATTAGCAAGTCATAAACACAAGAATTTAGCAGACTGCGTATACAACTATAACAAGATCTTGCCTTGGTTATATCATCATCATCTTATTGCTTGCTAAGCTAGAAACAGTTCAGAGCTACATATATGGCTGGAGATTAGCTGAAATGTCAACGAATATATTTTTTTAATATTAAAAATATTTTATGTATATTTTAAAATATTTTTTTAATATTAAAATATTTGAAAAACATATAAGTAATAAAAAAATTTTTTTACAATATTGAAAATTTGAAAACTCAAAATTTAAAATTCATAAAAATCTATATAATATTTTACTATGTATAATATATATTATTTGAAATAGATATATACTTTTCCCATTATTATTCATTTGTACTCACAGATAAATTATCGAATATCATGAGTTTTCACCTCTCACACAGCTGCTTATCTATTCTGCTATGCATAACGAATTTATTGCGTGATCTACAAAATCTGCGTAATGCAATGCTCAATGAGAAAGGTGTTTTGAGGCGTGTTTACACATGAATTATGTGTGACTAGCCCGGGCCTGCCCTCTGCTGGCAACCCGAGCGCAGCGATAGACAACAACAATTCGAATGGAAAAGCCATTGACTTTTATGGCAAACCAAAGCGAAATGCAAATAGCTGATAAACCCGACCCAATCCTTTTCTATCTGTTCGCTTCGCGAGGCAGGCGAGAGTGGAGTGAGCAACGTGTGTGTGTGTGTGTGTGTGTATGTCTGTGTGTTAAATTATGTGACAAGGGCGCAATGTTGTTGATTATGTTGTTTTAATTTAACGCTATTAGAACCTCAGAGCCCTCTTTTTTTACCCTTGGTGCGACGACCCTTGCAACCCTGGTGCGCCCCGATGATAATGACCTAACCGACTACGACGTGCGCCTAATTGACTGCTGCTGTTTGACAAGCGCAAATAGATACAGTTGAAGATAGAGATTGGGAGATACAGATACAGAGTTGGGCATATGCCTGACAGCTTTTGTTGTATTCATATTTTATGACATCTCATGCAGTTAGCGCCTTAAAGTGGGCCCCATGCAAATAAATAACGAGTAAATATACAAATTTACGACCCCCAACAACAAAGGGTTGATATGTGTCACGACCTTCTGGCCTTGTGAACCTGTGTTCCTCTCGCAAAAATATCATGCCTCAAGACATGTTTTTTGTTGTTGTTGATTTATGGCGGCGCGATTTCATGTTTTTAAAGTACTTTTGAAATTAATTTTGAGATAAATTTATCAGCAATTGAAAATATAAAAATATATTTATGCGGGCGCAGGCAAAAAAAAAACCTAAAAAAAAAGAAAACACCATAACAATTATCAGCGCGTGCTAATGTTTAACAGCAACAACAGCAACAAGAAGGGTAATTATAGGGATCTGAAAGTGCTTAAGGAAATCAGCAAACAGCATCAGAGCTTTAATATTCGCCATTAGGCGCCCCCATAAAAAGCAGAAAAGCTATTAAAATGACCGATAGCGCCTCTCGCAGGAAACAAACAACAGCAACAAGAGCTAAGGAAGAGAAAACTAATGACGCCTCGATATATACTCATATATATATGGGCTGCTTATAGAGGTCAATGGAGTTATTAATTGGCCAAGTAAAACTTAGGTTTTGGCACTTGACTTAAAGAAAAGTTAAAGTTGAGCTTGAAGCGAATTTATTTAACAACAAAATAAATTCTGAGAGTAGAGACAGAGAACATTTAAATTTAGTTTTCGAGCTTAAAAACTTTTTTTTTACTAATTTAAATAACTATTACAAACCATAAACATTTTTGTTAGAATTTCTAAGCTTAAATAATTTCATTTTAAATTGAATTTATAACTGCCAAAAAGATATATAATAATTTTTACACATATGAAGCAAAGTTTTTTCCCTCAAGAAATTTTTTTAAATTATCAAAACTTTGTTCATATTCATTCTTTAAATTTTAAATTCCAAGAAAATATTTGAAAATATTTTTTTATTTAAATTTTTATGAAAATGAAATTATGAATACAAATAAATTTAGATTTCAAAATAAAAATATTGAATAAGCGTAAAATAGTTACGAAGATTTTATACGACAAACAAAATTAAAATATAAAAAAGATTTACGCATAAATAAAAATTGCATTTATATATTTATAAATATTTTTAAGCTAAAGTTAAAACTCAGCTCATTTAAAAAATAAATATATTAAATAAGCAAAGTGCTTTAAAAATATATATTAAATTATTTAAAGTCAAATTAATTTCTATTTTCTTTTTATTTATGAAGGAATTTGCATTTATTTTTAAATAAATTTAATTTTAATAAATTGTAAATTAAATTTAATTTTAATAAATTGTAAATTATTTAAAACTTTTTATTTTATTTATTATAAAATTGTAGGTATTTTTCTTATTTTTAACTGTACATGCATAATTTAAATTCTTAAAATCTGAATCAAAATCAATGTAAATCCGACCGAAAGTGGACTTGCCCAGCTTTAAGTACGTGTTAATTGTTAGCGACAGCCTGACGAATCGGTTCTCACATAACAAACCCGCCAAATAAGCCCGATGCACAACCTGTTAAGCCCATTTACGTGTGTCTGTGTGTGTGTGTGGCATAAACTTTGACGACAGATACTAAATTAAGTTGCAAACAAAAGCCAAGAGCCAAAAAAAGGGTCTCCAGCTTATACGAATGTACACAGCCCAACCGCACACCCACCCACACACACACACACACACACACGCTCAAACCGAAAGAATTTCTGCTGTTGGGGTCGCCGCACAGGCAACAAAAAAATAAGAAAAGAAAAAAGAAAAAGCAAAAAGCGCAACAGAAAAAGCCCCCAGGCCAAAAGGCAACGCAGTCGCTTTCAATTATTGCCGTGAGTATTTTTTTGTGGCCAATACACACACACACACACACACACCCACACACACAGCCATTAGGCTAATGTGTGCTTATTGCGCACGCTTTGGAACAGGAGCAGACGCAGGTGGCAGCAAGCAGAACCAACCCCCACAGGCACACACACAAGCGCACCCTCAACGAGGAGTTGGGGGGAGGCTAGCCACAAGCCAGAAACTTGGCAGTGTCTGACTGCAAAAGGTCTGCTCTGAGCATGGGCAGAGGCAGGGGGAGGCTGGCAGTGTGTGGGCGCTGTGGGGTTGGCCATGCCACAATACACACACACACACACACACACACACACGCAGAGAAAACCGCAAATAAGTTAGGTGTGTGTGCGAGCGAGACAGCACAGCGCACAGCAGCCAACAGTATTTGTATCTCTCAGTTTGTGTATCTGCAGCTGTGTATCTGTGGCTCTCTGTCTGCCGCTGTGTGGCTGTGTAGGTGTGTGTGTGTGTGCATAATGAATGCGAAGATGTGCACGCCCTATTATCCTGCTTTGGCTCCTCCCTCTCAGCAGCTGCTGCTGCGGCTAGCTGCGACTGCGACGGCTGCTGCGGCGGCTGCTCTTGTCGTTGTTGCTGTTGATGATGCGGCTCACGTATCTGTGAGATACACACAGCGTTGGCCTGCTGCATTCTGATAGGAAAACTGTGCAGAGTAAATAAGAGCGCTATGTATGTGTATGTGAGTCTCTCTCTGTGTGTGTGTGTGTGTGTGTGTGTGTGTGTGTAGTTTTGCTAACCTTTTGCGGCCAGGCAGACAACAACAAGCAGCTTCGTCAGCGCCTCGACTCGACTGTGCAATTCCAATCAGAACAAAACGTTGTTGTTGTTGTTGTTGATGCTTGAGAAACTGACACAGATTTAAGCACACACACACACGCGGAGACACGCTCTCTGCCTGCCTGCAGGGTAGCCAGATACAGATACAGATACGTGCGCTCACACTGCCTCTCTCACGCTCTCTCTCTCTCAGCCTCTCTCTCTCTCTCTTAGTTTCTCTCTTGCAACCCCTGCGGTGGCAGATAGTAAGCAGCTCGATCATCATCAGCATCGTCAGTGGCATCCTGTGGCCTCTGCCACCACCATTACCAGTTACAGCAACAGCAGCAGCGACGCCGACGGCAGCAGCGACAGCCAACCAAAGCGACGCCTCTGCTGTGCACCCCCCGTTGGCAGTGCTTCGCAGTCGGCAGTCGACTGAACATCATCACTTAGTCAGTTGGTTGCTCGCAGTGCGCAAACGAAATCACAGTACTTCGTGCTGCCAACGTCGCTGTCGCTGTCGCAGTCGCCGTCGCCGTCGACGCTGGCGTTTCGTTTCTTTTTTTTGCGCTATCGCCGCGCTGCCAGCGTCACGTATCCGTTCGGTACTCAGTCTTGCGAAGACAACCGGCAGATAGAGACGACACCAAATCGAACAGACATCAAATACATATCTCTCTATATATCGCTATAGAACTCAACTGAACATAAAGGAATATATTCGGAATATAACGCATACGCTACGTGGGCACCTGGTAGCCATGCCGCGTCGCGCCCGGCCCACCAAATGCATTTGAGAATTTGTTTACAGTTGTAATTTGTGTTAGCTACAAGTGAAACGCGTATCATGTTGTTCGAAAGCTATATTATGCCAGGTTGGTTTCAACTAAATACCCCCATATCGCTTATCTGGTGTCTATCGTTAGCTGGATACATCGCCGCCCCGTCCCTGCCGGCCCGCGGCCTCCTCGCCGCGTTTATCAGTGCTTTTTTATGGCGAACGTCAAGTTTTGAGTTACCAATTGATGTTGCCACAAATATTTCGCAGCAGCTACTTTGAAACAGAGACATTAGAGCTATATATGTGTATATAAATTTATATATATATGTATGTATATATATGTCTGCACTCCCCCGCGTCTAGGAACAAACATTGCGATTATATAGTGAGAAAACGGATTTAGTTTTCCATTCATTGTGTGACAGTGCGGACGTGTGTGATAGAGGCTTCCTCCAGCCGTTTACTGCTGGAGCTGGCTAATTAATCTCAGTTTTCAATCAAAAGTATCTAAAAGATACTCTATGGAAACAACTTGTAATGAACTTAATGGCCCAGATACTTTTCACTGTGGGTGTTGAATTCTATGACAAAGTAAACGATTTTCGTTCGAGGTAACTTGTAGATATATCTTGGAAAGAGACACCAAATTGAAGTGATATTTTGGATAGGATATAAAGTGTTTTGTCAGTGATTTATGAACGAAGTGCTTTGGATTCTAAAGTACATAATATAATATGTATCTTATAGTTATTATAAAGTGCATCTTACAGATACTTTAATGTGCATATTATAGAAACTCTAATGTGTATCTTATAGATACTTTCTAGAAAGTATCTGCTGTGAAT
Organism: Drosophila paranaensis; assembly: GCA_035047545.1. NCBI lineage: Eukaryota > Metazoa > Arthropoda > Insecta > Diptera > Drosophilidae > Drosophila > Drosophila paranaensis. Next base: position 10,860,052 of record JAWNPL010000153.1, read on the forward strand.
ATTGTGCGAAATAATATCTTGAATATTTTTTTAATTAATTTATCAAAATGTGTAAAATATCTTTGACTTTTCCAAAGATACTTTATTAATCTATGCAAAAACAAAGCATGCTAAATTTTCTTTGTCTTGCAACTTATTAAAAAAACCTTTTGCAACTTGTGAGGAATCGAAACTCAACCGCAAACTTATCTCAGCTACTTTATATATATAGAACCTCAGCTGGGAGCTGATGATGCATCCACTCATCACATTTAACAGATACTTTGTAGAGAATAGTATAATGATATATCTGTAAATATATCACAGATATATGTATATTTACTGTGAGTTGTCCACACACTCATTGCAAATCACGGATACTCAGGGTTAAGTATCTTCAGATTGAATAGATTAGTGATTGATCTAACAGACTTCCAGTGAGATCTCTTTGTATTTCAGAATTGTTTACGATTTGTCAACTTCTTTTGAAGAAAAACAAAGAAGAATTGAGATTTGAAAGTAGTTGAGCTGAAAGTCTTTATATAATAGATATTTGAGCATGAAAATGGTAAATACTTTTTCTTTGAGTAGTTAGTTGGAGAAATTTCTAGAATGATAAAATATTAAAATCTAGATGGAAGAATTCCAAAAAAGCATTTCAAGAATTCTGTAAAATTAAAATCTTAAATATTAGATTCGGAAACTATTAAGAATGTTAAATGAAAAAATTTGTACATATAATATAGTAAATATAATATAAATATAAAAATTATATTTTCAGAATATATAAAAAACATATTTGAGCTTTGCAAACTTCACATCTATAAGTGTAATAGTATTTCTATTTGAGTACTTGATTAACTATTTGTAAATTCCCGAAAAGCCCGTAAAAAGTCGAGCAAAAAAGCTGAGATCCAATTGAGATATTCAAGCAGTTGCAAATTTGTGTGGCGCAGCTTGCAGCTCGAGTGACTCACAGTTGGCATCTTTTTATTAAGAGAGAGAGAGAGATAGAGGGAGAAAGCGAAAATAAAATAGAACTTAAGTACAAAAGCGCAGTTTGCAACAGTTTAAAGCAAATCGGAAATGTAATTAACTAAACTAATTAGCAGGGAGCCCAAACAGAGCCGAAAACTTAAACCGAAACACATGTGCCTAAGTGGATGTGAATAATAAATTGTCATGATAGCCGTGAAGAAGCCGAAATAATAGAAAAGAAAAGAAAATAAAATAATAGAGAACCCGGTCCGTGCAGCCAGCTGAAGGAATAGCCAGAACTGATACCGAGTACTCATCGTGCTTATCGCGCGACGAAGCGCTATGCTATATGGTAGCTTCGGTGCGATTATAACTGTATAGCTGGCGGATGGACTTAGTGTAGTTCTGGTTCGGTGGGCGCGAAGACAGGCGGTGCCCACAAAGGCACTTCAAAGGGAGAGAGAGAGAAGAAGGCTCGATTTCGGATGAGTTTGTTAAGGATATTATGCAAATAGCGTGTGCCACACAAGTGCGAAACTTGTCAGCTTGTTGTGGATTGGATTCCTATTTGGTAAACCACTTGCCATTGTGTGTGCGGGTGTCTGTCTCTCTGTAGGTGTGTGTGAGTGTGTGTGTGTGTGGCTTATTTGTATAGCAGATACTTATCAAGTGGGTATTCCACAAGAGTTCGTATTACTGTTACTACCTATTGCTGTCGGCTGTCGTGTGTGCGCTGACTGACTGGACGATATCTTTTTTCGGCCTCTCGGTTTCGTTCTCGTTTTCATTTCGCTTCTTATCTCGGCTATTGGCTGCCCTGTAACTTGGACAGCGCCTGTCATATATGTGTACATACATATCATTTTATATGTATATATACATTTCTGTCTAACAGCTCAAATTACGATTTAGTTTCAAGTGTTTAAATAAGCCACTAGGTAGCTGGCCCAGGGCTTGCAGCTACCCAGACAACAATGACAACAACAGCAACAGCTACAAGAACAGTAAATAATAAATAAATAATCGGTGCGTAATTTGTGCAACATTTTCGACAAGTGTTTTTCATGATTATCTCTCTGTGTAAGAGTGTGTGAGTGTGGGTGTGGATGTGCGTGTGCGGGTGTTGAAAATTGGTGTGCAATCAAAAGTGTGTTAAGGCTTGTTAAGAACTTGCCAAGTTGTGGGAATATGGGCTTTGAGTGAGAGATAAATATGAAAGGAGACATGGCGAGCTAGGTGAAGACAGAGAGAGAGAGAGAGAGAGAGAGAGAGAGAGAGAGAGATGCAGAGAGGGAGATAGATAATGAGAAACATAAAGAGAATTAGACAAAGAATGTGTGTATGAGAGAGAGAGAGAGAGAGAGAGAAAGAGATATAGATAGATACAAAATCAGAAAAAGATAAAGATAAAGAGAGGGAGAGAAATAATGGGATAGGGAGAGAAAATGAGATAGGTAGAGATTGAGAGAAAATAAATAGAAAATAGAGATGGAGAGACAAAAAGAATAAGAGAACACATGAGAGAAAGAAAACAGAGAAAGAAAGAGGGAGAGAACGCAAAAAGATAAATAAAAAGTCAGACAGTGAGGTAAAGAGAAAGTAAGAGAGAGACTTGGAGATGGAGAGGGAGACATGGGAGACAAATAGAGAAAGAGAGAGAGATTGACGGGTAAGGAGTGAGCAATAAGATAAAAGATAGAGTAAGAGTAAGAGAATTAGTGAGAGAGAGAGAAAGAGAGAAAGAGAGAAAAATAAAATGGAAAGTAAATAAAAAGAAATTAGAAAGAAATTTTCAAATTATATCTAAAGTGAGTTTCCTTTTGATTTATTTATATATCAATATATATATATATATATATATATATATATATATATATATATATATATATATATATATTTATATAGGGAAAGCCCGTGTCATTTGGGTGAAACTTCTATCGCTGAGTTAAATGTCATCTCAAATGTCTAGTCTGGTTCGGGGAATCGTTGTTCTGCTGCTTTGTCTATTTATTTGATAAACAACAGCTGAACAAGTCACATCTTTCGAAATAAGTAGAAAACCAAATGCAGAAATAAAAAATGTATTATAGCAAATAAACAAAATATGTGAAATATTTCGAATAGTTGCCGCGAGGTGTTCGATTCGAAGACATTGTTTGCACAGCCTGCATAACAACAAGCAATCAAATCCAATCGCGTTATTCGATCTGCAGGTGAGCTTCCAACGCACACTTCACGCCACAGTACAGTGGGGCCCCACTATAGATAATCGGAGAATAAATTCAGGAACAGCCTACTCTTTCTCTCTGTCCATGTCTCCGTCTCTGAAGTGCGCAACAATTGTCAAAGTCAATGAGATAGAGACCGAAACACCAAATTAAACAACGATGACAACTTCGATACGAGGCTGATATGATTTCTATATATATATATATATATATATATATATATATATATATATATATATATATATATATATAATGTATATGTGTGTGTTTGTGGGTGTATGTTGTCATTGTCAGAGATATGACAGGTCTTTATCTAGAACACTTTCTATTTGTGGACTGACAGTCGCTGAGCAATTGATCTTGATGTGGATTACGGCCCACTCGAGCAAAGTCAAACTCGCGAACGGCAAACGCCAAGCGCTAATCGTTTATCGATAATCGTTAATCGTTATCGCTCTTCTTTCGCAGGCTCTAACGGCGACGACTACGATCCGAGCGTCGTGCGCCACCACCATCATCATCGTCATCATCTGGATCTCAGCAGTGGAGCGCCGCCGTTTGGTCCGCTGCCGCCGGCGCATCTAACCTCGAGCCAGGCTCGGCCCGAGGAGGCGTTCGGCCGTCATCTGCCGCCAACGATATCCCCGCCACCAGCGACGCTGCTACAGCAGCAGCAGCAGTCGCAGTCACAGCAACCATCGCTGCCGCCGCCGCCGACGCATTTGGCTCTGCATTTGCAGCAACAGCGACTGCAGCGCTCGCCGCCCGCATCCGCATCCGCCTCGATCTCTGGCGCCAGCAGCAATATGGAGCACCTGACGCAGGAGTTCCTGCTGCAAATGGCGCGCTTGCGCGACCCCTTTGGTGATCTAGACATACGTGATAATGGCGTCTACGCCAAGACCGATTTGCCACGCGACTCCCGCTACGGACCCTTCCCCATGCACCTGTGCCAGCAGCCCAGCGATCGCCATCTGGCCTGGGAGGTGAGTTAAAAAGCTGATAAGCATATATATAGTATATAGTATTCTCAAATCGTTAAGCTCAACTTGGAAGAGAAGCTGAGACTACTGTGTCAGGAAATGTTCCAAATATATATGATATATTAAAGAACTCCATAGAGATCTTTAGTCTATTTTTTAACTAGATGAAAACTTTATACAGTTACTGCGGAATATTGAGATAATCTTTATAGAAATAGTTCAAGACTTTATAACTTTCCTTTCAGGAAAATCCTTGATACAATAGTCTCATTCATCTTCAGATTTCGAAGAGCTCATACATACAATATATCTTTATACTCTATATGTAGTATATAGATAAAGAACCAAGCTCTCTCTCAAACATATTCACCTCCTCTACATCATAGACATGGCACACCAAGCTGCACGACCTATTTATAGCGAAAAATGATATTCCTATCTGATTTTCATTTTAGTGTTTCCTCCTTAATAGATTATAAAAGTGTGCTAGAGAAGTCTATTATAAGAATTACCAAAAACACTCCAATTGAGATATCGAAGGAATCTAGTTCTTAGAATTTATCAGCCTTATCACTAGCTGGGAACAATAAAAGATAGTATTATCATCTAAACGACTATTAGGCATGACGTGAGCAGATTTCCAACCTTTGGACTAGATGATCTATAGTCAAGGCAATTGATAGCATTGATAATTAATTCCAATCATATATATTTTTAAAGATTTTGTAGAGAGGGAACAAAATGTTAAAAATAGAAAATTAATTAAAATAATAAAAAATAAACTAAATTATTTTTATATAATTTTCTATTTTTTATAATTTTTTCTTATATGTTATGAATGGTCCTATAATTCCTACATTTTCTCTACCCTTAACCCAAAAAAAACCGCAAATTGAAACATTTTCCACAGCTCGTGACATTGTTATAGATACACATATCATATATGCACCTCTCTCTCTCTCTCCCTCACTCTTCCTCTCTCTCTATATATATATATATATTCATCATAATCCTTTCGCATATGTGCGAATTTTTGTTCCGCAAATCGTCTCCGATTTCCGCTTCCTTTTTTTCTCGCTCGGGAAATTTAATCCCATCAAAGCTGCGCACGGAATTTTTATGCGAAAATTGCACAAAAATGCGAATTTTTTTGAGGGAAAATCAAACGATTGGAAAAAGATTTGATTAGCAGTGGCTGTGGGTCTGGTTCTGGGCCACGGTCGATTGCCAGTCAAATGTGCCTAATCCTTGGCCAGAGCTAATTTTGCGGTTCTCACCGGGCCATCCACAAAGTGCGCCCTAAATGAGGCTTAAGTTGAGGCTCGGCCTGATGATTCCAATTAGTTTGGGACGCGAACCCTTCGATTGATTGTCAGTCACGGAGTCGGTCGGTCGGGCGGACTGACGGTCAACTGACACTTCTCGCAGGCAGACAAACTGACAGACAATCCAATCAAATTATCGCGCCTTGAGCCTGTTGACAATCGTCAAAGGGAACCAAAGGAGCCTACCCTAGGCTCTCAGTCCATATCTCTCTCTCTCGTTCAGGTATTGTAATAATATTATTGTTGTTGTTGTTGCTGCTGCTGCTGGCACTCGAGCCAAAATGACAGTTGGCAGTGGCAAAATTGGCAAAAGGACACGTTGACAGACAGTCCTTGCGCTGATCCCTTCCCTTTCATATATATATTTTTTTTGCTCACTGGATGATCCTCAAATCAAGCGCACTTTTCTCTGTCTCCCTCTCTCTCCCTCTCTCTCTCTCTCTCTCTCTCTCTCTCTTCCGTTGTGACAGATACATTGGCTGTATCTATAGCTGTAGCTGTATCTTTGGCCGTTTCCATATCTCTGGCAATTTGAAGCCCCTGTTGCCGTGGTGTGAACCCAACACTTTGAGGAGATTATCTCTGGCGCGTAAATATTTTTCTTGCCCATTGACTGTGCCATGTTTTTGTACGCATTTTGTGGCCTCTTTTTCATTTTTCACTTTTTTTTTTCATTTTTAATAAAGTTATGAATAGCTGCAAACGGTAGCAGGACACGTTTTTTCCTTTCGCCCTGGCACATGTTCTGGGATTAGCTCGCAGCAATAACAACTAGAACAAGGACAACGGCAACTAGAACTTCTCATGTGGCTGCACAGCCGTCGCTGTCTTTGGCTTGTTGCTTTAGTCCTGTTATCTATCTATTGGATATCCTTGTGATCCTATCTGCTGCTAGCCAACTCGTATTGCAATTTCCGTTTTCAGCCAGCCAGGACTAATCTCTGTTTACGGCCAATATCTGACGGAGCTGCGATTAGCTCATGTTTTGCCGTCAAATAAAATCGGTTTCGTTATGTAAGAATATTTGGGAGGAGGTTTGAGCTCGATTTGCAGGGAAGGTGGACAGGAACTGAACTGAAATTGGGGTTTCTTACTGAAGCATTTCATCTTATTATTTTTTATTTTTTTATTTATTAATTTTTTTATTTTTTTTTTCATTTAAAATTTTTTTTTATTTTTGTATTTTTTATTTTATTTTTCTAAGTTCATAGGTGATTTCATACATGCATACATTCGTACACTTATAGACTCATACTATGCATACATGCAGACATGCACGCATGCATATACACATGCGTAAGACCCGTTCTCAGCATGCATGGTATTCCCTTATAAAAACTTGCAATTTATTCATATTTTATTAACTTTTATTAACTATTAAAATACAAAAACATAAGAACATAAGTTCTCATTATTTTGCATGCATATACATATATGTATGTATGTACATATGCAAGCATGTATGCATGTGCATGCGCTCTTCATCAGTTCAAGTCGCGTTCGTTCCAAATTTCACATATCGTTACACCCGCACTTGACCACACACAGACACACACACACACGCATGCACATGCAGCGCAGCAGCTGCGCTCATGTGTAAAACGCAACTTGAATTTTATTTTATAAAAAATACTTGCATATGCATATGTATATATATATATGAGTGTGTGTGCTTCGATATAAAGTTGGCTTGAAATAATTCTTTGCATAAGCCACGGCGCGCTCACTTGAGCGTTGTTAACTTAATTTTTGGAGCGTGCACAAACATATGCTCTCACACGCTCACGCACACGTTCACACACACACACGCACACACACTGGCAAGCGCTCTCACACTCTGCTCTGCCGCAGCGCTGCCCAAACTCTGCAGACTCTCCCACTCACTCACACTCACACAGGCGCATGCAGACGCTCAGCACTTAATGAAGAATGCAATAAAAAAATGAAGAGAGAAGAAGAAAACAAAATCGGTAAAGCACCGTTTTTCCATTCGACTTGTTGGACAAGAGCCTGACGGCGGCTGGCGTTGACTGCGACGGCGTAACGGTAAACGCAAGTCATTTAGCTAGCGTTGCTTCTGCTTCTGTTGGCGTCGCTGCGTCTCTTTGGCGTATTTAGCGACGCTTCTCTTCGCCCTTGTTGTTGTTGTTTTTATTGTAGTGGCTGAGGCGCTGCTTTTATTTTGCATACAAAAACTGTCGGCGTCTCTGCTCTTTGGCCCATTGTTGCTGCTCTTTTCTGCTGCAATTTTGTGCGGCCCGCAAATGACCTTGCGATCAATCAAATGGCCTCGGCGTAGCGGGCGTGACGTGGTCCTGCTGCGTTTGAAAGCCGTTAAGATTTGGGCTTTCGAATTGGATTGGGTGAATAATAACAGTAAATGAATGTATTTTCTTTTGTTATGGAACATGTATGAATAATTATTTGCGAATTGTGTATAAGAAATGAATATTTATATCTGATTTCGCACTTTTCATTTTGAATACATTTTTGTTTTTAATTTTGCTTACTTTTTTTTATATTTTTAATGATTTAAATTATTTAAATAATTTTGTATTTTATTTTAATAAACTTTATATAACAAATTGTATTTTAAATCTAATTTATAACTTTAAAAGTTTTGCTTTTTATTTTTTACAACTTTTTTTAATATTAAATAGTTTCCACATTTTTATTATTTTTTTTTTATTTACATTTTATTTTTATTTTATTTTATTTTATTTCAATTAACTTAATTTTTAAATAATTTAATATTTATTTTATTTTCATAATTTATTTTTGCTACATTTTGAATTAAGTCTACTCCCCTTTTACCTTACCTGACTTCATTTCTGCTACCTTTTTACACCACAAACTACTAACTGAAGACTTTTTACTACCTATTGCCGCTGTCATGTGCTGGTTGCTGTCGCCACTGCCGGTTTGCGTCCGTGCTAAATGCCACAACATATGCCAGTTAGCACAGTTATGCGCTTAGCAGACAACAGATGGCGCCAACAGTGGCATTTTAGATATTTATTTATTTTTAATGAAGCTTCAAATATTTGTTATTTAATTAAGTTTTTCTAAATTTATTTCAGGTAATTGCCGGCCCGCTTTTCCATGGCTGGCTGGAGCCCTCAGCGGATGTGGCCACATGGCTCAAAAAAATACGCAACGCCCCGATCGATGAGGCTGAAGAGGCTAATTTAAGGCACTTCGTAGTGGATCGCTGTGTGCGTAGCAAATTATCAAATATTTTATATTTATATACAGTTTTTTGATTATTTTTTATGATTCCTTAATTTAGCTGTGGTACGAGACTAAACGGGACATTAGCGCAGGCGCCGAAATCGTGGTCGACGCGCGCTCCCGCACGCCCTACGACATCAGCGACAGCCTGCGGAATGGCAGCAGCAGCAGCAGCGGCAGCGCGGCGGCAGCAGCAGCAACTGCGGCAGCAGCAGCCGCCGCCGCCGCCGCAGCAGCCGCCATGGCGGCGGCCAGCAACAACAACAACAACAACAACAACAACAATAGCGATGATCGAAGCGATCGTGATAACGGTGAGTGCTCAGATTGAGAGATCGGATATATGACTATATATGGGTATATATGCTGGCAGCAGGATAAATTGCACAGCTGAGGCAATTAGGCATGAAATGCGCGTGACAAAGTCAACGGCACGAGCCAGCGACAACAGCAACAACAACAAGAGCAACAACAACAATAACGGCAACCAGCAGCATCCCCTATGCAAGGGCTGTCAACCCCTCGGCGCAGGCGCGCATGCAATCTGCGGCAAGAACCGCACATGTTTTCATTTGTTATTAAAATGTTTGTTAATTTCATTTGGAGATCCATCAGGCAGCGCGCACGCTTAATTTAAGCCTAATCCAGTGACACCCTAACGTGCATTAGGGTGCTCCGTGTTTGCCTATAAATATGTGGGATTTATGCGCACGTCTCATTTGACAATTTCCCACATATTCCCAGCGGGCTTTGCCGCCGTTGCTGTTGTTGTTGGCTTTTCAACTTTGCTTCTTATCTTTATATCAATGTCAGCTTAAAATATATATATTTCTATATTTCTACATTTCAATTTTAATTTTAATATAGTCTAAACATTCCATATTCCAATTAGCATACGCAGAGCTTAGCCCTGCCAATCTTTTTGCAATTAAAAAAAAAAAAAGGGGAAATGGTGAACCCGCTGCACACCTGTGCGCATTCGCTGCTCACTTTTAACGTATTTTTTAATATATTCTAGTCAAGTTTTTGGTTAGTTCACGGCCCGCTGGCCACGTAAGACGCCGATCCTTGTGTGTCCTGCGCAGGGGTAGCAAAGTTGCCAAGAGAAATGCCAAGCATCGTTGACTACTAAACGGGGTTGGGGGTTACAACTAGAACTGACCGTTACATTACTTTTGTTTTTCCTTTTCGTCAAATTTTCCTTTGCAGTAACGGAAAATGTAGAACGGAACTTGTTGAAATGAACCGAGATAAAATGAAACTCAGCTTCATAGAATGCATTATGCAGATACAGATATATTTCCATTTAGTTAAATAAAAGTCACATAGGAATATAGATATTTTTCAGAATTTTAAATGTTCTCAAATTTCGTTCAATTTTCATCTAAATTAAATTTTAAAAATAAATTTTTAGAAGTTTTCAGAGAACAGAAAAATTTAGAAAGCGTCGAAACATTAATAAATAAATGCTTGAAATTTTTATTCATTTTTAATTAGTTTATAAAACATTAAAAAGCAGCAAAAAATTCTGAAATAATTATAAATATTAAAACCATTTAACAATTTTTTTGAAAAATTTTTTCCAATTTTTAATACTCTTATTTATTATGTATAACATATTGATCAATTTTACAAGCACTTCAATTTTTTTTACTTTATCTTATATTTAGAGTTCTATTCAATTCTAACGAAGTCTGATATTTTATTTATATATCTTGTTATATATTCTCATTCGAACTTCTCGTAAAGTTTTCCTGCAGCAAATTCCGACGGCATTTGAAAAAGTCACTAAATTGGCTTCAGAGTTGAGCTGCCAAATAGAGGAAATATTATAAATTATATATATATTCATTTGAATTATACACATATATGACTTGACTAATATTATATCAGTAAATTTATATTGGCAATTAATTAATTTGGCTTATTCATAAGGCATAAATGTTGCATCGATTTCAGGCAACAGTTGAGGCTTTTACTTCTCGTCCCACTGGCAAATGACAAAAACCATTGAATGCTCGCTGATAAAAAGACACGAAACACATTGAAATAAAGCACTAAACCACTTTTGAGATGGTTTTCAGCTTAGCGCGCGGTGCGACTTCAATCGACCAATCAAAGATTAACAATTGAATTCAATGCTCGGTGGATGCCGAGTTGCGATTGCCAGAATATGATCAAGGGGGCACACGCCAATACCAAGAGCAAGCCAAGACCAAGCCCAAAACTAACAGCCACACACACACACACACACACACACACACACACTGTGACATTGTCTCCAATGGATGATTAATGAGCTAGCGTGTTACCAAAAAAAAAACTACCTAACGAAAACTGAAAACCGAAAACTTGGCTTCTTCAGCTAAATGATCATCGGTCGTCAATTTGGGCATCATTAGGAGTTGTTGCTGTGTTTCGTTTTTTATACATATTTGATTAGAGACCCAGCCGAACCCTTTTTTTATAGTTTACTTTGACCGGCTGCCAAATCGATTAGCAGGCGGATCTAACTTCTGATTTTTGCCACGGTAGTTGTAAGGTGTAAATAATTCAATCAATCATTTGTCAACAGTTTTTGGCTTCCGTTTCGATATAAAAAAAACACAAACACCACACACACACACACACAACACGTTTCACAATTCAGGGTCAGGCACAAGCCTTTCGCGCACCCCTCCCCCTCGCCCTCTGCTGTCTGTGTGTCTTTCAATCTGCCATCCTGATTCCAGCAACAGCCACTTCTGAAAACCCGCCTCCATTCAATTGTCAGAGAGTCGAGCGCTGTGGAGTAAATCAATCTGCCAGGTGGATAGCCGAAACAGCTGTGACTGGTGAAAGGTGTGAAAGGATGGCAATGCAATCGCGAAGTAGGGGAGTGAGATGGAGGGGTGAGGCTAATGCAGGCTGATAAGGCTTAGGCTTGGGCGTCTAATAGATCATAGATGAGTAAAGAATTGCTTGTCTTGAAATGTTTGTAATCTGCGATCCATTCGATTGTCATCAAATTGATTAATCAATGACTGCGGAACGCCAAGGAGAGGAGAAATTTAGGGTGCATGCAAAAGCGTAAAGGCATAATATAAAATACAAAAACCTTTTAAAAAGTCGCTTTAATGCCAGTTATTTCCTTTATATCTGTAGTAAAATAGTAAGCAGCGGAAGCTTCTCTCTGTGTGGGATCCCCTGTTAATGATGTTTTTTCCACAGAATTCATAATTTCCAAGAAATTTAATAATAGTTTTCCTACATTTTTCGGATTATATTGCGATTTTTAGTCTAGATAGTCGGGAATCAAAGTTAACTTCAATCTTTGATTTTTCCTACAAATATTAAACCATATATTATGTTGAAGTCATATTTTTCTTAAAGAAACAAATTTTGTGGTCTACGTAAAAAATTCGATAACTGTGTTGGCCAAATTGACCAAGATAACAACTATTGAAGGAAAATGCGCAAACCTGGCGACGCAACTTTAGCAGTCCTTTTTGTAAACTTTGTTTTGAAAAAAACTTTAAAAATACTTCCTGGAACGATACGGAATCCAATCTTGTTTTATTTTAAGGAGAATAAAACCGAGCTTCGTGGAAAATAAATTTTGAGACTTTGTCTCAAATGGTATAGAAGATATTCAACATCTATGATGAATATGAACGGGTGCGCTATCCTGATGACGCGCAGTGTATATACTCGTATGTGAGGCAAATTAACTAAATTTATATTTTGGATCCTAAATGTAAAGGAAACAAATTACTAAAAAATAGTTAAATATAAAAATATATATTAAATTTATAATAATATTTAAATTTATATTCTTCCACCAACAGTCTTCTATTTGACTCGAAATAACAATTCCTGAAATATTTCCCCTTCAAGTCAGGTAAAAGTAACTTTAAGCATATATCCCATCAGAAACGCATTCCCATAATTGAGAATGCAAAAGAAAAGTGCCTGATGTTACTTTGCATATGCACAATTATAGCCCGCCATCCATATGCCATGGAAGTCATTCGACTCAGGTCTAGTTGAAACTTTTCTCAAGCCTGCGCCTTATCTGCGGCCCACAGCTGACGCTGCGCCTGCCCAGAGAGTATGGGTGAAAATCAACCCGCCCCTTATCCCACGCTTCTAGTCGCATACCGCATTGCGAGCATAAGGAACTTGACGTGGGAATCTTTGGCTCGGCGAGTAGGAGTCGCAGGCGCAGTTGCCCTCCTTTGAGCATATTGCACACGGTGAAAAAATTAACTTTTGACCCGAAACATAGACGCGACCCGCAATTATGCAGACTGACGAGAATACGTATTCATCAAGAGTCACCCCTAGTCACCTATGGGGTGGGGGTGGCAGTGGCAGTAGCAGTGTGGGCCTGGCTAAGGGGGTGGGCTGCCTTGAGAGGCAACACCTGTGCCCAGTTTCAGTTTGTTTTGGTATAAGGTGCTATATGACTTTCGTACCAAAATCAGTCCAACGGAACCGAAGCTAACCGCGCTAACCATGCGAGTCCTTGTCCACCCCCACCCTCGCTCCCGGCGTCCTCCCTGTGGATGTGTTTCTATGTTTGCATGCATAATCTTTCGACATTGTCATCCCTTAGGCTGCATTCTTGGCCACTTGGACCGGACTCGGGCCCGAGCCCGGGCAGAGGGTTAAGGGGCTCTTGCTGCTCACCTGTGTCACCTGGTGGTTGTCCAAGTTCACGACGCGTCCAAGTCGCCGGACTTCTGGCCCGGCCAAGTGCCGTCATTTCCCCTCGGAATTGTCATTCTTCCCTCTCTCTCTCTCTCACACACATTCAGTCTCTCTCCGTCTCACTCCTGCCTTATGTGTGTGGGCTGGGGGTGCTTTACTTTCATTTTGGTAACAATTATCTATTCAACGTCAAGCTCTATGCCCTCTATGAACTATATGAGTGCACACACGATTTGGTCGCTGCTACCAATTTTGTGTTAAGTGTTTGCGTGTTTGTCCTGGTGTGCATGCGTGTGTGTGTGTGTGTTGGTCATATGTCAGTGCGTCCTGGCTAGTCCTTCCGCAGATTGTTAGCAAGCAAATAAAACATTAGCTCGGCGGCACAATGCGCCCACTGCGACACACTTGTTCCTCAAACGCGAAACCGTACGGTTGTGTCAAGTGCTCCCTAGATTGTTAACCCATATACAAATATTCATATATATACATATAATATCATCATCGGAAATCGTCAAACGTCAAGTGAAGAAGTCCTCAGCCAAAGTGTGAGTGTAGAAAACTGTGCAAGGAAATAAAGCAAGTGGCAATATTAAGAAATCAAAGCAGAAATAATAAATTAAAAATAAAAAATAAACAAAAAAAAATTAAGGTTTAAAAGTTAAAAAAATTATTAATATTTAAATTTAAAAAAAAAAGTTTCATAAAATATTAAGATTCGTCTAGAAAAAAAATAATTTTTTATATTTTAAAAAATATTTAAAAACAAAAATTAGTTATATTAAAATTAAATATTTAAAGACGTGAACGTATATTTCTAGACATTTATAAAACTTTGTTGATAAATTTAATTATTTAATTAATTTATTTTATTTTTTTTATTCAAATATAACATTACAAAATGTTTAATAATAAATTAACAAAAATATAAAAAAAATATATATTAATATATATTAAAATTAAATTCAAGACTTAAAATTTTATAAATATTTTTTATATTTTATCGTTATTAAATGACATCTAAATAATCTTTAAATTTTTCTCATTTCTCATTTCAGGCTTTTACAGCGGCGACGAATTTGCCAAGGATAAGAAAAACCTATCAATAATTAGTCAGGGCGACAACGACTTCACAGACGACGAGAACGGTTTCGACATCCGCTGTGAGGTCTGTGATAACGTCTATACGGATTTAGAACGGTAAGTAGCGACGTCCACCCATTCACAATTATTATTTATAACGATCGCGATCGAGCTGCGCAGACGCATAGTTTTTATTATGCGATTTTTTTAGGGCACGTCCGCAAATTGCTTTGGCATTTAAAGCAGAAAAACGCCTATTATCTAAATCAAAAAATAGCAGCAACAACAACACACACCAAAAAAACACACTGGAAAACAACCTATAAATGTTAAGACTGAAAACAAGCTGCCAATTAGCTTCCAACTTACCCGTAGAATTATGGGTAAGGCGCCTTGACTGGAGGCCGACAGCAAAAAGTAGCTGAAAACAAAAAATCAAAAGCCAAAAATAAGAAAAAATATAAAAAGAAATATAAAAAGTATTCCCAATTGCTGCTAAGCGTCGGAGCCGCATGCCGGCGATCTTAATTAAAGTTGATAGCGATAATACCTATTTAGTGTGGCCAATAAAAGCGCCATTAAACAAACGTCGCGGCGTTGCCAAACGCCTGAAAGTGAGAGTTGCCCGTGCGCTTCAGGTTTATCTATCTATTTTATTGGCTGAGGCATCTCGCTCTGAATGCAAACGGAGTTGTCAGTAGCAATTGGGATTGCAATTGCTCAGTAAATATTTGGAATTCAGATGAATTCAGGAAAATGCTTAGGGAAGGATAAGGAAAAGACAGACAGAGAGAGAAAGAGAGAGAGAGAGGTAGAGGAATAAAAGCATAGACTACGAAAGGGGATAGGATATAGACAGACATGCAGGGATAAAGATAGGGATATTGAAGCAGATGGGAAGAGAAAGACAGAGAGACAGAGAGATAGTGAGAGAGAGAGAGAGAGAGACAGAGAGATAGAGAGACTTATAGATAGATAGACCAAGAGTAAGGGACACTGAGAGAAAGGCAGACTCCGATGCAGAGAGATAGACATGCAGAGAGGAAGAAAGGCTTGACTGAAGAGATAAAGTGAGGAAGAGAGATATAGAGAGAAGGAGGAGGAAGAGCTGACTGGGACTGAGAGAGAGAGAGAGAGAGACAGGCAGACAGGACACACAGGAAGACAGAAAAGAGATGATGAGAGATGGATGGAGAATTAAAAAGAAAGCTGGACAGGAACAGAAAGAAGATTGACAGACACAATAAGAGGAACTATTGCCAACTTCATATACATTTTAACACTATTTGGACTTCTTAATACTTTTATAAATTCTGTTTCATATTTGCCTCAACTTTTACTTTAAGCCCACTTAGTTTTAGCAGCGCCCAGCATTATCTATAGCAAAGTAGTTTATAGGAACCAATCTATGTTTTTAATACCAGATATTTAGTACTTTTACATCAATTAGAGCTATCCATTGCCAGCCCAAGAGATCTTTAATCAACGGGAATTACAATGTTTAATGCAAAACTTTTGTACAATATTTACAAATGTTTTACACGAAAAAAACATTTCTCGCTCTGCTCGATTGCTTCGTCGTTTGTTTGCGTCGTTTCAAGTGCTAAAGTGCGCTTTGATTTGATTTGAAGGGAGCACAGCGTGGAGTGGGTGGCCGAGCTTTATCTGTGTGTGTGTGCGTGTGCGTGTGCGTGTGTGTGTGTGTGCGTGTGCGTGTGTGATTTATGGAATTTTATATGAGAAGCGCTCGCAGTGAAAGGAGAAGCTCTCTGTCCTACTCTCTCTCTCTCTCTCTCTCTCTCTCTCTCTCACTCTCTGGCTCTGTCTGATGTCTGCGTGTCGCTGAGTCCGTCAGGCTTTGCAATTTATCTGATGTTGAACATGCATAGTTTATTGCTCTTGTTGTTGTTGTTGCTGTTGCTGCTCGTGTTGTTGTTGTGGGTAAACAAACGCACGCCCACACTTCAAACGCTCAAGAGGATTGAAGCACTGGCCCAGTCAACTCTTCCATGTCGATGACAAAAATCACAACAACAATAAAAGAGCAGGAAAAATCGAATGAAAAAAAATTATATATATAAATATGTATACATATACATACATATACATATACATATACATATATGCTAAAAATGTGTCCGCCTTTTGTCGACGGCGGCTCCTCCCACGCGAGCTGCCGCGATAAGCATCGCACTCGCTGCTCCACAATCAAGGACACCCACTGAAAGTGGGGCGGGAAGGCAGCTGGCGCTGGCAGGGGGCGGGTCTGCAGAGGACACTCATTGGCCACAGCTGTTGGAGGGCGCGATCGCTTATCAGCGTCGCATATTAAATATTGAACATCATTTGACTAATTGACGCCAACAGCAAGTGGAGAGCTAGCGCCAGGGTCTGGGCGTTTCCCGCTGTTGGACAACAAACAAAGTAGCCAAAGGCAAACACAGAGCGAGATAGAGAGAGAGAGAGAGAGAGAGAGAGAGGAAGAGAGAGTGTGTCTGGATGGGGTCGTGTGAACTGACGCAAATGACGCTGATTGAGCCTGTCGATTGCGCCCAGCTTTTGTCCCAACTGTCACAAATGCTAATTTCCATTTGCTGCCGCCGGCGATGGCGATAAGCGAACTCAACCACCGAGTGGCACGAGAGTAAAACCCAACTCACAATTGTCTCTTTGTGTTCTTCTATTTGCAGCCTGGACGATCATCTGGTGGGCGCGCATCACTTCAAACGCGGAGAATTCGCCTGCGAGCTCTGCCCTCAGCATTTCTGCCATCGTCCGTTGCTGATCAAACACGGAGCGATCGCCCACAACAATATAAGGAAATATTCCTGCGAGAACTGTACCAAGGTAAGTGAAAATGATTTTGATGAAAGCTGTATGAAAAGAGGGGAGCGAGATGGTGGGGGAAAGTGCAGGAGAGAGAAATTTCGAGGTAAACTGAAGAAGAGAGAGGGCGAGGGAAAGTGAACAATGAATGGGAAGAGAATAAGAAAAGGTGGGGAAGTTGAGCTGATATAAGGTTGAGCTCCTAACTACCCTATAGAACTGAGGAAAGCTATAAAGACAGGGGAGAAGAAGGAGAGGATAAACCTGAGTATGGCTGGTGTTTTGACTAAAAAGAAGTAGGGGATAAGCTGCAATAAGAGCTACGCCTTGACTCAGACTTAAACGTTGACTAAGACTTATCCGTTACCTAGGACTTATGCCTTTACTAAGACTTATGTCTTATAGCTCCCAACAAGTTCAAGTCTCAAGACCCTTGGGAAATATCTAAAATTGGCATATAAACTCAACTGAATTAGACTGAGACTAGACTTACCCTACGCCAAAACTCCTAGCCAGCATTAGCTCGTAAACTGAATATACCTAGGAGTATATTCAAAGATACCAAAGCAGACCGTGGCTATTAGGAGTTCGCATTAGCTCTAGCCTAAGCCATCCTCTGTGTATATCAAATATTTCCCACTCTAGGCCAGCTCGAAGCCCACTGTGACAATCGAAGCTTTGGCTTATCCAACAAGTACTTCGGGGGCATTGTTGGCTGTGAGGTAAGGCCCTTTGGGCCAGCACAGTTGATCAGGTCATTAATTATCATATCAGCCGAGTAGTGCTGTTGCCGCTGGTATGTGGTACACGGCTAAAGACTTTTGATTTCAAGCAGATCAATAGCCGCAGGCCCGGGCAACAAAAAAAACCTCTTTGCTGGCTTGTCGCTTGCCGAAAGCTGAAAGCCGAAAGCCGAAAGCCTCTGCGGCCGTCGCACGCGCTGTGGCAATACGAAATCAGGGCGTGTACTCATCCAAAACACTTAAGCGAGCGCTTGGGTAATGAGCCGACTCTGTTGCTGTTGTTGTACATCTTCGCGCTGCATTTGAATGCCAACATGCGAGATTAAAGGGCCCAAGAGGAGCTTTTTCGAGTCGACTCAGCATCTCTATACACACAGTCGGGCCGGCGATCCATCTATGCATCGTTTTCGATTCCATTCGATTCGTTTCGATTCCGGGCGATTCGTTACAGGGTCCAGCACTTCGTCATTGTCATCGACAGCGGCTTCGACATCTCTGGCAAAGATGTTTTAATGGCATGTTGATTACAATCTTGTGGTCGTCAGCCTCACCAGCTACCAGCTTGCAGCAAGCAGCGAGCAGCGAGCAGAGATCAAGCTTTTTCTTTTGGATTTTCCCTTTTTCTTCTCTTGTTTTCTTCTACTCATTGCAACGGTATTTCAATCGTTGCATTACAGTTAGTTTACTTAGCGCTCTGTAATTGTTTCGGTGGCATGTAAGTAGCACGCATTGTGGTGGGGCCGCCCCGCTGCCCCGCTTCGGGCCAACCCAGGCAGCTGCTGCGACATAAACGGGAGCCACTGGGGCTAAACAAATGATGATCGATCTTGCGGGGCACTCGTAACTGGCCAATGCCTACATAAAAGGCCAAATACTTTCGCTGCTCGCCGAGTTCAGCATTGACAGGGCAACCCAAAAAAAAAAAAAGGCCAGAGAAGAAAAAATCTTTGCAGCTGTCAGCTTTGTTTGTTTTTCAAGCAGGCGGCTTAAAGCGTTACAAAAGGGATTTGCCACGGATCTAACATGTTTTCCATTTGCGCTTAGCTGCACTTCACTCAGTCAAAGCGTCTGAATCGTAGCTTGATACTTAACACTAAAGGGGAGTAGCTAAAAGCTGGCCTGAGGGCTGAGAGTTGTCTTCGGACTGAAGTGATCTACTTTATGGGACCTCTTGGAGCGAGGAATAGTTGCTATACTAAGGGGAATTTTATAGTTTGGATAGGAGCAGAGAAGAGATCCTAAGCTGAAAGACTTCATTAGTCTAAGCTCATGTTAAAGAGCAAGTCTCTCTAATCAATCTAGGAGCAGCCTCAACTCCATGCTTCCTTTTCCTTTGCCTGCTCGATATCTGCCCATCTTGCTTTCTGAAGAGATGCTAAGGAAAATCAATTTATACACATAGGATCTGCCTCTGCCTCTTACTCTTAATTAGAATTTTACTTTTGCGAAATAGATTTCCTTGGCGTGGCAGCTGGTCGTCTCTGGGGCAGGCTTGAACCAGTTTGCACTTCTGCCTGCACCAGATCTCCACATCATCTTTTAGTGCCCTACTCCAGACGCCTTTGGCTGACCCCACGTACGAGCCTAACGCCACACAGGCAACGGCAACGGCAACGGCAACGGCAACAACTGCCAGACAATCGCATTCCATAGACCAACCTTTGCGAGCTCGTCTTGCTGCCTTTGCCTTTGGCTTCGGCTTCGGCTTTGGCTTTGGCTTTGGCTCTGCTGCCTGCCTGCATGCCACAACACCTACACTGAAGCCATGAGGCTGAAGCTTCATTTGTAGCTCGTTGTTGTTGTTGTTGTTGTTGTCTTTTGTGGCGTTTTTCGCCTTTTTGGAGAGGTAGTTGAATCTAATCCATTTGATGTAGTTATAGCACGAGCTATTCTTGTGTGTGTCGCCGTTTGTCTTCGGTCTCTCTCTCTCTCTCTCTCTCTCTCTTGCTCTCGCTCTCTGTCTCGCTCTGGCTCTGCGATAGACAAAAAAGGCTGACTCGATCATCGTTTGATATGAATTCGTAGCGCATTATGACAGCATGATTAGGCATAACAGTTTCGTAAAAGGCAGCGCGGGTGGAGGCTGACCGAAATCAAGTTTCAAGTGGGTACTGAGAAACTGGTACCTGGCTCTCGCGCACCTCGCCTGGCCCCAGCGAACAGCCAAAATGAATGGCCCGATCTGTCATTGCGTTAGCTGCCCCCTGCACCCTCTGCCCCAGTACCAGAGCTATGGACTAGACTAGGGTTGCGCAGTAATTGAGTCGCAGTAATTGTAGGACTCGCTCTAAAGAGTGACTTCGGAGTTCTAATTGAAGTAGATATCTTTGCTTGAGAGATGTGATAGGATATTTCAGTTAGAGCTTGCTTCCCTGAAGAGTCAAAATGTATGCCTTATCAGGTAGATATCTTCATAAGCTCGAGAAGTATTTGAGTTAATTCCTAAAAATGAAGTTTGATTTAGTCATGAAGCTCTACTCTCTTTGCATGCAAGTATTCAGTAAGTTTGCTTCACAGCTAGTCACGCTTTTGGTGAAGTGATCACAGTTAGTGTCTGAGGGGGGCAAGGGCGCAGCGCGGGTCACGGGGATGGCCAGGCTTACGACAATCGTAGCAATTGATGTTAATAATTGACGAAGGTGTTGCTGCTGCCGCTGCCGCTGCCGCTGCCTCTGCTGCTGCTGGCAGTGGGTGGAGTTGTTGCTGGCTTTGCGTAATCCGAGAGCGTCAGTCGCTCGGTCGCTCGGTCGCTCAGAGCATTGTCTAGGCGCTCGCATAGATCCGTTTAGGGGCCACAGCAGCAGATGATTGATTAATTTCAGTTTCGTTTCATTTGGCACTCGAATCAGAGCAGCCGCTTCACAGGTAGCAGCAGCGACAGCGACGGTGACAGCGACAGCGATTCGCTCTCCGACAACAGCCCACAAAGCTCATTCGCTATTCAAATACGAAACTCATTGTTTCTTACGCTTTTTTTTTTGTTTTTCGTCTCTCCTCCGTGCAGGTATTCTGTGACCCATCGAATTTACAGCGGCATATTCGCGCCTATCACGTCGGCGCTCGCAGTCACCCGTGCCCGGAGTGCGGCAAGACATTCGCCACATCGTCGGGCTTGAAGCAGCACCAGCACATCCACTCCTCGGTGAAGCCGTTCGCCTGCGAGGTCTGCTTCAAGGCGTACACGCAGTTCTCCAATCTCTGCAGGCACAAGCGCATGCACGCCGACTGCCGCATGCAGATCAAGTGCAAGAAGTGCAACACGAGCTTCAGCACGGTCACCTCGCTCTCCAAGCACAAGAAGTTCTGCGACAGCTCCGACAGCTTCCGCAGCAGCCAGCAGAGTCGCCTGCAGCACCACCAGCACCACCACCAGCAGCAGCAGCAGCACCACCACCACCAGCAGCAGCAGCAGCACGTGTCCCACCAGCAGCAGTCGCAGTCGGGCCAACTGATCCTGCCGCCCGGCGCCCATCAGCGACTCGCAGCCGCCGCCGCCGCCGCCGCAGCCAGCAGCAACAGCAGCGAGACAGCCGCCATGGCGACGCCGCCGAACCACATGTTCACGATGCACCCCTCGCACTCCTTCTTTCCGGGCTTCCCGCCGTACGCCCTGCCCAACTTCTTCACGAACTGCCGCCCCCAGCCGCTGCTGCCGCACATGTTCCCCAATCCGCACCTGGGCGACATGGGCCGCGGCCTGGTCGCGCCGCTGGTCTCGCCGAACGCCGCCTTCCAGCAGCAGCTGCAGGCGGCCATGAGCCTGAAGTCGCCGGACTCGCCGCGCCTCAAGCGCGAGTCCAGCACGCCGGAGCGCAAGCCCATCAAGGCCGAGCTGCAGCCCAGCGACGACGAGGAGGAGGAGGAGGAGGAGGAGGAGTCCAGCTCCTATGATCAGCTGCAACGGAAGCTGGACTCCAGCAAGGACTCGAGCAAGCTGAAGTCGGAGTCAAAGGCGGAAGCCACAGCACAGGAGGATCCGGATCATACCAATGATAATGACAATGATGATGATAATGAGAATGATATTGACAATGATAGGGTAAGTCCGATGATGCCCTTAGAGCAATCAGTGCAGGCTTAACTCATTCCAAATCTTCGCTTACAGAAATCCATTGACATCATGAGCACTCCACCGCCCGCCGAAACGGAGCTGCAGCCGGAGCAGGACAAGGGCAGCGTGGACCTGCTGCCCCTGGACCTGTCCATCAGCCGCAAGCGACGCAGCTCGCTCTGCACGGCCAGCACGCCCGTGCCGCTGGCCATTTCGCTCTCGAGTCGCACGTCCACGCCCGCCCTGGAGATCGCGGAGGGCGCTTCCTCCGCCGGACAGCCGCCCGTGAAGCTGATGAAGCACAGCTCCGGCGAATCGTCCACCTCGCGCCAGTCCTTCAAGGGCAGCAGTCCCACGCCCAGTGTCAGCGCCTCGCCCGGGCCCACGCCCTCGCCCTCTCCGCCCATCAGCACGGGCGGCGAGCTGAGCAGCATGTCCGAGAGCGCTGCGTCCGCTGCCGCGGGCGCTGCCTCAGCGGCGGCTGCGGCCGCGTCGGTCATGGCCTGTCCGCGACAGCTGCACCCGCAGCTGCTGCTCGAGGAGTTCTACCGCTCGCGCTTCAATACGCCACCGTTTCATTTTTTAGGCCAAATGGGCGGACGGCCAGGTTTTGAGCCACTCAAATCGCCGGCTGCTGGCCTCAGCAGCGGCAGCAGCTCGCGTCATCTGCCGTTTCCGCCCGAGCACAATTTCCACGAGGCTCTGCGCGCCGCCGGCCTGGCCGCCGCCGCCGCCAACGCCTGCAGCAGCGGCGCCAGCGCCAGCGCCGTTGCAGTCGCCGCCAACGGCGGCAAGCTCAAGGATCGCTACACGTGCAAGTTCTGCGGGAAGGTCTTCCCGCGCTCCGCCAATCTCACGCGGCACCTGCGCACGCACACCGGCGAGCAGCCGTACACGTGCAAGTACTGCGACCGCGCGTTCAGCATCTCCTCGAATCTGCAGCGGCATGTGCGCAACATCCACAACAAGGAGCGGCCCTTCCGGTGCCACATGTGCGATCGCTGCTTCGGCCAGCAAACGAATCTCGATCGGCACCTGAAGAAGCACGAGGCGGACGCGGGCGGCTTCGAGTACAACGACTCGCCCAGCTCGAACGAGGCGAACGACCGCGAGGAGGCCTGCTTCGACGACATCCGCTCCTTCATGAAGCGCGTCTACACGCCCACCAGCCTGGGCGGGGCCGATGGGGACACCGAGGAGTATGCGGGCAGCGATGATCAGTTGTCCGTCTCGACGCGTCACTCCGTCAACTTTGACAAGGAGCTGCTGGCCAATGGCAACAACAACAACAACAACAACAACAATACCAACAACACTAACAACAACAACAGCAGCAACAACAACCAGACAGGGCTGGGCGAGACGATCGCCGTGAGCACTTAGAGCGACAACAACAAGAAACAAAAGAAAAGCTGTGGAAACTCTGAACAAAAACTGTAAAACTCTTAAATTACTTTAAAGAAAACTTTACTTAAGCGTGCCTCCGAGAGGGAAAACTAATCTTTAAGTAGCTCGCATTTTTCCTTCTAGACACTAAACTAACGCATCAAATGATTTACAAAGAAAAAAATATATAAAAAAAAAAGAAAATTCCAAACAAAAAAAAACTACTTGCAATCAATGGAAAAAGACGGTGAAGTAAGCACAAAAGGAAGAAGAAGATCTGGTTTAAAATTCTAATACACTAAAACTATATCTTAAACAAATGTTTCAATAGCTCTTATAAACAAAACTGTAAACTTTTTAAACTTTAAACTTTATAAAGATTAAACAAATTCTATATATATAAATCATATATAAAATGTAATTGTTAAACTTAAGTTGTAGTTATGTGCTGTAAATATATTTAAGTGAGGGCTATCGTATAATGATAGGCGCACAGCAAGAGGATATTTTGAATGATTGTGCTATATAGGGCACATAAATATATATATAAATATATATATAAATATATGTAAACTGCATTATGGATAAGTTTCAATATGTTTAGTGCTAATTATTGCAATTCTCAAAACAAATTTTATAACATTTACCTAACATTTAAAATATATATATATATATAGTATATATAGTATATATGAAAGAATTTGAAAGATCGTTATGGATATATTGAAAAATCAATAAATAAAACAATCACATCAAAAACATCGAAAGTATTTCTGATTTGAATAAAGAGAGAGAGATAATTTAGATAGTATCTGTAATCCATTTTCTCATCTGAAGTCGTTATTTATCCTGGCATAAATTAGCCCAAATTATATTCAGCTTTCAGCTACTTAATCTTTGCTCAAAAGATTTCTCAACTTTTGGTTTATTTGTAACAAATAACTTAATTGAAGCAATTTCATAATTTACCTTTATACCCAGACTGAGACAGAGATAGGTATAGAAAACCACATGGGCCAAGCACTTGGCAATCATAATAAAGCCATTAAAAAGCACATCTACTGTAAATGAGCGCATAAAAGAAGACTTTATACACCCATCAATCCTGGCAGCGCCCCAAACATCATTTGAACGCATTTGCCTACGAAGTTGCCTTATTATTAATCATTCGCACAGCGCCAAAAAAAAAAAAAAAGAGAAGTTGAAGAGAAAAAATAAAAGAAATAACTCTGAAACTTATAGCTTTTTAATATACACAGAGCTGGCAAGGCAAAACCGAAACCAAAGCCAGAGACAGAGTCAGAGTCAGAGCTGGAGCTGGAGCTAAAAACCAAACCCAACCATTCATTCATTCAGCCATCTATCTATCTTCGTATCTATCTGGCTATCTATCCATCCAGCGATCCATCCATCTGCTCTGAATGCAAAGGCGTGATCGGCAAAGCGAGTTAATTACCCTTCCGGTTTAGAGTGTGTTACGCCTTCGGCGAAATGCGGTTAAAACTATGAGCTACCAATACTTTTCATTTTTTTTTTTTTTTGTTACTTCTGTTTTGTTTTTGGATACCCTGTAGCTAAGTATGGGTGAGTAGTTAAGAATGGGTGTATTCGAGTTGAGCTGATAGGGAGAGGAATAAAGGAGTTGCATGAGATTATATATAAGGAGTATGTGTGGATATTCTGAGTAAAGATTAATGTAGATTCTGAATAATATATTAATAGAAGTTATCGAAAGAATGGTGGACGTAGTGGTAATAGAAATTGTAGTAGTGGAAGTAGCAGTCGAAGAAGAAGAAGTAGTAGTAGTAGTAGTAGTAGAAGTAGTTGTAGATAATAGTGAAAGTAATAGTAGTAGTAGTAGTAGTAGTAGTAGTAGTAGTAGTAGTAGTAGTAGTAGTAGTAGTAGTAGTGGTAGTAGTAATAGTAGAAGTAGTAGTAGATAATAGTGGTAGTAATAGTAGTAGAAGTAGTAGTATTAGCATTAGTAATGGTTGTAGTAATGGAAATAGTAATAGTAGTAGAATCGAAAGTAGTAATGGAAATAGTAGTAATAGTAGAAACGAAAGTAGTAATGGAAATAGTAGTAGAAGTAGAACCGAAAGTAGTAGCAATAGCAATAGTAGCAGTAGTATAAAAAGCATTAATATTAGTGAAGTCTTAGCATTATTGATGAATGACTTAAGTGACTTTTAAATACGTTCTAGAAATAGATAAATGTCGATAAATACATTTAAATAACCGCCCTTAAATCGATAAATATCAATAAATTAAATTAAATACTTTATGATAATTTCTATCCAACAATACTGTGCAGCATTTGCTATTTAGGTTTTTGTGCGATAAGTTCAAATCCTAAATAATGCTTCTTTCAGCGACTCCGATGAGTCTATACATATATATAAAGTCTTGACCTGATCACAGGGTATCTCCCAGTCGGCCAGCCGATATGAAGCTCACTCTTATTTAGCTGTATTTTGTCTTTTGTTTCTATGTCTTTTGAATGTTGTTGCTGCTGTTGTCTGCCGCTGTATTGGTAGCTGCTTTGTTTTTTAACTGAATTTTAAGTTGTATTGGCCTGGCGCTGTATTGGCATCAATCATTTTTTTGGTTTTTGTTCGATTTTTTTGCCTTAGTTTCAACCTGTGCGCATGAGCAGCGCACTAGCGCAGCGACTGAACCACCCCGATGTCCCACCAGCGCGGAGCGCAGAGACCGTTACCGACGCCGCCGCTGCTGCTGCTGGGGCCGCACACAATGGATCGGACAAATATCTGCGGTTCGGTCACTTTCGATTATGCGAAATACATTTGGCAGTTGGTAGCCAAAATAATAATCTTCGACTGTGGCCACAATTGGCCGGCACCACCCGGCCCTGCCGGCCCCTCACTTGGCTGCTGGTGGTCGGCGCGTGGTTGGCCCTGACCACAGCCAACTTCCACAATTGTGGCACAATTTGAACGCAAAACTGGCCAAATTATGTTAAATTTGTGTAGAAAACAGTAGATAATTGGTAATTGCCTTCATTCCAATGAGCCAATTCCCGCGCCCCAACGCACCTCGCCTCCCCTCTACTTACTGTGTGGAGTCTATGCTAGAATCCAGCGTATATTAGTCGGCTCGGCTCTGCTCTGTGTGGCCTTTGCGCGTTAATTGAAGAAGGCATAATTTGAGGCTGAAAAATAGTCTGTATATATTTTTGGTATCATGTGTTGGCCAATTATTCGATTGCTTTTGACTTGGTCAATGGCATTTGGCCTGAACTTTTGCAAATCTAAGCCAACCACTTTGTGCGTGCTCAGAGATCCAGTGAATGTCATAATTAAGTGGAGGAGCGCTGTTGTATTAGGAAATATATTTGATGAGACTTAGGAATGCGAATAGAGAGAAGAGAGCTTCCCCAACCAATAGCCCGGCTTGGACCCAATCGAAGCCTTGACTTGAGCTGATGAGCCTTAGATAGATTTAATGCCTTTTTAATCAAAGCAGCAAAGGCAAGGCAATTGCCTGGCATCGCTTTGCCATTTTGCAGAGCAATAACAGTGCATATTCAGGTCACTTACACCTCTCGCTGATTACAGGGCTGGCAGAGCCATGTGCAGTACATCCAGAAATGTGGAACGGCCTCCGCATGGAGCTGGGCACATTATGATAACGAGCGTGCTTAAAAATATGGAGCCCTAGCCGGATGGCCGGGCCCAGACTAAGCAACTGTTGATTATGTGCCAGTTACACAAATGGCCCAGTTACACGCCCCAGCTGCGAGTCCAGGCCAGGGCTGGGGGAGCTCTGAAATGCGCATCAGTGCGCACATTAGGCCAGCCAGCCAGCCAGTCGAGCATCGAGAACCGTTAAACGCTGCCAGACTTGGGTATCTATGGGCAGTATCTGTGGCTGACTTTCGAAAGGCAGCCGCGAAACGGATGCAAATGTAGACACAAGCCAAAGGCGCCCAGCACCAAACTGGCCAAGAGTCGCGAGCCGAGAGTGGCTCTCGTCTGCGGACTCCCTCTGTCTGCTGCTGGCTAATGGCACAATTATGGCAACGAAATCAAAGCAGCCAACGGAAGACGTGAAAAGCGCTCGAACGGAATCTAGCCGAAGGATATCACGCGTATCCCATTGATCCATGAAGACCTACACTGGCCCTCGCAGCAGCCAGGCGGCCAGCCGTGCATCGTCTAACTGTTGTTCATAACTTGGCTGAGTGATTGGGCAGTTGCTGTTGTTGTTGTTGCTGTTTAGTTCGACTGCAACTGCAACCAGGGGGCAATCAGTCAGCAGATGTTTTCATTTCCTACAAACGAACTAAGTGAGCGAGCACCCAGGCACCCAGGCACCCAGGCACCCAAAGGTAGCCGAAGCTGGCGCAGATGTTGATGTTGTGGCACAGTTTCGTGTAGCAAATTGCGCACAGTGGGCCGGCCCCGGGTCCCCGGTATTGAGTACCGGGTCTATACAGTTGCCAACCATCCGAAGCCCCACCGCCTCCACCCATACCACCTCCCGCGTCAGTTTCAGATGGAATCAAATATTGTGCAAACTACAACAAGAGCATCGTTCAAGTCCAACGGGCTTTTCTCTCTTCTCTAAGTCAGCGAGTCAACTCCGCAGTTGAAGTGTCGATGCCCATTACAGAGGAGATGAGCTAGGGTATGCTTGATGCACAGGACTATTTTGTCAGCTGGAAAGAATTTAAAACTGAATTTAACTTAAGTTCATTCAAGCTAGAGCAGCTGAGTAAATTATTTCTGTTAACCATTCAGCAGCTCTGCAAATAAATCTAAAATAAAAAAATTACTTCTTGCGTGTGTTTTGGGACACCCTTCAATTATATATATAAGGTATCCTGCAGTCGGTCATACTCTACTCTGCTCATTGCTTGAGCTGTTGTTTTTGTGTCTGTGTCATGCGCCTGGCACACGGCCTGTAACTAAATCACACTAATCAAGCCCCAAGTGCTGCTCCAGCTACACAGTTTCAGCTTCAGCTTCAGCTTGAGCTTCAGCTGGAACTGGAGCTTGGGGTCTCAGCTATCAGCTGAAGCGCTGCTCGTGCCGCTTGTCGTCGCCCCCGAGAGACAGAGCGTAAAGGAGCTAGAGAGAGAGAGGGCGAGAGAAGCGTCGAGTGATCACTGAAATTGGCAAATCAAAGCAATTGATACATTAAATTACAATGCAGACGATTTGTTCACGATTCCACGCCTCGTGCTTGATTTTTTTGTTGTTTTTTTGCTTAGCTTTTATTTTGTGTGGATTTCTTGTTGTTTTTCTCATTTTTTTCGGGCTACGTCCACGCAATGCAACAAATTTATCGCCAGACAACGTTGTTGTTGTTGTTGTTGTTGTTGTTGTTGACTGTTGACTGGTGTCATCGTCAACGTTGCCAAAATGCCACAGCAAAGCAACAACAGCAACAGCAAAAGCAACAGCAACAGCTACAACAAACAACAGAATGTCTTTTGGGGCCAACACACGCCATTCAACACCCATTACGAGCCTCAATTGTTTCGCCTGTGTGTGTGTGTGTGTGTGTGTGTTTGCTCCTCCGATGAAGCGATGCGTGGGCTTAAATTATGTTGGAAATGTCATCGTAAGATTCAACACGACAACAAGGGATGACATAAATTTCCACCAACATCATGTGTTGCCACATGAGCGACGTGGCAGCACAGCTCCAACTCCAGCTCCAGCTCCAGCTCCAACTCCAACTCCAATTCGAGCTGAAACCTCAGCCACAGCACCACAGCGCCACAGCTCGCCTCCAAAAATGGCAATAGTCGTTGCACTTATTGTTGTTGCGGCTGCTCTCGTTGCTGTTGTTTCATTTCAAACTGGAGCTGGCCAAGTTGAGGCTGAGCCTGTGCCTGGTCGGTCGGTGCAGCTCCAGCTACACACATATCATTGCTCTATCAGTTGAGATCTCAGCGATTGCGCGCCGAAGCCAAACTCGAGCGCTGCCAAAGGAGGAGGCGCTCGACGTCTGCGACGACGAACAACAGCAAGCGCATATCTAGGAGTGCATACGTGTGCGCACAACGAGGGCGGCTTTTGAAGTTGTAAACTTGGATAAAACGGAAAATATTACAAAAGAAAAGAATTTTATTTAAATGAAACTAAAATTAAACTTTTAACATTTCATTTTAGACTTGTTTTTGTTTTTTTAACAGGAAAAATAAGCAATATTTTTAGTCAATATAAAAAAATTCTAAAATAATATATTATGGTTTAGTGCAGGAAGAATCAATATATAAAAACTTACATATATATTTTGTATTATTTTCTTATGTTTTATGATATTCATATATTCTCATGTGTAAGAGAAATTCTTGATTTTATTCATATTTATTTTAATTTTTTAATTTAAATTTAATTTAATATTTTTTATATAATAATTTTATGTTTGATCTTATATTTTAATAGTAAATATATATGCATATATTTTTCTAAAGATTTTATTTATTTTTAATAGAATTTTATTTATTTAAAAAATATAAAAATTGAAGATTATCTTATTCAATCTTCATTAATTGTAAATTGTAAAGATATTTTTATGTTTATCTATCAAATATCCTTATATATTTCTCGCGTTTATTGTCTCCCTATTTTCTTTCTAGTTCAGATGTATATCCTCTCTATCCTTCTTCTCACCTATGCCCTCAATACCTTTACCTTTCCCGGCGCCCATCTTCTTCTACGCTTTGATATCTTCGGTCCATCCTCCCACTTCTCTGAATTCCTCAGAACTGTACGATCTACCCATTCGTCAGCATCATCATCAGCCTTATGTAGTGCAAGATCTGGCCAACAACAAACTAAAAACGGATCAAAAACAGCGAAATACAAAAAGCACAAACACATGCGAATCAGAGTCGAGTGCAGAGCCGAAGCTGGAGACTTGGCTACGTTTGCACATCTCACAGCGCGGTGGCTTGGCCCCATCTGCGACTCCATCAGCATCTCCTATGCCATCCTATCCCAGCCTGGCTGGCTGGCTGGCTGGCTGGCTGGCTGGCTGTTGGCTGTCGCTGCAAAGGTGTTTTGCAATTTAGCTGGCAACGCGGCAGCATCCAAAAAGCATCGTGGCTCTGCTCTGCTCTGCTCTGGTCTCGTCTGGCTTGGCTTGGCTTGGCTTGGCCTGGCCTGGCCTGGGATGTGGATCTATCCAGCTCTGCCCGGCTGGGCCTCTGACTTTGGCTGTGGCTCGTTTATTTTTGTGTGGTTGCTGTGTGGTTTTCGTTTTGGAGCTAGGCGGTTGCGGGCTCCACTTCACATGCCACATGGCAACATAAGTAGGCGCGTGGCATTCGTGTGTTGTTGTTACTATTATTGTTGTCGATTATTGTTGTCGTTGTCGTTGCCATTGCTGTTGCTGCTGTTGTTGTTGCCAGACATATAACAACAACGTAAAATGACAATAAAATGCTGGAAAAAATGTAAAGAGAGAAGAAAAGGCAAAAAAAAAAAAAAAATAGGCGAATGCCAAATCCAAATTGAATGCAAATGAAAGCCACAAACTATGCTAAATTCCTGAAATCGCATCGGATTGGCAATTTGTGCTTTCCTTTCCTAACATCTCTGCGAGTGTCTGTGTGTGTGTGTGTGTTTATGAAGTTCCAATTGCTCTCGAAAGGCCTCTTGCTTTATTTAGTTAGTTAGAGCTTCGAGTCGAGGTACTTATGCAACTCCGCTGTCCGATGATTGCCCCACGGAGGCTTCTTCGATTGCAAATGGCTCGTGCACTTATGATCTGATCTCTCCGTCTGTTATTATATGAACGGATCGAACTAACTAACCTAATGAACGTAGCTGTAAACGATGCTTCAAATTGCACTCGAGACCATTTCGCTGGCCTTACAGTTAGAGCTGAACGAATGCAAATTGTTGCCGATCATCAAAAAATAATAAACAATTAAATTGAGTTTATTATTGGAGCATAGTTAGAGGGAGGTATGTTATAGGAGGGGAATACATTTGAGTATAAGATAAATATATTCAATAAATCAAAGAAAGGAGTCGAAGCTTTAGTCTTAATCCCAACTATTATAATTGTCCAATTTTCTCTTCAAACTTTGACTTGAGACCAAGGCTTAGGCTAATGCCTGCTCAAAGCTTTGGCTTTCAAGCTTAGTTTGTCTCATTCTTGTTATGAATACTAATTGGATTTATGCAGCGTTAACTGAGTCTGATTTTGATTTTATTGATATTTAATTCGATTTGATACAGATCTCAGCATTTGACAAGCTGCTATACTTTTCAATGCAATATTATAACATAAACTTGGCCGCAAGGCACGGATGTCGAGCGAGAGACTTTGTGTCACCTCAAATATGCTAATTGTTAAGGATATTCCGAAATGAATATGCAACAGTGAAGGCTTTTCGAATAACAATTTACCATGTCATCGAAATGAATTGGAAATTTCTAGATTCCGATTTGTTATTAACAGGTAACTATATCGGAATAGAGCCAAAATGCATTCGAATATGCAAATACCCGACTCTGGCTGGGCGGCGAAGTTCCTGCATCCGTTTACTGATGACGGGGGTCGCCCACGTGAACCTGGGTTAATTGTGCGCGCGCTCAGCTGACTGACTGTCCGGCACTTTCCGGCTTTGTGAGTTGGCTACTCCTCCGTTCGATCTGGGTGAGCTCTGACACATTTCGCTCTGCACGCAAAATGAAATAAATCATTTGTCGTATGTCGGATTTCATGTCGAAATGCCCATTAAGTAACATTTCTACAACTATTGAGGGGCTCATAAATAAAATGCGAAAATATAAAAAATGGAAACCAAAAAAAAATAATAAAAGTTAATGTATAAAAAAAAATAACTAAAAGCCGGAAAAACTATATCGTAAATATATTTTTATCGCTAGAAATATTTTATATATTGGAATACCCCTTTGTTAGAAAAAGGTTATCATGATTCTGTGTAAAGGAATGTAACAGGCAAAGGAATGTGTTGCCATAGACAGTGTTGCCATATTATGTAAATATTTTGCATCATTTTCTTTATATTGAATCCTTCTTGATATTGAGCCTTGATATAGGCTTGTTCTATATATGACACATATATATATTATGTATTAACATATAGTCAGGGTATCTTCAAGTCAGTAACTCCCGCTTAGACCACTCTCACTTATATGAATTACATTTTTTGCAATACAATAAAAACAACAACTCATCATTGAAGCGGTCAGTCGGCAGCAACAACGCCTAGTTACGGATATTTTTCTATAAATATATATGTAATACAAACTATATATATTCGTATCTGTATCTCTCTGTGTGTGTGTATGTGTGTGTATCGGACAACATATTGCGGCGGCACCTAATATAGCAAAACAAATTTAATTTAAATTACAGGCGTGGTCGCTTGGCCGCACTCAAAGCTCTCATTGTGCAGTACGAGTTGTAGTTGTTGCTGTTCTTATTGTTGCTGTTGTTGTTGTTGTTAATAAAATATGCAATAATCTACCACAGAGGCGCGCGCAATATACTTAGATAAAGTTTAGAGGTCGACTTTGACTTTCTAATTTATTTATGCGTCGTCGTGTTTCCATTTTGTTCCTAGGCCAGAACTTGGCATCGAAGTGCAGCGCACAGATGCGTTGCCCAGTCAAAATCAGAATCGAAATCAGAAATGAGATATTCGTTAGCTAAGCAGCTGCCAGCGAGCTGAGTGAGTCGACTGAATTTGCCTGCGACTAACTGACATTGGGCAGAACACAGGCAGGCAAACACAGACACAGACACAGACACAACAGCCTGTCCACAGGCTACACCCAATTTCAGCAAGAATTGCATTCGCAGCTCAAGCTCGAGCTGCAGTTGCAGTCGCCGAGACCACCAAGGAACACGCCCAAACGAGTCGCACAGCTGCGCTCAGATGGAGCCTGCACTGCATTCGTTTCCAGCTGCCAGTTGCCCAACGAAAACTTTAATTCAATTTGTTTGCCTAGACTAGAGCGTCGAGCAAAAACAAACACAAACACAAAGGCGGCTCTTAATTAAAATGTGACAAAGCTGGCAAAATTTTGACAAAAGGTTGACATCAAGACGCCAAATAAAGTTGTAGGTGAAGCCTTAAAAGTCGCAGTTAGCTGCAAGTTAGACAACAAAGAGAATCAAAGTGCAAATCAAACTTTTAGTCTTGAAACCTTGAGGTCTCGAAGTGGGAATACTCTTTGCTGGAATGTTGGCTATATAGAGGAAATATAATATACATTTTTAAATATATTTAAAAAATATGTATATAAGCTGTACATAAATCTTTACATATATACTTTTTTTTATAAGATTCCATCTGCACAAAAAATAAATTAAATGAAAGGAATTTATAGCATTTGAATATATTTTAAAAATACTAAATAAATAAAAATAAATATTAAACTTTTATAAAACTGTATAGAGTTTATAATTTAAGTATTTTCTTGAATTTTAGCTGAGTAAAAAAACAATAAATTATTTTTAAAAATATTTTATATATAAAAAAAATAGTTATAAAAATTAAAAAAAAAAAAAATGATCCCACTTATAATGACACTTTAAAATGACATAATAATTTCATTGCAAGCACTTTCCAAGCTCGCATTTAATCGAGCAAATCATTTTTTGTTCGCCAAAAGGCCAACGCTATTAATAACTAATTATCTTTCACTTGTCAATCTTTTTATTTGCCCATTATTATTGTGTGTGCTTCACAAGCAAAATAAGCAAAAACAACAAAAAGCTCGTAACTTACTTTCCTATTTGCATTTGTTTATTTATTTTCATAATATATACGCCTTATCGCTCAGGCCAATCTCAACAAATCGTAATCTGCCTCTGCAAACAGTTTTTTTTCCTTTTCGATTTTCATTTTGATTAAATTGTAACAAGTGCCAGCCCACATATCGTTTTACTTTTCCGCCGAGCACAGAAAATAGCAAAAACAAAACAACAACAACAAAAATAAATAAATAAAAAATATAAATTCATTTACAAATTTATTGCTAATATTTCATGTTATATGTCGTGTTGCATAAATACAAAAAGGCCAGCCCCAAAGACCCAGTCCGCCATGTGACATCCACGGCAGAAAAACACAAAAGCAAAAACAATTTTCGCTCGTTGTTAATTGCAAACTTTTGCTTTTAATAGCGACACAGCAGCAGCAGCAGCAAAATGGGATGAAAAAAAAAAAACAATCAAAGAGCAGAACGCAAGCCGGAGAACGTTGAAGGCGACGCAGACCTCGGCAAATGGAGTCCACACCAATACAAGCTCCAGCCAACGCTGGCGCTAACGGTAACGGTAATCGGCAGCGCAGTCGGCGTCGACGTTGCTTTACTAACAACGCCGTTATGGGCAGTAGCCAATGCAGCCGCAGCCGCAGCCGCAGCCAGTTGCCTGGGCGTTTGCCCACACCAGGCATAAGAGAGCCAGCCACACACACACACACACACACACACACACACATACATGTGCAGATTCAGCTGTCAGACAGTCGCTTAGTCAGTCGCGCAGTCAGAAAATTGTATCAAAGGCCGCTGCCGAGAGACAGCATCGAACATCGAGCAGCGAGCAGCGAGCAGTGAGCAGCGAGTTTGTTGCCTAAGTCTTTTGTTTTTAGCATTGAGCGTGACTCGTTTGTTTTGTTTTTTTTTTTCTTCGCTGCTTTTGGCCGCTGCTGCTGCTGCTGCTGCTGTTGTTGTTGCTATTGGGTGACGTGCACGAGACCAGCCGACCACTGGCCGACTGCAGCAGCTATGCCGGCAGCGACGCCACCACACCCTTGACTGGATTGCAAAAAAAAAAAAAAAAACGACGACGACAAAAAATAATAATAAAGAGAAGAGAGGAAAAAAAGTGGACTGCGGTCCATTCGCGCTGGTCTTGTGTTTTCCTCAGCTGCTTTGGCATTTGGTTTGCCGTTTGCCGTTTGCTGCGGCGTCAATTTGCTTGAAGCCATTTCGCGCCCGCTGCTCGCTGCCCGCTGCCTGGACGCGGCCAGCATTTGCTCCTTTTGTAATTGTGCGCAGCAGCAGCGGCCGCAGTTGCAGTTGCAGTTGCCAGCCGCAGCCGCAGCCGCAGTCGCGTTTGCTATTTTGATCGGCTGCGGTGCTATCTATCGGTCCGGTTTTTCGCTTTTTGACTCTCGGGGTGATTCAAGTTTCGCCTGCAATCGGCCAGGCGGCTGCCCATTTTTTCTTTTTTTTTTTTTTTCTTTTTGGATGGTCTTTGGTCTTGGGTCTGCGGCCGCAGCGAAGGCGGCCAGTTGGCAGCTGCAGTGGGGCGTTAATGTGCTTTGCTATTTTATTTATTCATGCCAAGCATCTAAGCTAGTAAATTGTATTGCTTGGACCTCAACTCGGACGCGAAGTCGGGCTTGGCTGCGACAGCTCCAGCGGCTGCATTGCGGGCCAGCAGCTTTTGCTTTTCTTTGGACCACGACAACAGTAAGACGACAACAACAACAACAGCAACGACGACGACATCAGATTGTCATTCTTGTTTTT
Organism: Drosophila paranaensis; assembly: GCA_035047545.1. Lineage (NCBI taxonomy): Eukaryota > Metazoa > Arthropoda > Insecta > Diptera > Drosophilidae > Drosophila > Drosophila paranaensis. The sequence continues at coordinate 10,896,057 of JAWNPL010000153.1, forward strand.
TGCTTCTTTTTTAATTGAAAGTCGCCAGGCGTAGTTGATTATACACTAATCAAAATGGGTTGCTCCAACTATTAACGAATGTTGGTCAAGCGCAAGCCGAGGCGGAGCTAGGCCACGATGCTTTATGGCCAGATGAATGATAAATGGAAAGGAAGAAGAGATATCAGCTTAGTGAATTGAAAATGTTGAAAACATACAAATAATCATAAATTATGAGCAGAAAGAAAATATATTTACTAAAAAATAAATAAAAATACTAAATAAAGAAATACATGTAAAAATAAAATATACAAAAGAAATTCATAGAAAAAGGAGAATAATATAGTATTTTTTGATATATATTTTATAATATTTATTTTAGCTACTTTTTATATTTGAGAGCTTAAACAAATATTGTATAATTTTATATATTATATAAATTACTGTATAAAATATAAAATAAATATACTAAATTAAACACAAAATTGAATAGTTCTAGTGGAGCTCAGATTTTATTTTTATAAAATTTTTTTTACATTTATATTATTTAAAATGAATTTAACAAAAATAGTGTGAATATATTTAAAGCTTTAATAGGCCTATCCGAATATACCTTCAGTTATGGCTTCCATATTATTTTCATAAACTTTAACACTCTTTCCTTTTCACTTGAAAGAGTATCCAGGCTGTGTCTCGCGCTGATTGGCTAATGCATATTGCATTTTTTGCGCTCTGTTTGCACTGTCATTAATTTGTTGCTCTAATATTTTGCAAAAATTGGTTTAGTTTGGGACCGCGCTGGCTGTTCGGCTCAGCGCAGCTTTGCGGCCTGGCTGCTTGGCTGTTTTGGCTGGACAGCTGGCAGTGCGATTCACTTTTTAATGGCTGCGTGTCCACATGCACAGGCACAGGCACAGGCGCAGCGACGGTCGACGCAGACTGCGGCTGGCAGCGGCTCGACTCGGCTCGGCCCGGCTCGGGTGTTACACAATTGCGGATATGAATGAGTAATCCGTGGGCTTTGGCTTGATATATGTCCGTTAGAAAGAGAGTCAATTCACAATGGGCGCACACGTGTCGTATACGTAACGCAAATGCGCCCTGACGACGATTCTTATCGAGCTGCCAGCCAGCCAGCTAGCCAGCCAGCCCCACGTGCTGGGCCCCAACTGTCACAGTTTCTGGCCTCTTTGGTTATGTAATTGCCAGGCGCGAGTGTCATTAGGCCAACTTAATTTTCGCAAACAATTTTTAACAGCTTCATGCTGAGCCAGCAGCCAGCAAAGTTCACACCAGCCGCAGCACCCACGATCTATGTTCCATGTTCCATGTTCCATGTCCCATGTCCAGCTGCCGCTGCTGCGAGATGATTCATTTTGTGGCTGCCTTCGCTACAGCTACAAGAATTCGGTAGTCGTTAAAGTCGCGTCTGCAGCCACCGTTGGCGATCTTCGACGAACTTGCCAGCCGCATCATAAAAACAGAAAACAGAAAAGCTGCAGATCTTGCACGCCCATAAAAAGCGCCCACTTAACATCTACGCTGCGTTCGAAATCGCCGACGGTAATTTCTATCTTTTTTTTTTGTGTGTTTAAATGCTGCATTGGCTCTGCTTTGCCAGTGCTGCCTATTGCCTTTTAAAATTTGGCAACAAGTGTAAGCAAGTGTGTGTGTGGATCTATTGTCTAGTGGGCTACCTAGCCTGAGGGTAAACTTCAGATATGCTGGCCGAATAGCTATTATGCCTAACTAGCTTACTCGAACTATTTGTTCAACAAAGAAAAATGTTGAGTTTATTTCAACTTTTATACTACATTAGTAAATAAAGTTTGCAATACAGAAGTTTCTGGTATAGTCATAAAATGTAGTCCACAATTCATTGTATATAGCCAATAAATTATTTAAATAAAAAAAAAATTTATTTAAATATAATTTTATAAAACTTGTTAATTGTTTAAGCTGCTGATTAGTAATTTGTTTATATAAATGAGTATAATATTATTTATTTTTAGAAAAATCCAATATGCCGTATACATAGTAAACTCTTCTTGATAGATCATGAATATCAAGTCAGCCATTCCAGATCGAGAGTAGTTACTTTTCTCACAAATAAAAAAAATAAAAAATAAAAGTTGCTTTATCTGAAGCTTAACTATATCATAAACAGATATACATATTATACGCAACATTTCATTAAAAACTTAAATTTAATTCGAATCTAAATAGAAAGTTGATCTTGAACCATTAAAAGTTTCGAAAATTGCTACTTAAATAAATAACATATAAAGCAAATTGGCCAAAACGGCAATAATTCTGGAATTGTTATTTTATTGAAATTCAATTCGAATCAGAAACGAAATAGAATAAAGATTTGCGATAATGGCGAAAAGATTGCACAAATTTGTGTGGCTTGGCGAGCACAGGGAAACACGCGCTGAAACCATAAAACTAAAATACGATGCAAAACATATTCGAGACATAGAATTTACATGTGTGAGTATGTATGTGTGTGTGTGTATGTGTGTGTTAAGCAATTAACTAATTAGCAAGAATTTGCCAATGTGAAATTATTATGTGACGATAAGAATTAAGGAAGGCGGCAAATTGTTGCTAGACTTAGATACGACTCGATTGTCTACAGCTTATAGACGATGTCTCGCTGCTCCAACAACATCAGTAACAACAACAACAACTATTGCTATGAGGCGGTTCAAGTCAAACCAGTGCACTTAAATATCGCCTCAACAAAACGAAAAGTGACAATTTAATTGCGTCAAACGCAGCATTCGATTGGCAGCGATAAAGTGTGAGTGAGTTGGCTGGAGAGCGGAACAGAGACAGAGGCACTGCAGCCAGACAGATCTAGTATACATGGATGCTGTCTGCGACAGTCTGCCTAGCCCGAGCACCAGCAACAACAACAACACAACAACATCGAGTAGTTGTTTAATTGAGAAGCGATCATAAAAATGCTTATGGCTTGTTTATACGCCTCACTTTGCAGCAGTTCAGTTGAGATTTCGTTGTTGCTGTTGTTGTGTTTGGGGAACAACATTATTGGCGATCGGCGATCGGCAATCGTCGATTTATGCATTGCGTGTAATTTATAACTCAACAACATTTACTTATCTTCTTACTTATTTATTGTATAAATACAAATTCATAGTTATTTGTAAGTATAAATATTTAAGATAATAATTAACTTATATTATAATGCCGAGAGAATTATTCATGATGGCGAGCAGAACATGGCTGCACTTAGCTTCTACCTGTGTGGACTATATGTGAGCTGAGCAGTTTGGATTAAGAGGTTATTCATATGTAATTCTGGATTATGTGAACTGATCTTAGTTGAAGTCAATAATGAGTTTTAGTACAAAATATTTATGTTACTAAAGATATACATTAATGATTATAGAAGAGTGAGAGAGAGAGAGAGAGAGAGAGAGAGAGAGAGAGATAGAAAGAAAGGGAGAGGTGACAGTGACTATTTACTTGCTCTTCTTCGCTGCATCTATTTTTCGCCCTTTCTCTCTCTCTCTCTTTCTTGCTATGTCTCACTTTCGTTCTTCTTCTCTATCTCTCTCTCTCTCTCTACTCAAAAATTGTGATTTTTATCATGTATCTGTAAACATAATTCCTTTTTAAAGTACACTTCCGTCCTCATTATATCACTATGTGACAATGCATCATATTATGTGTATATGTATGTATGTGTAATATAAAATTTCATCTATAAAATCGCCTCATCTATATATCGCCTTATGTTTATACAAATTAATTAAAAAATAAATTCGAAGTACATTAAACAACTGAAAGAATATGTTAACCATTTTGCTGCTTGTTGAAGTTGTTTATCAACTTCTTCTGCATTTATAGGTGTTCTTTATTGCTCAATTTGTAACTGGAAATTTATGATAATGTTTTCTTATTTTTATTTAAGCATAAAATATGTTAGGTGAATACATTTTACATGTCTAATATAAACTAAATAAAAATATAAATAAAATATAAATAAATAAAATAAAATATAAATAAATTTAGTAAGTCAAACATAACTGAAATAAATTTTACTTTTATCATTAACAAAATTCTTTATGATTTTAAATATTTATGTAGTAAATATAAACTAAAATTAAATTAAAATCTATAATAAATATTTTTATAAAATTAAAGATTTATTAAACTATTTTTAGCCATGTCATGGAGTAAATTCGTAAAGCTTTACATCCTCACGCCATATTCTTTGTTAAAATCAAGCTTTGACAATTTCTTAGGCTCGGCTTGTACCGTTCTTGCACTTGCTGCTGCTGCTGTTCTTCTTGTTCGCGTTGCTCTTATTTTAAGTTGATTTTTATTTATTTATATTGGATTTATCGGGCCGACACAAGTTGGCATCAGCTCGCCATTCTCTATTAGCCGACAAATTCTTGGCCTTCCCTGTCGGCGGCGGCAACACGCGCGCGCTCAGGCGGACACCTCAGCTGGCCACAGCTGCTGGCTGGGTGGTGGAGGGCGGCTGAGTGGAGCAGGTGGGGTGCAGCAGGCGGGGAGGGATCCGATAATGCATGTACCACAATCTAAATGGCCGTCTTGGCACACCTTAGAATTTGAGTGTGTTACAATTTGAAGTTGTCGACAATGGCAACGGGTGTTGCTGTTGTTCTGGTTGCTATTGCAGTTGGTCAGCAGCGGCAGCAGCAGCGGCAGCAAATTGTGAAAGTATCTGTTAGATACGAGGCGCTGGCTGGCATCCCATGTGCCACACGACGTATGCTTAATTACAAACAAGCAAGGAAACAATGCCAACAACAGCAACAAAGCTTTTAAAGGCTGTGGCCTGTGATGCTGTCTGCCCAGTGCGCATTGCCGCTGCCTGCTGCCTGCTGCCTGTGAAGATTAGTCGCAGTGGGTCGCACATTTCGTTTCGCAATCGATTGCAACATGCAACAAGCAACAACAGCAATAAATGCAGCAGCAAACACACGAAACGAATGTGCCAAGCAAAAAGTCTGTGTGTCTGCTCTAAAAAACATTGGAAAACTAGTTTAGGTGGGGACCAATGGATATTCTTTTACTTCTATTTCTATTTCGGTTTTATTTTTATTTATCTTTTTTTCGAGCAACTGCAACTGCAACAGCGACGCGCCGCACCGCGGCATTCTAATGGCCGCCCAATATGACTAAGCACACTCATCGCACTCCTGCGTCCAACGTGTATGCAAATCGAAACCAGTTTAAGCAGCGGCGGCAGCAGCAAAAATATATAGCAAAATATGGGTCGAGATCTGAAAATGCAGCTGATCGAATTTTTGCATTAGGCGCAGCAGCAGCAGCAGCAGCAGCAGCAGCGGCAGCAACTGCCATCCGGCCAGCACCAACTGTGCCCAAGCTGCCTGGCCGCCTGGCTGCCTGCCTGATTATCTGCCTAGGAAGGCATGCCAGCAACAACTGCAGCCGGCTGAGCGAAAATCGAATGCTATCTATATCTAACGAAGCAGGGCCATATAGCCAACATTTTGCTATTAGCCAAAGAAATATACAACACACACACACACACACACTTACAGAGAGTCTGAAGTATCTGTATCTATGTATCTATTGCTTGGTCCAAGCGAACGCAGAAACGTAACGTATAATCTAAGAGGCACAAAATCAAGAGTGTGTCTAAGCTATGGCAGCCCAGGCAGCTGCTGCCTGATGAAATGCATTGTAAGCTGCCGCCGCCGCCAACAACTACAGCAACAACAACAACAACAACAACAACAACTGCAGCAGCCCATGCACGCCTTGGCGCGTACGTGGCGTTGTCGGGGCGGACATTGCGGCTGCTGCTGCTGCTGCTGGCTGAGGCCGTCCCGTCGAATCTGCTCGGTGGCCCACAGGCCACTCAACTCGCCATCGTCGTTCGCTGCACAGCGAAAAAAAAATGATGAAAAAAATCTACATTTGTCCAAAATACCACAACTGCGACTGCAACTGCAGTGACGATGTCGACGGCGACGACGACGACGACGACGACGACGACGGCGACGTCAACTGCGCTGTTGCATAAAAGCAACGCTCCAAATTGCTAACTGAGCGATCCAGTTTAAATTGCAATTGCTCGTTAATGGGCACTAAAACGTGCCGGCGTCGATGTGTTGGTGCCACATTCGGCTCTCCGTCGTTTGCTGTTTTTATAGCCCACAAATACGAGCGTCGTTTGGCCGGCGTGTGCGGCGTATGCGCAACGGCAACGAGCACCACTCATACGCACAGTGGTGCCGGCGGTGGTGGCTCTGGCTCAACGACTAACTGCACTAATGATGGCGAGGCAGTAACACTATTAGTGCTGCTGCTAGCGAATATGGACATTTTTATGAACTCTACAAAATTGGAGACTTTTCAAAAAATCCACAAGCTGCTTTAAATGCATATTTATGGCAAGGCAACAGCTTAATTAACATAATAGCAGCATTGGAAAGCAATCCTCCAAAAGTGGAGACTTTTATTATGAGTTAGAATGCGCATTCGACACCAATTACAGCGATTCGACATATCAAATGCAGTATTGATCGCAAGGAAGTAACATTAATGGCGGCTGTCTAGAGAATATGGCTATTGGATATTTTATGAACTCTCCAAAAGTGGAGTGTTTTTAAAAGATGCCTAGCAGCACATAATAATGTTATCGAATATTGTTTGCAGCAGGTATTGAATATATATTAAAGTAGCGCTAAAGTAACTCTCCAAATTTGTAGACTTGCCTTAAGTTATTATAATGACTTAATTCCCACTTTACATACAATCAACACACATTACAAATATTATAACCCATTGCTGTAAGTCTCCAGCTGTGTAGAGTCGGTGTAGAGCAAAACTCTACAAACTTAGCATTTCAACTGATTTTTATCGCCGTTTTACCCCAACAATCAAAACAAACAATGCTGCTCTATAAAAATCATGAACGCCGCCTAACTGTAGAGCATTTGTCGCATCTAAACGAGAGCCGACAATAACTTAGACCATGACAACATATTTCACAATTACGAAACAATACCCGCCCACCGCTAAATACAGAAACCGGGCAGCTCTTCAGGCCCCACGGCGAACAATAGAACCATATCCGAGCGCCCAACTGTCATAGCCCAGGCAGACGAATAGGCGTAGACGCCAGACCAGACCAGACCAGAATCGCGACGCCGCCGCAGTAGGCCGCCGCATGCCAAGCGACACACACAGACAGACACAAATTCAGATGCAGATGCAGATACAGATACGACTGCAGATGCAGATAGAGCTGCTCTGTGTAGCTGCCAGAACGAAACCAGATCAAAGCCTATGGCAATAATTATGAAGGCACTTGGCGAGGAGCCGTCGTCGAAGTGCGGTTCGTGCCTTAATAAACTCCGCAAGCGGCCGCATATTGAAAATTTCAATAATAATCAAACGGCGACAACAACAGCAACAATAACAACAGCAACTACAGCAGCAACAACAGCTATTAAGTTTTATATATATAATCGTGTGTATGTCGGGGAAATAACAACTTTGGATGGATGGCGTTATACGTATTATTGATTTAAACATCAAGATAAATTACATTGGAGTCTGCCCAAGACCCAAGCGCAGAGGCAGCAGATCGCATTAGAAGGCGTATTTGATATATAAAAATGCACTCGAAGAAAGTGGGCGGAAGACGCAGAAGGAAGTGAATATATAAGGGAGGGAGGAGTAGTGTTAAAATCTAATATTAATATTTAATTATTTTATTTAAGCATGAAAAATATAGGTAAGAGAAAATTCTTCAGCTAAGCGAATGTCTGCTTCACTTCACTCATTTGCTCAGGCTTTTCTTTCAGTGTACTGCCACAGCTCTTCGAACAGTAACGACTTTTTGGCGGCCTGCCGTTGTTGTAATTGTAGATAATTGTTGTTGTTATTGTTGTTGCTGTTGCAGTTGTTGCAGCTGCCTATTTTTTCCAACTTTTTTTGCAGGCGCTACAAATTTCCAAGCCCCACCAGGCGCATTTGCGCTGGCGCACGATCCCCACAAGCCCAGAAAAAAACAAAACTCAAAAAGCGAACAACCGGCAATTGTAACATCAACATGAGATGTGCCTGGGCACATTAAGCCAAGCAGCCCCAGCAGCCCGTGCCCCAAAATATGCTTAAAGCTATCAATTGGATATAACTCTTGAGCTAAGCAACTAAATGGTTTAAGTTTCTGTCGATATTGCAAACATTTAGGTTTAATTTTTAATTTTTTAAAATAAAATCAATAATAATATTTCCAGAAATTTAAACCAAATTTAAATTATTTGACTAACATTATAAACATTTTAAAAAGTATCCAAATTAGTTTTGGAACTATTTATTATTTATTATTATGATATTTACCTATACAAATTTAATTTATTTTATAACAAAAGTATTTTTAGGACTCTCATAGCTGCCGCAACAACTCTCAGCTGCCATCATCTGCATATTTACAAACTTCCCTCAGCTAAAAAAATTTATATATATTTATTTTCAACTTTCGAATAGCTATGGCCGATACCCAATACGTGATGCCCTATACCTCGGCCCGTGCCCAACTCTATTTTGGGGCCTGGATCTGCTGAGGCTACTCTTTGACTTGCGTCTAATTTCTTGGAGTTGCTTTTGGGTTTGCGGTGCTCTCGAGCTGCGCAGAGACGCCACCAAAGCGCTGAATGTCGTGCCACGTTCTCTGCGCCAGCCTCAGCGCGCACGCCTGCCCCACTGCGGCCATGCCACTGCTCCACAATCTGCAGCCGTCGCCCGTTGTCGTTTAAATCGTACCACCACGGGCGACATAAAAATAATGAAGTGTGCGGGTGTGGTCGACTCGCTCTTAACTTGGCCCGGCCGACTGTCTCTCTGTCTGGCTGTCTGGATGTCTGACTGTCAGCTCTGGCTGTGGTCTGGCCTGGCCAGGTCTGCTGCTCCGGGGCTGACTGGCGATCTGTTTCGACTGTTGCCAAAGACGTCGAAGCCAACGAGACGTTTGCAGATTGCTGAATCGTGTTTAGCCCAGCGGTGCGCTTTGCCATCAAACCCAATAAACATTTGCTACACCACTTAGAACTAGCTGCAACTACTGTATGGCAATGGTGCGCTAGACTAAATAGATCTTCATAGAATAAAGTTTTCTTTTTTTAGTATGTGAAATGAGTTATATGAAATTAGAGTTAAGTATAGATTTATGCGTATAATGAAATAGTTTTTGAATAACTGTGCAGAGGGAATGCAGGAGGTGTTCTTAAAGAGTATTTGTATTTGTTTAAATGATATATGTATATTAAGTCCATAAGGTGTGTGTTAATACATACTCTCCTCTCCGCCAAGGAGAAAAAGTTTACCCGAGGAATATACTTAGTACATCACCAAGGAAGATATTTTTATAGATAGTATAGTGTATAATATACTAGCATAAAGTATAGAGTATAGCTTCTATATAATATCCCAATAGCCGCTACCGTAATACTTCTCAGCTCAACTGGTATTGCCACCTACTCAAGCTGAGCGTTAAGAACTTGTCTAAGAATATGTTCGCTGTGTTATTTGCCCACTGGTTGACGCACACACACGCCCAACAACAGCTAGAAATATAACGGTATCCAAGGTTGTGCTACGCTTAAAATGTAATTGTTCGACTTAAAGAGCTGCAGCAACAATAACAATAACACAACACAACACAAGCAACAACAACAACAACAACAACAACAGCAACGACCGCAACAAGAACAACTGTAACGACAAGTTTTGGCTCAGTCTCTAATCAAAAGACGCAAGCGAAATACCAGTCGAAAGGCAGTCGCAGCTACCCACCTATAAAAGCTCCATGTGCATAGCAGCGCCAGATACAGATGCAGATACATTTGTATCTATATAGCCCATGCACATGCCATGGATATACGACTAGGCAAACACACACACACCAACACACACACACACACACACACCAACACACCACTGAGCCGCTCAAGACAAGCGCCGCACTCGCTGATTTGACTGACTTTGAGCTCTATGCGGGAAATTTTCACTTGAATATTCGACACACTTACGAGCCGAGGCGACTGGAGCCGGCGCACAGCTGGACGCCTTGGCGCAGGACTGTCTGACGGTCGGGCGGACTTGTTACCCGCATACCCTGTACGTGCTGGGGAATGGACGCAAAAGGCGTTCGATGAACTGGTGCGAACTGGAGGCAGGCGTGGGTGTGTGGGACTTAAGTAAGCCTGCTCAGGATCAGCTACTGTTTAAATGTTATCGATAACTGGAAATTGATAAGTCTTTAGTATGTGGGAGCTATGGCTGGAAATATAAATAAGGGATTGAAGGAAGACAGGATTAAGAGATCATGTGCTATCGATAAGCATGTAGATGATAGACCCATACCAATCAGTTTATAGTCATTATACCGTTATTATCTTGTTTGCTGCTGACGATATTCTAATGTCTTGAGATATATATTAATGCAATTAAGTATTCACATAAATATGGATAGCAAATCTGGTATGTATCGATACATTTTAGATCAGTCTGCTGTCACTTTAATGGTTATAAAGGCGTATATGTTCCAATATATCAACTCTGCTTTACCTGATTATATACAGATTGAAATTAAAATATATCAGATATATATTCCTTATGCCCGCCGCACAGGGTAACCTCTCGTCGCGCACTCTCGACTAGATCACTCTTACTGGTATCGCTTTTTTTCAGGGAGGGGCAGCGTGGCAATTCTGGAGGCTATGCATCATCATCAACAGCATGGCAGCATGTTGCAACAATATGCAAGCGCTCTGCATGCATAAAATATTATGCAACACGAGGCACACAACAACAGGCAACAGACAACGGACAGCAGACAGCAGACAACAGAGACACAGCAGACACAACAGACCAGACGACACTTGGCTCTGCTTTGCTGTCTATTTCACAGCTGTTGTTGCTGCTGTTGTTGTTGCTGTTGCCTGGCTGTTGACAGCATTTAGGTCTAATTGAATTGCCATTGCCTGTTCAAATGTTACGTCGTAATCCTGGCTTCAAGAACGCTTTGCTCCCATTTGCGCGAAGCCCATAAATCTGCGGCGGCAGCATGAATTATGGCCAAGAGCAGGGGCCGGGGCAGGCCAGTGTTGCGAAATGCGCCAAGTAGCGCCAAGAAATCTTGAAAATAATAAAATGACTAGTGCCAGGGCACGATCAAGACCAAGTGCTGCTGCTGCCGCTGCTGTTGCTTCCACAGCAACTGCTGGCTTAATAACAATAACAATGGAGCTGCTCGGCAGTTAAGATCGGTCGCCTTCACAGTAGTCAGCATTGGGGCGTCTGCAGTTCAACGTTCAAGTGGCATAGTACGCCCTAGAAAAATGAATTGATTCGATTGTTGCGACTGCTGCTGCGGCTCAGCTCGGCTCGGCTTGGCTCACTGGGCCAAACTTGGCTCAATTCTTATTGTATTTTTCCTTCGCGGCTGCGGCTCATTGTTTGCAACTTTTTTTTTCCTATCTGCACAAATCAGAGTCACCCGCGCCCTCAACACAAGAAAAAAGCGAGCTAAGAACTTTTGAAGAAGAGTTGAATGTGCGGTGAAATGCTCGTTCAAGGGGAATTTGGGAATTACTGATTGACAGACTTCTCGCAAAACTGGCTACATATTCTCAACAATATTTGTGATTTGCCACGACACTTAGGAAGTTGTGTTTATCTATATGTTGAGATGTTGAGCTGAAGCTAGAATACATAGATATTTCTAAAATTTTCTTCACCCGAGCTCATGCTTCATTTCATCAGACAATAAGCAAACCAAATTAGAAAACTTCTAATCTTCTCACCTAAGTCGTTCACTCCATGCCTCGCAAGCCCATATACCCGCTTTCAGCATTGTAGCGGGCACTGAAATGTACTAAAAACTGATGATACAATCGCGTTTTTGACTTTGAAAAGTCAGCAGCAATAGCAACAGTAATACCTACAGCAACAGCAGCAGCAGCAGCTCGACAGCAGCTCGACTGATCCATTGTTCAATAGTCGTCGCTGCTCGACTGATTGTTATTGTTTATGAGAGCTGCACTCGAAACAAATTTTGTGGCACTTGCAACATTTTTATTTTCCGCTTGGTTCGCTTCGGTTTTCGTTTAACAACAGAAGAAGTCTTCGTAGCCGGGCTTCAGCTGCAGCTGATACTGGCCAAACTTGGGCATTTCGCCGCCCTTCGACGCCTCCTGCTGCAGCCAGGAGATCATCAGCTGCAGCTTGTCCTGCGTGCCCTCCAGTTCGCCGCTCACCGCATAGCCACATTGGGTGCGCGTCATATACCCGCGCACATTCAGCTCCGTGGCCTTCTGCACGGCACGTGGCATCTGCGCCTTCACATCGTACAGGCGCAGCGTGTAGGATATCCTGTACACCTCAACGGGTTCGCTCAGCTCGTATTGCATAGACATTTTCGTCGAAGTATTTATCTATTATTAAAAGAGAAAAGAGAAAAAGAGATTAGTATTGAAATAAATTTAAAACTGATAAATATATACACATATATTCATATGCAGATATATCTATATAGATATATACTTTTATATTGTACACTTGTAATATATTTAAATACCAATTCAATAAACTCTCTCAATCTCTCTCTGGCACGAGAACACGCGACTGCTGTGATTGGAGCTGAAAGATTAACATATGATTGTGCTAACGTTCACCAACACTATTTTCTCAATTGCCGATTTTCAGCACTGAGCTTTCAAATCAGAATCTCTCAATCTCTCTCTGGCACGAGAACACTCGACAGCTGTGATTGGAGCTGAAAGATTAACATATGATTGTGTTAATGTTAACCAACACTGTTTTCTCAATTGCCGATTTTCAGCACTGAGCTTTCAAATCAACCCTGCATTGAAATTTCTTTTTAATAACTCAAACTTTACCTCAGAAAAGCTTTCACTTGTCAGCATTCAAAGGCCGAAAAAATAATTAGATAAATTTATTAAAGTTTTCCGAGCATATCAAGAATATATATTATATATCATATCATATAAACATGGATGAAAAAAGTATATATAAGCCGCGTTTCTCATTCGATAGCTCCACCTATCTGAAGCTGGTCGCCAGTCGCGTGCTGGCTGAGACCCAAAGTGCTGACGAGCTGCATCCGGCCGACAGCAGCACTTCGTACGACGAATACAGCTCGAACGTTTGCTTCTGCGCATGCAAGGTGTGTCGGGAGCGCAAGAGGACGTCGCTCAACAGGGACACCCAGTACTATGTGGAGTTCCAGCTGCACCAGCTCCAGCCCGAAGATAAACAACTCGGCGAGCAGTTGATCGAACTCTGCCGCAAAGTTAACGTCCGTGGCTATATCGTCTTCACGTACGCACGCGAGGATGCCACTGGCGTTCTCGAAGGTTCGATTAAGGGCATAAATGCGATCAAGGATTGGCTGGAAGCCCAAAAGCATCACATACCCGAGCCGCTCGACGACAACATCTATTTCTCCTGGTTCCTGGTGGCCCGCAAGCCCTCAAAGACCCAGTTCGACGAGCGCATCACTCCGCCGCCATTGGCCGAGAAGCCGTTGGAGTACGCTTCCAGCTGATAGTTGAGCGAGCTTTTCGCGCAGTGTAGTGCAGCTGACTCGTGCTGCCAACAGCATGTACCCATTGTTCAACACTGCTTCTTTTTTTTTTGGGTCTCAATCTCTTAATTAAATATGCGACTAACTGGCACCCGAAGCAACAAATTTATATATATCGAGACTGAGCTCAAGTCGAACTCAAAGATCGTCGTTTAGTGTCGAAATTGTGCAAGTTTTTGATTTTTCCTGCTGCTGTTTTGCTGACGTTGTTGTTTATGTTTCTTTTGTTATTGTTATTGTTATTGTTGTTGCTGCTGCTGCTGCTGTTGCTGTTGTTGTAGTAATCACAGAGCCCGCGAACAAGAAATTAAATCAGCCAAGGTTATCTGGCATTAATAAGCCCCCTCGGTTTTTGGCTTACATTAACTTGACTCGCAGCTCGAGCTGCCTTCTCGGCGTCTACTCAATTATTAAATTTGCAATTTCCGTGGCCTGAACTTTTGGGTCAGTAGACTGATTTAAATCAAAGCAATAATTGTGCAAAAAAAAATATAGATGAATAGACAAATAAAAGAGGAGAAATATTGGAAACGCAGAACCACCACAAAAGTGGCGATAAAATTTGACAAATGCTCAGTGGGGCAGACCCCACGGCGGATGTGGCCAAAGTTTAAAGTGCTTTGGGTGAGGCAGCGTCTCCAGCTGCACACACACACAGAGAGACACACACACACGCACACAGAGTCGCTGAGCTAAGTGGCTTTTCATGACATTTTATTGACACTTCCCTCCTCCTGGCTGGGGGAAGACCTGTTTTCGTTTTCGGTTTCGGTTTCGGTTTTCTCACTCGACTTAACACATTTGACGAAGATGTCTATGCCAGAAATGACGTGTCATCAATGGAGCTTAGGCACCCACATAGAGATGTACCCAACACACACACACACACACACACACTGAGAGAGATCCAAAAAAAGCCACTTGATAAGGCTCGAAAATCTAGCGCGTAATAAGCCTGACATTTGAGGGAGAGTGAGAGAGAGAGGGAGAGAGAGGGAGGGAGAGGGAGAGGGCGACAGATCCACTTGGAGGTAGTCTTCGATGTTTCGTTGTGTAGGCGTCTGACAAAAAAAATAATAATTAAAAATCATTTGAAATGCGGAAATGTACCAAGAGCTTAATGCCAGCCATGTTAGACAAATATATCAGATTACTTGTTTTGGTTACTCGAAAACGGGCAGAAGAAGAAAAAATATATTACAAAAATAGAAAAGAAAACAAACAGAATTGAAGTCGAGGGCAGATCAACAGATCAGGCAGATCAGCAGATCGGCTCGAGTAGGCAGATGACCAGAGCAGCGAACACGATTCCATTGAACGACTTGAGGCTATGAATAATGGATTGCCTTAACGAGAACTTACAAGCAATAGAGAGATGAAAGCTTCTTAAATTTGGAAATATATTTATAGATATTTTACTTATATTTATTTCTGATTTTATATAATCATATATCTCTTTTATATTTATATATTTTTAATACTATTTTATATTAATGAATATTTATTTAATTTATAGATTTGATCTCAGTCGAGCAAGATAGGCGGAGTTGTTTGAAGAGAGCTAGGCATAGCAAGAGTAATTTGCTAGATCAACACGCTTTCGATCTTTAACTAAGGGCATATATATTTCGAAGAGAGTCTTCTATCTGTTACACTCACATTCCCATAATTCAAATTGCATCAGCTGTCATCAATGTCGCCTGATTCACACTTACAACAGAAACTTGGCTAACCATTGGCAACTCTGAATTATACAGCATTAATAATTGTTAGCAATAGTTAAGAACAGTTAATTACCTGTAATAATATGGTACGTACGCAATGGCCTCCTATACTCTTAGTCGAGCATACCCCGCCGCACCCAAGACTGAGCAATAATGTTGGAAAAACTATTTCCATTTCGGCGTTTGGCTCAACTCAAATTCCAATAATTAAATCCCAGTAGATGCATGAAATAATAACAGCTGCCACCGCAGAAGCCTTTTTCGCCAACTAATATTTAATAAACGACTAAAAACACAACTGAAAACAGAAAACAAAAACTATTTTAAGACACCAGCCAAGGCAGCCAAGGGGCAAATGCAACAGAGCAGCTCGAGTTGCACTCGGATTCCGACTCACTTAGTTGGGCAGCTCCTAAACGTTGCACAGAAGGTCAGACCCCGCACGTTTCATGGCTCGAAGCGCACCTATCGTATAATTAGAAACGAACGACAACAACACAGCCATCTCTATATATATGTGGGTGTGAGAGTGTATGGGTGCTCGAGTGTGTGTGGCCCGAGTCAGACGAGCGCGTACGCAGCGCTTAAATGAGCCAATTGCAGAACGTTTTGTGCTGTACATAGAAGAGCGAGAAACATATAACTTTACACAGTTGCGTATATAGGCGGCGAGTATATGGAGTGGAGGAAAAACATGAGTTAAAGCAGTAACATGAAGAGTAAAGCTATAAGCAGCATGAAAGCATAATGAACTTTGTATACACTAGTCGATATGGAGTAAAATATAGATACAGATTTGATGTGGACTTCACATATGATATTATTAATTTATTTATTCAAATATGTGCGAGTGGAAGCTGAAATACACATAGCTTTGATATAGCCCAAATAAATACAGAGAAAGTGCATCTCAATAATATCACCAGCACAATGAAGCAATTTCATTTGCCCCACTGGCCAACTGTGCCACAATCCCGGCAATTATGTATGTTAAATTTTAATATTTCTATAAGAAATATGTTATGGATAAGCATATAATATATTAATGATATATGTATAGAAAATTTGTAAATAAAAATTAATAAAGAAATGAATGTTTCATGAATAGCTTAAGAGCTTCACCTCATTCAAACTTGGCTTTAGAAAGAACCTAGAATATCCATGAGTCGATTTTAGGCATTTCAAATAATTCATAAAAAAAGATGAGTATTTACAACACTGGTACTTAACAATAAATTTAAAAAAATATTTATATTAATGAAAAAATTAAATTAAATATCTATACAAAGTATTAAATATATAAAAATAAACATATTATTAAAATATTAAATTAAAAAATTATTTTGATTATATGAAACATAATTACAATTTAATACCGATATTACAAATTTTAACTAAATAAAACATAAAATACTATTTTTTAAAAATTGTTTAAATTTAAAATAATTAATATTATGAAGAGGTATTCCCAGATTAATGATAAACATTTATATTATTGGGTAAATTCTTTAACTCCACTTAAATTTAATATTTTATGCTTTAAGTGGTTTAAGTGACAAAAATACACAATATATTTATTTATATATTCAAACTCTTAAAAATATTCTGTGCCGCGCTGAGGCTTGATACTGTTAAGCTAAGCAAAATATATATAAATATGTATATTTGTATTTACATATTATATATATATATATATATATATATATATATATATATATATATATATATATATATATATATATACATATATATATATATATATATATATATATATATATATATATATATATATATATATATATATATATATATATATATATATATATATATAGCTATAGAATCACCGCCAGCCGAGCGACTGTAACAGCGAATCGCTTGGCATATGCTGAGGCTGTTTGCCGTCTGCGATGCTGGGCAGTCGGCTCGGCTCGGCTACGCGACAAGCTCAGCTCAGCTCAGTTCAGTTATATCAATTTGAGGCCCAGCCACACCCCCACCCCGCCCAGAGTCCCCAAAGTCCGACTGAGTGGCTCGTTCTCTCGCCGCTGCTGCTGCTGTGCGCGCGCGCGCATTGCCGGCCCCATGCAAAGTTTGTTTGGAGGCGCGCGTCGCTGATACGTCCGACATATGTATATACACACACACACTGGCAGAGGCACATATACACACACACACATACATATACATATGCTCACTTTCGATGTATTTCATTTTTTCTTTCGTTTTCATTCGCTGCGCGATTTGAAAACGTTTAAATAACAAGCAACAACAAGCAGCAACAACGGGCAGCGGCAGCAACAACAGCTTCAGCTGGCGGGCGGGTCTTCTGCGCGCACACACAAAACCCAACAAAACTTTACGAGCTTTTTATTATTTTTTTTTCTCCTCTTTCGTTATGTTTTTTGTTTTTGCTTTTCGCTTTGAGCCAATTATGTGCAGCAGCTGCCGTTAAGGGTGGGCGAGCGCGCGCGAGGGCAGCGAGAAGTGCTAAAGCTCCTAAGCGTTGTCGTTGTTGTTGTTGTTGCCGGCCATTGCTGTTGCTCTCGCTCATGTTGCTGTTGCTGTTGTTGTTTCTCTCAATTTCGTTTTCTATTTTGAGCATAAATTTATCAAATTCCTCTTTTTTATTTGCATGCTTTGTCATTATTGTTGTTGTTATTGGCCATTTAGTAAAAGGCTTTAAACCATAAACTAAACGCTTTTTAAATTGTTGCTATTGTTGCTGTTGTTGTTTGTCTGGCTAATTATATTGAACATATCAATTTGAATGGCATCGCTTGTTTATGGGCACTGCGAGTCTCGTTTATGTTAATTTTCATGCACTACGTGCGCCACGTATTTGAATATTCGCTAAAAAAAAATATATATATATATATGTATATATATCACATTGGCTTTTCGTTTTTGCTATTCAGGAAATTTATAACTAAGCGTAGCTAAACATGATTTATATTGACTCGACCCCGATCTTGAGCGTTTTTAGCAAATAGAAAGGTTGAGAAATTGGCTGCTAGGAATGGAAATCGTTTGGCCCGAACTATTGGAAACTCATAAAAGTCGAGCGGGTAAGAAAAAGTATTGCAAGACTTTAAAAAAAAATATAAAAAATATCTATATAAAATATAAAAATAAGTAGTTTAAGTATCAGCATAAAAGTTGTTTATAGTTGCTTAAGAGAATTTAAAAAATAAACAAATAAAATAAACAAAATAAAAATTATTTTAGGTAGATCTTTGTCTCTTAGATACATATATAAATTCTTCATATTAATAAATTCTTCTTTAGATCTTTTTCATATATTTGTATTAAATACAAATATAAATTATAAATAAGATATATTTCTACAAAAAAAAAAAAAATAAATAAACGACATAACAAATATTATTAGTTCTTTTTCAAATAATTGCATGCAAAAGATAAATATTTATTAATCAGTGATATAAAAAAGTTCAGCATTTAAAAAATTATTAATAATAAATATATGTATAAATAAATATAAATATAAAATTAATACATATGTATATATGTAATATTAAATGTTTTCCAGAATCTTGCGAAAATCGTCTAGTCAAATGCATATTTATTTTCTGCCAGGGATCGTTTTATACATGTAAGCTTAAATATATTTATGGGTTCTTGTCATATATTAAAACTTATATTATTTAATATATATATTTATTATTTTGACTATTGCTACACATATAAGAAATAATTGATATGCAAATTCATTTGCCGACATACATTTTGTTAGCAAGCTAAATGGGTCTACACTAAATACGATCTTTGGTTTCAACTTTAACCCCAAAAAAAAGTAAGTTAAAAAAATATGAATTACAATTTTTTCGGCAGTTTGGGGACTCATTGGAGCGATAAATCTTTTGAGGGATTGGGTATTGCGACTCATTGCACATATCAGCATCTTGCCACTTAAGCATTATCAGGCCATCAATCAGTGCAAGCCAACAAGATGCTTCCTTGCCACATGCTACATGCCAACCAACAACAGCAACAGCCACAACAACGGCAACGGCAACAAAAAGCCATTAACTTAAAATGGGATAGAAGAAAAAAATAGTTGTGAACTCATTGACTCAAATAAATAAGAGGCACGCGGCCAAGCTGCCACAGCGAGGCAGAGAGTCTAAGAGGGGGGCACGAGATCATCAGTAACAATAACAACAGCAACAGAAAGAGCAAGAGCAAGAGCAACAGTTGCTGTTGCTGCTGCTGCTGCTGCTGTTGCCACAACAAACAGCTACAATAATAGAGGAGCCGCGATTTGCAAATCTGTGCCATAAGCTGCCACAAGTGTCGGATGATGCTGGAGGACGATGCGAGTCTCTGTCAGCCATAAAAAAACAACAACAACAACAACAAAAAACGGACAAACGATCGGTGGGGCTGCTGTAACCTGGGTACCTGTTGCTGTTGGTTGTAGTTGGCTGCAGTTGCAGTTAGCCTTCATCGCGTAACGGTACAATTTCTACAAGGGAATGTGCTTTCATTTTGAAGTGTTGCAGCCATTGGACTTGGACTTGGACTTGGACTTGCGGCTCATTCAAAAATCTAAACAAGCAGCAGAGAGGCGACCGCTACTGTTAGACAGCATGTTGCATGCAACAGGCAGCAGGCAACAGGCAGCAGGCAGCAGGCAGCTGGCAGTTAGTCACTTCACAAAGTCATTTTTGATTTGATCGATTTCGTGCAACACAGCCACAGAAGCTCGGTAGAAGCCACATGACATGGTCTTGAACATGGCCGGGAACAGCCTTAGAAGTAGGACAGCCAGCCAAATGCCTGCCTGCCACACAAACCCTTCTCCACACACACACACACACACACACAGTCACTATCATGTGTGTGTGTCGTATGTTAATCGCCATCAGCAAACTGTGGCCGAGTGAAAGACGTAGTTGAACTTTCCATTCTCCATGTCAGTTAAGACTTATCTTAAGCTGCTGCTTAATTATTGTACGAGCCCTGGACTTGGACATGGCCAACTGGCCAGCAGCACCAGCAGCAGCGGCAACGGCAACGGCAACGGCGCCCCCCATCGTTGTTGTTGCCGCCTCGAGGTTCATGGGGCGACTGCTGCCAAGCGCAACTAGACGCGCTCACTTTTGTTTGTTTTGTTTTTGCTTTGTATTCCATCCACGATAGCTGGCTTGCGTTTCGTGTGGAACGCATGTGGAACATCTAGCTTCGGGTCTTCGGCTGGCTTCGTGTCGCGGCGACTCGTGCTGGGGCGGAAGATCTCCACCCAGTTTCGGATGCAATTGGAATGCTGTTCAGCGCCGGCTGCGCAGCGACTGCGTATTTTCATTGAGTAAAAAAAACGCTTGGCGCAGCTGTGCAGGATGCACGCGACTGCCTCATTTACCGTTTTGTTGTTTTGTCTGCCAGCGTCGCTGCCGCTAAACTTGTCTAGGCAGCCGAACACTCAAACGCGAAGTTAAGCTCGTCGCCGTCGTCGTCGTCGTCGTCTCAGCAGCAGTTGCTCTATTCGCGCGTGTGTGTGTGTGTGGATTTGTGGATCGCTCGATCTGTGGTGTGTGCTCTACATTAAGAAAGAAGTGTATTAGCTTCGATTTATTGCATCGTCTCTGGACTTCCTCAAAATGCTCAGCTCAGCTCAGCGCGTCGCTGCGCTGCGCTGCTCGTCTGGTCGGCTACTCGGCTGGTCGGCTCTTCGGCTGCTCTGCTGTTAAGCTTAGCTCTGCTGCTTGTGGAACTCATCGTCGCTGCTGCTCGTCTCGCGGCTCGTTTCGTATTCATTCAGAGCACCCATACATAGACAGAAGACGTCGCTGCTGCCCGTATAACTATTTTGCGTTTATTATTAGGAAATCGAAATCGCTTTGCACTCTGACGACGCTTCGACTCCGACTTCGACTCTGCCTCTGCTTCTGCTTCTGCTTCTGCCAGTGACTCTGACTGTGAAGCTGCGCGCTAGCCGCCTATCATCAGTCCGTGAGACGGTCTCAAAGCTATTGGTCGTGTTGTCGCTTGTCGGTCGCAACACCAGCGCCACATAACTATTACAACAACAACAACAAAAACAACAGCAGCCCCACAGCAGACGATAACCCAGACGATCGACCAACTACGTAAGCCAACACTGAACGCAACGTAACGTAACGTAACGTAACGCGATGTGAGCGCGCGCGCGAGTAACACTTGGAAAGATAACGGTACATACAGTACATAATATGGAAATGTAGCAGTGCAGTGTTGCATAGGGGGCGTGGCTCAAGGATTATACTCGGCCAGTGTTGAAAAATTAACAAATATTCAAAATGAGTGCAAAAGTAGTCGAAGAACTTATGTAAACTAAAAGAAGAAGAAAGAAACGTTTATTTTCTATAAATTAATTAAACAAATCATTTTATTTTATAATTATTAATTTTAAATATGAAATAAATACGAAACTTTACCAACACCTAATTTAAGCTGTAAACCTGCAACTTGTACATTCCTAACTAGAGCAAAAACTAAAGTACCGAATAAATCGTGTTGTATAAAAGTTTTCATTTCCTAACTATCCCATTAAGCTGGCACAAATTATGACACAAAATAGAAGGAATAACTTCTATATAAAAGATATCAAGTTTTGGACGCGCCCAGTAGCTGTAATACATACGAGTGTGAACTATATATATAAGTGAATATCGGTGCTAAATCAATGATAACTGCATACTTAAATGCAATTAATGCAAATTGTGACAGATGCAAATGCAAAGTGAGCTAAGCTGCGGAAAAGCTACAACAGCAACAACAACAACTACAGCTCGAAGCACATGTGTACAGGCTGATGGTGATTATGGGCGGGCATTAAAGAGAGACAATCCATAATGAAATTATAAAAATATAATGCATTCGATATAAGCCAAACCGATTGAGCGAAACTGGGAAGTGCTCGGTTAGGATTGGTGTCAACAAGAATAATACGACAATTACAGTTAATTAGTTTAGTAATATTAACTAGCTAGCTGCATCCAACTAAAGAAAGCCACAACAACAAAATCAAGTCTTCAGTTTGTACAAAGTGTAAAAAAACCAGAAAAAAAAAACGAAAAACTAATTTAAATAAAATTAAAGAAATAAAGAAAATAAATTTGAAATTATATTTTTCAAATCTAAACCATCTTTAACAACTGCCTATAGACATTTTATATAATTTTTAAGCATTATTCTTAGAGTGAAAAATTCTATATAAACCTATTTCATGTGCTTCTGCTATAAACCCAAGCTCAAACAGCTGCTAACTATCACAAAGCTATAAATATATAAACTTGCTTCCATAAAAACTCAAAAAAAAAAAAAATACTAAGTTTTTCAAACACTATAAAACACCGTTATAAAAAAGTGTTAGAAAACGTTTTTCACACGCGCCGTCGGCTTTAGCAGCTCGCTGATCTCCTTGTTGTTGCTGTTGCGCCTATGCAGAATGACAACAACAGCAACAACAACAACAACAACCACAGCAGCAACAAGATCAACTCTATATAGCTATAGCCAATGCCAATGCAGGTTATCAACATCCGTAAAGCGCTGCAATCGCCAACGGTGTTCAAATGTTGATTTCTTCCTGCCGGCCAACGGATATCCGTGCGGATTTTATAGCTGCAGCAGCAGCAGCAACAGCAACTGCAACAGCAACTAGACTACGTTGTACAATTAAACTCGAAGAGGCTAGCAAATTGATGCTGCAACAACAACTACAACCATATACGACTTCAAGCATGTAAGTAGCAAGCATCTGTGTCTGTATCTCAGCGATACATTCGAGTACCCTGAAGTACAGCTCATAATTAATAAGCATAAATACAGGATCTGCGATAAATCTTAAACTTAATGCCAATGGCAGGCACTCTAGATACATTTACAGTTAATGCAACTGAGTATCTGGAAGTGTCTGTGCTGATCTCAATTAACTATCGAGGATCTTAGCACGAAAATACTCAACTTGAAGTCAACGATAACTCATTTCGTTGACAAACATAAAGATACACATGCTCACATAGAAAATGTATCTCAGAGATACATTTGTGCACCTTGAAGTTCAGCTCGCATATAACAAACATAATTAGGGGATTTGCAATAAATCTTAAACTTAATGTCAAACACTAACAAATAAGCTATAAAAACACACGCACACACACACACACACAGATACAAGTACATTAACGCCTAATGCATCTCAAAGATACATTTAACTATCTTAAAGCTTAGCGCGCACTAAATCAACGCAATTACAGGATCTACGACAAATATTAAACTTAATGTCAAACACAAGCATTACACACACACACACACACTCGCACACACATTTACAGTTATGACTGTATCTATGTATCTGCAAGATTCAAGGCTTCGGCGTTCCGTTCGACTTTTGTGCATTGTAATTGATGAATGAATGAAATTGAAGTTCGGGCAATGACGCAGCGTTTTCGACATCAAAAAGCCAAAACAGCGCGAATAGAGTTGTCCAAACGATGGGTGTAGGGGGAGGGTGATCGAGCGGCATGCCCATAGCTGAATATAGACACACACACATAGATACATATACGCTTACAGCAGGCAGAGATACATTTGTGGCCACACAGATGTGTGGCTCAAGTTACTTTTTAATTTTTGCCAATCAAAAGAAATAATAAATTATATAATTTTGGGTTACGCCTAAATTCACGCACTTTTGCCAACGGCACGAGCAGCAATTTTTTTATTATTATATATATTTAATTTTATTTTTGTTTTTTCTTTGCTTCTCGCTTTTATTGTTATCTTTAGCATGTAAAACGGCAACAGGCTAATGGAAGTAGTTTCTGAGCCGCATCAACTAAATGAGTTTCAGATTAAAATTTGCGGAAGGCAGTCGGAGCTGGTGGAAACTATTAGTGGTCTAAGAGAACTCAGAGACTAGACCAGCTAGAGCTTGGAAACTTGGGATGTGTAGTGATGTGGCATAAAGGCAGCTGTATACTAAGTTTAAGTTAGATACAAATTGAATTTAGTTATAAGTGGGACTAACAACTTATAGAAATTTTGACAATATTGTTTTTAAATTTTATTTTTAAACTTACACAATAAGTTGGAAGGTAAAAGAAAGAAAGAAAATATTCATGTTAAATGAAATTCCATCAAGCTCCCAATTCGTGTTCCGACTTTAAGGGAAATGCCGTATACGCTTCACTTCACATTAGCATGTTCAGTCAGGCTGTCAAACCAGCAATCTATCAATCAGTTGGAGATAAATTGTAATCATCGATGAACAAGTTTAGATTACATTTATGAGCACTTAACCTGCTGAATAGGACTATAAATACTCTAGATACTATATACTCTACTTACTCTAGATACTTTAGATACTCTATATACTCCAGATACTCTGTATAATCTAGATACTCTAGGTGCTCTCCATACCCTAGCTTATGTTACGGGGTATTTATTACTCAATGCTTCTCACACGATTACTTGCCTTTTCCCATAATAATTTAGCCAAAAGGTCTTCTGAAAGGCTTTTGAGTTGTATTTGTGTGATTTCATGTCTCGGCGTTATGATCTTTTATTTTCGAAAGTGATTAATAGGTTTGACATGTTACTTTTACGCTAATTGAGCGATCAAAATCAAATCGAATTTTGCTAAATTTGGCAGCCAGCTGGCCATCACAGCAGCCTTCGTGGTGAAGGGTGAAAGGGTCGGCATTCCGAATTGAATCCAATATCAAAGCCAACTGAAAACAGGCCTCAAAGAGCCGTGTCCAAACGGGTCATTTGTGCGTTAAATGCACGAAATATTCGGGCAGGCCAGAGTTTAGACGCTGCAGATACGGCCGACTGTGCGTGGCGTGGATATAGCCTGCTTATATAGGCATATACGGGGCGATTAGTAGCGCCTTTCGATTTTCATTTGCGCCGAGTGAATGTTTTTGGGCGCGTCTCGGCTCGGGGATGGGGCAAACGGAATGAAGCGACGACTGGGCAAATTAAGCAGGTTAATTTAATTTTAAATAGAAGTTGATGGTTGTCTTAAATTGTGTTGGTCTCCGAATCGGTCTGCGCCTCGGTCATGCAGTGGCAGTCGAACCCTCGATCTGGAAGTGGCAGATGGGCGTAGAAGAAGCGCTACAAAACAGATCATTAATTTTACGATCTTGGAGGTTAGTGAGTGAATGAGTTGAGATGAGCTGAGTGAGTGGCTTGGCCAGACAGGTTGAGTGGATGAATAGACGGCTGGACGGAGGTGGAAGGTGGAAGCTGGAAGTGCACATCATTAAGAAGTTAATTAGTTTGAGATTGCTTAGAATGGCTGTCAAGAACATAGGAATTAGGCGAATCTATGTACGAGCTATTAGCCGAACTACTCTTAACGAGATCAACTGATGCGAATTGAAGTTATAAAATGGAAACAGGTTTCGGGCTGCCTGAATATAAGTGGAGCAGAAAGTGCAGTGGGTCAAGGGCAAGCAAGTTAGCGATGGTGGTATCCTTTCGAAGATTGCGATTGAGATACGGGAGGGCAGAAGAAAATATTAAAATTTATAATGGAGATAAAAATAGAATTATACATAGATATATGCAAACAGAGCTCTAAAGTGAGCACGCAAAAGAACCTTAGAAGAACCTCAGAGAGAAGGTAAAGGAGAGTGTGGAAGGCAGAGAGTGAGAAAAAGAAGTGGAGAAATAATAATATATATTGTAGAAGTCATGATTTAGTTAGGCTATTATCAGTATTAAAGTATCTGGCAAGCCTAGAGAGACTGCTGCTGGCTAAAGGGCTGAAAAGATGATGAAGAGAGTCTATAGGGAAAGAAGATAATGTGGAGATATATAAAGGGGGACATTACCAAATTTCCATATAGGTCATTATTTAGTTCGAAAGGAATCTTAAACTAGTAAAAACGTAAAAAGATGACAAATATCCCCATATATTATAGATATTAAATATAGATATTAAAGAAGACACAGAGGGAGAAATGAGGGAGGATGAAAAAGTATTTAGGTGCATATAGTTTACTGATATTTATACTGATATTATAATACATGTGCATATATTTAACAGTCGATTTAATGTCTTCATGACATCTTGATGTCATTTATCGTGGCAGAGTCTTGAAAGTCTTGCTGACATCATGACATCATATTCATCAGCATTTCAACTCAATAAACCCAACTTACACTTTCAAAAGACCCACTTCAGCAGGTGTTAAATTTCAGTAAATATATTTAAGTTAAGCCTATTATGCCACGAATGTGCACTAAGCTGAATGAGGATGAGCAGCCTTGTCCTTCACTGGCCATATAAACCAGCCTACACTTATTTATATATATTACGTAAATGTATAAATTTGTATATTTAAGACCATCTCTCAGCTTACATCTTTGTACACTCTCTTTTAAACAATATTCTGGGCCAAACTCATTTATTAAAAATTTGAAGCTCGAAAGTCTTCGAATGGCATTTTTCCACCATCAAATTTCATGGCCAATTGTTATGACTATGAAAATCGAGTAACTTTCTAAGCGATTGGCCACTGGAAAAGTAAGAAAAGAAAAAGATGGGGAAAAAAGCTCACACGCACCAAAAATTATGACATTTCATCAATTTAACTATCGAACAAAATTTGTGCGTCTGCAACATTCAAAATGCCAATTACAAGACTCGAGAGAGGCAGAAGGAGAGAGGGAGATGTAAAGCTGAAATTACAGAAATAAGTGAAATGTTGTGAATAAACTGCAAACTGTTGGCCATGACGTTCATATGGAGAGACACATATATATATAAATATATATAAAGCCAGATCTTGGGATGAGTTGCGATGAGTTTTCAGGTGAGGTGAATGCTGTCTGGGCATCTACGTAATCCCCAGTCGGTTAATTGCGTCTTAAACCGGAAACGATGGATTTGATTGCGTTACACATTTTGTGTGTACTTGGAATGTGCGCTGATTTTTTCTCTGCCTTCAATCCGCTACTGCTGCTGCTCCATCGTCTTCGTCTTCTTCTTCTACATTTCGTTTTCAATTTCAATTTGTTGCTGTTGTTGTTGTTGTGGTCTTTCAAGTTGGCGCAATGACGATGACTGCGTTTCCGACTGGGATAACCGCAATCACTTTGAAAATCTAAAAAACAAATCACTCGAGGCTACGACGCATTCAGATCTCAAAGTTTCCGAATCCGAGCAGCGCAGCGCGCCATTGCCTTAATGCCTTGGCATACACTTAATCCACATTCAGGCAGCCCAACGAGCAAGCGCCTGCTCTAGACGACCTCGCAATGAAAGTTGCCCGAGTTTAGATGCCGCCGCCCCCCAGCGACTGCTGCAATTACTGCTGCTCGCAATACGCAAATCGATTAAATGAAAAGCATTCGCCGGCAGGCGAAGCTGCAGTCACACAGATCGATAGATCGTCAATTTATATATATGATATATATATATATATATATAGAACGGTCATCCGATATGTATATATATACATGAAGGTGCCCCCGCTGTGGCCTTACGTAAGATAATTTGCAATGCAGCACAGGAGATGAGTTTCATTCTAATTGGAACGACACACACACACAGACAGACAGGCACAGTGAACACTGCGTAAATGCTCCAGCGTTCTATTTAAATAAATAGCGAGTCAACTCGAGTCGAGTCGTAAACTGAACTGCAACTGGTTTGTCTGTGGAGCGTTAGATAATGATGAGCATCCTCTATTAAAGTGAATGTAGAACTTCCTTGCCTCGAAACTGGGTATAGAAAAGTTCTTTATGGACACTGGGTAGCTTATGCTATTATACAGGTATATATATAAATATATATAGAGAGAGAGACAGCATATGTATGTATATGGAGAAAGGTGTAAATGATTTTTCTTTTGATTAAAACTTTAAAACGAGATTGTAAATGCAAATTATATATATTTTGCGATATAAATAAATGATCATACATGGAAAGAGAGAGAGAGAGAGAGCTAGAGTAGGGCATATGCATATGAAGTGCTTTTGAAGTTGAGCTCATAGATAATCGCAAATCGAATTCGTATCGAGTTGAGAATGTCTAGAAATTGATGTACGTCGAATATAATTTATTTCAAAAGTTTCCGACTCATATAATATATAATATTGGAACTATTAATCAATTTTTCTCTCTATAATCAAGTCAATATTCATTGAAACACGAATTTCAACTAATTTATTTCACTCTTAATCACAAGATAATTCATATAAGAATCTATTGATTATTGATATTTAGATGGGTAACTTTGCGAGATTCGTGAGTAATCAGTTGTAATCTACTTACTTACCATTCTAATGTTGGTTTAACAATGTAGGTCAATCGTGAAGTAATGCCACAGGAGATGACTTTCGATATTTGATTTTGTCTGATTTGCAGCTGGTCAATGTGACCAGCTGGAGTACATCAAATCAGTCTGCTGCACTGCTGCTGTTAGATGAATTCATTTCTAAGACTCTTTAGCTTTGTTCTTCTATTTCATTCCTGTTGCCTTCAATAGTTCTGCTCTGGAATCTGTTCATTTCACAGCTGCAAATCTTCCGCATAACTTCGCACTCAACCAGCGCAATTTATTCAGTTTTTCCCACTCAAATATTCGCAATGCAGCTGCTGTCTGGGCACACTTTGCCCAAAATTCAAAATTATACTCAATCGAGTTATTCGCATACGCAAGCGACGTCAATAATTATAATTTGCATACTCATCCGCGCTCGATTCAAGACGTTCTACGGCCACACCCAATTCGTAGCTCACTTTGCTTTAGATCTTTTATTTTTCGGAGCGACAATCATTAGCAGATTGTTAAAGTTCTGCAGTTGGCTGTCTGCCTGGGTCGCACATAAATTTTAAAGGCCCTGCACATTGGCTGTGTTGCGGCAAGCCTCGGCGAATCTACTTAAGAGTCTTGGCTTTATGATTACCCCACCCATTTATAAGCCAAGAAAAAAAAACCCGAAACAACAACAAAAGCAAGACAAAACAGCTACAGCAACAATGCGCGTATTTTGAAAGCAAAAGTAAAGTGTTTTGAAAGTAAACTACACTAATTTAAAGCTGTAAATTAACCAACTAAACAACACCAAACAACAGACAACAACAACAGCAACAACAACAACAACGGCAATATCAAATTGAATCCAAGAGCGCTTCAGGCCCGCTTTGACCTTGAATGCAATGAGAGAGCTTTAATTAATTGTTGTGCTTGTGTGCGTGTGTGTGCGTGTGTGTGTGTGTGTGTGTGTCCACAATTAAAAAGGTGTAAAAAAAAACACAGCATCCAAAGCAAAGCAATGAAAAAACACAACAAAAAAATGCTATTCTATGTCGCACAGATTGAATCATAAATGCGCCTCATCATTGATCAAGTTTGCTATCTGTGCACATCATGATCTCGCATGCGATATAAATTTCAACAAAAGAAGAGAGTTTTGACTGCTGCGAAGCTCAAATACACTAACTGAATTTGAACTTTGTAATATTATTAATATTATTTGAATAACTTTGTTGTGGACATGGGTGGAATTGCGAGAGGAGTGCTCTACAGGAATCTATAACGCGATAGTAATACTCTCTAGCAATAGTAAGGGTAACGGGCGGGGAGGCGAAGCACTCATGAGTCCGCTCATGTATATGTCACATAAGTATGGCTACTATATTATATTACTATTATTTTTATATTATATAACATGTAGCAATACTTAGATTTATAATAATTTATTTCTCTCTCTTTCTAAAAAGTACTTCCTTTGCTAGATTTTATCGTAGTATAATAATCTGAACAAATTTTTTAAAAATCCTCTGGCATACATATCTTCTTTCTAGTCAAAAATAAAACTAATCTAGATAAAAATCAAAAATTAATTGAGCTGATTTCTTGATGGACTTTCTTATAAACATACTCTAGAAATAATTGAAAGAACTTTACAAAGCTGCTATGACAAGGCAATAATATTATAAAACCCTATATAATTACATAATATATTTCATATATGATTTTATATGTATATGTTTAATTTAGTATCTAAAGCTTCTGCCACATCTCCCACAACATAGCTAAAACACCCCATAAATTAGAGGGCATTAAATCAAGTTAAGCCAAAAACTGGAGCAATTTTCACGCTAACTAGATAAAACATACACAAAGCTAAATAAACGTCATTTTGCCCGCGGGCAGGCGACACAGCAAAAGATGATAGCAGCAGACCCATAAGACCCGTAAACTCCATGAAAAACGAGACGGCGTGCAGTACGTACGGCGTCATCAAGTTGTCGTCGCTGTTGCTGTTGTTGTTGTTTGTACTTGAAAATGAGTTGGCCCAAAAGAGCAGACACAAGACGAGTCTCGTCTACACTGATGAGTACACCTATACACATACGTATTTATACATCTATATATGTAGGTAGGTATATTTGTATAACCGTTGATTACAATAGGAAATAATCCCACAAATTGCTTTAATATTCACTGCAAATCAAATGAAGTTGTGCCGCAAGCAACACAATGCTTCAACTAAAGCGACACAAAGTCGCAAAGTTTCTCGTTTTGTCTCTCTTCTGGCTCCCTCCGCCTGTGCCCCCTCCTCCTCCGCCCGGACTTTCCTGATGCCCCAGTCAAAGCATTTAACCTTGGACCATAAAACTCTGCAGACAACAGCAACAATCGAGTAATATGTAATCATCGCATTGAATCTTAACTTCGTACACCTCGCATGTGTGTGAAATTTCAGATTTCAAATGAGTGCAAATGTGTGTGTGCGAGTGTGTCTCGTTTTTTCGCATTTCTGATGTGGGCCTCTCCTCTAATTGTAGCGCATTTAGCGTGGCATATTGTCTGCAACCATGCTTGTCCCATGATATATGGCCACTCACACACACACACACACATTGAGAGTCAGGTGTACTTGGCTTCACAATTGATGTGCCCCGAAATTCGCTTTGTGCTTTTGGCTCCATTGTTGGATGGCCACCTCCAAAGTGGGCTAGTTTGTGGGCAATTTTCAAGAATTTGCCCACATTATGTGCACTATGTGGGTTGTGCGGTGGCCAAAATGGCTGCTAGACATGACAGTGGCTCATTTGAGTCGACTTTATGTAAGTGGCTGCTCCAAAGCAACAAAAACTACAATTGGGATACGATGCGGTTCGTAACGAGCCAAAAATTGAATACCTTCATCTACTTATGGAACGCCGCACTGCAGAGATTGTTTTCAAGCTATTTCAGCTATGCGGAATGGCAATCGGGCCTTATGATCAGCGAATGGGGGCTTAAGAAGTGAGTTAGTAGCAAGCTAGTAGAGTCAATGGATAACTAAGTTGTATATAGACTATGGGAGCAGAGAGCTAATCTAATATGTGTGGCATGGTCTGCAATCAATCGATTGAATGGAGTTACAAAGCTAGTAGGGTCACAGCTTGTAACAATTTAAATAGATTATATAGAATTTAAAGAGCTCTAATGAAGATGTGTAAAAGACTCAAGCGAATTATCATATGATAAAGGAATGCAGACAGTATTGACTTGATTCCTGCTATAAATATTCTAACTTAGTTATTGATATTCGATCTTCGAATAAAGATTTCATTTCGTCTTCTCGCTCACATAGCACATATGAAGAGCCTTCGAGTTGATATAGCTTAGATATTCTTTAATAATATACAGATATTCTATAACAATATAGTATGAAATGATGATTGATCGATGATCAATATAGACAAAGAAATAATATATCTTAACATAATATGATATCCCAAACCAGAGTTCAGTATTGAAAGAAAATTGAAGTCAAAAAATCTTTTCAGACTCGTTAAAAATATTAACCGATTTCGCCCAGGTTGAAAACTCTAGATATAGCATAATAATGCCATAACAATTATACACAACAAAATGCTTAGTTTAATCGCTTTGAAAAACTGTTATTCGAAGGCTTTTAACGCCTGAGCGTATGCAATTATAAGCCATTGGCGCTGAGAGGCCTCAGAATTGAGCCGAGATTGACAAGATCAAGTTTTGCTCTGGGTGACCGGAAGGAAAAGCCATTTAAGCCATGCGCGACGAATGCCGCTAATGCATTTAGGCAATTTACCAACACTGGAAAAATAAGTGAAAAACAAAAGCAACAACAACAAAATTAAAGCCAAGCGAATGCTGAGCACTGGAAACATGTGTGCAAAGCCGTCAAATGTAATTGCCTGGGCAGCGCTAATTGAGCTCCCAGTCGGGGCCAATTATTCTGCAATGTGCACACAGCCATGGCTCGATGTGAGAAAGGCGGGCGGGCGTGGCATCGCATGGCACTCGAGACAAGAGAGGGTGCGACACAAGCAGCTTGTCAGCAAGTGCGACGCGCCAGCTGCCCAGAGATCGACTCGCAGCGTCTTGAATCGGATTGAAGTCGGCAGTGGGGCTCGGACTGAACAGGGGATTGGGATGGGCAGTATGTGTGTATGTGTGTGTGTGTGTGTGTGTGTGTGTGTGTGTGTGTGAGGAGGAGTCAAAGCACTTGGCGCTCACTGGCGACATCCGCGGACGCAACGGCAACTGGAGCACTTTCACTTTAGGCCAAGTGGCAGTTGGCAGCTGCGATTGGAATTCGCACATTGATTGTCGTATTCACTATATACCCTGTACCTCAAGTAGAAGGAGAAGACTGTGAAGGAAGTTAGGTGAGAGTGGAAAACATTATGGGAAAATTGCTGATAAAGCGTAGCTGCTAAAATATATAATATATATGCAGAATATAGAGAAGAGAAAGAGGGGAGCGAGAGCGAGAGCAGTAGAGATAGAGAGTGAGAGAGGAGGAACAACCAAAGCATAGGGAAAAAGCAATTCGAATTATACTATATCAAATAGAAATATTTGTGTGTTAATTTCATTTCATATAGTTTAATTCGAATTTAGAAGAAGAAAACTTGAGATCTGAATATCTTCATAAGGGACATTTTCACCCTAGACAAAGGCTCAACACTGGAGCTTAAGCTAGATGGCATTACTTTGGTTTCAATAAACTACAAACAAAAGTAAAAACTAAGATCTAAGAGCTTAATTTCTTGTTAAAATTAGTTTCGAACTTCATTAAACCTTTTAAGGAATCTCTATAAACTTGAATTGCATGTTAGAGGAAAAGAATATGTTTTTATTCATATGAGTAATATCTTCATCTGTTTGCTAAAGTCTTACATCTCTGGGTTAGGAATAATATTTCATGTACATTTTATTGGAAACATAAAATATGAATATTTAAAATGAATATGAATATACTACGAATATTTAAACATTTATATTCATTAATTATTTTGCATTATATACTTCTCATGCGTTATCATAAGCAGCTGCAAACATCGATTTCCTTTGGCAGTCTTTGACTGCTAATCTCCTGTTAGTCTTGGCAAAGATTTGTTTTTACCTGAGCATTGAGTGACTGAATGAATAAGACGAATACGTTTTATGTGCACTCTGGACACATTTATGTGAAAGCCATTCACTTTCTTGGCAACATTTGCCTATGCGAGCACTGGCTCAATGAATAGAGAAAAGCTAAAACAGAAGCTAGGCAGATGTTTGTAAGCAGCCCAAGTTCTTATAAAAATTTATTAATTAATTTATATATTATTTAAAGAATTTTATATAATAAATATTTATATAAAATTTATCAAAAAATATGAATAATTATTTTTATTATTCATAATGATCATAAATAAAAAGCCAACAGCATTTCACAATTGATGAAAATGCATGTTAGAGGATATCTCGAAGTCGTTGCCAATTTGATTTATGGCTAATCTGATGTTGGCAGCGCACGTGGCCCAAACAGTAGCCGCATGTTTGCTGCTGATGTTGCTGCCGTTGCCGTTGCTCTTGCCTGCTCATATGGCAGGCTGGCGGGGGCGAAAGATTGTGGGAAGAGAGACAGGGGGGGGGGGGGAGGGATTACAATTGGCTCGGCCTGCAATATAATTAGGCCTGCAGCGAGAGGCATTCGGACATGCGACGTTTGCTGAATGTGTTTTCAGTTGTTGTTGTTTTTTGCTCCGTCTTCTGTTTGCTGTTTTCGGGATGTGCGCAATATTTTATGCTTATGGATGAGGAGGAAAAAATGTTAGCCATGTTACAGTTAGGTTTTTGGCCATTGTTCGACGCCCGCAGCAGAGCTAACAAGGCGCAGGCGCAGGCGCAGGCACAGGCACAGGCACAGGTTGGGGCTCCTTGGGATTCATAGATGTGTACATGTGAGGCATGCACTGGATGCAGTTATTGTAAGCCACCAAAATGGCCAAGACAACTTTCTTCTTCCTCTCTCAGGTGCAAACTGGTTTACTTATGATGTGAATGTTGATACGGTTTCTTTTCAATTTTGTATTTCTTTTTGCTGCTTCTATTTCGTTATTTCTTTTTTCTTCTTCTTATATTTAATAGACTGTTCAAGTGTGTGTGTGTTGGCTGTGTTTTTTTTTTCTTTCCTCCTTAACTGGCGACAAAACTGGCCGGGTAGCTCGGGCTATCGCTTTCAACTAGAACAAGCTTAACTGGCTGCCCGGCTGGCTGGCGATTGGAATAATTGTATCACCTGGCTCAGCCGAACTGAAACTGAACTCAAGCTGAATTATGTGGTAATAAATTTATATCAAATGAGTTGCTTCCACACACACAGAGTGAGAGAGAGAGAGAGAGACCGGGAGATAGTCAGTTCGACAGACAGAAGTGCGAGGCTCAATGAAGAAATAAAATTTTAATTAATTGCATCAGCGTTTAGGCAATCAAATGGAGCAGCTTTTTTCGGCTCTTTCTTGGGGCTATTTGCGCTGTGGTCTCTGATGAAGTCGTGAAATGCACAATTATTTGTATTTATTTCTTTTTGTTGCCTCAAAGTGTTTTGCTCAATTAAATATTTGAATATAAAGTTCGCTCCTGCTTCGGCTACTGCTGTTGCTGCTATTGCTGCTTGCCTTGACTCTGGGCTTTCGTACTCGTAAACACTTTCAAAATTTCGCTGGGCAACATTCACTCGAGCGCGAGTGGGTGCCACACGGATATCCATATGCATGCCTTGCTTGCATGCTGTGCCTCTGCATGTTCAGCAAGTGTTTTATCTATGCACGTCAAGCAAATGAGAGTCAAAGCTAAATGAAATCAAGGCTGAAAGAGTTATGAAAGCTTTAAAATGAACTCTGTAAGATATATGACATAAATATTTATGTATATGTATGTAAACTGAATCTAAAATATATTTCAATCACTTATCAAATTTTTAGAGCAAAATAAACTCTAATTTATATTTCAATTAAATATGTTGTACATAAAAAATCTTTCTAGCTTGAATTATATATTTTATCTGATGAATTTAATATTTTTAATGCTGCTTAAAAATATTTAAAAAAATAAATATATTTTTTACTTTAATTTTTGTTTATATATTCTCAAAGCTAAAAATATATATAAAGTTAAATAACATTTTCAATAATTTTTAAATAATTTTTAAAATAAAAATAAATATATTTAAATGTAATTTAAATATATTTCCAGAAATATTTCTTTTTAAATTATTTTTATTATTTTTTTTAAATAATACTTATTTGAAAAGAAAAAAAAAACCTTAAGATACATTTTTATATGTAGTCATATTTTTTTCAGAAATTATTTTAAAATTGTAAAATGTCTTTGCATGAATAGTAATGTTATAATTATGTTGTCCGCTTCCCGCCGAGCTGTTCAGGGTATCTTCTAGTCAGTCACTCGCCCACTCAAGCACTCTAACTACTCAACTAATTTTCATTTAGCTCGCATTGCGCGACTTAAAATGAAATTCCTCAGCTCTAAAGTCGCACATAATAGAGACTTCGGTCGGTAACTCATGCCGCATATAAAGCGAACTTTAAATATAGAATAAATGTCAGATATTCGCAGTGGCGTATTAATAAGCGCCTGCGAGAGGCTGGCCGCCCACAGGGCCTGCGCGCTGGCTCGTATATCAGACAGCTGCAGCAGCAGCGGCTCAATAAAATCCATGTCTGGCCAGCAGACTTACTTGGCCTGATTGTCATTTACAAATGAGCGCTCTAAACAGAGGAGCATTAAAGTGTCCCACAGCAGCAGCAGCAGCAGAAGAAGAAGAAGAAGAAGAAAAATTGCTCAACCGATAGTCGAGTCGGTCGAGTGAAGCAACTTTGCACCTACGAAACGCGCTGAAAAATTTCAATTATTTAAGCGCTGCCACATGCAACAGGCAACAGACATTTGTTTGGCCGAAAGCTGAGCCTGGACGACGTTTAGTTATATAAAATACAAAAGCCACTGCGAAAAAAAGCCTTTAAGTAAGAAATAAAACGTCGAAAACTATAACAAACAACAGGATGCAGCAGTTGCACCACTTGCGGCACTTGCAGCAGCCTGACGGTCGTTGGGAAAGCACTTGCCACAGCCGAGGAGCTGGCAGCAGCAGCAGCAGCTAAGCCATTCAGCTGACGGCGAGTAGCTCTAGCAACAGCTTTGTGGTCGATACAGTTTTCGACATTCATTCATTTGGCGACCAACGACCGAGCTTAGATAGAAGCGAGACTGGAGACGGTGGGGGGGAGGGGGGAGAGGAGCCTCTGTGTGTTGTTGTTAATTTCGTTTTGGTTAAAAATTGAAACAATTTCCGATGTCACTCTCACTTTTTATGCCACTGACGACCGTCCAGGCCATAGACAGCAGCAGCGGCAACAGATACAGATACATTTACACAGAGAGCTACGACTGGCAGTCGGGCAGCCAATCTAGACAACGAGATATGTAACGCAGACGACAAACGCGGCAAGACGTGATTTGGAGATGTGTTTGCGACTGTTGCAGCAACAGCAACAGCAACATCAACAGCAGCAACTGTTGCTGCCGCTACACTTGTTGTGTCCAGCGCCAGGAAAAGTGGTACAGATTGCTCCAATGCAGTCGCATCATCAACATCATCAGCCATTCAGCTGGAAAACGCATCCAACTTTGTTGCAACTCGTTGTCGTTGATGTTGTCGTCGCTGCTGCAGTTGCTCTTGTTGATGTGTGGCATTTGCTGCTGCATTTCTTTTCAACAACTTTTAATCTGCAACAATTTCTGCAATCATTCACAGTTGCACAAATGGCGTTGAAAGCTCATATTAATTGTGAATTGTTATGAAGGATGAAAAATAAAATAAAAAAAAAAAATAAAAAAAAAAATAAATAAATAAAATATATTTAATGAATATTTTATCGTGTTAATATAATATTTTAAAATATTTTTTTAAATTTGTACCTAGGTTTTTCAGTAAAAATCTGAGAGAAAACTTGGATTTCTTTACTCATTTAAATTTTAAAATAAATATATATTTAAAATAAGTTATAATATAATATATATTTATATTTATTAAAATTATATATACTTAAAATATAATATATATATTTTTGTATTCCCAAAAAATTGGATAATATATTAAGCAAGCGCAGACAAAGTTCATGTACTAAGCTTGCCTAAGATACGTGAATCGTCTAACTTCAACCGAAACATATAATGTTTATAAATATATTTTATTTATTTATAGTATAATATATCAAATATTTTCCAGGATTTTTTCATACTTCTGAACTGTTTTAGTTTGCTTTACTGCCTTTAATTATTTTTATATCGCCCCAAAGCTAAACTCTTAAGCCTAAACCAAAATATTTTTTATTAATATGTATATTTTGTTGTTCTCTACTTTTGCATTCATTTATTTTCATAATATATGTTTATCCATGTTTAATTATTTCACTTTAAATATACTTCATATTAGTTCACAGCTCTTACCCTGCGTGAATGATTTCCAATTGGAGCTCCGAAATAAATGCTGCGTATTAGTTTCATTACCTGCCTCAACTTGCGCTTGACTTCATATACGAGTGTGCGCTGAGTGTGTGTGTTTGTTTGTATATTTGTAGCTTTGCGTGTTTGTTTGTTGTTGTTTTGGCCGTTTGTTGTGACGATTTTGGTATCAGGTTGCCTCGTTAGAGTTCGCGATAGATGCGAGTCGAGAGAGTGAATGAGCTGAGTGTGCGTGTATAGGAGAGTATGCGAGTGTGTGTGCGAGTGTGTTTGTGTGTTGATCCTGCTAGCAAACGTTTGTCGCCGCATTGCTTGTCAGTCGTCGCTGCTGCTGTTGTTGTTGTTGTTGTTGTTGCATCTTGCTTTTTGCACTGATGTAACAAGGTTTAATTTTCCATTTCAATGCGCGGCGGCTGCGCTTTGGATTTTTACTCTCGTTTTTCATTGCGCGTCGGCGACGCGACGCTTCGCTTCGGCTACAGCTGGAGTTTTCGCTATAGTTTCTTATTTAGCTATAGTTTTAGCCATAGTTTTTAGCTTGGGCTAACTGTTCGCTCGTTGCGGTTGATTATGCTTTGCTCCTATCGCGCACCGCAAGCGTAACCGAATCAGCCACTCGCTGATTATGTGGATGACAAAGATGATGACAATTATGATGATGATGATGATGATGATGATGATGATGATGATGCTGATGATGATGCTGATGATGATGATTAAGTTGCTAATGCTGACTGCTGCTTGGCGTTATAATTATGCAGCTGCAGGCTAATGGCCAAGTCGCTCTGCATTGAAAGCAGGTTGATTGACTGTTAGATACCCTGTTAAGATGATAAGTTTGTATAAAATGAAGTAAACTGACTATTGACACCCTGTTAAGAGAAGAAATGACATGAGCATCAATTTATGTAGACTGATAGATACCCTGTAAACGGAACCAATTTGCATAGCAAACTTGTTGAATACTAAAAAATAATGATTAAAGCTGAGGGCTCACTTGAGCGAGCTTACTTGACTAAGACTAGACTTGACCGGACTCTGACTTCTATTTCATATAGATCTTGATAAATACCAGACTGTCTTATCTCGCTGAATATATTTTGAACACTTTTGGCATAGCCTTCCACAACTAATGCAGATACTCCGCCCACTTCAAGGACAAATCATATTTCGCATCTCTTACATTATCTATTATACTAGCATTATGCGAGCGTCTTCAAATCTTAAGGAGCTCCAGTTTATATAGACTTCATCTGCAGAGTTTGGCTGTATATGCATATACATACATGTGTATTTAAAGCCAATCACATTCAATAATGCGCAGTCTGTCACTTTCTCAGCTGCAGCTGTTATGCCAGTGAATACGATACTCCTCTTCAACTACCTGTTTGAGGGTATGTGCATAATCATAAGACTGCCGCTGCTGCGGAGCTGATGCCGCCTGGGGGGTGCGAGAGGGGCGATGCGGCAGCCGTGAGCTGGCTTTGATGATGGGTACGGTGTGATCCATTTTGAGCATGACCAAGCTAATCTCTAGTCGGCCGAGTATTGTCAACGGCTTTGTGGGGGCTGATTATGCTGGCTTGGCATCAACTTGAGCTATGCGGCTACCAAGATAGGCAACAATGTTGTTGTTGTTGTTGTTGTTGTTGCTGGTGTTGCCTGTCGACATCTTCCACTGGACATTTTCCAATCTGGAGCGTTTGCCAGTTTGCTGTTGCTGTTGCTGTTGCTGTTATGTGTCGCTGTCTGTTTGTCTGCCTGACTGCGTTTTTCGCGGTTTTACAACTTTGATTTCACTTTTCTTTGCAACATGCGACGTTGTTGCCTGTTTGTTGTTGTTGTTGTTGTTGTTGTACCTTCACTGGCCGTTTTTTGAACTGTTTGCTTCATTGCTCTCGTTGTCGTCGTCGCCGTCGTCGTCGGCTCTGCTGTCGGTCCGCTTAAACTTTGTTACTCTTTAATTGGTTTTTTTTCTTTCGCTCCCCATCATCATCTGCTTTGGGCATCCGTTTTTTTTTAATGATGATGCAGTCGGCTGGCCAGAGCGTTGGCCATAATTGTCAACCACTTTTGCACGTTAGCCACAAATTATAAACACATCGATATGCAATTCCACTTGCAGAGGTTTCCCTGCCGCGTGCTTGGCCAAATTGAAAATTGACGCGAAAAATGCATTCAAATATTTCCCATGTTCATTTAAGGCAGCTCAAAGCAGGCCCCCTTTGTATTAGAGTAGTTTAATTTTTAAGTATTTCAAAAATGGAATGTTTCTATAGAAAATATACATGAGACTGAATTAATAAATATCAATAAATAAAATATCATTTTTAAAATTTGTCCATGTCACTAAAAGTGAACAAATATAGATTATTTTATTATATAAAACAGAATTATTTGCATTGACATTTTCTGAGATATTTCTTTGCAGACTTGAGCGTATGTCTTTAAGCTTTCGATACGTATCTAACTTAAACTTAACTAATATTAATATGTTTATAGATAACTTTCAAGGCATCTCGTTTTTCAGTTTGCCCAATATCCCTCTACCCGTCCGCCTATTCCTCTCTCATTCTTAGCACAACTCATTTTGTTGCACTTGAAACTAGAGTTTGGATATTGGCCATATTTACTCGACGAGTGTAACCCGTCTTATACCACAATTTGATACGCCCACTGGCAGGGGTGGCTTCATTTGTAAAAAGTTTTATGTTCTACAAGCTACGAGCGCTATTATTTATGTAATTCATGTTGTTGCTTGCGAGCCAGAGTGCTAAGCTTCTTCACCATAGTATTTAGTGAATTTTATTGTTAAAATATTTATCCCTACATTACTCAGCAGTAATTTAAGCTTAAGTTTCCCATCTTCAGCGTCATTCACAATTTTCATATCAGAATTTCCCATACTTATATTGTGGAACTAAAAAGTTTCGTGTAATTGGCAAGCGAAATGAGCCCAAGTGAATCGCACTTATCTATAATGACTTAATTATGAATGATCAGATCATCACAGCTGACCAATCAAATTGATTAGCAGCTAGCTCACTCTCTCTGTCCCTCTCTCTCTCTCTTTCTCTGTCTATCTGTAGACCCCCACTAAGCACTCAAGATCATCCAGTTAAACTGTTTTGCCTCAGTCATAAATCGATTCGATCGAATGTTGCTTAGATTTTATTCGAAATATGATTCAAGTTCGTAGTGGAGTCAGCTATCTCTAGAGTCTCTAGCAGCAGCAGCTGCGACTGGCTGTTAAATATCTGTTTTAAGATCGGAGATCAGCTATCTTATGTCATCAGCGAGGCGGCCAACGCAAAAGTTCTCAAGCTCCAAATACTTTTTGTTTTGTTTTTTTTTTTTTGGGTAGAAATATTTCAAGTCTTACAAATGGCTGAAAGCAGTAAATCAAAGCAGCAAATGCGGCTAATTAAGTTTTAGGCCAACAGCAACAAAAGGCAATTTGTTGTGCGACTGTGTGTGTGTGTGTGTGTGTGTGTGTGTGTGTGTGTTGAAGTCGCTAAATGCTGCACCAGCCCACGGAAAGTGTCTCGTGAAATATTCTGTTCTAGATAGCAAAAGCAACAGCAGCAGCAGCAGCAGCAACAGTTGCAGCTTCATTGAACGCCTACAGCTGCGGCATGTGTGGCAAATGCAGTTGCTGCTGTGATACCCTGTAATTTAATGGCAGATATGTTTAGCAAGTGTAGAAGTAGAGTAGTAGGAATATAGCAAAGGCATATGCTGGATAGATACATAAGAAGAGTAGTCAAGCATAGACAGCTGCAGGATGGAGCTGTAAGCTTATGCCTTCATAGCTTCAGCTTTAGTCACAAATACTAAATTGAATTGAATACTAAACTCAGTTGAAGCAGCTCCATTAGGAAAGAGTTTCTCATAGAGTACCTTCCAGTCTATCACCCAGCAGCAGCCTCACATTTGCTGTTGCAGTTGACTTTGCTGACTGTCAGTGGCTTTGTCTTAGCTGCTGCTGCTGCTGCTGCTGCCTGGTTCACATGACTTGCGTGCCATCTGCCTAGAGGCCAAGTGGCAAAGAGGCAAACTTCCAGCTGGCAACTGCTGCAGGCTGTTTGGCTAAACTGCAGCCTACGCAGCGCAGCACGCACCTCCAACTGGCGACGACCTCCATGGGGGCAAGTGGTACACCTCCAGCCACCCCCCCCCCTCCCCGCTCCTCCCACTCCGTCTGCTAATGTGTACTTAGATGTTTGTCTGTGTTTCTGTTTTGTCTTACATAATCGTCACTCTAGATACCGTTAGCATTCGTTGTTGTTGTTGTTGTCTTCTATTATTATTACTATATATTGTTTTCTAGTTTCTTTCCGTTCCAAAGCAACACACAATAGAACAATTGTTTAAACTGAGGCTTTTGGCATTGCGCCAAAAAAAGAAGAAAAATTGTTAGTCGAAGAATAAAAATTAAGAAAAAATACAGAAAAAAAAACTCAGCAACTGAATTAAGTTGTCGCATGAAAATTGAGTTCTCTTCAAGACAATTATGTTTAGTTTTGTCTTTATTTTTAGCACATAAAGCATTCTTCTCTCTCCCTCTCTCTCTTTCCTCTGATTGTGCTTCTTCTTGTTGGTCTTGTTATGTTTTGTTAAAGCCATTAGCTTAGAGCCATGACGTAGATGGGAATTACCCCGAGCCACTAGAACCAGCACAGCTGTGGGAATTGTGGTGTGACGCACCTGGAACTGTGCTACCTGGCGAGACCTCAAGGCACACAGAACTACATAGAATACCTAATAAAGGCCAGGAATATGCGCTATAAGCCTAATAGAATATAAACTTAATAGAATAAATATTTTTAATAACTTTAAATTGTTAATAATAAACAATAAAATATTCATAGCTGCATTTCTACCTTCAACACTGAGCATATCTAGAGAATCCGCACTTCGCTTAGCCAGACGAGTTCGCTCAGTGGTCTAGTTATTTGGACAACTGATTAACAAGAATCCGGACTAGATTGGCTAATGTATTTGGCTGGAATGTTGTCTTAGCCGAAGGCCTCAGCTTATTTGATATTTAGATGACAAAATGCTGTCACAATGCGGCTCATTAATGTTGATGCCAGCGCCTGAGCCCATCTGAACTATGAAGTGCGCGTGCACCGAACACCGAAGCAACAATTTCTATTCATATAAAAAGTGTTGATTTAATTTTAAAGAGAGCTCACACTAAGTTGTTAACAAATTATACTTTTACTAACTTAACGTTCAAAATCAAATTTATAAAATAATATTAAAGCCTTTTAATGTGATTAAAATTTAAAAAAATATATTAAAGCTTGCCAAAAATAATAATAAATAAAAATAATAAAAATAAATAATAATAAAAATAAATAATAATAATAAATGTGAAAATTTGAAAAACATTTACAATTTTATTTTAATAATGGAATAAAGTAAAATTTGAAATAAATAAATAAAACAAAACAATTTCTATGAACTTAGGGTAAAATAAATAATCTTAAAGAATGCCTAATATTAAAAAGAAATATATAAATATAGTTTTTATATATATTAATATTTTGTATATTTAATATATAAATATATATTTTTTAAATTATATCATAATGCATTTAATATTTTTAAATTTTTTAAGCTCGATTAGATTTTCATTCGCACCTAAGACAGGGGGAATAAATGGGAGCTAAGGCATGTAATACTATATGCGAAAGAAATCTAACTGAAATTAATAATTAAAATAAATAATAAAAAAAAAAAAGAAAATTATTTACATGAATAAAAAATAGAAATATAAATAAAATTGTAGTTAAATGAATGAAAATATTTATTTATTTATTTTATTTATTTTTACACTCAAGATGAAATAATTTTGGATACTTTGTCATAATTCGTTAACTTTTTGTATTTTTAGAAATTTAAGTCCATGGAAAATAGATTCTAATCAAATTTGTATCCCTTTCTCTTTCGCTCTCTCCCTCAAACAGGTTCATAAATCCCGCCTTTGAGCATATCTCAACTCGAAGACAGCAAAAATAAAGAGTAAAAAAGAGTGAGAGAAGTAGAAGAAGACGACGCAAATATTTCCCTGTTGGAGAGCCACCAAAACTGTGCGAGCTGAACGAGCTGCGGGCAAGAGCAGCAGCAGCAGCAGCAACAATCGATCCAGTTAACAGTTATGAGAGAGAAAGACCACTCACCAAGAAAGATGCTTCCTAGCCCAAAACAGGGCTGTGTTTACCCTGCCTTAGGATTAGTGCCCACATCGTATATATCACATGTACCTTATGATCTGTCCGCCTCGACGACGACGGCGGCCACAGCCAGCAGCAGCATGACGACGACAGCAGCAGCAGCGCGACACCAGCACCAGCAACACCAACA
Source organism: Drosophila paranaensis (assembly GCA_035047545.1). NCBI lineage: Eukaryota > Metazoa > Arthropoda > Insecta > Diptera > Drosophilidae > Drosophila > Drosophila paranaensis. Next base: position 10,940,597 of record JAWNPL010000153.1, read on the forward strand.
CCAGCAACACCAGCAACACCAGCAACACCAACAACAACATCAGCAACAACAACATCATCATGGCAACAAGGCGAAGCGACGCAGCAGCTATGATCAGCCGCTGGATCTGCGGCTGGCGCACAAGCGGCGGCAGGCCGGCAAGCTGGAGGAGGAGCAGGAGCAGGAGGAGGAGGAGGCGCTGGAGCTGGAGCTGGAGCGGCAGCCGCTGGAGGACGAGAACAGCAATCTGATTCTGTTCGCCAACGAGCTGGCGGCGCAGCGCAAGGAGAAGGAGCTGAACAACAACCACATCGCCGCCTCGCTGGCCGACCTCGGCTTCGACATGAGCCGCAAGATGCTGCGCGCGCTGCGCGAGGGCGTCGCCACGTCGCCGCCGTCGGCGCCAGCGCCCAATGCGATGGTCGCGGCGGGCGTCCACTCGACGCTGCTGGAGGCGATGACCAAGACGCTGCCGCTGCAGTACCGCAACGTGTTCGCGCCGCCTGGGACGGGCGGCAGCTGCCCCACGGCGCCGGAGTTTGCCTTTCGGCATCCGCTCAAGAAGAGCGAGCTGAGCTGGGCGCCCAGCGAGCCGCAGCTGAAGCTGGACTTGCCCACGGCGACGCCCCAACCCCAACCCCATCCGCATCCGCATCCGCATTCGCATCCGCATTCGCATCCACATCCGCAGCTGCAGGAGTTTCAGTCGCGGCAGCATTCGCGCAAGGCCAAGCAGCGGCAGGCGCAGTCGCAGTCGCAGGCCCAGGTCCAGGCCCAATCCCAATCCCAACCAGCTGGCAACGCTCTGCCCGCGCAGCGGAACAAGGACCGCTACACGTGCAAGTTCTGCGGGAAGGTCTTCCCGCGCTCGGCCAATCTCACGCGGCACCTGCGCACGCACACGGGCGAGCAGCCGTACAAGTGCAAGTACTGCGAGAGGTCGTTCAGCATCTCCTCGAACCTGCAGCGGCACGTGCGCAACATCCACAACAAGGAGCGGCCGTTCAAGTGCGAGATCTGCGAGCGCTGCTTCGGCCAGCAGACGAACCTCGACAGGCACCTCAAGAAGCACGAGTCGGACGCGGTCTCGCTGAGCGCCCTGAGCGGCGTCAGCGAGCGGATGCACTGCATCCGGCGCTTCTGCGAGAACCCCAACGAGGAGTCCTACTTCGAGGAGATACGCACCTTCATGGGCAAGGTCACGCAGCAGCAGCAGCAGCAGCAACAACAACAGCAGCAACAGCAGCAGCAGCAGCAGCAGCCACAGTCACTGCCATTGGCGACGTCGCGCAGCTCAGCGTCGTCCAGCTGCTCGGCCTCGCACACGCCCACATCCTCGCACACGCCCACCCAGTCGGAGTCGGCGGAAACACTGGCCCACGAGCTGCGCCGCCTGCAGGCGGAGCGCGCCAAGTCAGGCGACGACAGCAACGAGGAGCAGCAGGAGCAGGAGCAGGAGCTGGCGCGACAGCTGGAGGCGGAGGCCGAGGAGTCCAAGTGCATATTACAGCTGAAGAAGACGCTCGCCTCCAAGCTGTTCCCCACAACAACAACTGCAGCAACAACAACTGCAGCAGCAACAACAACAACAACTATAGCAACACCCACGCTCAAGCAGGAGGAGCCCTAAGGCTCAGCCTTAGCCTGAAGCAGACGACAACAATTTCCTATACGGTAGAAGCGAGAGCGACTCATATATATATATATATATATATATATATATATATATATATATATATATATATACTTTATATATATATACTTTATATTTTGTAATTTGTATGTTAACTGTTTTAATGTGTATATCAAACTGTACAAAAAAAGGCAAACGACAGAGAGAGAGAGCAGAAAGTATCAAGTTGAAGATCGGCAAATTGTATATCCAGTTAGTTGTTTAAGCATTGGTATTCTTTGTGTGTATATATATGCAAAATGACAAGAGCAAGCGCCCACTGTTTAATAAAAAGTTACAAGTTTTTTAAATTTACACAAATTCCTTTTGAATTTCTGTTACGAATTGAAGCTAGCATACAGCGACATCTATGGGTTGGTAGACAAGTCACTGGGAACACCGTGTAGCGCCATCAGTTGTAAGTTTGACGTGGCGCCATCTGGCAGTACATGTCAACTTAACATAACATAGAATGACAACAGCCAGCTAAGTTACAGATGCAGCTGTATAACACTCTCTAGTGTGAAGTAAACAAATCTGGTGTGAAACTTGGCTCACATTTCTGCGTTGCTGTAGTCATGCTGCAAACCAAACACTGCTGTTCGCTTTTTGATTTTGTACATAAATTTGAATAGCTGACTTTTGAATATCAATTTTCACATAAATAATATTTGGACTGAATTATTGATGCTCTGAAATGAAAGTTTTAAATTTACAATTGTTTAATTGTAGACTATGCAAAGCGGTCTATTAGCTTGATAGTGCGAGGGAACACTTTTGGGAAATTAATTAGCTCCGACTGATCATTGCAAGAGCCGCCACAACAGAACTGTGAGTTAACATTGAAAGTAGTTTAGCTGCTGTTTGCATAACCTACTGAGTATTTTAACAGTGCTGCACTACAATTCTCTCAACTGTTAAAAGACAGTGTTACTCAATCATGAATTCTCTCTTAATGATCAGCTGATCAGCTGTTAACTCTTAACAGACAAATAGCATTATGCTGGCACCGGTTGGCGTGATGGACTGATAAGAGCTGTCATAACTTGCTAAAACCCGTCTAATTTTCCACGCGTACATTGCCCCGGCCCTTTATCAACAGATTAACTAAATAAATGCGAGTAATTCAGCTAGCTTTATATAAATGATAATAAAGATTTACTGCACAGATGGCAGCCAGCTTGACAACAATTACGGATTCAGGCGAGCTAACGGAGCTGCAGGAGCTCCACCTGCAGGACTGGCCCAAGCACTGTGTGGGCTACTTCTGGCTGGACAACTATCTGCGCTGGCTGCACAAGTGCCCCAGCACGAAGCACTTGACATTCTACACCCTCGATGGCGACTGGCGCCGTGATGGACTCTTTCTGCTCGTGGTCTGTATGGGAAGTGGGATTCAAGAGCTTACCCCCAGGGCTTATATGTGTTACATACCCTCTAGCACCGCTATCAGCTGTTCTTCAGCAACCTGAGCAGGCAGAAGACGCCGGAGCTGCTGACGGCCTTGACCCTGATGGACTGGACACGCGGCTACAAAGTGAGCGCCATTCACGAGACGCACCACGGCATCTACAAGCAGCTGCTGGCGGAGCACAGCCTGTTCATGGAACGCGAAATGAAGACCATAATGTATCGCCTGCCCTGCGAGCGGGCCAAGCAGCTGCCAGTGAGCTGCCCAGCGGGCTACTACTTGGACAACGTGCGCCTGGAGCACGCAGAGCTGATCAATGAGCTGTGGTCAGCCAAGCATCCGGGCTCGCTGAAGCTCATCCAGCTGCTGATCGAGCTGAACACGAACGTGGGCCTGTACGAGCAGGCCACCGGACAGCTCTGCGCCTGGTGCTTAAGGTAGGTCCGGCTACAATCAGTATAATCCAACTCGAATTAAGTTAATTTACTTTGACAGACTGCAGAGCGGCTTTCTGGGCGCACTCGAGGTGCTGAGCACGCATCAGCGTCGTGGGCTGGGCTTGGTGGTGGCTGTGGCCATAGCCAGCCGCATAGCGCACGAGCTGGACCACGACGTGACAGCCCTGGTCAATCTGAACAATGCGGCTGCCTGCAGAGTGTTTGAGAAACTGGAATTCATGCTGATCCAAGGCGAGCACTACTACTGGAGCATGTGTCTGCCCGAGGCGGGGGGCAGCATCAGTTGGCGAACGAGCGAGTGAGACGCAGACGCAGTGCAAACAGCAGAGCTTTGTTATGTGATACCCATCGTTATATAGCGTTAAGCTTTGCCAGATTAGTATTATCTTACCCGCCTGGAGAGTGTATAAAGCGCAAACCTTCGCAATCTTTCGTCTTGTCAGAAGTGTTCCGCCGAGCGAGCAACTGCCTCAGCTCAGAGAGATGCAGCTGCAGGCGATCGACGTGCAGGGCCTGCGCCAGCTGCAGGCGCTCTATAGTCGGGAGTGGCCCAAGCACTGCCTGGAGTTCTACAGCCTCAAGACCATGATCTCGTTCCTGAAGCTCGAGCCGGAGATGAAGCACTTGAAGGCCTACACTCTGCCGGGCAAGCAGGCCCAGGAGCTGGGCCTCTACCTCATTGTGGTATTTATGAGTGGCGTGGCTCTGCTCCAGCAGAGATCTAATTGAGGGTAATTGTAGGATCGCTATCAGTTGCTCGTGGGCTGCCTGGGCGAGTCGTTTACCCTGCTGAAGCAGGCTCTGCACCTGCTGGACTGGTCCAAGGGCTACCTCTGCACGAGCCTGACACCGCGCTACCTCGAGCCCGTGCTGCAAGTGGTCCGCGAGAAGCGTCTGCGCATTGACTTCCAGCTGGAGGACATCTTGCACCACCTGCCAGCCAAGCAGGCGCTCCAGTTCCAGATCGAGTGCGTCATCTCTCTCCTCTCTCTCTCGATCTGCTCTGATCTAAACTGTTACATTCAAACAGCTGCCCCAGGGGCTTTTACCTGAAGTCCTTGGCCGTAGAGGACGCCGACCTCATTGACAGCGAGTGGCCTTACAGCCAGGAGGGCTCCCTCTACTTCATGCAGCGCCAGATACGCATGTGCCACAGCATGGGCCTCTACGACGAGGAGACCCACGAGCTGGTCGCCTGGTGCATCAGGTTCCCAATGCCACTCACATTCCTTTTCGAATTTGCATCTAAGGCTTGTTCTCTTCTAGGACCCAAGATGGTCTCCTGGGCGCTTTGCAGGTGCTGAAGTCACACAAACGCCGCGGCTTCGGCAATCTCATAGTCCGCGCGCTGGCTCGACGCATTGCCGAGTCGGGCGACGACGTGGCCGCCGAGGTCAGTCCCGCCAATGCAGCCTCGCTGCAGCTGTTTAACAAGCTGGGCTTCCAGAGACGCGAGCACTGCTATTGGCTGAACACTCTGCCGGAGAAGGGCAGCTTCAGCTGGCCGAAGGGGGAATGAGATGTGGGAGATATAGCGATGGCAACTTAATCTTAACATGCTTAGCTAAGCTTGAGCTTGTATGTATCTACATATATATTTATATATCAACTGTTACCAACTGCAGAGATCGATCTGGAATATCCAATATATCGGACCGATTTAATATTGTCATACTAATAATATAAATTAATAATAATACCTGTCTCGCTTTCTCTCTCTCGCTCACCCTCTACAGCTGTGGAACTACCCTCGCCCAGTCTGCCTCTCTCTCTCTCTGTGATAAGCATTCAGTTCGCTCTCCAAACTGAGCACACCTCAGCCTCTGCCTAATCTCTCTCTCGCTCGCCCGCTCTCTCCTAAACATGTTCACTTCAATTCGTCTAATTCGATTCAGTTTGTGCCGCTCGTTCGCCTCGAGCAGTCGTGTGTCTCTCTGTGCTCCAGCCATGCCACTCGCACTGGAACTGGTTGGCCTTCAGCAGCTGGAGAGCTTCCAGCGGAGCTACAGCCAGCACTGGCCCAAGTACTGTGCGGAGTTCTATTGCCTGGCCAACTTCATAGGCTTCCTCAGGGACGATCCGCAGATCCGGAACATTAAGGCCTACACGCTGTCCGAGCAGAGGGCCAAAGAGGCGTCGCTCTTCCTGATCGTGGTTAGTCACACTCGCAGTCGCACTCGCAGTCGCAGTCGCAGTTGAGGGCTTTATTATCACAGATTGTAATAGTTACGTTTTATAGGATCGTTATCAGCTGTTCGTGGGCTGCTTGGACAGTGGCAAAGAGCTGGTGCGGCAGGCGCTGGATCTGCTAGACTGGTCAACTGGACTGAAGTGCAGCTCCATACCCGCTCGGCACATAGACGCCCTCCAGGAGGTGGTGAAGGTCAAGCAGCTGGAGCTGGAGTACAGGGACATAACGAACCTCTTCTACATGCCGCAGAAGCAGGCAGCTGAGCTGCAGATTGAGTGAGTTGATAGACCAAGATGCCAGAGATGACATAGCTAAGTCCTCAATCCTGCAGCATCCCAGCTGGCTTCTACCTGAAGACTCTCAGTGAGCAGGACGCGAGTCTGATCAACGAGGAGTGGCCCAATCGGCACGAGGGCTCCCTCTACTTCATCCAGCGTCAAATACGCCTCTGCGCCAACGTTGGCCTGTATGATGCACGTACTCAGGCGCTGGTTGCCTGGTGCATCAGGTGAGTAGCAGAGATTACTCCAGACAAGTTCGCCTGGCTAATCGCCCGCTCCCCACAGGCTGCAGGGCGGCTACCTGGGCGCGCTACAGGTGAGGGCCTCGCACATGCGACGCGGCTTCGGCAGTCTGGTGACCAAGGAGCTCTCCCGGCGCATAGCCGCCCTCGGCCAGGATGTGATGGCCCTGGTCAATCCCGGAAATCGGGCCTCCAGCGAGATGTTCTCCAAGCTGGGCTTCCGAGTAATCGATCAGTGCCTTTGGCTGAGAACTGAGCCCGTCTCGGGCGAGTTCAAGTGGCCGGACGGGCAGTAGATGCCCGCACCCGGACTCCGGCTAGCATATATATGTATGTATGTATGTATGTGTATATGCATTACATTCGTCACAAATACAATATGATGTTACAAAATACTATGGACTATTGACTCTTGTATATGAATACAACTTTGGTATCAAAAAATATGCCAAGGCCTTTCCGCCCGCTCCTGCTCCTGCTCCTGCTCCTGCTCCTTGTCCGGCTACTGCAGCTGCTGCCACAGTCGCTCGCAGCGCTCGTGCAGCTGGGCCGGACACTGCTGCACGCTGGGCTCCTGGCGCATCTCCTGGAGCAGCCGGCGCACACACTCGAGATCGTGCTGCACGTGGTAGGCGTTCATCTCGTATCTGGCGAAAAGTAATTGGCTCTTGTTGGTCGTTGTCGTGGTCGTGGTCGTTCGGCGTCTGGCGATGAATTCCAAAAGCTCTATAAAGTCGAGGTAGTTGATGCCGAAGCTGGCCCGCAGCATGGTCTGGCAGTGGGCCTCGAAGCTGTCCATCTGCTGGCAGTCGGCGATCTCGCGGCGCACAGCCTCCCAGCTGGCGAGGAGGTTGCGCCACACGAGCGGCGCGTTGCACGCGTTGAACCAGTTGTGGTTGACGGAGATGGTGTCCGTCACGTTCCACACCTGGTGGTACCAGCCGCTGGGCACGAAGACCGCCTCGTTGGCCTTCTGGTGGATGCTGAAGTAGCGCACGCTGTGCCGCTCCAGCAGCGACTCGTCTACGCTGAAGGGCAGATTGGCCAGACGATCCGCCAGCTTGAGCTCCTCGCCAGGCGGCAGTATGAGCCACTTCTTGTGGCCCACGATGTTCGTGGACCAGCTGTAGGAGCCGAACACATCCGAGTGGAACGACGTCCTGCCAGGGGGAAAGCAATGATTAGCGAAGCCATCTGTGGGCCAGTTATCGCTTACCAGGAGTCCTTGGGGCCCATGTAGACGAAGCGGTAGTCGTCGCGCTTCAGCTCAATCAGTTGCTCGTTCAGCCAGTCGGAGGCGAAGTACTTGGGCACTTGGTAGAACTCGTATGCCGGCAGCTGGGCAGCCAGGTGCCAGTCCTTGAGGTAGAGATTATCCTGGGCGAGGTTGCAGTTGGGCTCCGCCAGCTGCAGCTTTGAGTTGTCCGCCTCGATGGTGCGCCGCCAGCGCTCCAGGAAGTCGTGGAACCGCAGCTCCAGCTTGGCGTGGCTGTTGAAGTAGGTCGCGTTGCAGTCGGCCACGGGCACGGCGAGATCAGCGATGCGGCTCTTGAGGTAGTCGAAATTGATGGGGCTCTGGATGCGGCTATTGGTTGGTTGGTTGGCATTCTCATTATCATTATCATTATCGTTATCGTTGTCCTTGTCCGTTGACCCATGCACGCCTTGGGCCCAATTGCGGCACTCCCACGCATTGGAGACGTCTGTGATAATCACCGGCCAGTTGGCGTGCATGTAGCGCCAGTAGAATTCGTTGTAGCTCAGCTCCCCGCTCTGGCGGCGCTCAATGTCGGCGTTATCCGCATCCGATTGTGGATTGTGCCGTGGTTGCAGCGCCAGCAGCTCCGGCGCCGCCTTCTCTGACGCCATGTCAGAAAAACAAAACAAAAAAACGTAAACAAAATATGACTGAAGAGTTAGGTGTGCTACGAGGTCATGCGCTGAGATGGGCAGACATTTCTCTCTGAATTTTAGCTATGGGATTTTGTTATATAAATGTGCTAAAGACTAACTAATTGAATAATTTTGTACATTTCATTTGGCTAAACATTAATTTTGTGTTGCGTTTAATACTATATTTTAATATTTCAGTTAATTATGAGCTTGTGTGACGTCACAGCTACTCTGTTATTTTCTCGCTCATATACACACTGTTTAAATCCGCAGCGTGTAACCCTGTTGCTCTGTGGCTGTGGAGTCGTGCTCATTGAGGAGCAATAATGTTAAGGGTATAGTGAAGTGCTCACTGTTAAAAGAGAGTGTTGCTCAAACATGTTAAGTTTCCAAAGGGCAAAGCTGTTCCCACTAAGAGTGAAGTACGTTAGGCTATTTAGCCAGTGCACAAACCATTAGGCCTTCCTTCAGATTCAAATAAAAATCCATTTCAAGTTTTATTTTACTGTTTGTCGTTTTATTGAAATTTATTTGCTAAACGTTTTGTCCATTATCAAGATTTAACTACAATTTGGATTTTACATACAATATGTGTCTCGCATGCAATGACCCAAGGATCGTCGCAGTGTTAAGTGAAGAATTCGAATTGAATTGTTATTTAATGTGTGAATCGGTTTGCTGTATAAGTTGCATATGCAAGTTCTATATATATAAATCCATATATGTGTATATGTATATGTAGTATGTATGTAGACTTTACAGATATTTCATGCTGACGCCTTAGAGGCAAACATTTAGCCTAGAGACTAACGCCCGACTAACAACTTACTAAGCTACAATGCAATTGTAATTCTTATATCAGTATGCATGCTAAATCGGAAACTATAATAGAGCTGTACAACTCATAGATGTGGGTGTCTGACTGTAGGTAAAAACTCTATATACAGAATACCATACAAAATCGTACAAAATACGCCATAAAAAAGTTTAACAATATTTTCTCTTTTTTTTTTTTGTTTTCTTTCTCTTTTTAAGTATAGAAAATGTACAGTTATTGAGCTGATCTATTGACTTTGCATTCATCTGGGGCTTTATTGTATATTTAGTTACTTAGGGACTACGCACACTCGACTAAACTTTCCTTTGTCTTGCGGGCTCAGAAGGTACAGAGATACTGACAGAGTGTCCTTTTGCCTTTGGGAGAATTTCGATTAATATATTTATATTTATTTATATTTTAATTCAATTGTTCATTTAAGGTTTTGCCAAAGTTCCTTTTATATTTACAACTGGGGCGAGCAGCTCTTTGGCCACGCCCACTCTTTGCCTCTGCTTACGTGGCTAATTTAGTATTTCGCACGCTGTTTAAGTCCTTCAGTGGATAATTTATACAAAATTGAACTAATTATTTGTATTAACATTTAATTTCCTATAATATTTATATATATTTATTCATATATTTATTTAATTTAATTTAATTTAATTTTTATTTAATTTAATTTAATTTAATAATATTAATTTAATATTCAATGTAAGTGTATGCTTTCCCACTTCAGTTTTCAGTTTTTCTTTTCGCTTTTTCATTTAATATTTGCACTAACTTTAGTCAAAGAAACTAAATATAGTTAATACACACTTGATATGTAGCTTTCATATAAACAACTAAATTAATCAAGTCGCAAATTGCTGTGGAAATTGTTTTATTTTTATTTCGTTTATTTCAACTATTTCTCTGTGTTTGGTCCATCTGAGGGGGATGGTGGGGGGAGGGGGAGGAGGCATCTTTAGTTAAATTTCTTAAGGGAGCAGTTGGGTTTATTTCTTTATTTAACTGTTGTAAAGTGTGTGCGTGTGTGTGTGGGTGTGTTGCGGGGGTCTCTTTGTGGCAGTCTGTGGATTGTCTCATAACTTAACAACAACAAAATTCGAAGGGTTTAGTCAGAACTTAGCGAGTAACTAGCCAAATGCTTACTCTTAGTCCTAGATCATACATACTTAAAGCTTATACAAACCATAGCTAGGCCATATCTTATCATAGCTAGAATGCAATTTATTCATCTTAAGATTTCCTATTAAGTTCTATGTGAATTCACTTTCAGATGCAGCCCAATATATATATATATATATATATATATATATCTCCTATTTATACAGACTCTCTTTCTTGGTCTATCGTACAACCTGCTTGGCTCTGGCGCTTAGATTTAATTAGCTGGAGGTACAGTTGTAGGGGTCGTCAGTGCGGAAGTTGGGGTGATCCTCGTAGGGCTTCAGCCCGGCGGCCTTCTTCTCGTCCCGCAGTTTCTCCACCTGCTGCATGACGCGCAGGAAATTGCCCCCGGCCAATTTGGTCAGCTCATCCATTGTCCAACCGCCGCCCAAGAGCTCTGCGAACAAAGTGGGATACGAGGAGACGTCCTCCAGGCCCTTGGGCGTGCTGCAGGCGAGGAAAAGAGGAAAGAGAGAGAGAGAGAGAAAAGGTGGAGAAACAAATTAAGATATATGTTACAGTTAATTGCTTAAATATGCAAGTTTTTTTTGGTTTTGGAATGAATGTGAAATTTAAATTGCTTAACAATTGATTTGTTTTACTGCTGGATGCTGGGCTGGATACATATAGACGGCGCTGTTAACAGTGGCGCTGTTACCAGTGGCAGTGTTATCTGTAGCGCTGTTAACTGTAGCAGTGTTAATTGCAGCAGTGTTAACTGTAGCGCTGTTAACTTGAGCGCTGTTAAATATAGAGCCAGCTTAATAATAAAGCCTTAATAGTTTACTTTAATAAGGTTTTTTCAAACTAAATAACAATTAGAATAGGAGAAATTGCTATAAATTTTAAATAAATTAATAGACAAAATTGAAGAACATATTTAGGCTGGCTTATGGACCTTTAAATCTGTTAAAAGACATTCAATCGTGTTACTCAATCGTGGACCTTTAAGAGACTTGTCTGTTGAGCCTTAACATACTTCTGTTATAATTCATCTTAAACTTAACGTTATTACATCGAGAATATCTTACACTTAAGCACATCTCATATCTCTAACTTTGCATTATTAAATCTTTCATATCTCACATCTAAATATAACTCGATTTGACTCTCACTGAAACAGCCTTAAATTAACGCAACCAATATATATTCTGCAGATAATATATATATATCTACAACATTTCCCATTTGCATTCCATTTTGGGGGCGGGTCTTCAATTATGTTTGATTTGCTTAATGGTAAATATGGTCATAAAAATTAAACAATAAACCAGACGCTAAATGTACCCAAACTCTGTGCGGATGATAAAGCAGAGAGCGAAGGAATTTATGCGAGTCGAAGCTAAATAAATAACAAACAAACAAAATATAATGGCAAATAAATAATAAATGTATTTGTGTATTCCTGCTCGCACTTGCCAGGAAATAATAATTTACTGTTGTATGCAGTGGCGTTTGGACCACAATGAAAGTGGGATATGTGCAAGTGCTTGAGCACAGTACAGGGTGCCCCAAGTAAGAGTGGGTGAAGGGTGAACCAGAAATAAGTTTATTTTAATTTTAGATTGCAATTTGCAACTGATATATTCATGAACTATTTGCGTGACTGCAGCAGCCTGTATTTATTTTGTTGAAAATATTTCAGGCATTCCTCAGTCAAAAACAAAAACCAATTTTGTGACATTTCTGCCTTTGTTGTCCTTCATTTGGGCTTCCTTTGCGGTCCTCCTTGTCTAATGCGTGCGTGCATTCTTCCGCTTTCTATTCTCTGGCCTTTTATTGTTTGTGCGCAAATGAATATCTCTCATTTGTGGCTATGGCCAGTGCTTTAAATTCAATTCGCATTCCACATGATAAATTGATCACAATAATCACGCATTAAAAGTAAATTTAATTAGCAAAATCAGAGCTTAACGCGAAGTCGAAATACGCTTTGGATTAGCGCTAATTTCATTTAATTTTATAGAATGTTATCTATGGCTTATTATAAATCGAATTCTGCCTACTAAAGCTGCTGAAATTATGAATTTATATATCGAGTTTTATCTTTTATCTATATACACATATTTTATGGAGAATTTAGAATATTACGGTTGCCCTTTGAGTGTCTATTGCCTGCAAGAATATACACAAGTGTGAGGGAGAGAGAGAGAGAGAGAGATTCAGTGCTAGTGCAAACTCTCCACCTTTCACTCTCTCATAGCTATATATCTAAGCTTTTTCAGTTAACTCAAATCATACATTTATCTATATTTCTATTTAGCAACTATTATCTATCCACACTTCTATGAAGGCCAAGAGCAGTTAATGCAAATAATAATAAAATAGAAAATAAATTCACTGACAAACTGACTAAATAAGTGAAATGGCTTTAAGTGCTACGCAGCAATTTCATTTGCTTCGAAGTCTTAAGCTATACTTAAATGACTGTCAAGACTGATGGCATTAACAATTGCATTCAACAATTTATGAAGAAAAGCTTTTATGAGCCAAAAACTAGGCAGAACAATTGGTATTAGACTTTGTTGTTGGCTAGTTGCCTGGCGAGAAGAATTGAGTTTGTTTTTTGTTTGTTGTCAGAGACTCTATAGCGCATTATCATCGTTTACTTTAACTTATGTTGGGCAGGTACGCCTGTATGAAACATTCGCCTTCACGGGATGCCAACCGGGGCTCTCACAGTTTCTCACTGGGTCACACACGGCCCCTTTAAACCTTTAGCCAGGCAATGTATTATAATATTAGAAATAAATACAGCAATAGGCACGATCTATGTGCCATCAGCCATCAATTTGATCTGCTCTGTACGCTCCATATAAGTCCCTGATATACTTCATTACATAGCTTAAGCTCTCTCTGCCATTCAAAGTGTATTTTAATAAATGTTAACAAATTGGGCCTAACTATGCGATGGCCTGACCAAAACTATGAAAATGTGTCAGGTGTCATTGAAGTGGCTCGGAATGCAGTATTACTAGCAACACCACTAACAATACAAACAACACAAACAACACCAACAAGACCAACAAATGCTGAAAACAACGGAGCTTCAATTGCTGCTTGTTAAACGCATTAAATGGCAGTCAGCGCCCCAGGGCGTGGCTGTGGTTGCCCATGCGGGGCTCGAGCCGGAAAAATACCATTTGACATTTTGTAATTTCATAGAATTTTAGATTATTTATTGTGAAATACGCGTGCCACTGTGCGTGTGTGTATGCGTGTGTGTGTGAGTGGCCTATAAATATTCATAAGCGCAATTTCATATGTGTTTTTTGCCATTTTTTGCTGCTGCTGCTGTTGTTGCTTTTTCGGCGAAATGAACTTCGCTTCGTTTTGGAAATTGATTTACATGAAAATTGTTGTCGAAAATTTTCATATGCATGTCGCATTACAACAACAACAACAACAACAGCGGCAAGCCGCTTGTTGTGGCTGCAAAAATTGTGTGGCATGCAGTAAAAATATTTAATTGAAAAGCACGCAACAAATGGAAGGATGTCCGCGGGCCAGGACACACAGGGACACAGCGTCGCTCCTCAAATTTCGTGGCTTTGTTTATTTTTGTGCTGTGCCGTGTCGCCGAAATAAGAGCCAGTGAGACGAAAATAAATGCAAATTTCTGGTCGACAGTGCTATCGAGTTATTGCTGCTGATAACGTTGAATGCTAATGATAATGAGGGCGGTCTACACGTCTGGGTCTCACTGTGTGTGGGCGTGTCTCTGACATATTGCTAACCATCAGAGCGCACGAAATTAAGTATTAAACCCTTCCCAGCGGCGGCCATTTAATTTAAATTGAAGTGTGAAACGGTTTGCCAGGCAACTCTCTCTCTCTCTATCTCTCTCTCTATAAGTAATTTAAGCTAAAGGAGATGTATTGTTTAGTACACATTCACAATTGTTTGCTTTAGTAATAGAGTTTTAGGAAGAATTCGAGAGTCGAAACCAAGATATAGGATATATAATTAAAGGAGTCTGCAATTAAACTTAACGTTGTCCCCTGTTGAGTTGAACTAAAGAATTTCTTAACCTTCCTTTATGTCTCTCTCTCTCTCTCTCTCTCTTACTCTGAAAAATAGTCCAATATTCTCCTCTCTTGCTCCTTCTCTGATTCGCCTTTCATTACCTTTCTCTCTCTCTCTCTCTCTTTTACGCACTTATTTTATCTGTTTTTATCTCTCTCCCACGTATCCTCTATTTCCATCTATCTCTTTCTATACCTTTCTGTCTCTTCTTTTCTTGTTATATCTCCCTGGTTGCTTTAGGCTCTTTATATCTTTTTCTATCTCTTCCTCTTTTTCTTTCTTATTCCCTTTTACTATCCCTCTATTTCTAATCTCTCTCTCTCTCTCTCTCTCTCTCTCTCTCTCTCTCTCTGTATAACCCATTTGCTTTGTCTACCCATAGCTGTCCTGTTGATTCCCTGATCAACCTTTGTTATCATAGGTAGACATATCTGTATATATGTTACATCTCTCTATATTTCAAATCTCTCCAATATCTCTTCTCACTCCATAAGCGAGTATTCCTAGGTATATATCAAGTTATTAAGCAATTCTCAAAGCTGTCGTGGCGATAAATAGTATAGCTGCCCTTGGCAGCCACTATAATTATTCGCAGAGCTTATTTCTGCCCCTTGCCCTCTCTTTATCGCCTCTCTGTCGTTCTCTCTCCCACTCACTTTTTTCACTGCCCCATTTTGGAGACCCTAACGAACCGCAATATGAATTGGCAGCCGCAATATGCCAATGTTAAGCTGCTGTACTTAAATAGAATCAATTAATAACTTAAAAACCACCTGGGCAGAGCCAGCGACAGAGCGTGAGAGCATGGGAGAGAGAGAGGAAGAGAGGGGGGGGGGGGGGCGGTTCTCAGTTACTGTAGCAGTTGCTCTCTGGGAGGCTTGTGGCCAAGGGAAATGCGCATTTAAGTGAAATAAATGACTTTTACTTACTAATTAATGCCGTCGTAGCCGGCGCCGAGGCCAACGTGATCGATGCCGGCAACGCGCTTAATGTGATTAATATGCGCTGTATGTGTGTGTGTGTGGGTGTGGGTGTATATCAGCGGGTGTCCGAGTGTGTGTGTGTGTGTGAGAGTGTCGTCGTTTTGCATTTCGTTGTGTTGGTCAGCAGGATATCGAATGACAAGCATTCAAGCGTGATGTTGTTGTTGTTGTTGTTGTCGAGTTCATTAGAGTCCATTGTTAAGTGAGCGCCGTTGTTGTTGTCGTCGTTGTTGTTGTTGTTATTGTGGTTGCCATCATCATCATAAGCCGTCGTTATTAAAATTTCGCAAATTTGAAATGTGTCCAGGCGCCAAGACAATGCCATGAAAAGACAAAAAGAGAACCAAACCAAATCACGTCGCATTAGACAATTGCACAATAAATACCAAAAAAAAAAAAAAAAATGAACCAAAAAATTGTAAAGAAATCAAACAAACAATTAGTAAGCGCAAGAAGCAATTGGAGTAGGTCTCCACATACTCTGCAGTATCAGCTTATGATTATTATGGGAAAGTAGAGTGGAGCAAGGGGCACAGATGGGTAGGCTTAAGGCTCTAGAGCTGGCTGGAGAAAGTCTATTGCGAATGCATCTCTATATGGAAGTTGTTTCTGTTGCTGCAGATATTTTGAGTTACTGCTTCTATATGCTACTCACATAACTGACAAATCATGCCAAGCTGAAGTATTTGATAAAGATCTATAAACTGTGGGTAAAAATATGTAAAATATATTAATATCTTATGATAGAAGTCTCATTCTGATTTAGCTGCCTAAAAGTCTTTTAAAATAACTTCTAAAAAAGTTTAAAAAAATCCATTTTATATAATGATATCTAGAGGATCACTATAAAGCCACATCTCTGCCTAGATTTGATTTAGCTACATCAGCTTATATCAAGCTACAGTAGTTGACTCAATCGCCCTGTCACTCCACTTCACTGCAAGTGCGAGCACTCCCAGTCCTAGGGTATGCGCAGCCGAATTGTGTGAAAGCCAGTGAAACAGGAAGTGATTACGTCCGCCATTTTGATGGCGTGTCAAAAGCAATGGCAACAAAAAAATGGCAGCGCCAGCCGAGAGGCAATAATGAACTGGCTGAAACAATGGGCTGACAATCAGCGGTGCTGGGTGGTGCTCGCCGGGTGGTGCCGCACAGACCGCAGTCAGTTGGCGGCGTTAATTGTTTTGCATGCTCACAAAAAGCTCAGCGAAATTAAATGGAATTTCAATGGAGAAGGACAAAAAAAAACAAAAAAAGTAAACGAAGTTAGGAATCAAAGTTAATAGAAATTTAATGGAGAACTTACCGACTGCATCCTGCACTGTGGAATTGTCGCTGCAGGACAAGAACTTGGAGTAGAAGTTGACCATGACGAGGCCGCCGTTCTTGGCCAGCGACTGCAGGATGTCGTCCTGGACGTTGCGGCTCGTGTTGCACAGCTCGTAGGCCGAGGAGTGGGAGAAGATGACCGGAGCCTCGCTCACCTCGAGAGCGTCGCGCATGGTGCCCTTGGAGACGTGCGACAGATCCACCATCATGCCCAGCCGATTCATCTCGCGTATGATTGTCTGCAGAGAGCCAAAGAGAAGGAGAGTGGCGGTGGGGACAGGATTAATGAACGTTCGTTAGTCAGTGATTAGAGCGTGGTCAGCAGACAGTCGGCGCGCTGACTGTGCGGGCTCTCGAATGGCTTCCATATCAAACGGCGATGCCATAAGCTAAGCCCATGTCATAAAACAAAGGCAACGGACGATTGAGTGGAGCACGACCCGAGCACAGAGCGCCAAGCGCCAAGAGGACAGCCAAACCTTTGACTCTCGCACAATGTCTAAGTAAATTGATATTGCTTTCTCCCTCTCTCTCTCTATCTATCTCTGTGTGTGTCTCTTTGTCCCACTGTAATTTGTATTTATGCGCGGATTTATGGCCTCAAATGTGTGTGCGTGCGTGTGTGAGCAGCTTACATAATTACTAATCTGATGCAGTTCCATTCGGCGCCACAAATTATGAGCAAATTAATTACACTGCGCGAGATTAATTTCAGTCGCAGCGATACTTATCAGACACTCAAAGCAGCCACAAATTTGCCATTCAAATTGCACACTCGCAGAATGTGGCTAAAAACTGTTGTATGGCCCGATCTGTGCGGATTTGTATGTATATATGGACTTGAGCATGCTTAAGATATGATATGGAATTTAGTTGGCTTTGAACTGAAGCCAACTATAGTTAGTTGTGCTTGAAGTGCCATTCATCTATACTTAGCTGAGTTTATTTTTAGCTAAAGCATGATTAAATTATTCAATTCCTCGAAGCGAGCTCTATGAAATTCGGCAGGGGAGCCATGAACTTGCATATAAATATTTATAAGAACATTCCTTTCTGTTTTCTTTTCAGCTGAAAATGTACTAAATTGACTGCGAATTTATTTATTATTAAAGTTCAAATTGCATATATGATCTGTCATTTTTATTTATTTTTTTTAGTTTCCTTTAAAGCGATCTCTATGAGAATTTGCTGGAGAGATAAAGAATTGGGCAAAAATATTTTTAAAAAATTTTCTTTGCTGTTTCTTTTCACCTGAAAATGTGAAAAAGTTTCTACAAACTTTGATTTAATTTCTTGAGCTGAACATCTCAGCTCATTGGAATCCAACATCTGAAGCTTGCGAAATACGCTAAGCGATGTGCTGATAAATATTTATTTTAGCTTCAATTATATTGGACCAAATTTAGACACAATATCTAAAAGTTGCTTCATTTAAAACCTCTTCTAAAATATTATACTTAATTTTTTTGGCATAGAGATATTTTCTGCTGAGTTTACTCTATCCCTGCTCTAACACTCTCTCTCTCTCTCTCCCTCTTTCCGTTCTCACACTATCTTTCTTTCCCCACTTCCTTTTTCCCTTCTGTGACTCTTTCTATTCAATCTCTTCCCACTCTCTCACTCTTTCTTTCTGTCTCCTTTCAGCAAGTCAAAGTCCCTCTCTCTCTCTCTCTCTCTAGTTAACTAAACTCTGTTCATGTACGAATCACTAACTTAGTTAAACAGTTTAATTTCTATCAAAGTAAATACATGTCCAACTCAAAGTAGAGTTTTTTTTCACAGTGTATGTTATGTGCGATTCCATTTCGCAGATAATTTTTAATTGCAGTCGTGAGTGGGCGTGGTAAGAGGCGGCAAGGGGCTTAGCAGCAGCAGAGGCAGCAGGGGGAGATGGGAGCTGGGAGCGAGTCGACTGTGAGAGATCTAACCATATAGTCAGAAACGGGCGTCCGTTTGTTTGGGGCTATTGGCCTTAAATTAGCTAACAAATTGCAGTTGGCCGAAATGCTCAATTGCCATAATGCCTGTGCACTTAATGGGCGTGGCATTAAAGCTCGAACGTAAACACGGCCAAAACTAATTGGAATCATTCGAATGTGTCTGTACGGGACTGTCTGTCTGTCTGTCTGTACGGGACTGTCTGTCTGTCTGTGTGTGTGTGTGTGTGTGTGTGTGTGTGTGTGTGTGTGTGTGTGTGTGTGTGTGTGTGTGTGTGTGTGTGTGCTTATGGCTGAGTGTTGTGCTCTAGAAAATGTGTATTAAATGCTTATTGTCGCCTAATTACGCACGCACACACACACACACATAGGCAACGATGGGGGCGTGGCTGACTGCGCATTAAATCTTAATTAACGGTGCACAGAGAACGGCTTATGCAACTGTCAGTGCCCATGTGTATGTGTGTGTGTGTGTTCGCTGAGCTGTTTACAGCAACTCGAAGCAGTAAATTAAAATTTAACAAATTATTTGGTGATTAATTGCTAAGGCCCCGCCAATGCGTTATTTATAAGTTATATATTACATACTATATAAATATAGTATATGTAGATCGCGAGCATATATTCTCGCTTTACATTTCATTTAACAATCATAATAAATGTAATCAATTCAATTGCAATATATTTTTATTTTCGCTCGCGCCATTTAATTGCACTTTTAATTGAGAGCATTATGCCGTGCCACGCGGCGTATGCTTAATGCTATCCCGCATGCAAATTTGCCAATAAATAAATGAGTAAATAAATTATTTACTCTTAAATGCATTAACTCCGATGTTAAAACGATGCCAGCTAATAATGGCAAGAGCTCTGCAAATACATAATGTATATAAGGTTGCTTGAGTTCTTGAAGCGAAACATGAGGTCAGACATCAGGTTGATATCTGCGTTTATTCATATCAGAACATGTGATATATAGACAATTTTCAGCTTATACTATATCGTTTACTGCTCAACAAAGTAAATTTAAAATGAATTTATTTCTCTCCCTTATAAATATTAATAATATTAACTGTATCCTCTGTATTATTATTCATAACATGGCTACTGTATATATAATATGGAGCAGGCCTATGAATGTCCAGCGGCTACAGTCATGCAGCTTCGAGTAGCCCGCTCGTGACGTGCTGTCTATGTCCGAGTTGTCGACAAGGTTGTTAAGCCAGCATTTAAAACCACCAAAAGGCGATGCGCATAATGCCGTTGACTGAGTGACAGGCAAATTGAGGAGCAACTTTTCACAATGCTCATTAATGTCAGACATCAGCATCAGCAGCAGCAGCAGCCAGCTCTACCTACCAGCCTCCTCTCACCCGAGCCACTTTTGTATCGATGTGTCAGGCTTCAGCTTCAGCTTCAGCTACAGCATGAGGCGCCAACAATGCCCTTGTCAGCGGCCAACACAAAGAGGCAAAAAATGAAGTAGAAAATCTGGGCACAGGACTCGGGCAGCATCCTTGCAGCCATTTGCTGCCACATCGAATTGATGCCTTTTGTGAGCCATTTCAATTGTGAATGCGAAATTGTTATTAATTTTCGGGCAGCCGCCAAATATATTTGTTTCTCTCGACAGATTAGCAGCGAATGCAACAATTAAATTCCGATTTCTGCCTGAAATGCAACAGAGGAATACTATACATGGAATGCCGGCTGAATAAGCTTACAAAATTTAATATTCAATTAGCAACATTTTGCTGCATCGACAACAACAAATCTGCAAAATGCATTTAAATTGAATTCAGTTTTGTTTTATTTTATTTTTTTATTATTTCTTTGCATTTAAATTTGCTTAAATCTGCGCTAAAATAGTTAAATGAACTTTCGGGCAAAAATAAATGAACTGGCGTAGCGAAACAAATGGCAAGCCACAAAACGAGTTAACACACACACACATATATATACATAGATATATAAACAGAAATTCATATATATATGTAATATATTCAGTCAGTCGCAAAGCGTATTCAGTTACGTGTGGGGCATTAGCGCTGTTTGGCAAAAACTCATTAAAAACTTTAAATTGAAATAAAATAAAATGCATATTTATATGCACATACATACATATATCTATATACATATACTTATAACTGGGCCAATGCATTTGAAATCTCGTGACAATATGCACAAAAAGTTGTAAACTCGCAAAATATACTCTTACAATCGGCTTATAAATATTGCATAGACCACACACAAATGTGTGTGTTTCGATAAGTTTTATGGATGAGTTTATAATTAATCTGTTTTTCTGTTTCGACTTTGTGACAAATCTTTCTCTTCTTCTTTGAGCTGAGTGAACATATTTAATTAATTTTATTCAACTCTTTGTTTATCAATGCATCTGCGGTATTTCATCCTGCCTGATTCACGCATTGATTGGCTGAGTGAGTGATTGATTAATGCCCTCAGCGTCAGCTGACAACGAAATGTTTTACAACATTTACAAAATGTTGTTGAGAATATTTTGGTTACATATTTCAAATAAACAAAACACTGCTTTCACACTATTTATTTGACTATTTTCTTTGTATATCTAAAATTTTTGCTTTTAAAATATATTTAAGTTCAATAATAATATTAAAATATATATCGAACTGAAGACAATTGCTAATGCTTGTGCTCTCATTATTACTGAATTCATTTCATATATAAATTCTATAAAATTTTATTATGGAAACATTTGCTAAACAGTTTTTTTAAGGCTTTTAATGGAGTTGGCTGGCATTAGCCCGGAGCGACAGTTAATATTGGTTGCTTTATGTCGCCGTGGCGGGGCCCTTTTCAATTTACAAATAAGATTTCATTGTCAGCAAGTCGCGATTCGC
The DNA here is from genome assembly GCA_035047545.1 of Drosophila paranaensis. Classification (NCBI taxonomy): domain Eukaryota; kingdom Metazoa; phylum Arthropoda; class Insecta; order Diptera; family Drosophilidae; genus Drosophila; species Drosophila paranaensis. Next base: position 10,961,871 of record JAWNPL010000153.1, read on the forward strand.
ATTTTGCACACACAAATTGGAAGAATAATGAGAGCGCGCCTGAGCTCTTATCTCTGAACGCTGAGTGTGCTTACGCAGCACGCTAGGCAGAAATACATATATACTTATATATATATATGAGAGATCCAGTGGCTCGATTTCGCCTCCCGCCGTGTGTATATGGGAATGACCTAATAAATCCGTTTTATGTCTTGCCTTGGCGCCGCCTTCGACTGCCCGGAAATGCTGGCGGCTGTGGCTGAGGCTGAGGCCGTAGCTGCGGCTGAGGCTGCGGCACATTCACTTCCTGTTACTTCAACTCCCACTCGATTCATATTCAAATTCGAATAGTGGGCGTGGATAGGGGCGTGGCCTAGGGGCCGTCATTTATTGACTGCGCCATTAGCTGCACTAATGATCCATTCAGGCGCAACTGGAGCAGCAAAAGAAACCTAAAGCGAACCCATATTCAAATTCAAATTCAAATTCAAATTCAGCCGCAGCAGCGGGAGCAGCATCAACTGCCAGCTGCCAGGGGCCCCGTCTCCGAACCAGACATACAAACACATTGGCATTGTCAATATGCTTAATGGATTTTCAAATATTTAAACAGCCCGACAAGCAGCGAGCATGCGGTTGAGCCTGAGCTTGAGCCAGAACCGGAGCCAGAGCCACAGCCAGAACCAGAGCCAAACAGCCGCCAGCCCATAGCGTATCGGAATGGCACCGCTGCCGACTTCACAACGACTCCATTTGGAGACAAACTTACAACTGCTGTCCAAATGCATTAGGCGCATTAACTCATTTTCCAAACACAACTCAAATATTCTTTTGCCAAATAAATGTGAGAAATTAGCAATCGACTATGGCGGGGGTCAATAAAACGTTTTTTGATTGATTGAGAAGAGTTGAAGCAAAGATAGTTACAGTATGAAGATAGCGAGAGTCTCATAGCTGGGGTAATGTTTTGAGGGACTATTAAATTATATAAGTAAGAAAATAATCATTTGTAGTTGGATTTGAAAGAGCACGAATGTCGCTCTCTATCCAAGTTGCAACGCCCTAAGGTGGACAGAAATTGTATATATAATATAATATTGAAATGGTTTTCCAAACATATGTAACATGCTTAGCCTATGCTAAGCTGTATGGAAATTGTCTTTAAATTGAGGCATTAATTTGTCAGAAATAAGTATTTTAGAGTATATATATTTATAATTTCCTTTATTCTCACACTACTTCTAAGTCCAATGAAAATTGCTTTGAAACTGAGAGGCTAATTGGCACAACAGCTAAAAGACAGGCAGCTTACTATGAATAGATACTCTTGCTACATGATAAAGATTAGAAATATATATTCATACTTTATTCAAAGAGGAATCGAATATATGACTAACTTAGAAGCTCCATAATATTTATATAAATATGTCTATATATATTTTTTGGCATACTTAAGCCACGTATAAACACACACTCCTGAGCTTATCGAGCAACTCTAAAAATGCATTAAACTTGGCAATCATGTTCTCGCTATATCTGCGACTAGCCCGTGTCTATTCGCTGTGCAATTATTTGCCAGCTGTCAGGATGCTTTACAAATAATATCTGTTGGCCATTGGCATTACTTAAAAATAAAAAAATAAGTGCAGATGATTTTTGCCAAAGCTGCGCTGCAGGGCAAGCAATAAGAGTGCTTGCTAGCAGGTAAGATAAGGTAAGCACACAGCCAGACTCGCACACACTCATATTCGCACTCATAAGCAGCGCTGGCAACTGGCACGCATTGCGCGCTTGAAATAGCACAAAAATGTTTGCATTTTCTTGCGTAGCATTTTTCCCGTTTCCAGCAGTCGCCGAGACTGAGACTCAGGACGAGAGTCTCAGTTTTTTGCCGCTTCCCGTTCCGCGCTGATGGCTGTCAGAGGCTATAATTGAAGCTCTTAGTTGTCGGAGCGGATGCGGGCGGATGGCGGATGGCATAGGTAAGGAAAGCAACAATCAAATAGCAGAGAAAACTGCAACTGAAATTACAACCCAGGGCGTTCGCCAGAGTGCAGAGTGCAGCGTGCAGAGAGCAGCTGCCATTGCCTCGAATAAGATATAAGAGCCAAGATATAACTCGAGAGCAGCCAACTAAAGCAAAATAAGCCAAGCAAAATATGCGCAGGGTGCATCTATCTAAGTGTAAGTGTGCAGAGCAAATGTTGCAATAAATTGCTTGCAGCCAGGTGAAATTAATTGGAAAGATATTTTAGCTATTTTAGCTGCTACCCAAATTCCTTTGGCTGGGACTGGGGCTGGTGCTGGCTATTGAAAACTTAATTAAGACTATGCAAATACTCAGTTGTCTTATGCATTTCCCGCACGTGCAGCTAATTAAACGCAGTGTTCTTTTATGTGCATGTTGTTCGGGCGGCGGTTGACAGGCAAAAACCCAAACAATTTGCTCTAAATTATGCATACGCAGGGTGTGACGCGCGCCCAACGAGCCGTGCGGCCAACAACTGACAGTCTTCGTCTGCTGGCCACAGCTCACATGACAGCAGTTGGCCTCAAGTCTTGTCTCGTTAGCCAAAAGCAAACTTGACACCCGAGCCTGTCAGCTCGGCGACAAATTCAGCTCAAGCCAATGTGAAAGGCAGTTGATAAATACATATTTATTTAAGTGAATGAAAGTAAGCAGAGGAAGAATGTTGGTTGAAGAGAAGGGTGGAGAAGACCTTGTCATTTGATAAAATAATAATATGATAGTTAGTAAATTATAGAAGCTAGTCAGAGGAAATATTGCGCATACGCCATGTGCTGCAGAGTCGAGTTTTAGTTAATGCATTTTTCAAGCGAACCTGACTTCGATTAGCTTGCTAAAAAATTCATTAAAAACTTTTAGCGAGCGACATGCAGACAGTCAGAAAGTCAGGCAGGCAGACAGCAGCGAGTGCGAGGGAGCAAGGCCTGGAGAGTTGGCTGTCTTGCGGCTCCCTAAGCAGCCAAGCTGAATATTTTATAAACTGTCGTTAGTGGCGTTGCCCCTGCCACTGCTACTGCCACTGCTGCTGCGGCTCAGGCCACACACTGCTTTCTGCCAGGTCATACAATTTGTTGCAAGTAGGAAAAATACGTGGCACAAGAAAGGAAAAAACGAAACGAGAGCAGCAAATCTCTCTGAGACTGGAAAATGGCTGCCTCGTGTTGATGGCGACGTCTGCGCCTGCAGGGAGCATCAGGCACGACAATCACAACAGCAACAACTACAGCAGTAAATAGAGGCGACGTGGCCCGGGCCTGGCCAAGATGGATGGCCAAATATTTAGTGGGAGGTCAGCTAGTTGCAGAAGTTGTAGCAGGTGGCAGGTGGCACACACACGGCAGGTCACAGTTGCCAGTTAGCCAACTTGTGCGACATTACAAAATTACCAATGTGAAAATCAATTTCATCAATTTTCAATATTCCCTTAGGGAACTGAAGAAAAAATAGTGAAAATATTGAATACTTGATGTGAGAACTTTTATGGATTGTTTAGCGAGCTTGAAAAGCTTAATGTGCTCTATTTAAATATATAATATGAGCGTTGGCTTGACGATAAACAAATCAAACTCGTGCCAGCTGCGGCGCTTTGCTCTTTATTTCATTTGGGAATTATAAGTGCGAACATTGAGAGCTTGTTGAATTAGGCTTTGGGGCTGAGCCTTAAATGGACTTCTAACGTTCAAATTGCATTTTTATTTGTATATATATATATATCTATGTGTGTCTGTGTGTGTGGGTGTGTGTGTGGGTGTGCTCGAGCTAAACATGTATTCTCTTTCATTTGGCCAACTGAGTGAATGCGAACGAGTTGGTAAATGGATTTCGGGCAAACATCAAATGAAACTTCTTGGCAAAGGACTCAAATTGTGTCTTAAGCTGGACTCAACATGCATTAGCAACACGCAGCAGGAGACCCCTCCAGTGTGTGTGTGTTGTGTGTGTGGGCGTGAGAGGGCGAACAAAAGTCTGCTCGGCTTCCAGCTGTTGTTACAGTTGAATACATTCTGTGCAAAAGGTGAAAACAAAAGCCGTTACACATGTGGCTAGATAATAACATTCTCTGAGCACTTGAGTCGTCCGTCCCCAGTTCCCAACTCCCAATCGCAATTTTAGACGGAGGCTCAGCCTCAAATCTCAGCCTCACAGCCACTCAGCCTCTCTCTTAGGTCTGCCGACAGGTGTGCAAAATTTTCAGTTGAATCTCGGCCAGCTTTGGGCACAGACTGTGCCGTGTCACATTTTTAGCCCTGCCAAACGTGCCCAGACAATGGCAAAAAGGTCAACACTAGTTGGGCATTAACCCATTCGACGTGCCAGCCATGGATGAGGCCACTTTGGGGTCGTTGAGAGAGAGAGAGAGAGGGGGGGGGGGGGACGGCGAGAGAGAGCAGCGGGGATTTGCCCCAACCTCTCTCTAGGATTTGAGATGTGACTGTGCGTGGCGCGCGTGTTGTTGTTGGACAGCCGAAAGCTGTGTAAATAGCATTTAAGTCCCAGGTATTCTATGGGCTGAGTCGCATTCAGCTCGTTACATTCTGAGCAGGCTGAGCCGACGAGTGGCCATTCGGTTTTAGACAAGCTTTATAAATAGAAGCCAAATGGAATAGGCATGTACTTCACGTTTCAACGATGGCCGAGAGTCAGTCGACTGCAACATGTGTGTGACAAAAACAAAGTCAATTTTGGAGGCATATGGAGGTAAGAGACTTTAAGGTTGTACAGCAAAATTCATATACTGAGAGAATTTTAAATAAAATAAAAATTAATATTTAATTAAAAATAAAGCTATATATTTAATTTAAATAGAGAATTGATAATGTTTAACATGAACCATTAATAGTAACAAGTAAGAAAACTCTAGTCGAGACCGCTCGACAAGGGTATACCCTAAACCCTATGAAGAACCGTTATTCCAAACATTCTTTGTTTCTTTTATATACACATGCATATGTACGTTCATTACAAGCAAAATATACACGCACACGCACACACACACGCCAGTCGGTGCGTCAGCTGTTCTTTGGCTGCTTTGCATGGCAATGCTATGGGAAATTAAATGTTCAATAACTTTTTTCTAGAGTAACGATTTTGATCAAACTTGTTGGGCGTGATCATGTCATCCATATGTATGTATGTGCCAAAGCACAAGTCTCTAGTATTTGATATACGAGAGTTACAAATTTGAGGCGAAGGGGGCGTGGCATCCAAAATTTAACAAAAACCGAAATTGCGCAAAGCCTAAATATCACTAAATGCAAAATTTGGAGACTCTAGTTATAAAGATGAATTATATAGAATTATATAACGGAGCATCGATTTCGTTTTTAATCGATAACATTAAAATTAAGACAGTTATCGATTTTTTTTAACAAACTCGATCTTTTCGTGCTATACAGGAACCTACATAAAAAATTTCAAGTCTCTAGCTCTTATAGGTTCTGAGAACGACGCGTTCATACATACGGACAGACAGACGGACAGACGGACAGACGGACGGACGGACAGACGGACAGACGGACAGGGCTAAATCGACTCGGCTACTCTCCCTGATCAAGAATATATATACTTTATGGGGTCTGCCACGCCTCCTTCTGCCTGTTACATACATACGCCCTCCAACAAAAACATTATACCCTGATTTTCCCATTTTCAATGGGTTCAGGGTATAAAAATACAAATGAAATTGAATAATAATAAATAAAATTTAAAAAAAATAAATATTATTATAATTAATTGAATAATGAGTAAAAACGAATAATATATATAAAAACAAGTTGAAATTAATGTATTGAAATTTGTATATTCAGCCAAGCCATGAATCGGTTTTCTAGGCATGAAAACGGAATAATAACTGAAGGAAGCATATCAGGGTAGTTGAATCTTTCCTTTCTGACCGTTCAAATCACCAGACTTAACTCTTTCCGAACTTCTTTTGATGGGGGGTTTTTTAATACGCGAATATTCGCCGGGCATGCAAGAAATTTCCCGTATGTCCATTCACTCTGAAGTCGGCCACTTGCCTGATAGCAGGAAGAGTTAGTATAAAAAAATACATTTACTTTGCAGAGACATATCCATGTTGTCTTACAAAATATCGTATCATTGAATATTTTACTTTTATATTTATTTCTATTTACAACGAATTTGAGAACTTCAATCAAAAATACAAATATTTTAATATATAGTGTCTATAACTGAATATAAATCACCATATATCAGCATATGCTACGAGCTGAAAATAGTTTCCTATCCAGTTTGAAGCGCTAGTTCGTTGCGGTACCTGTTGCCAGAGAGTCTAATGAGAGTTGTTTTTTTGGCGTGTGCACACGAGAGCATCAAAGGTTAAGCCACAGAGAGACCGAAAAGAATTTACATATCATGGATCAAACACAGAGCGAGCCTAGCTGTCGAGAGATGGGAGATGCGAGATGATGGGCTGCCAGAGGGCGCCTGCAGAGCTGTTGGAAAAACAACACGCGTCTACATACATATGCATAAATTTCACGCACAAGTGAATTGCGATGGCGATGGCGGTGATGACGACGACGACGACGACGACGCTGGCGCTGGAGTGTGTGCGGATGTGTGTATTGTGTGGGTATGGGCATGACCAGAGTTGTGTACTATACTGCAACGATTGGGTGCGGAAATCTGCACAAAGGCGCCCGGGCACGCTGAAAAACAAACCACATAGGGAGCCAGATGGAGAGAGAGAGAGAGAGAGAGAGAGAGGCGTTGCTGGCGGTACAGCTGGGCAGAGACAGTTAAATAGACAGGCTGACAGGCGTTGCTGGGCGTGCAAAATTCTGAAATGCCGTCATTAATCTTTATTTGCGCCGGCGAACGCGTGAATAATTTAGCTACCTAATAATAAATCATTGCAGCTGTGCATTAGTTGACTGTCGCTCATATATGCCGCTGCTCTCTCTCTTTCTCTCTCTCTCTCTCTCTCCGTCGTGTGTGTGCTATGTTCCTTGGTCCTTGCCCTTTATCTCCCAGCGGAAGTGCCGAGTAACATGCTTAAATGCTTATCAAATTTAATGCGCCTCACACCCAAGGAACCTGATGAGCATTAATTAATTGCCAGCGCCAGCGACATTTCACACAAAAACCGAAAACAAAAACAAAACCAAAATCAAATCCACATCCAAATCTTAAAGATGGCGCGCCTTGGCCGGGGTTAAAGCACATGCAATTATTTCGGCTAGCACAGGTGAGCGCGTTCTCCATTTGGGTCTAGTTGGGAATTTGACGAAAATTTCATTTGCCGAAATGAGCTTAGGATCACGCTTGGCTAAACATTACGCATACGACGCGTGGGCAAACATTTGTCTATTCACGCTGAGGCGCTCGTAGAAGCAAATTCAACTCCATTTCTTGCTAACTTGCAGAAAGAAACGGCTAAAGGAGAGGAATCAAAGATTAAAATTTTGAGTCTGTTCTTAAGAATATTAAATTATTAATTAAAATTATAGAAATAATGAAATTTTATATAAATTAAAAATATTTAATAATTTTTAAAAATACATGAATAGATAAAATTATATAAAAAATAAATAAAATTATTATGTATAAAATATAATATATGTATTATATAATACAAATGTTCGACTATTTTTTTATAGTTTTTCTTTTATGGTATATTTTTTATGCTTCAATATTTAAATTGGCGGAATTAAAGCCAAATATTTAGCTGCCGGAATATGCTCGGCTCTGCCTGCTATTCACTTGTGTATCCAGCGTGTTGCTGAAGCAGTCTGGAAACGGCTTTTGCTTCCCCCTGGGCACACGCGGCGTATGCGTAATAGTCAGGGAATTCAACACACACACACACACACACGCGGTTGGTGGTTTTCTACTGCTGAGAAATACTTTTGCATTTAACATTTTTTGACTCCCGTCCAACACCGTCCAAACAATCAAGCCACATTCAAACGTAATTTCAATAGATGTGTGTGTGCACACATAATTTAATTACAGAGCAAGCACAAAAATGCGGCCGAAAATACTAAAAATGAGTAAATGTGAAAAGGTTTTTGCCCACACACATTGAGTGAAGACAATTTTGTAGCTGCAAATGCATTTAGTTGAAGTAAGAATTTTAATTAAACTATGCAGAGCAAAATTATTGCTGAAAAATTCCCCAAGCCGGACGGGCCGAGCCAGGCCAGGTGCAGGCTGATAAATTGCGGTGCAAGTGTTTGGCAGTTGGCATCGAGTGGGAAAGTGTCAGGTGGCAAATACAATTAAATATTCAAATGTACAATCAATAAATGGTTTGCAAATTTGTGATACAGCAATTTGCCGAACTATATATCCAGCATTCGGCATCCGGCATCCAGCATCCAGCATCCTGCATGCTGTCTGCTGCAGGCATTTACAGAATTTCACTATTTTCGGTATTTTTCTTCTTTTTTTTCTCGTTTTCTCTTTCAATTTTCATTTTACGTGGTCTACGGGGCGTATTATGAAACACACACACAAAAAGATCTACAAAGCAGGCTGCGGCTCATGCTCATTGCTACAGGGCATCTGGCAGTCGTCTATGCATGGCTCTGCTCACGTTTTTTGGATTTTAAAATGCATGCAGCTCGTTGCAGTTGCATTGCGGTCAATTGCAGTGTCAAACTTGCAAATATTTTCAATTAAAAGCGTTTGCATCTCTGCCTCCCATTCCTGCTCCATCTCCATATCTCCCTCTCCCTCTATCTGTCTCTGTCTCTGTCTCTCTTTCTGCTTTGTTGATCTTTGCTGCACTTTTGCCTCGATTTAATTGTGTATGCAGAGGCGTGGCTGCTGCCCACAAATGGTGGGCGTCAATACTCTGCCAGCTGAAGTTAAAATGCTGACATTTTTCTTCTTTTTCCTCCCCCCTTTTGCCAGCATAACAATGCGAATCGTGTTGTAATTCACACAGCCAGCCCGGCCGTAAAGCTTACATTCAGGTGGTCTGCATTTAAATTGTAGATAAATATTCGTGTGCTTTGCGCATACCATTTTGTGCAATCATAGAAAAGTTATTCACATTTTTCGCATTACCAATGCCAATGCCTCGCCTCTGCTTAGGCAGTTGGCTTACAGCTAGCACAGCAGAAACAAATGCATAAATATCTGTCTGAGCTGGGGCCATCCATACACGTTTTAGTTGCAAAGGCAATAAACCAGTTGAAAACAGATTTTCAGATTTATGTTAGAAGCAATTTTTTTAAATATATATAATAAAACATAGAAAAATATAAATAAGTCATTTTAATTGGAGCTTTTATATGCAATGGCCTTAATGGGCATAAGACATGCATATGAATTATTACTACATTCATTACAGAAAGTTTGCTCGGGGCTATAGAATTTTTTGCTTAACATTAATTGACTGAGGAGGCTTTCATCAAAAAAATATATAGTTAAATTTATTTTTGTTGGTTGTAGGTTGGTGAGCAACAAATAGCTTTACTGCAGTCAGCTTAAATACAGTAATAGAACTGGAAAGACAAGTATCACAGAAGCACTCTCATGCTTCTTCTGCTAATCAGTTATCCCAATTGTGGCATTCTCAGAGTATTGCCTGAATCTTGTTAACTAAATTTGATCAAATTCTGTTGATTTATAAAATACTTAGCTATGGCATAGGTATTTTTCAAATATTTTTTAATGATTAAAAATTAGCATTAAATGTATATGAAATCAAACCTTTATATGCCAAATTTTATACTTAATTTTTTTCTATGATTTCCTAAACAACTTCTTCTTTAAAATCTACAATTGTATATAATATATATGCAATTCGTAAGCAGAAGTTGCTGGCTGCCAGCCAGCCTGCATTTGCATTAGGCCGTCTCTGGGCTGTCAGTTTACACTATTCATCATGGTAATCAGTTGCATGTGCAGCGCATGTATATTTCATCTAACACCTAAATCACCCACTTAATTAAATTTACTGAGCCCAGACGAGCAGTTTCTGTGGCTCAGCTCGCATTGGCACTCCAATTGGCTAAGCATATATGAAGCAATTTCTGGTCTTATTGTTGTCTTGCTCTGCTCGTATCACATATCAAAACACTTTGAAATTTAATTGAACATTATTGTGTTTTGTCATTTTCAAAGTCCCAGCTGGGCCGAATCATTAGGCTCCGTCTGATCGTAGCAGTTGGTCGCTAGGCACATTGTTGTGCAGTTTGGGTTCGGGCTTTATAATAAGCACAAATGTCATTAAATTATTTCTGGTAAATTGATATTTGCCAATTGGATATTTAATGAAGTGTATTTGCAACATTTTGCGGGTCGTTTATTGTGCATGTTTTTGACTTTAACTGAGTGGGGGAGTGGGTGGAGCTTGGGAAGGGAGGGAGGGAAGGGGAGTAGTTATGCCAATGTAAAGCGTTCGTTGTGCATGTTTCTAATTGCGCACATTGCTTCTGACTACATCTGCTCCTGGCTCAAGGACAATGGCAGCGGTACGATAATTGGGCAAATGGGATTCAATAAAGTTGAAATCAAACACTGAATCTCGTTGCTTGTGGTTGCCGAATTAGAAATAGATATTTGCAGCACTCGAGGCAGCAACAATGCTCCATCATGAGCAAAAGAAAATACCAATTTCGGGTTTGCTGTTGTTAATACGATAATCAATTGAGAAACTGAGATAATTACGATAAAACCTGAAGAGTGTACAATAGTATGCTTGAAAGCAGAATCTATATTTGTATATGAATTTGCCTTGAAGTGGTTTAAGCTTTGATAGGCGAAGGAAGGCATTTATGTCACCTGAAGCTGAAATGTAGAATGTAACCTATATACATTATAATATATACGAAGTAAATGCATAGGTTGATGATATCAGTCAATGTTTAAGGTGAATTCAAGTGAGATTAATTAGAGTGTTAATATAGTGCCAAAAGACATCAGATATAAAGATATATACACTATAAATACATATTTTATTAAATATAAGTAGTCTAGTCAGGAATCTTCGAACTTGCTAAAGAAGCTGGAGCAGTCGACATATCTGCCACTCAATCTATCTGAATTTAATTTATCCATCTATTCATGTGCCTATTCATATTTATATATCAACAGTAGAATACATACAAATTATTTTATATCAACAATAATTGTCTAAAATATATTTAAAGCATTAGTTATTTGAGCCAAGTTTTAAAACATTTTAATTTCCATTTTGCCCCATTATTTACATATGTATATTTTTTCTGAATATATTCATATGTTTATATATATATTTATTGTATATGATTTCTCGCAAAACCAAAAATATATTCATTATAAATATACAAATACGTTTTAATGTAAATATTTTTCAGCTAAGTGCAAAAGTATTTATTTTACAATTATTAAAACAATTATTTAGGAGCACTTAATTAAGAGCTTTCCCTATTTATTTTTTCTGTATTTTTCAAGCACACAAAATTGTGTTTTCCTTTGTTTTTTTGCCCGCACAATGGATTCCATTGTGTAGTTAAATTTAAATAAATTACATTTGCAAATGACGTGACACAATGCGAGAGCGACTTGTTGTCTGGCCTCAAGGCATGATTGTGTTTAATTAACGAAATTTGATTAGTCGAAATTTGGAAAATTGTAGCAAATTGCCCACATGGCAAACAGCAATGTTAATTTGAACATTATGCACATACATAGTATATATATTTATTTCAATTATTGCTGCTGCTGTCACATAATTTATGCAGGTTGTTTGGCCAAATAATAATTAATCAACAATTATAATCAAATATTTATTGATTGGGCCGTTGGCATATGGCATGCTGAAGAGTGCCAGGAGGAGGAGGAGCAGGAGCAGCAGCAGATGCGGATGGCAACAATAACAACTAACTAGCTAAATAACTAACTAACTGGCAACTAATTATGCAATGCGATTGCACCACACGCACCACACACAAAATGGCGTCTATCGCCAGCAGCACATAATATAATTATAAGCACGTTTTTTAATTTGTGCTGGGGTGGGCGTGGCTGTGTGTGCGTGTGGCATAAGCGCCGCTAAGCTGCAAAATATTTAATTAAATATTAAACTATAATTTTGTTAGACTATAGCACATATAAAAGTTTCAAGTTGTTGTCAGAGCTGTTGAGGCAACTCACAAAAATTGTTAATGACATTTGGGCGAAGGGCGAGAGGCGAGGCGGGAAGCGTGGCGAGAGGCGTGGGCGGGATGTGGTGCAAAACTTTTTCACTAGCTGCATAAAACTTTGCGTGGCTTAGTCAGTGTGCATGTGGCTGGCTCCTCGGTGTTTGTAATATGCACAAAAGCATAATTAAATACATAATGAACAAGGCAACAAAATACACATACATATATTAATATGCACATACACACACATGTTTGTCTGTGTGTGCGCATATCAAAATGTCGCATCATGTAAAAAGCTTTACAAAATTTGTTCAACTGCCAAAGTGTGTGTTGTGTGTGGGTGAGTGTCCGTATGTGTGTGTGTGTGTGCAGCTCATTATGACTAACTGCAAACAGCAAAAACAACAAGAACAACAACAACTAGCTGGGTCACTTTTTTCAGTGCATATTCAAATTTGCATTTTTAGTGAACTCTTTTGTCGTTCACTTAAAATGAACCTCAGCACAAAAGGTTAGCTCTATTTAATAATGCCATTCAGCTAAACAAAAGCTACAAGGGTTAGCCAAATCTGAATCTGACTCCATTGCAGGCATTTTCATATGAAAGCCAGTTTAATGGCCATTAAATAGAAAACTAAAATTATGCAAAATATAACATATTAAATTATTTTCTGATTATAGAATTATTAAAAATCAAAAAATGTTATTAAAAAAAACTTTATTATAGAGTTATTTTCAGATTACAGAATTATCAAATAAAATATAAAAATCAAACAATATTATTAATTATAGAATTAAAAAATTAAATCAAATAAAATTAAATTTATTTGAGATAAATTTGATTATTAGAAAATTAATGACAATAAACTTTATATTCTAAAAATCTATCCTAGAACACTTCTGGCGATAAAAGTATAGAAAAAATACACAGATTCAAATATACGGAAATATTTATAGAACAAAAAAATATTTGACTCATTTGCCAAAGTTTAAAGCTAAATAAAATCTATTTTGGGTTTTAACTATTTTTTTGTCAATATCATATGCACAAAGATATTTTTTGCTTTATATATAAACAGTTTTTACTAATCAGTTGATATAAATGTCTGTCTATTTATTTACCTTAACTAACTGCATAAATACTTATATTCAGTTGTTTAATTTAACCAACTTTTCAGCAAATGTTTTGCGGTTGCTTTGAATTGCTTCAAATCTGATTTGCAGTGCGCACTAAATTACGATTTAAATGGCAGCACACATACATACGCGCGTGTATGTGTCTCTGTGTGTGTGTATAGTGGTGTGTGTCTATTGTCTTACAAACAAGCTGAACTCAGTTGGTTAGATGGGGCTCTCAAGTAGTTGGCACACATGTTTACAATAAACCAAAGCAGTCAACTTGAGCGCTAGCAAGCCAAATGCCAGCTGCGCAGCACACACACACACACACATAGAGAGAGAGAGAAACATACCAATACATATACATACACACAGGCAAAGTCAGTCACTTAGTCACTTAGTCACTTAGGCAAACGGCCGCCGCCCGTTTCAATTTGTCAGTCATCAGCAGTGCCAAGTGCAGCAACTCCCTGTATGTGTGTGTTAGTTTCGAGTATGTGTGTGTGTGTGTGTGTTATTTGTATTGTGTGCATGTCAAAGTCATCGTGTTAACATTAATTAAATCTATGTATAGCCTCGCCTGCCAACCCAATGCATTCTCCACATGCATTGTCCTAGCTGCACACGTCGAACAAATTCATTTTGATTCGACATTTTTTGTACGTTTCTCCCATTGCATTGGCCTCTCTCCCAGTTCTCTGCCCAGTCTGTCAAAACTAATTAAATATGAATGTGCAATATTCTTACATGCATGTATAAATATTTGTGTGCAGCTTGGCCATTGTTCGATTGTGGTCGAAATTGGCAAACGTTTGGCAGCAGCACTCATAAGTATGCAGCAAATATATCAATATCTAATCCTTGGGGAGCAATTGAAGCCAAAGAAAGCTGTTTGTTGTGGAGTGAGCAAAAGGCTTCTGTGACACTTTAATTTGATTGAGCTGTTTGAGTATTTAAATAAATTTTGTAAAAATAGAGAGTTCTTCCCTGTGATGAGAAAATGTATAAGAAATAGGCTAGAGCTTATAAAATTAGCTTAGCAGAGAAAGTTGAGTTTAGCTGAAACTTGTCTTAACAAATATGTTTTCTATTAAGATATACTGATGAAGCCTTCCATAAACCTAACCACGTTAGGTAGCGGAATTAAAACTCCATAAATAGTTGAATTTCTTTTTGTGATGAAGCTCCATAGCAAACATCAGTCAAATAAAAGAGCTTCAAGTTTATGTACTAATCTCTCTTTTCCACTCAGCTTTTAGGAACTTCACCATTCTCCAAACAGATCAAAATTTGTTTAAAATTAACTAAGAAGTTCTCTTCAATTAAATTCTTCCTACACGAATGAGACATAACAATTAAAATCTTCTTTCATATACATATATATCTCATGCTAAGCACTGCTCATTTCATTTCATCTTTTATTATTCTTGGCTGCAAATATTTATTATTCCATTGTAATGTTTTTTGATCCACGTCATTAATTAAAATTATTTTCATACAATTTAAATTGCAGCTTTGATCTGTCTTCTGTGCTTTGCGCTTTCTGTTTTCTCAACATGAATCTTGTGCTCCCGGCTGCTAAATACTTAATTAAAATGTGTGGGCGCTCGAAAGTATGCTATGCCCCGAGGTGTCTGAAATGACAGCTGTAGCAGCAGCAACTGTAGAAGCAGCAGCAGCAGCAGCAGCAACAGCAACAGTAGCAATAGCTGAAGCAATAGCAGCAGGAACCACACACAAAGGCATTTGTTTAATTATTTAAATTTAATTTCGTGTCATATCAAATTAGTGCCAGTCATTTTCACCCCAAGCACGTGAAACGTGAAACATAAAAGCCTAACATACTCACACACCCCCACCCCCTCTCACACACACCCTTACACATACGCACATGAAGTGGGAGCGAGCAAAGGCCAACAGTTTTTAACTCATTTGCATTACGTAGGCGACTCGTTGCCGCCTGCCATGCATGGGACAAAGGCAAAAAAAAACAGCATATACATGTAATTATTATATTTATTATAATAATTATAATAATAATAATTATTATTATGTATACGTTCGCTGGCTGTTAATGCAAATGAAAAGACGCTGAACAGTTGAATGCGTGACTGAATGCGCAGATGTGTGTGCAGGCAGGTGTGTAATAGACGAGTGTGTATGTGCCTGCAATTGCATTTACACACACTCAAACACACACACACATATATACACGTGCATAGACAAACAATCCCACACAGTTGAAACTCACGTAGACGTTGCATAATTGAATTAGCCAAACAACGACGTCGGGCTACAAAATGCCTCAAACAATGGCTAATAATGCTATGTGAATGGAAGCCCATAGGGGGCATGGCAGCTGCAACAGCAACAGCGACAGCGACAGCAGCAGCAGCAGGTAATTGTGTGGCAATAGTCCCTGTGGGAAAGCACAGAACGGGGGCCAGCAGTGGGGAAATGAACAATGCATAAGTAGTTGCCCACAGTGAAGGCGACCCTCTGATGTAAAATTCTATAGGCAGCCGACAGGAAGCAATTGGAACGAGCTAAGTAGCTCACATTATTTATTTTCTTGCTCTTGGTGTTGTAAGTCTTAAGGAATGTGAATACATGTCGTTGCTTAATAATTTATTCAAGATAAGTCCCCAAGCAAGTGTGGTGTGCCAGCAGAAAGAGATGTTTTAAATATATATTTTAAAATAAATATGAACGTGCACAGATGATTCTTAAACATTTTATACATACATACACTCAAATATATATGTATATATAAATATAAATAAATTATGATGTGTACTTTATCGATATCAATTGACAAATATTACAAATTTATTTCGAATTACAATTTTCTCTTACAAACCCTCACCCCTCCATTGCCTCACTCACACTCTTCCTCGCCCACACACTCTCACAATAGGCAATTAAAAGCTGCGATTTAGTTCTCCCCCCTAATATGACATAAATTGTAGCCGGCGCTCAACTCCATAAAATTAATTGCCATTGAATTTTTAATTAACTAAAACTAAAAACAGCTACCAAAAGCAAACTGTGACTAATTTCATGAGCTTTGCCGCAACGCAACCCACTCCCACTGCGAACAACGAATGGATTTGCCACGCGCTCGTTTTGTATTAATAGCTCATAAATAAATTTTCCAAAAAGAACTAATTGCTTCATTCTGCGTGCATGTATTTTGTTTATGGCGAAAAAAAAAAATCTGCTTGCCGCATGGCAACAACAAATCGAAGTCATTTTCGCGAGAATAGTCGACGGGCAAATATGCTCTAGCCAGTTGCGAAAGTGAAGTCATCGATGGGCCAGTTCGCAGAGACGTGGATATTGAATTCATGCAAGATTATGTATAAATATAGCTGTGTGCAGTTGCCCATCTATGTTAAAAATAGAAACAGAAAACGGTAGCCTAAATAAATTTTATTTTACAGATACATATACAGGAATTTATAAAGCAGTGACCAGCAGTGTATATTTGACATAATTTTTATTTGAAAAGCCATAGAAAAAACTGTAAACTTTCGTTATTCAATGACTCTTCAAGTTTATAATTCGAAAATATTAAATATATTCATGTAGAAAACACGTTCTCCTCTTAAATAGTTTTAAGCCTGAATACAAATTTAAGCAAACTTTTGCTCGGCAGGAAGTCAGTTTCAGGAGTACCTAAATGAAGTTTACACAAAATTAATTTCTCTTTGCGATGCTCTGTATTTACAGATAAAGGCATTTATATGTAACTCCCACATCAGCCACCTCAATTGTCTGAGTTTTCTTGAATAGGAATATTCTTCATTTATTTCATGAAATTTCTCATTCCCTTTCCCTACGATCACTTGAGATGAATCGCAAGAGCTAAGTGCAAGCAAAGGCAAACGACTGATCAAAATACTTGCTTTTAACGCAATGTTTTTTTATTTCTTTTTCCCATAGTGAATACTTATGTATATACACATTATTTTTTGCTGATGTCATGCTCAAGTTTTACTATTATTGCTGTGGCTCTGCGTTGTTGTGTTTTATTGTCGGCCAAAGCAAGCGCTGTGCTGTCATATATCGATTTTATAGCGACCACACCTTGCAGAGCATGCCGCCCCTTCAGCCCACCAGCCCTTCTCCCATCGCTCAACCCCTTCCCCACTGTCGCTTTATCGCGCAGCGCGATATCTATATAATGGAGGCCTCTGTTTGATTTGTACGCATTAAACTGTAATCTGGTCAAGGTTTCCTTTTATTTTTTTTTTGCATTGCGATTACTGTGCGGCGGAGCATCTTGTTTTGTTTATCATCTCATCTGATATTTTGTGTTTTTTTTTCGCTTTTGCCAATTTACGTTCCAATAAATGCGGCGAAAAGAAAATAACGTAAATGAATTTATATTTTGATTGATATTTTGAGTTTATGACTCACTTTTGGAATGCAAAGATCAAAAGATGTAAGGCGGCCCGAACACAAAGATCTGTGCGATGGCATTGTAAAAATTAAAGTGGATCTGATGGAAGCTGAACTGGATTATGGCAATGAAGGCATATGAAATATAGGGAAATTAAGAGACTAGCGACGAGGAGTAGTTGACTGCAAATAGTTGCATTGAGCAGAGATCGGAAAGTCGCAAATAATTGTTCGAGGGATTTCCATTTAATAAAAATGAATTTTGTGCGAAGCTTACATAGAAGATTTCTTATATAGAATAAAATATAATGTATATTAAATATGGGTAAATATCACTTAAAAGTAAGTTTTCATCAATTAGAATATGCTGATGGATATGACAATACTGATCAAAGTTACAATTAGTAGTCTCCAAGATATTGAAACATGTTAACTTAATAATCGCATTCAAGATTCTTAAACAGAGCCCATCAACGTGGCCGCATTAAACCTAATCCACCTGGCCCTATAACGTCATTTCTCATCAGTTTCCTCTGCTCGTTCATCACACCATAATGCCTATTGGAATAAACATTTTGATTCCGTTTTGCTTTTGTTTTTTTTTTCTTTCGCACCTCGGCGAAAAAGAATTTTCATCATAGTTTTTTTTCCCTTCAAATGAATGGAAAATCTATAGGCAAGATTTTTGCATTCGATTGCTTCAATTATTTATTTATATGAATTCGCTCGTTTCGCTTTCAAAGCTGAAAAATATAGAATTTCATCTGCATAAATAAAAACAATTTCGATTAAGTTTTTTTTTTTTGCTTTTCTCGCTTTTTCGTAACCTACTCTTGAGTTTCGTACGGAATCGTTCCAAAATACACATTTATTCACATTTAAAAAAATAAATTCAATACATTTACATGAATATAAGAATATATGTATATATATGTATATAAATATAAGTGTTGTGCGTGTGTGTATCTGTTTCTGTTTGCTTTGTTATATGCATTTGAATTGTTAGATAAATATTTCTTACATCGAATGCATAAATGCGAAAATATACGAGAGCGTATCTATGCAGATACATATGTGTATGTGTGTGCGTGCGTGTGTGTGTGTTTGTGTGTGTGTGTAAATCAACAATAGTTTCGTATCGAGTTTGATGTTTCTTGTTTGTTTCTCTTGTTATTCTAAATAAATAAATATTTTTACTTTTGCACACTTTTGTTTTAACATGAATAAAAAATACATTTTCCAACACTTCTTATTCCGTAGAGAGACTAAAAACCTGTTCGACTTTCTTTTATACAAGAGCGCAACATTTATATATATATGTATTTAGATAGAATATAGTTTAGATTAGATATATATCAACAATTTTTGTATAAGGTAGCAAGTTTTAAGAGTTAACGTAAGTATATATATTTATATGTATCGTAAACATAATAATCATATTTAATCGTAATAGTTCAAGAGTTTCTTCATATAGTATATGTATTTATATGTATATAATAATAACAACAACAATTAGGGCATTAGACATGGCACATACAGTTCAGATTCAGATCAATATAGCTTTTGCATTTGATTTCAATGTTTCATATATGTTTATGGTCCAGTTAGGAACTTGGGGACCTACACAAAACTGGATATATATATATATAGTAGATATATATATGTATATATGTTCCATAATGAGAAAACAACTAAGTTGGAAATTTAATTTCCAGCGACAACAAAAACAAACACAAACATATAATTGTGTTGTGCACAAACAAAAATACTCAGTATTATTGCTTTAGACCTGTGCCAGGCCGAGTCTAGCCCCGATTCCTATAGCTCTATGTAGCTATATAGAAATACGACATTCATAAGTTAGATGTAATAGGCATCAAATGTGGACCACTTGGACATATAGTTGTTAGTTGTGCGACGGATTCGAATCCATCTATAATGTTCAGAAGGCGCTCCACCTACTGAACAAGTGAGCTTCGAACCTTCAACAAAAAGAAATGTAAGTTGGGCTCAATCCAAACAGAAGTTGAACTTCTAAAACAAAATCCAGCTGAGCTTAAGCTGAGCAGCGGAGTTCGAACCATTAAAAAACTGTTCTGTTGAGCAAGCACTCGATCGAAGTAGAATTGTGGGAAACTCTATAAAAATCAATCTTTCCGCTTTCAAACTCCTGAGTCGATTCGAATCCCTGAAAGGTAGTTCGAGAGTTACTAGCACGGCTGTAACGGGGCTCGAACTGTTAAAAAATGTGGGTAGTACCGCTCAATCTTTCTTGTTGAGAAAGTGCAGGACGTAGTGGAGCACCAGATCGTAGCAGTACTTGTACTCGGTCATGTTCTCGACCAGTTGGGGACGGTGTCGCCGCACGGTCTTGACGGCCTGAAAGACATCGACCTCACCGTGCTGTATGACCTGCTCGATGCACGCATTGGCCGCACAGTAAACCCCGGCACGGCTGCGACCATCGGGCGAGACAACACAGACGGGTCCGTAGTCGACTTTATTGCGCCAGATCTCGACCATATTCATTAGATAGACCAGCGAATTGGTTGAGCTCGGCACCTTGTGGCCCATGGGCCAGCAGGTTAGCTGAAACAGCTGGACGGTACGTGTGGGCGCCTTGACGCCCGCCATCATTTCGGTCAGCGAAACGATCTTCTTATTGATCTTGAACTCCCACTGCTTGATGTTCGTATAGCTCTTCGACATCACGTAGTGCACGGTGAAGACGGGCCCGTACTTCTCCATTTTCGACTTGTTGGGCCAGAACGAGGGGTATTGCTGGGACTGGGAGGGCGGCTGGCAGAGCACCACTACGGCGGAGCACTCATGATCATAGACCAGGGACCAGAACTCGCCCAGCGTGTGCTTCATGGGCCACTCCGTGACAATGTATTCGCGCGGCTTGGTATACCCGTCCACGAAGACCGAGTTGATGTAGTCCGTGAAGGCGTTACCCTGGAAACTGGTCAAGTACGGACGAAAGTTGTCCGGCGGCACGCAGAGCACATCGCGATTCTTCTCCCGATTGTCCGCTCGATGGCCGCCCGCACAGTCGCCGATCGTGAAGCGCGGCGTTTGCTTGCAGATCTGATCGTACTCGGCCTGGTACTCGTTCATCTTGGTGCCGGAGTTGCGGCGAGCCTTGGCCTTGAGGCGGTCGGAGAGCTCGGAGACGGGAAACCACGTCTTGCCACAGATTATGTGCTCCTCCAGCGTGTCGTAGATGAACTTGTATTGCTCCACGTTCTCCACGAGACCCTTTCGCGACTGCCGCAGCTTCTTGAGGTAGCCAAAGACGTTGAAGGACTCCTCCTCCTCGGCCAGCTCCAGGTTAGCATCGATGGACATGTAGACGCCCGAGCGACCACCGCCATCGCTGCAGTGCACCAGGATGGGGCCACGCATGTCGACGTCGTCGCCATCCTTGATGATGTTGCCCACGACGAGGCGCACGCGACGCCTGAACTCGAGCAGCGCATTGGAGAAGGGGCAGGAGTGGGAGTACCATTCCGTGTAGTGGAACTGCAGTATCAGCCGCTCATCCGTGACCTCGCCCTGTTCGCCCTTCTTGTACAGCCGGAACGTGCGTATGTGAAAGTTGGCCAGCTGCTCCTCCCGCACAATGTTGATGTGAATGTCGCCGTAGGTCTCGTGCACCTCCATGTTGGGGGGCCAGTACTGTACGCACATGACCTTGGCAAAGTCAAAGGTCTTGGTCAGCATGACAATGGCGCTGATGTTCTCCTGCCACACCATGCGCCAGTACGCATTGACCGTCTCCTCGACGGGGCCCTGGGTGACGATGTACGCGTTCGGCTTGAGCAGGCTGTCCATGTAGGAGGCATTCACGTAGTCCGAGTCGGCCACGCCCGCCAGCTTCTGCAGCACAACGCGATTGTAGTCATATGGAATGCACTTGGGATTCTGGTTCTTCTCCTGATTGTTCTTCTTGAGCGCATGCCGACAGGTGTTCGTCTCCACCTTGGCGGCCGTCTGAAACTCCAGCTTGTAGAGCACGGGGAACTTCCGACGCAAGTCACACAGTTTCAGAAAATGCCGCACGTCGATGGGCCCGTTCGGGATGGTCTTCGACAGGGAGTTGTTCTCGTCGCGCGCCTCCAGCTTGATGCGCTCAAACGACAGCAGGCCGCTGTTCAGCATGCTGAGCTTGATGGTGTTCGGTATGGAGACGATGGCGCGACTCTTGCGCTGCTGCCTCTCCACGTCATCGTACCGAGCGGATGACCTCGACCTGTGTTTGCTTTGCTTCGTGTTGCCACCCGACTTTGTTGTGGTCGTTGTTGCTGTTGTTGTTGCTGCTGCTGCTGTCATGGCTGTGTTGCTGTTGTCCACTGGTGCTGCCGCTGCCGCCGACTCGGTCGACGCTGCTGCTGCCTCTGCCGCTGCCGCTAGTTGCTGCTGTGTTGTCATCATCAATCAGTGGGTATTTGCAAGTGTGCGAATGTGTATATGTGGGAGTATGTGTGCGTGTGTGCGTCCGTGCGTGTGCGTGTATTGGTGGTTGTGCGTCGTTGCGTATAGGAGGAGGAAGTAACCGATTAGTATTTGTACACTTGGCACAGCATTCGCTTTCGGATTAGTAGCTTATTATTTTGCATTGCATATGCTGCTTCGACCGTTCTCGTCGCTCGCTGAGAGTTCGCCTTAAATCTGTATGTTAGCTTGTTAGTAACTGTAAAATGTTTGGTATTTGTTCACCTTTTAATGCGTCGCGCTGAACGGAATTCGTTATAAATAAATATAATGCACACACCGTGTATATTGTTGGCTAATTCTCTAGTCGTTTAGCTGACTTTTTCCTGCTATTTTTCTGTATTTGATTTTTTGTATTTTTGCTGCTGCTGCTGCTGCTTCTGTTGTGTTTTCCTCTCTGCTCTTCGCTTGGCTTTTCTTCACTACACACTACACGACTGTTGGCTGGCGTTTGGCTCGTCTCTACCATTTGCAGCTCAGCAGCTGCCTCGTTGGGGCGAATTTCGTGGACGACTGTTCGAATGTTGCGCGATGTTTTGCGCTTTCACCTCAACACAGGCCGAACAGACGGCCCCCAGAGTGAGAGAGGAAGCGAAAGAGAGAGAGAGAGAGAGAGAGAGAGAGAGAGCGCGACAGCCTGGCAACATTTTCACCATGGCACATGTGACTGGCGCTTCGTGGGTGCGTGACGGGTATTTTTAGCTATACGGGTGGAACGGAATACCAAGTGCGAACAGTGGTGCAAAAGCAATCGGTAAAGTCAGCTGGTGTATGGAGAAGTGGGATTATCTAATACAATATCTAATACATATACCTGCTTTAAATTAATATAAACTAAAAATAGCTGAAAATAAAAATAAAATCAAGATAAAAGCTGAAAATAATAATAAGCAATAAATTAAGAAAATACACAATTTTTAGATATTTATAAACATTTATTAGATTCATAATAAAAATAGAAGTTTACCTGAAAATGAACAATAAATAATAAAACCACAGACAATGAAATGAAAAACCCAAAATATATTTATATTCATTTAAATACATAACTATATCTATCTTATCTATCTTATTTCTAACAAATTTGTATACACATATACATAATAGAATTCTTATAATGCTAATTATTTGTACTATATGGAGTATCTGCATTTGATGCCAATTTTGTTTTAATTATAATAACTTTTACTTTCTTATTTCCATTCTTTTTACTATTTTGAAATATCAACTCATTCACATTGCTTTCGTTCCTTTCTTGCAGCAGTTGATTGGCCAACCCACTGTGCAATTCACCTTATAGTATGAATGAAAATTTCGATTTTCCCATTGCCTCTCATTTCGTCGAGGCGAAAAATTTCCATTTACCACATAGAAACCATTTCGCCCCATACGGCAGCTCACGCTCTCGCTCTCATGGCTTTAGGTGCTCTTGACGCATGCGCTTAAGAGGATTTTCACTTTTCATTACGTATTTCATTTTCGCCTATTGTTTTTTTTTTTGGGATGTGTAATTGAAAATTCCGTTATTTAAATGAGGAAGTGACGTTGATTTTTGTAGATTGTTTTTGTTTTTGATGATGGGCAACAATTTTAATTTCCATATTTAATTGGCAGGGCAAAGCCAAACAGAATTATGATTTATATTGCCCGATGTTACCACATATATATACATATCCCGATCATTTAATGACTGCAGTAAAGTCACATTTCCTGCTATGGTCAGATATATATGTAAATGTTTGCCTCTGATTTTGTTGTTGTTTCTATACGTGTGCTTGTTGTTGTTCTTTTTGTTTTTGCTGCTTGTTGCTGTGCATTTTGCCATTTTCACGTTCACACATTTGATTTCCGTATGCACTACCTCTAAATAGCTTTTGGCAATAGCCCATAGCCAAAGAGGAAGCGCGCACGCCATGAAGAACAAACAGCAGCAACAGCTATAACAAATAGGCGCTCATTATGATATTAATCATCATCATCATTATCATTATCGAAGAATGCTGCCCGGCTGTTGGCTGTTTGGTGCTGAAGTGGTTGGCGCTACTCGAGGTAATTTCGAATTTCGAAATAATTACACGAGTGTATGTCAAAGAATTTTGAATGTAAACAAATCTTTCAGTGCACAGTGGCCCCGAAGAACAAAAAATAAATAAAAAAATAATGAGAGCCAATTTGTTTGTGGGCAATCCGATGCCCGGCCCAAAGGCAAAAAGGAAAAGAAGATGAAATTTTCGACGAGCAGATATATTGTTCACAGCAGCGATTTCTATCGACTTGTTAGAACCTTAAGGACGAACCGTTGCACTGTGATCAAAAACTTGCCCCTGATCACGAAAGGTTGAGCATGAACGGAGCTCAGATCGTCAACTCCTGTTAATCAAACCGACTTCAATACATGTCACACAAAGGTAACGCATATATGCTGATCTGCAAATTGAATTTGGTATCTGCTCGAATAGTTTTGGAGTCTAATCAATACAAACACTTCGGTCTTTCCTTCATATATTACTAGGTGACTAATACTCATTTGATTGTAAACGGGTAAATGGACTTGCGAAAAACCCAAAATACCTTAACTTGATCTTCGAAACGTCAGCTCAGGGTAAAAGCGAGTTCCACGTACTCAACAGAAATCATTGAAATTTGAAATATACTTTTGACGGTCCGCTTAAACTTCTTGTGAGTCGTCTCGCGGTACCAGTACCAATTTGAAAGAGGCGATCCATCAAGCAATTGGACTTCGATATGTGCTTCCACTAAAACGCTCTTCAGGACAATCTGGATTTTGACAGAAATTTCATCAATCAACACATTTGCAAGCGATCTTGCTCTTAACTCCATCATCCAACCGTTGCAAAGAAAAATAAACAAGCTTAAGAAATTTGGGAGTTCAAAAAATATCTCGGGAGTTCAAAAAATATCTCGAATTATTTAAATTGTATTGATTCAGCCCAAATAGGCGAAAAGCGAGAGCTCTTAACTCCTCATCCAACCGTTGCAAAGAAAAATAAACAAGCTTAAGAAATTTGGGAGTTCAAAAGATATCTTTGTAGAACTACCTCGAATCATTTAAATTGTATTGATTCAGCCCAAATAGGCGAAAAGCGAGATCGTTGTCTATGTGCAGATCTGGCAAATAGCCGCTAAGTCCAATTATAAACGACAAACTAGCCCTGCTGTCTAGGGGTGGGCCCATCCTTCATCCTGACCTCAATAAGCAAACTTTGCAACACTGTAAGACTCGACTAGAAATAAGCGTATTCTGATAAAGATAAATATGACGAGGAACTGAATAGTCCGTACAGAAGCTGGACAGCATACCAATAGAACGCGACGAATTAAGGGCACCGTAACAGCAAAGTTGAGTGGAATTAATGGAGATGCTGTCATAATAGAACGCATGATGGAGACGAGACGAGACGAGACCAGACCAGACCGGAGCTAAAATAAATATATGCGGCCGGCAAAAAAGGGAAGAAGCTCAAACAGTAGCATAAAAAAACTAAGAAACAGAAAAGAATAGCTTATTAAAAGCAAAGATTATTCAAATGATTTGTGGATATAAGTATCGAGTAGCAGGCAGCGCGCTGTGGTCGGCGAGCCGTAGTTAATTTAAGATATTTGCGTACCTTCAGCCAGACGATAATCCGGTGTAAAGCCGCGCGGCTCTTGCAAATTGCTGTAGCCACCTAATTTGAGAGCTGTTGACCCATTAGGGGCACAAGCCGTGGCGCCCCAAAATGGCGACGGCACGCGGCTCAAGCACTTAAATATGCCACCCCTCGGCAAACTATAAGCCATGCACACACCGTCTACATCTATACGCACCACACACCCACATTTATGAGTGAGCCAACAAAGCGTTGGCTGCGGCTGACCGCAGGTTGCGAGGACCGAGAAGCACGCATCCTTAGCGCCACAAAATCCGCCTAAAAGCCACACGAGACTTGCCCCAGAACCGAAGCAACACTGTCCGCACCGTGCTCGACTAATTAGCATTAAATCAGCTATAAGAGGGGACGGACAGCAGGAATATGGAGCCGAGCCACTTACCTTGCCAAATATGGTGAGTCCGCCGTGCTTCATGTTGAAGGTTGGCGCGTCCGCGTAGCTCGAGTCGGCCCACGGTGTATGGCACGTGGATGTCAGCGTCATATACCTTACGCCGATGGCGTACAGGGTGCGCAGCACGGCCAGCGACCCGCCCAGCGAGTGGCCGCCCTCGACGCCAGTCAGCGAGCACAGCTGCTGGTTCTTGTGCGCATCGATGATGTCTGCAATGGAGGAGAACACAACTGAAGTAAGAGGCAGTTGCACAACTTTCAGCAGTCTATCAAATATGAAGAACAAATGGTATAAATGCGATCAGCGCAGCTGGCCTAGATAGTTAGCATAGACCTCGGTCGGCCAGCGATTAAAAACGAAATCGTGCGTCACCAAACACAGTCGCGCAGTACGAGTCTTTCATTGGCTTAACTAAATATTTCGCAGACAAATACCACGATGAAGCCGCTAAAATCTATATAGTTATATGCAGGCATTCTCGAACCTCGTCAGTAGAGTGCCTCCGAGTCCAACTGCTTAAAAATCCAAGAATATAGTTTCTTTCCACATTAAATGAATTATCATTAGTTTGCTCTCGTTCTGTCGTCTTTTGCCAGAGCAATAAGAAAAACAGAATTAAGAAATATTGTTTTGTTTTGTCTCTCATTTGTTGGCAAGTCCATCTGACTGCCAGACTGTCTGCTCGCCTGTCAGTTCATCCCGACATGGCATTTGTGCGCTGCTAAATAATATTTACGCTTGTCTTGGTCAGCAGCTTTGATCTTTCATTTCGACTCGTTTTGTTTTGCTCCGATTATAAAAATACTGAAAGACATTGTTCTGTTACTCCAGTCATTCGACTGAGCCAGCGCCATTGGAACTGTGAAAGCGCAATACAGCTTGCCTGAGAAATTCGGCTTAGCAGCACTAATAGTAAAGGGGAAATGGATACTTCAGACTCCAACCTCACTGTCTATGAACAGACCACAATGCTTGGTTAATGCACGTGAATACATATATTCTTGAAGTTGACTTTGCCTTCCTGGAGACTTGATATGGAAAGAATGAATCCATTTAAGAGCGGAAGTATACACATCAAAACAATTTAATCAATTTAACCAATTGATCCAATTTTTGTCGTCGTCTAAATTAGAATGCAATACAAAATGTCAAAAACAAGTCTTGGCGCAAGAAACCGTGTTCAGGGCTTGTAAATTAACACTACTTGATCGAAACGCCCAAAAGTGACCATAAAAAAAAAAAAAAAAAAAAAAAACTAACAATTTGCGCGCAAAGAAAAGTTTTAATTCGTGTTTTCATATACGGTCGAAGTGTTTCCACCGCTAAAAAGCATAGTAGTTATGATTAGGAAAAGAAATGAATACTAGTAGCGGTGACTTGGACAGAGTTCGATCCACTCTATAAAATTGTCAACATAAGCATCCATTGCCAACACGCATAGGTCTCAGTTTGACGGATCGCAGTATTATATAGTCGACCCCAATCTTCCATTTGGAACACATCGCGGAGATCACAAACGATCAAAAGATCAACCAAAAAATGTTTTTTATTGAGAAGTCCACGTGACTTCAACCATCACAGATATCAATCAAGTGCACATCGCCCACATAAAGAAAAAATTATAGAACGTATGGCACTCGTCGGAAGAGATTGAATTCGCACTTTCAATAGAAAAATAAATTGGAATTCTTAGCCAAGAGAATACTCTCGAAAGAAATATAATAATGAAAGCTCTTATGGCCGATATTATTATCATGTTGCTCCTACAGACAGCCAGAGGCTGAACTGCGCCAGCTCAAGGCTGGGAGATTAGAGAAATTGTGAAGCATCAGCGCTTACTCTCAGGAGGAGCAACCAAAGAAAAACATTAAATGCGCTCCTACAGCTCACCAGAGGCTGAGCTGCGCCAGCTAAATAATATGCTGGGAGACGACACAAGTTAAGCATTCAATGCTTACACTCCTACTCCAAACGGAGTAGAAACTAAAATAAATGCGAGTTGCTCCTACAGCCGGCAAAGAGCCGAGCTGCGCCAGCTGAAAGCTGGGAGACAACTGAATTCTAGCTGGGAAAATTCGGCCTTTTATAGCAGATCGAGCGTCAAAGTACACGTCAGCGCTCGTAAAGTAGTGTTGGCAACTGCCAGAACTAGTGTTGAAAAGGGACATTTAGCGTTATCGATTGCTGGCAAAGTCTATCGAGCGGGCAATCGAGTTGGTTTGATAAGAATTACAATTCGTTAGTGAATTGCTATGGCAGCAGCGTTTAGTTTGGTTTGAATCGGACGATCTTAAGAGGTTCCTCGGGCACACACGTAAGCGATTGAATAATTTGTCGCTGCATTCAAATCAAGCATTGTAATAACATTTCCAGTGCCACAAACAGGGAAAACGAGTCAATAAATTTGCCACAAAGGGACGCCAAAGTGGGGCGAATGGGTGGGCAGGTCACAGGACACGGTCCTGCCTGCAAGTTTTCAGGCAATAAGTAAATAAGCTGCGTAAAATCAAAGGGACCCACTTGTGGCCCTGCCCCAGAGTAGTTGCTGTTGCCATGGCTCCTGCTGCTGCCATTGTTATGGGAGCCAGGAAAGCAAATACCTGCCACAAAACCTGCTCGATGTCGTCGTTGCCGTAAACCCCTAAAATATGGAGCAAATAAACAAATATTCAGCCAGGACCTTTGCTGCAACGGCAGCAGCGACGCCAGCTGCCGTTGTTGTTGCGCCAGTCAAAGGAAAAAAGCTACCGAAGGCACTAAAATGCGCCACGTGAGCTGAAGTTCAATTTTTGTAGCGATTGTCAGGGCAAAGGACTCGAGTGCTGGCTGCTAGCTGCTGGCTGCTGGCTGCTGGTCCGGCATGTAATTGTCTGTGACCGGACCAGCAACAAGAGCCGACCGTGGCCCCAAAACGTAATGTATAATATATGGCCCATGTATCGGATGCGATTTGAGGCAATAGAGAAACGAATGCTCCAACACATTTCAAAATGAAAATCCCAACCAAATGCCACTTGACGCAATAAACCAAACGCAAGGCCATCAAAATGTGCTCAACTGCCACAGGCGAAACTTCGAATGCACTTACTGGAGCACTGGAGATGGAATAGCTGATTGAAAGTGTATTACACATTGATTAGCTGCCAGGAATAGGGAATTCGAATTGAATAGGGAATAAAACCGGACTGAAAATTAATATATTTATTCATTTATTCATTAGGATTTGATTGGAGTTGAGGTAAGTGCTGCAATTGATGACTTTTATTATATATAATAATTATATATAATTTGCAGACAAAGACTTCTACGGGATAAACCTTGACTAGATCATCACTTGATTGTACTCTACCTTTGCGCCTTTCACAAACCCAATCCTCAGTTCAAATCTCCTTCAAAATCCCTTTTCTTTCTCTCATATTCTAGTTGGTCTGGACAGTACACATGCTCCGTGGGCAGGGCATGCGAGGAAAATGTCAAAGGATTTTCAAATCGAATGCAATTTCGGGTCGCAGTCGACCCCCCTCTCGCTCAATGCAATGTAGCAGCAGCAGCTCAGTGTAAATTGAAGTTTACACATTTCGAAGGTGGAAATTGAAAATTGCGAATGAAAGGCATTCACACATCGACACGGTAAAAATGTAAAGTAGCAAATGCTAACAGCAGACGGCAGACAGAGACAGCAGTAGCAGCAGCGACAACAAAGGCGTGTGAAATATCAAGGAATAAGAGAAGGAATACGAGAAGCAGCAGCAGTGGAAATCCACGTATGCTTAGCTGCAGGTAAGCCCAGTTTCAGTTTGCAGTTTTCCACATTTATTGTGTTTATGCAGCGCGAATGCAACGCTCACTTCACGCTGCCTTGATGGTAACCAAGGAGCAGCCCGAACTCAGTTGGACATACATGTGTTGTACTACAGCAAGGATTGTGACGGATGTGCTGACTGCCTGACTGACAGTCCATGTCAGTTGTCGACGACTCGACGTCGCGTTCTGTTTCAGTTCGTTAGCTTTGCATTTTTACAATCACTTTGGCAGCTAGCAACATCTGACTAAGACTACCTCTCACTCTCCCCATCTCCCCCTCTCTCTTCTCTTACTGCCTGGCCAATGGACATTTTATTTACAGGATATGCGTGCAGCTACTACATTTCCAAGCGACTGCGTTTATTTTCGTGCAGCTGCAATAAAATGTTGGTTTTACTTTATGCAGGAGCTGCTGCTGCTGCTGCTGCTGCAGTCCGGCAGCGGCTCTTGGCTCACTGAATCGATTCGGGGCTTAAATATGTGCTTGAACCGCTGCTTTGGCTCTGCAAAAGTGCTTGAAATAGTGCAAATGTGGAATCATTTCGATTGGTCTGCCCTACGTGCATAAGTGATGATAGCAACTAAGCAATGACTGCAGAAATTCCCTTTTCCACGCTAGTTGTGGATGGGAATAGTTGAGCATCTCGTCCATACTTGATGATGTGGGCGATAGAGCTTATTGCAGCATCCTAAGTAGACAATTACAAATAATCTGAAATGAACTTTAATTAAGGCAACATACATTTGATAATCCTCAGCTGGAATCTGAATGGCAGCTGCAGCCGTTTAGTGCTTAACAACATGCAAAACGATTTGAGCCAAAGCCGCCTTAAATGCTCTCTGCTTCAGCAAATATGACCTGCAAACTGTTTATTAACTCTGCTATCGACTACTTTTCTCGATTTGCCAATTTCCATTCAAACTCGAGCATACTCCACACTCACACACACGCACACAGCTAGAGCGATTAAAAACTCTGCTTGTTGCAACGATATAAAGTTTGCTTGCAATTTTTGCTGCACTTCTCGCTCGCCCAACTGGATTTTGCTGCAGAGTTTTGTTTTGTTTGAATTTTTGCTGTTGGCCTGCCTCTGCCGCTGCTTAGAGTGCGTGGCTCGTTTAAACATATGGGGGATGCCTCTCTCTTATCACAATTTAGCACTGACTGCAAGTATATATATATATATATATATATATACATTTTTTGGGGCATGCATTTCCGCTCGTAAATTTCGAGCAAAAAGTTTTCTTCCAGTGCATGATTTTTATGGCCATGTGATTTATTGACATTTCCATTAACGGCTGCATAAATGTTTCAACGCGAAATGCCGGAAGCGATTTCTTGTTTGTTTCGCCGCGGTTTTCCTTTTAGAGCGGCAAACAAATACAAAAAAAAAAAAAAAAAAAAACAGATTTGAGAGAAGGAATTGTACTCGAAAATACCCTAGTCTAAAAGGCATTAAACAGAAGTGGATAACCTGCGCTTGGAGCACTAACAGCTATAAGAGATACAATAGGGTGTATATGGATAGCTGAGCTTTTGTTTGGAGTCGAGTGTTGATGGTGCTCAGGCATATGTATACCCTGCAGAAGGGAAAAATATACATATACCCATTAATTTACATCATAACAGCGTCAGCAGCATATCGCTAAAAGTGAATATTATCTATATCTTTCGATATACAATAGATGTTGCTGTTGCTGATAGACGTAGGAAAACATATGATATACCCACTTCATTTTCTACAACAGGGTATTAAAAGAATGCCAAAAGATTGCCAAGTCCTATGGCAGCAAATCAAAATGCAAAACGGAAAACAAACCCAAGAGCAGCATCAGCAGCAACAGCAACGACTTGAGCACTGGCCGGAGACTCGAACATAAGTCAAACTTTTGCAGTTCCACTTGCAGTCGCGCTGCTCGCAACATCAGTGGCGACCCGTTGCGGTGGATTCAGTGCGCGAAGGACTGCCTGCCACCCGCTGTTAACTAGGTGAGTGCGGCATATCAAAGGAAATGGCGCAAAAATATGGCACGCGGTAAGCAGCTGACTCAAGTGCAAGTCTGGAGCACTGCTGCAAGTGCACCAACTGCTGCGACTCGCTCTTCTTTTTCGCCATTTCTTCAAAATTACTCTTACCACATTTTTTTGCGCTTTTCTCATAAATACATACATATATTTTCTTTCTATTTTTGGGATACTTTCGAACAACTTGCGCAAAGTTTCCGGCAGTGCAGCGAATTGAATGCGTGGGCTCTGAGCGCTTTTTGGCATTTCAACAGCAGACTCAGCGCATCTAAACTGAGCTTAGGCGGCGTACAAATGGCGTGATGGTTACTTATTTGACATTTTCTATTGAGTAGTTGAGCGGCTTGCGAGTCGCTGTACTTACCCTGAGCCGAGGTGCATGTGGTTAACTGCGGCGAATATCGATCGGTTAGTCTTTTGATCACATCAATTTGCTCCAGTGTCAGCTGCACTGCATCGCGATGCTGGGCCTCACAGGGCACATAGGCAGCCCAGAACTGCAAAGAAGAGGGAAATGTAGTGGGATTAATAAGAGATGAGTGGGAGTTAAAAGGGGACATGATTTAAGCAGGGTATTTATTAGGTTTGCGCAAAGATTGTGGCACCAACATCATTTAGTTGATTAGGTATTTCTATAGTTATCAACTCATGTGCCCAGATATAAGTAGTTTGAAACTTGCTCAAACTATTTGAGAGCGAATTTAAATATTTATAATTTTATATATATTTATTTTATAAAAAATGTATTAGTTTTATGTATATTTTTTATAAATATTTTGAATTAATTAATGTATGTAACATATTTTAATTTATTATAAAAATAATAAAAAAAATAATTATTATAAATACTATGTATATTATTTATATATTTTTTTCCTTTAAATATTTTTTTATGTATATAAAAAACATTTCATTATAATTAAATATTTTATTTATATTTTATGTATGTAATTTATATATATTTTATATTTTTAAATGTTTTTTTATATTATTTTCTCAATGCCAAAAACTAATAAAATACTTGATAGACCAAATTAGTACATCAAAGTTTTGCATTTATCCATATTATGGAAGCTTTTTGGCTTACTAACTTTGTTTGCCAGAGAAATGCATGTTCAAGCATGAAAGTTTCAATTATTTTACTTAGTTCTATTGCCTGGTTTGGTCGTGTCTATTCTGTTCTGTTCTGCTCTGGTCTGTTCTATAAATAACTTTTCAAATATTTGTAAAAATTTACACTTGTTTGCAGTTGCACCTGTATTTGTTTCTGTATAAAGTGAGCACACGCACACGCACACACACACACACACACACACACACACACACTGAAAGCAATTGGAGCAGTTATCCATTTATTGCCGCATTTCATTATTTGCTTCAAAATGCCAAGCAACCCAAGGGGCTGCGGCATATAGGGGCATATATAGCAGTAGAGCAGCAACAGCCAGTAACCAACTAATGACATGTGGCAATAGTAGCAACAGCAACAACAATGGCAATACAAAATTTTGCAAATACCTTATGTAAACGCTCGTTCGTGCAATCGTAATGAACGTTGCCACTGGGCACTGCCGAGGACACAGGTACGAGCACCGGACTAGTGGTGCCTGGTCAGCTCGGCAATGGCCGTACAATTAACCCGAATTGAGGCAAATGCTCATGCACTTTTGTACCCTGATAAGCTGCCAGAGCAGCGTGTATAGCACCCGGAACTAAGCTGAAATAACTGCAAGCGTCGGGGAAGCGGAGCCTACGACCTCCATACAGAATGCAGAAAATAGAAAAGATGGCAAAAAAAAAGGGTGTGTAACATAGATAATGTGTAGGCGATAAGCAGATGCCCTGTAATGGGTGGTTAGTCTCACCTAAAGCTGAAGTAACAATAAACATTTCGAATATCAGAGCTAGATTGAAGCAAGCAATTCTAAACATAAACAAAATTCCATTAAGATAAGCCTCAAATATTTTAAAATTTATTCACTTCATTCCTAAACAACTTCCTCTTCAACTTTTTCCCAAATATATTTCGCATTTAAATAACCGAAACTTGGTTTGTCATAGTGCCAAAGCCTAGATTGCAACAACAACAACAACAACAAAAAGTCTCTATTTGTTAACTGTTCATAAAAACTAACTGAAAATCAACAGCAACTGGACTACGTGCTGGGCCGAAGCATGTGGGATCACTGGATAAACTTTGTTGCTTTGCCCTAAATGGAATTTAGCCATGTGCTGTGGAGCTGGAGCTGGAGTTGGAGTTGGAGGTGCTGTAAATTTGTTAGTTGTACAATTAAAATTGCAGAAATGTGAAACACTGGACTGGACGTTCGTCGGCTCTGACCTATACGCTTCAAATCCAATTGTTCAGGTAACCGGGCCGAACTCAACACCTTTAGACAATGCCCCTCGGCAGCCCGCCCCTCGTCTTGACTCTGCTAAATTGTTTTTCGGCCACAAAACTCGTTGCGAGTCGTTTATTGAAAAGTTGTACTCCAGCTGGAAATGCCAAGCCTGGGCAGCTGCCCAGCAGCAAAATTTCTATATGAATTGCGGCTCTCAAATGTGTGCACTCTATCATCATCATCAAAATTATCATCATCAGGTAGACAACGATGCCCAGACGATGCTTATGGGAGTGGGAACGGGAATGGGCAACGGGCAACGGGCAACGGGTAAATGAACATTTTTCAGTGTTTTGCTGTTTTGTTTTGCTTTTAATTTAGTGCCCCTGGAATAATTTTTGGGGCTACGTGCCTGTGTGCTCGGTCTAGTCTAGGCTCTGGTCGGGCCTGGGCATTTCTGGCTCTCGTCCAGCACACACAGCCCCTTACGAATTTATATTAAAAATTATTTATTGCATTTTGTGTTGTCAGGTTCCAGTTGTAGTCCTCTTTTTTGTTGTGCTGCTCGCTTTTTGTGCCAGCAAAAAGCCAAAAACTTTTTAATTGCTCTTTCAGTTGTTGTTGTTGTTGTTTGGAATTGTTTTTTGCACTTTGGCTGCTTCCTGTTCGATGGAGACACGTACGTGCCTTCATTTTTCCCTAATGATATAACGTGATCTAATGGCTCGCATACGTTTTACTGCTCTTCGTGTGCAGTTACCGTGTTTATATACTTCTAAAGCTAATGATATAGTGAATACAGCTCTTTAAAGCCACAATTAAAATTGGGGAATAGAGAGGCAAAGAAAGACAGGGAGAGGGAGAGAGAAAGCGAGTTTAAATGGGTGAAAATATTTGGAAATTTGTTGATAAGCTACTGATATTTGAAATATATCAATTGCCTGTGCGCTTTTTTAAGTGCGTGAACTAAGAGATTGAAGAGTCAAAAACCAAAACACAGCTGAAAATAAATAAATAAAAAAATAATATAAAATAAAAATAAAAAATATGTCTTAAAGTAGACTTCGAGATCATTTCAACATATTTCTCTTGCAGTTTGTGCTACTGTATTATTGAAGCTAATCATAGCAGTATTGATTGCTGTAAGCTGAGAAACCTAATTCTCAGAACAAAATTTCACGTTTCATTTTTAGACATTTCTGAAAAATATGTCTGTTACTAAAGCGAGGTGTGAGCACGTTGATTGCTGTAAGCTGAGCATCAGAATTCTTAGAACAAAATTATATTTTACTGCTTAATAACGGCACTCAAATGTCAAAGCTGAAAACTAATTTGGCAGGGCATTAACTTATTGCAAATAATTCAAAAAATATTTATGTATAAAATATAAATACTTAAAAGATATAATAAAATGATCAACAAATATTTAGTAATTTAAAAATTGAAAAAATAAAAAATAAATAGAAAATCGAATACAATTGAAGCATTAAATTAAAGCAAACTCTGCCAAAATATATATTCCAACAGTCTACAGCTATACTTGAAATTGATTTGATTTATGGCAAACACAGCATTTGTTGGTTGCTAAGAGCCTTAAGACTTTGGTTACCCAGGGTATTTAAGCTTCTGCCAAAGTACAATAGAGAGCTTAGGTACTTTGCACAATTATTGATTATAATTTTTGGCAAATGTGAAGCATTGCCCAAGGCAGGAATTTACTTTGTAACTATATCAACTCTCAATAACTTCCCCAATTATCAATTTATGCAACTTTAATAAATATTAGCCCTTTTCATTGTGCCACATAAATATTTTACTTTGACATTAGCTGTGGCTTTGCTGCTTTCAAATTGCTTTATAAAGCGGGGCAAACAAACGAAAGCAACGCAAATTGTGAAATGACGGAGTTTAACCCGTTTTCGTTTTCTTTTTCCTTTGCTGCTGCTGCTGCTATCTGCGGTTGGCTCTTCACAATTGGATCTCCTTTGTGCGGCGCATCATTATGACGCGCACTTAACATTTCCGTTGCGTGGGTCTCTCACCTTTACTGCTTTTTATGTGTTTCCCTTTGCTTTGTTGTTTGCTTTTACTTTTTTTCGTCTCGCAAATCCTCTTAAAACATTTTTGTAGGCACAAAGCAGGGGGCGGAGTCGTGAGAGGTGTGGCATGTGGCGCCTCGCTTATATATATATATTTTTTTGCGTTTTAGGCTGTCTGAAAACCGCAAAGGGCAACAGGTAAACGCGGCGTATGCGCAATATTTAGAGAGAGGCTCCTTAGAGTGTGTGTGTATGTGTGTGTTTGTAGAGTGCTTTGTCTGCCATTGTTCTACATCGACAGCTGGCAGCAATTGGTTAAGCGAGCCAGGTCGTCGGCAAATCTTTCGCTTAATGCAGTCGCATCAAGTCACCTGTTGCCCACAACAAAGGCTCGTGGCCGGGCAGGCTATGCGAATTGGCTGGGCCGGGCTATGCTGAAGTGTGTTTAAGCACGGCACTTTGCCATTAGCAGCACCACCTGCAGCACGGCGAGCGCACACACACACACACACACATATATATAAGCCCAAAAGTGTCGTCAATGTCTCGGCAATGTCCTTGGCGCTTTGTTTGTGTCCTGTCCTATCAGCAGCATCCGCAGCACGAGCACCATTATTGTCATCATCATCATCATCAGCAGCAGCAGTAGCAGCGGCAGCAGCAGCGGCAACAGCATCATTGTTGTTGGCTCAAGGCATATTAATATTTAAAGTTGTTTGACGCTGGCAAACGAGAGCAACGGCAACAACAGCAACAATTCTCCCCCAAGGATAGCATTTTGGCTTCAAGTTAATTGTGAATGCTTTGCTCGGTGTGCGTGATTTGTTGTGAATGGCCGTGCGTGCGTGTGTGTGTGTGTGTGTGTATTTTGTTGTGTCTTGCGGTTGTGGCATGCTGATGGCGTTGGCATTTATTAAACGGCTGCTTCACAGCGAATGCAGCTGTTGTTCTGCGGTCGAGCTGCCACCCAGAAAGTTTCCTCACAACAAATTGCACTGGAATGCGTTCTATTCAATCAAATGGCATTTTGTTTTAAAATGCAATAAGTCAGCAAAGCACAAACAGCATGTAATATGAAATTAAATGGGTATTTACATTTAATAAATATTGGCAAATTTGTGTGACGCAAAGTTGTTTGCTTAATTAAATGATTTTCATGTAATATTTGCTAGCACTTTTTCTCTATTCAATTAAGTTTATGTGTGCTTTAGATGATTTTGAGCTTCGATTAACTTTTAAAATTAGTTTTTATTGTTGGGTAAATATAGACAATATTTTTTATTATTTTTTGAATATTTAATTAATTCTTTTTGAAAGATTTAGTTGAGCTGTATCTACACTAGACACAAAAAGCTGTGCAATTAAATTTAGTACTTAAAATATTCAAATAAAAAGCTGCAGAACTCAATTTGAGTTTCAGGCATGTAACAATAATTTTTGTATATTTTTTACATACATAAAAATATATACAAAATTTTGTTTTAAATGTTATATACCGAGTGAACGTAAATCAAATATTAGGTTATTCAAATGAAGAAACTGCAGATATAAATATATATATTTTTTTAATTTTTGTTAAGAGAGCTGTTGAATGACTTCAATATGAACAAATCCGTTTTAATTCCAAGTTCTCTTACTGAAATCTGCTCTTCGCAACACCAAGCCAAGTCCAGCCGAGCTAAATTAAAGAGAAAAAACCTAAGCCAGCATCTTAAGAATGAGAGAAACGAAAATAAAGCCTTTCATAATCGAATTATGAGTACTTTCAACAGAATTCTATTGCAATTAAGATCAAGTTTGTTTAAGGACTCCCAAAAGTATGCAATGCTAAGTGGAAATGCACTTAAGAGCACAAAGCACAAGCTAAATAAGCTGCAGCTCAAAAGGTGATTCTGTATATGTATGTGTGTCTGCGTGTGTGTATTTAGTCGACAATTTCTAGATAAAATACATTCAGCAACGCCTCAAGCTAAATACAAATCCCCGACAGCTTAGGCCGAAAAACCTGAAGAGCATCACAGACCGCAAGCAAAAACAAACGAAAAAAAAATCCCGAAAAAAGCATAGCCGGAGTGCTTAGCCCGGGCAGCTTCCGTTGCCAACATTAAATACTTTTCAAAAGTAAATACAAATTTGAAGCCAACGGCCAACGAGATAAGCGCCATATTCCCAGACTCGGGGCTCAGCCTCAGTCGGAGCCGGAGACGGAGCCGTAGCCCGAACCACAGCAAACCACCAACACGGACCGACGACCACTTTTCAAATCCCTGCGCTACATGCATGCTGAATGCGGCAATGTGCTCTACTGCATGTCCTGGCTCAGATTACAACATGAAATGGCGGCGGCGTTCACATCCGCCTTCGTCTGCTCGAGCAGCTGGGCTAGGCTGGGCTGGTCATATATGCGCTTTCTATTACGCTGCAGTCAGCAGCGACAGTGGCAGCAGCAGCAGCAGCAGCAGCTAGAATGCAGTCAGTCGTGCAGGGGGACAACCGTAACATGACGTTTCCGTGTCCGTGTCCGTGTATGTGTCCTGGCGCTGATGCCGCGATGCCACTGGTTACGGCAGCTGCTCAACGAACACCGCTGCCAGTTGGAGCCAACTTTTCGTCTGCCTGATATTTCAACAATGTTGTTGTTGTTGCTGTTGGTGTTGCTATTGCTATTGCTGATGTTGTTATTGCTGCTACCTGGCCAACTATGTTGCAGACACAGCTTGTGCTGTTTTTTAAGATACACTAAGCACAAAGTGGAATCGGGCATATTAGCTTGGCGAGATGTGTTCATGAAGAGAGAGACAAAGGAGGGCGATAGAGATGAAGAGAAGGAGAAGGAGAAGACGAGAAATAGAGGCAGAAATAGATAGACTAGCGACGACTGAGAGAAGACAGAAAGAGAGCGAGATTAAGGAAGAAAGTCGTGAGATTATTTTGAGTCTCAGATTGAAGTACCTTTCTTATAGCCAAGTTTTAACTGTTACCGATCTGCCAACAGGGTATGACGCAGTTGCCATACTCCACCTACAAGATGTTCACTTTTATTTTTTGTTTCAGTCAATGAAAGCGTAGCAGCTCCTTAGGCGCTGCAGCAGCAGCAGCAGCTGCTGGCATCACATTCTGGCAGCTGCTGGAGCTGCTTGGGCGCCAAAATGATTCGAGCCGTTGCCCTGCTGCACTGAGTGCTTTATGGCCTAAACGTGATTTTCAGCTTGTCTATTAAACATTTTGCTGTAGTTTTTGTAGTAGTTTTTTTTGCCTCGCATCGTTCCGCCTGCTGCGCATTGTTTTTTGGCTTTGGCTTTGGCCTTGGCTTTTTACTGGATGCTGCTGCTGCATCGACGACATGCAGTCGCTGCACGTTTCGAATTTTGGGCAACAATTGTTGAAACATGTTGTCATCCAGTTAGTTAGTTGCCATGTTTGTCATTTTGTTTTCTCCTTTTCTCCTTTAACTGCCTTCGCTGAGCTTAGTTTTCCGTCACGAATTAAGTGCGAAATGGCGCAGTTAGCGAAAAACTTTAACAGGCGGAATGTGTGTCACGTAGTTAAAGCTACAAATTGGATTTTATAATGCAAGTCAAATGCTCGAAATGATTTATTATAGGTTTGAAAAAATGCCAAGATTGCATGTTTGAAAAAACTGTGAAGTTATGAAGTCCAAGAGAAGTTGAGGTTAAGCAAGGAATTTATTTGAGTGTTTTTGGTCTGAAGTTGCTTTGGGAATTTTTATTAGGATTATAGTTCTTTAACTAACAGAAATATAAATTATATCTAAAAAAAAAATAAAATATATTTCTATTCTATGAAAAACAAGTAAGAACGTTGCTGTCGGACGCAACCCACAGCGAAATACTATTTCACGCCCCAACAGCACACAGGGGCATCTATCACATTACATTTTTTTTAAATTTAACCTTAAATCCCCACTGTCGCCGCTCAAATTAGCTTCAGATTAAAACTTTTCATTGGAGGTAGCCAGACAGTTTCAATTAGAATCGAAGCTTAGAGATGCCACCTCTCTCGATTTATCTCGATTGCCTTACCTTAGCAAGAACACGCACCTAAATCGAGAGATGTGGCATCTCTCCAAATAAGAGAGGTGGCAGCTCTCAAAATGAGAGAGGGGGCAACTCTGAAAATGTGATATACATAAGTTCGTTGGCGAGGTGTGGCATCGAACCCCGGTGCGGTCATGTTGATATTTTTGTTACATTTTCTTTATTTAGTTATTTTGTATTAATAAAATATTCTTTTCTAACACATATATATAATTTGGCAAATCAAAAGACAAGGTCAAAGGTCACAAAGTCATTATGTGGCGCGTTATTGGCTCAGAAGCTGCAGATGTTTCAGTTTTGATTTGCCACGCCCCCAGTGGCCGTAGACAAATAATTTTTGGCATGTGCATAGAGTGGGCGTTTAAGAATATAACTGTAAAGTTTGGATGCTTACATTCGAAAAATGCGAAAATTACAGGGTATTTTTCTGTATGTCACGCCCCTTTTGGGGCGTAACAATAATTTTTGGGGAATCGATAGAGGAGGCCCTTAGTAACCTAGCATCCAATTTTGAAGCTTCTAGCACTAAAACTGTGGGAGACATAAGCTGATATTTGTTGCCACGCCCCCTGAAGGCGTAGATATATCCGCCATAGCTTATCGGTCGTGGGATGTTAACCCGAGTATATATACCAAGTCTCAAGTCTCTAGCATCAATAGTGCTCAAAATATAACGAAACTAGTAAAATCACTATATATTCAGATCCGATTTGCCACGCCCCTAGTAGGCGTGGCCATAAAATTTTTTGGGCGATCTTTATAGGATCGTAACAGTAACTCACGTGCCAAATTTGGGCGTTCTAGCTTTAAAACTGTAGAAGATACAGTTTGACCCGATTTGCCACGCCCCCAATGGGCGTAGATATATCCGCCATAGCTTTTTGATTTTGGGACGTCGACATGAGTGTTCAGTTAAAATCCCAACTCTCTAGCCCTTCTAGAAGTAGTGTTTCTGAGATACAGGAAAATGCATTTTCCGATTTGCCACGCCCCTAGTGGGCGTATCGGGAAAATCTTGACACTTTATCAGACGAGGGTATACACGAGTATATATTTCAAATTTCAAGTCTCTAGCTTCAATAGCGTCGAAATG
Organism: Drosophila paranaensis; assembly: GCA_035047545.1. NCBI lineage: Eukaryota > Metazoa > Arthropoda > Insecta > Diptera > Drosophilidae > Drosophila > Drosophila paranaensis. The sequence goes on from JAWNPL010000153.1 coordinate 11,003,432, forward strand.
GTTTGCGTTCATACGGACAGACGGACAGACGGACAGACGGACAGACGGACGGACAGCATGACGGACATTGCACAAAACCAATATACTATATCACTACGTGAAATAGTATAAAAACCAAATAAATATTTTTAAAATATTTTTATAGTTACATACTCCACTACAAAATCTCTAAACACTGCCCAGCTCTCTCTCTCTCTCTCTCTCTCTCTCTCTCTCTCTCTCAGCAACTTTTCATAAATCAACTAGCCTGAAGTAAATATCCGTTTAAATGCTAAACTAGTTGTACGTGCAGCGCTCTAGGCGCAAATGAAACGCAGCGAAAGTTCATAAATCAAAGGCAAATAAACACTTTTTGGCTGAAAACCACTTCAATATTTCAAATCGGGAGCGTCGCAAGCCAACAGGACGAGTTCTCACGTTTTCACACGCGAAAAAATGCGCCCACAAACAATTGCAGTTGCAGTTGCAATGTTGGCCGGAGTCACGGAGCTAGCAAGTTGGCCGCGAAAGCAGGCTTTAAACTTAATGAAAATTAACTTGTGCGATCCATTTTCGGGCGTGTCATGGCCACATGCCTCGGGGGTGCCACGTCGCCTTAATGTTGCATTTGCTCACGCGATTCTATGGCTTGCGCCGCTGCTGCCATAAATTTAATGTTGGCAAACAATTTTTGGTTTTGTTTGACGCACGGCTAACAGGCAACAGCTAACAGGTAATTGCAGTTTGGGGCGCAATATTGCAAAACTTGGCAGCGGCAGTAAATGTGAAAGGCAACAAGCTGCATAGGTGCAGTCAAATACCCTGCAGTAAAGGGAGAGTAAGTGACGGAAGAGAAGTCTACTCTTTCTTTGCTAACGAAGCTTTCAAAGCACATTAAAGGTTTGCTGAAGTATAGAATGCCAATTTAAAGTCAATTTGTAAAGCTTCTAAGCCCTACTGGAAGTAAATTTGACAGAACATGGTCATAATTCATATTATTTTTACTAAGAGGAGTCACTTAAGTCTTTTAGACTTTAATGCAAGATGGAGTACATTAAGCACAAAAAGATATATTAAATTTTAAGAGGATCGAAAATGAACCTCATTAAGTTTGTAATGAAACGAAAACACAACTAAGATGAGCTTTATAGTTAACTTTCAAAGTCTTATTCAGCCTATCAGTTGCTTAACACTTCAATGAAAGCACATTAAAGCTTAACCAATTTATTGACCCTCAAAAGAAAAATCTTTAGCTAATTTCTTTCAAACTTTTCTATAAAATGAATTTTTCTTTCAACTAAACATGCAGCTGCTACCCATGCCACGCCCCATTTAATTTATTAATGTTATTCCTTTACTCACAAATCGGCCCCACACTAGCAGCTATCGTTTAGAGGGTATAATTATGCTGCACTCAATTTAATTACGTTGGCAAATGGCGCGACTTTGACTGGTTGGCGGGAATTGCTCACTGGCTTTTATGGGGCCACAAGTCGATGCTTATTAAAACTTCACACTTGCTAGAATTCCTGGCACGCCTCCCCGCAAATGGGAGTTGTTTTAGTTAACTGCAGCCGGGCGTCATTATTGCCATACTTATTGGTATTTGCAACTGGTTGGCTGGCTGGCTGGCAGGCAGGCAGGTAGCTGAAAAGCTGAAAACTTCTAGATTCTCGCGTTCGATGAGTGGGGCGCAACAATTTACAAGCTTGGGGATAGCTAATTGAACTTGTTGAGGATGGCGGCAAATTGTTGCCACAAGACGCCATCCGCCAGCGTTCAGCTTTCACTTTGCGTTTTCAAAATGCACAAAGACAACACACATGTGTGTGTGTAAGTGGTTTGTTAATTGATGTCAAGTGCGATTTCAAGTGTGCGAAGCAATGCATGAAACTCACGTAAGATATTTTCCTTTCTGCGGCGTTCGGTTAGGAAATGAGCTGCTGCAGGCAGGCAATAGAGCACATTAAGTGCTCATGCAATTTTCATGGGCTTTTCCTGGTGGCAAAGTTGGCTTGCAATGCCTAATTGATTTTCTGAGTTTTTTAGTTATTCTAAGTTTTTAATTAAAAAAAATATATATTGCTTATAGAGAGTATTAGCAGTATTATAGTATATTAAATTGATTAATTTAATATTTTATTATTTTCTACATTTATATCAAATTATTATTTTAGTTATTTTTGTTTTTCGCGGATTTAAGGGTTGTATAACTTCGTTAAGCAATATAAAATTTATTTATTTTTTTTTATTTATTTATATATATATATATAAATTTTATGGTTTCTTTATAATGAAAACTGTTGATGTTATCAAACTGTATTTTGTTAGCTTTTTTACTAAATTGAATTGAAAGCTATTCCAAAAATTCATAAACATCTACTAAATAAATACTAAATAAAATATAAATATGGTTAGCTTATGATAAATTTATTTCTCTATAAATAACTTTAGTCTGCCACAATAAAAGTCAAAGACTCTTTAAATATTCGACCGTCTTAAGCTGCAATAAAGGTGTCGAACTTCGCTATAGCAGCCAGCGGCCTTAAGCTACTGCCGCACTCAGGGCTCAACAGGCTTGTCGCCAATGGCATTAATATCAAGTAAGCCATTTAAAAAAAGAAGAGGAAAATATGACGTACAAAATTGAGCTTAAGGAATCAATAATGAGCAATTAGAAGCGACGTACTAAATAGCAGCAGCAGCAGCAGGCCGTTGCATGGCAAAAATAATTAACGCATCGGCAGCAGCAGCAGGCAGCATCCACAGAGGCTACGAAGCCCGACTAGGGCTTAAGCTGTTGCTGAAGCTGCTGCTTCAGGTGAATAGTGGTCCATAATTAATTTTTTACTATCTTTTTCTTTTGCCTCTCTCTGAGTAGTTGAAAGATGTGCAAAGCAAAGGCGGCAGCAAAGATAGCTTCAGACTGCTGCAAAGGTTGCCCGGACGACGACTAAGCGGCAATTAGAAAAAAAAATGTGAAAATGATTGAAAGAGATGTGAGACGAAGCCAGAGCAAGTAGACGACGGCGTAATACGCTGTTTGAGCTGGCGAAGTGAAGCTAGAAGAAGCTGAAGGATATAGGAAAATATCTTCTATGCAATAGCATAAGCAGAACTGTTGGTTCTAGAGGAGAAATCTCGTAGAGATAAGACTATAATATATATGTATCAATACAAGATTGGAAAGGTATATTAACTGCTTTATGTAGGGTGTTTCTAAGGCCTGTGGCATATCGATGCCTCACAGTTTTCCAGTAAAAATATTGAAAATTCTTGAAGAGCCTGTCAAGCCGAGCGGTGAACTTATGCGGCCCACTGTCGAGTAGTGTTTGATAAGTTAGCTGGCCAATTAACGCTTAAAGTGCCAGCGACAGAGACGGTGGGGAAGGTGAGCTATGCTGTGCACTCACCTGCGCTGATATGCGTCCCTTCTTCAGACGCGTGAGATCCGTGTGGCTCCAGTGGCTGCGCGCCCAGGGCACCACGTTGCGCAAATCCTCATCAAAGCTGTCAGAGAAATTGAAGCAGAAATTAAAAAAGACGCTCGCTTCAAAATATGTGCAGAAAAAATTAATTGCATTTGCGTATTGCTTACTTGAAGTCGTTGAGTCTGTTGTGGAGGAACTTGCGTATATTCCAGGGTAAGTCATTATGCCCATCGATTAAAGGCACTTGATCCAAGAGCTGCACGGCGACGCGCAAACGCTCCTCAAAGGGCGCACCTGCACAGAGCGAGAGAGAGAGAGAGAGGGGGAGAGTGGGTAAAAAGTAAGTGTGAGAGTCATAAAAGCAAGTTAGCAGCAGCTACTAACTAACTTGAACGCATTAACACGACACACACACACACACATGCGCACGCACAGCGTCTCTTGACACTTTGAGCTTTGGCAACGTGTCGTATGCGTTATGGTAATTGATTTATTGTCTGGCATCTGAAAGCTGAAAACAGACTACACACACGGTCTGCCTGCGCACGATACTCACTTGCAGCCACACGTAGCGCCAGAGGCACTGCCACACTGGCAGCGCCAATTATCAAGAGTATCGAGCTGACTGCCAGCCAATGCTTGGCCGCATCGAAGCCTGGCCAATGTTACGTATACGCAACGTATTGCCAGTAAGCAGGAGCAGCAGCAGCACCATCAGCATTCACGATGATGACCAGGGACAGCGATTCATGATGGTGTTGTTGTTATTCATGTTGTTGATGTTGTTGTTGTTGTTGTTGTTGTTATTGGTAGTTCAATGCCAAGTCGTTTGTAGTGCCGTAGAGAACAACGATGGCGTCGTCGTCGTCATCGTCATCGTCGTCATCATCATTGTTGTTGTTGGTTGTTTTGTGTTGCATTTTGTGTGTGTGCAAATTGCCGTGACAGTGGCATTGATTACACCAACAACAACGAGTTGTTCCAGTTGTTTTTATTTTCCCCATCATTGTGTAGATAGAGCACCAGCAGCAGCAGCAGCAGAAGAAGAAGAAAGTATAATAAGGAAATATGGTTAGTTAAACGTTTAAAATTGAATTGCTTAGTTGGTTTTACTTGACAAAAGACGAACAATTTCTTGTTAACTGACTCAACTGAGTCGAGCACGCAGACACTGGACTGCGTGTGTGTGTGCTTACAACTGAGATATTAGCTCCATTATTATGCAATTCGAAACACTCAATGAGTTATTATGTCGCATCAATTGAAACCGAGTTGAAGTTAAATAAGGCCAATTGCCTAAGCTGATTATGTCTTACAATTGAAAACAGTGAAGTCAATTGTTAGAAATGTCAATGATGCTCTTACTCTCTTCCAGTTGAGTGGGGAAAGTCATATGTATTCTTACGACTACTTAGAAAGTCTTTGGGTGTCTTTTGGAAACTTGACTTGTATATGCTGGGAAAAGTTGTAATTACTAAGCTTTAAGGGAAAAGCTCTAAAAGTTACTAGCAGAGAGACAGAGTAAGGCAGAGAGAGACATGTTGCAATAGTGTCTATGACCGATAAGTAAATAAATAATGCAAGAAAAGTTTTCATAGTAATAAGAACTTTTAAGCTCAACGTCAAATTTATAAAAGGTATACATATGTGATATATATTTTATGAGGTAAGGCGAGAAGGGTTAGAAAAAATTTTGTATAAAGGTAAAGAGTATATTTGGTTGATATCAAGCGAAGAGACGTTCCAGTAAGCCTAGGTGAAGTTGGCGACGTCTGAGTCTTTTACTAGCTTTAGAGCTATCAGATCTTTGGAGTCTAGACTGTTTGGCTGATATTATAATAATAGAAAATAAAACTGAATTGAATTGAACAAAGAAAACAACATCCTGAAAAAGCACTTCTACTAAATGATGAAAAAGTTCTTAATTCCGAATAAATTTTAAAGAATTTTTTATCATAAAGCATTTTAACTTTTTTCTATATCTATATCTCTCTTTCTTATCTCTGTAGCCATATCATATTTTTTATAAATTATATTTAATTTCCACCAAAATTGATATTGAATGTACATAACTAAAATCTCATTTTACCATAAATAAACTTCTATAAAACTGCTCAATAAATGTTACAGAATTTTCGAATCACTTAGAGCTTGCTCTGCTGGCAAAAACTAATCACATTGGAAGCTAAAGCTTTTGAGATATTTGTATCAACAGCGCAGCGAATCGATTTTAATTGCAAGCCAAATTTGATTATGCAACTGAGTCGTTTGATCAGGCGCTGGGCAGGGAGCAGCTAGGAGCTAAGCAAATAATGTCAAGTGAGGCGTAAAACTAGCTCAGTTTTTGCATGTTAAGCAATCCGCTTGATTATGGAAAGAGTGTCGAGGACTCACAGGGACTGCGTTTGGCTGGCTGACTGCCTGGCTGGACCTGGGTCCAAAGTGAATTACCGATAAGCAAGTTGCAAATGGAAAGCATGTGCGGCAGTTGTCTGACAAATGCTGCTGCGAGTTGTTGCTGCTGCTGTTGCTGCTTTGGCTGTTAAAGTGGTCAGAGTGGTGGTGGGCGGCGTTGCAGGCATCAGCGATTTGCATAAATTTAACATGACAGGACATCGTGCGCTACGCAGTTTTTGGTGGGCGTCGAGCACTGAACTAACGAGCGACGGCAGTGGCAGTTGCAGTCGCAGTCCCTGCAAGTGGGCCACGCCTGCACGGCTGCTCTGTGGAGTGATGTGCGCTTGATGAGTAGGACAAAGTCACGCGGGCATTGGCAACGTTTAACATTAAGCGTCCATGTTACATGGGGCGCAATCAAACGGCTAACGACTAAATAGAATTGTGTGCGCCTCCCAAGGGGGGCTGAGGCACAGGTCGATGCTGGCACAGACAGCTGCAGTGCCAGGTAACAACAAGGGCCAGGGCTGCGCGCTCACAAAGCGAACTAGTTCAGAGAGCCAAGGGTACTATAAGTGAGGGCTGTGATAGGAGCAGCTGACTTGAGTTGGAAACTATCAGGGATGTGAGCTATAAAATGACTGATAAATCCATATATAATTATATATACATATATATTCAGCTAGATCAGATTCGTGAACTTACGAAATGAGTTGGTGCCCGAACTGGATGAGCCGCGACTGGGGCACTGGCGATGCTTCCATGGCATGATGCTCGTGACGCTCGAGTGCAGCTGATGATGTTTCTGTGGCGTGGCCGGAATGCCGCCACTTGCGCCAACGGCCGCATGGTGGAGCAGCGAATGCGCCACGTCGTGTGCATGATAATGATGCGAATGGCCGTGTGGATGATGGGCATGGGCAAGGGCATGGGGATGCGACTGCGAGTCGCGCTCTTTGAGCATGCCATTGCTGCCATTGGCGCTGTCGAAGGAGTTCATTGTGAAACTGGAGGAGGCCAGCGCCGATGATTGTTGCATTTTCTGATACGGCACACGGCAGCCGCCGCCATCGATGTCCACCAAATTGCCAAAGCTGCGACTATTCATGGGCAGCGTCCAGTCCATGCTGCTGGTGTGAAATATACGTGCCGCCGGCTCGGTCAGCTGCTGCAGTACGCCCAGGTTCGGCTTGGTGTCTGGCTGCTGCTGTTGCTGTTGCGGCTGCTGCTGGTTGATCGGAAAGTTGAGCAGCGACTGGGAGAAGCAGCGACAGCGCTGCTGCTGAAAGTGAGCCAATTGCTGCTGCTGGTGCTGCTTCTGCAGGTAGCGGCTGTAATGGGCCAAGTGCCGGGCGTAATCGCTGCTTGGCCCGATTGTATTGTATTTGCTTGGCGCAGCAGCAACAGTTGCTCCAGTTCCAGTTCCAGCTGCTGCTGCTGCGGCTGTGGCTGGCACAAAGCATAAACTGGGATCAGATTTTTGCGAGTGCGGCGTAAAGATGTTGTCCTCCTCGTGCGCGGCAAAGGGCGGGTGCTTGGGCTTGTGCGACTGCTTAAGGCTGTGGGCGTGGCTGTTGCCGTTGCCATTGCACAGATCCGGCTTGACATTGATGTTGCTGTTGGCGCTGCTGTTGCTGTTGCCGCTGTTGGCGCACTTCAGCAAGGTGGCCGCACAGTCATCCAGCGCCGTCTTGGTGCAGTCCTCCAGCAGATCGCTGCTGCACAGCTGAGCCATGCCCAAAGCCAAATTGTTGTTGCTCTTGTTGACGACCAATGGCAACAGTTGCTGTTGATGCTGCTGCTGTTGCTGTTGTTGCTGCTGCTGCTGTTGCAGCTGCTGCAGCAGACGCAGGCTGCGCATGCTGCCGTTACGTTTGAGCGCAGGCGGCGGCGGCACAGGCGGTATGATGTCCACATCCGACAAGCTGGGCGTGTCGCTTAGCTGCAAAGCACACGAAGCAGAAGAAGGAGAACAAGAACAAGGCGTTAAATAAATTGAGAATTTACAGCTGTCACAAGAGCGGAAATTGCATTAAATCAATCGACATGGAAAACTTCCGGCCAAGAGTTAAGAGCCAACAGCCAAGAGCTGGCCAAGGGCTTAAGACAGACAGTTTGGTAAATGATATCGCTGGCATTTCGAGTGGATTTGTGCAGAATATTAATGATATAATTAAGATATATATATGATAAGTATACAAAGGATAAATATAAGTATACAAATATATACAAATATAAAAATATAAATATATATATATACAAATATATAAAAATATAAAAATAGAAATATATAAATATATAAAAATAGAAATATATAAATATATAAATATATAAATATATATATAAATATATAAATATATAAATATATAAATATATAAATATATAAATATATAAATATATAAATATATAAATATATAAATATATAAATATATAAATATATAAATATACAGATATTACGTGTATATCTATACAAATGGAATTCACATGATGTAAAATAGAATTCGTATTTACTTTCCTTATTACATTATTCATATTACGTTATTCGTTTTACGTTATTTATATTACGTAACTCATATTACGTAATTTGTATTACTATATTACGTATTTCACATTACATGTAGTCGCCTATCTCTTGCGCTCTCAACACAGCTGTCTAGTCCCAAGGTGCAGTGTGATCAAGCGAGAGGGCCGTTACTCCCACTAGCTCTCACCATTCATAATTTCCTTTTGCTTGAACTCACTGCTCTGTAAGAGTTAAATTCCTTGTACCCTCGCGCCGTCATAGTACCTATACTGATTGATAATACCCAGATCGAGCAAAAGGTTGCTTGCTCTTACTGCTCTCCCATCTGTATGTGCTGCTCGATGACTTTCCATATTCAATAATTAAAAGCAATTTCTTAAAGTTATTAACTATAACTAGTACAATGCAACTTGATGTAGTACTTAAAATTATTAACTATATTTAACTACCTCACATCAGCAGAAGAAGAGGAGGAGGAGGACCAGCACACTACACCACAGAACACCACAAGATCAGTAAATCTACTGAAGCAGCGCTGCGCCGGCTCGCCTTTTTATTGGGGACCGCGATGCTCACCCCATTCCTGCTCTGAGCTAAACTCAACTTCTGAGCCTTTCTGCGCTATAGTTTTTACACTCGATCATTGGGTGGCAAATGGGAAGGCTCGCTACTGCTGCTGCTGCTGCTGCTCACTCATGTATAGCAGTGTTAGTGCTCTGTAGCGCTGTTTCGCTGCCTTGGCTATGCATAAGCTCTGCTCTTGCTCAGTTGTTTTGCCTCTGCTTCTGATCTGACTCAACTGCTGCTGCTCTTTGACTCTGCTCTGGCTCTGACTCTGTCTCTGTCTCTGGCTGAGCTCTGGCTCAACTCTGGTTCTGCCTTTATTTTCTTTGACTCTACGTCGGCGCTGATTTGCTTCTAGCTCTGCTAATGGCTTCACCTCTGCTCTGGCTCTGCTACGATTTATAAAAATAAATATATAAATAATAAAAATAGGTAAATCAATAAATAAATAAATCTATGCAATTTCAGTTCATAATCATAAAATGGTATGAATAAATATATTGTCCTTTTGCCCTCTGCAGTTACCAATTTATATGTAGTATTCCATAACCAATTGCTGTTCTCAAATTCCTGCATAAAATTTTATTCTCCTCATATACAGCCCTTAGAATAGCCCAGTCTAATCAATATTAACTAGGAATATTGATGCTCAAAGAGTTTTCAATATATTTTAATGCGGCGCCCGAATGTGTTTGCTACACTCTAGAAAATTGGTGAAATTGTATAGAAAGAGATTTCTGTTGGGGGCTGAGCACATGCGTTTGCGACTGGCCGACGGCTACATGAAATTTAATTATGCCATAGACAGAGAGTTATACACTCACTCACACACACACACAGAGAGAGACGCATTAAGGGCGTGTGAAAAGAGCAAGAAAAAAGGTTTATTTGAGTAAAAGGGAAACTCCTCTAGAGGCGGCTATTGGCCAGCCCAGCTTCCAGTTGGCCATCTAAGTGCGCAGTGCGTTGTGTTGGTGTCCTAATTGAATTTGTTACGGTCAGGTCATGGCGTCATCATCATCATCATCATCATCAGCATCAGCATCATTCATATTATTATTGTCGTTGAGCGTGAAACACCGACGCTCCGGGGATTTGAAATTGAATTCAGTTACGGGAAATACATTTGCATTGATTTGCTTTTTATTTTTATACGTCTGGCCGAAATGAAACGCATTGACATTAATAAAAATTTCCTTTGAATTTTGATTGCTTTATGTTGGGCCCCTCGCTAGTTGTTATTGTTGTCGCCTCTGCTGTCTGCTCTGTCCTGTTCCTGTTGATTATTTTTATTATTTACTTAGTCTTGTCCTGTCGCCCCTGCTATCGTCTGCCTGACCCGCCCATGCCCTCCCCTGACTGACTCATGAACGAGCATGTCCGCTGCTTAAGTGGAAATTGAAAATTTTCATATTTTCATTACACGATGCTGGTAATTTCCTATGCCTGTCGCCGTCCAAAAAAACTTACATAATTTATGCAAATATTCTGCGGTGGCATCTCCTGCATATTTTGCCCGTCCAACGGGCTGACCAAGAATGTTCTTCAAGCAACGCGCTGATTTTATGATCTTCAATTTTTTTTATGCCTCCCGAAAAGTTTCTAATAGCCAATTAAGGCAAAAGACGAAGGCTTTTTGTTGTTGTTGTTTTGTTAAATAAGGAATATATAAATATTTAGTGAGGTGTTAGGTTCCGAAAAGGAAGACTTAATTTTTAATATAATATTTCCATATGCATGGCAGTAAGGTTAAGACTTATAAATAAACTTGAAATTGCGTATATTTATAGAATAAACTTGAGAAAGATATAGATTGATAAGTAGTCTGGTAACATAAGAAAAGTAAGCTAGTTTGCCTTAAGCTTGATCCTTGTCAACAAAATTTAAGCAACTTGTCATAAATTAGATAATCTTCTTTAGAACTCAACTTTTTTCTAAGAATGTTTTAATATATATATGAATATATATGTGAAAATAAAATAATTAAACTCCAAATATTTAAAATGTCTTTTTTATGCTTAACAACAATTGAGAATAAACTGATTCATTGCTATAATAACTATAAGTAGTTTTAGTGGAACTTAATTTATTTATCATTTTTCAAATGGAGTTATTTTTTGGCTTTTAAAAAGGCACTTTTTACACTCTTATCATGCTTTTGACTCATGTGTAAAAGTCACTAACTTATGTTATTTTAATAAGCTCAAAAAGTAATAATTGGTTCGAGAAGATTAAAGCTTTTAAATTGGTTTTATTCGAGCCTTAGCTAGACTGAGACTGGCTAAAGCTCCACTGTTATTAAATTTTTGGAATTTGCATCACATAGATGCACAGACAGAAAAGCTGCTATTTATTTATCATCCATATTACCTATATAGTGGATACATTTTCAGCACAAATGCAGCTCTCATCCAACATTAAACTCTCTCTCTAACACATTGCCTAATACCTTCATAAAATTTAAATATAAAGCTCCCCACAAGTGCAATAATTTGTTGTTCTCATATTAATGAGTCAAGAACTAATAGAAAATCCTACCACAAGACAGTGTTTGCTTCCTTTTTTTTGTCATTGTTTATTGCACATAAGTTGTTCAAGCTGTTCCCAGTGGCGCTGGCGACCTCAACTTTACAAAGTATATTTACTAATTAAAGGCTGAGAGACGGAGCTGAGTGAGGTCCCAGGCATCATAAATATGCTTGCATATGCACTTTGAACTTCTTTCGCATCTTGCGCTTCTCACTGATTTGTGCTCGCTGTTGTTGCTGCTGCTGCTGTTGCTTTCGCTTCAAGTAGAAGCCAGTCTAGCATGCATATGCATATGCATATGCATATGCATATGCATAACTCCCCCTGGGTATGCTGGTTAACTGCGCCCCAAAGTATGCAACATTATGATGCATGCTGTATATGCTTATTTGGCGTTTATGCCACAAATTGGACGCCATGTTTATGACGATGAGCGAAAAGAGATGCGGCAGACGGGCTGAAGGGCAGACGGGCAGCGCTGGGCTATGAGTGGCACCGCAGGACTTGGCTAACCACAGCTAGCTGCTTTTTTGAGCATTAAATTGCTTGATATATCGTTGCATAACTATACACTACTATATATATGTATATCTATGTATATGTGAGTATATATCTTTTATTTTACATTCGCGACTTTTAGCTTCGCTCTCTCTCCCTTTGCTGACTTTCTGCGTGCGCTTTTCTTCTTTTGAATTATGCGCGTCTTTGTCTCGCCTTAAATTTCATAATGCACATTTTATAATCATTTTTCGTCTACTTTGCTGCAATTTTGTGCAATTTTTTACCATCATTTATGTAATTATGTGTGTGTGTGTGTGTGAGCATTCATCATTGTTTTTTTTTTTTTTTGCTGCTTCTCTTCAAGTTTCTCGCTACAGCTACGAACATTTTTGCAGCTCAGCGTTGCGAATATGCTAGCAGTTGTATCTGTCTGTGTGTGTGTGTGTGTGTGCGTCTGTCTGTGGCTGTGTGTGTTTGTTGGGTGTAATGTTGAGTTATGGCAGTTTTGTAGTTTGCGCCAAAACTTTTTTTATGCTCCGCTTTCGTAGCTGTTGCTCCGAGCAGATCCTTTTACATTTTGGTAGTTTTCTTCTTTTTATTCGAATTTTCTTTGGTTTTCAGGGACTGGGCAGGGTGCTGGGTATTTAGTTAAATGTTCGTAAAATTGAGTGTTGCTGCCATATATATACTTACATATACAAAGATTTATTTATATTTTTTCTGCTTTGGCTCCTTTAATCGATTTGCCAAAAGCAATAAGCAGGACGAAAACTTTTGTAAATGCACAAGTTTCTTTTAGTTTTTTTTTCTCAATATTTATTTTTGTTTCGGAATACTATCAGCGCTGGCCTCGTAATTACCCGACAGCCTCTTGGCTTTACGACTCCATCAACGGATATTTTGGAGATTTTATTTTTGTTTTTGAGTACGTAATTATTTGAAATAACTTTGCTTAAGACACGCTCATAAGTAGACAATAAAGATCTCGGCTTTTAGTGAGTATAAAACATTTATAGCGCATATGCCATGAGTCTGGAGTGTTAATTGAAGTAGTTAAGATGAAGTTGAATGGAAGATATAGAACAACTTTCAGATGTGGACTTCAATTACTCATTAAATAGATCTAACATTTTCTTCTATCTTTATTCACTTTAATCTTTAAAACTTTAAAAATTCCACAACGTTTGCTTATACTGAATTTATTGTTCAGTTGTTTTTTCACTTTCATTGACAGTTGGGTCTTAATTTATCGAGCCCGGCTCTGGCTTAAATATGTACTCAATTGTCTGATTGATTTATTAAGACAGAGTTCACTGTTCAGTGGGTTAAGTGCTCAGCAGGCAGGCAGCAAGGCGGCGTTAGTTGACTGAATTGTCACATAAATTGCGTATACGCCGCATGGCCTCGCCTCGAACAAGCAATAGCAACAGCACAGCAGCAGCCGTCTGATGAATTTAATGCCGCCGGCTTGACTTGCATTCTGAAGTCAAACTGGAACAACTAAATGGCGCTAAATGCAAAGCATAGCGTAAATAAAAAGTTAAACGATGCTACTAAATAACGAGTATGTTTGCCGGGGCAGAATCCGGCTGGCGTGCACCCACGCATGCCACCAAATTGTTGCCGCAATTTGTTGCAACAACTCGGCAAACTGGAGCAGCAGCAGCTGCTGCCACACAGACACACGCTCGCAACCCTTGCCGCCGGGGGCCACAGCAAAGGCATACATCAAATGTGTCAAAGAGATTTGTTATGCATGACAGCGGTCTGAGCTGAACACAAAAAATAAGGACAACTAAACACAGAGGCATATCTGGCCATAAAGCCGAGCTGTGCGAGATAATGCCTAGGTGGAGGCCATTGATGTTTTTTTTTTTTTTATAGTTAATTGAAGTTCCGCCGTGCTAATTGTGACAAATGGCAAAAGGCAAAGCCAGGTCTGGCTAGGCCAGCTCATTTCAATTTTTAATGGATAGAAAAATGAAGTTTTTTTACATTTTTTACTGGAAGTGCAGCTCGCAGTATTTATTTAACTGAAGCATATCCAAACTTCTTCAATATGAAATAGTGAGAGTACAGTGGCTGCCTGATGTATACACATAGATATGTAGGAATACCTAGTATATAGCGAGTGTATTTTCTTATAGAACGTCGTTTCCCCTGTGCCGTGTGTGTGGGTGTGTTAAGTGAGCCTCAGAGTCTCTTCGCCTGACCTAAATCAAATTGGTTTTCTTCACCAAATTCAGGTACTCTTCGCGTGACACTTCGCCATCGCCGTCCGTGTCGGCCTCGTCGATCATTTCCTGCAACTCTTCGTCGGTTAGCTTTTCGCCCAGTTCGGTGGCGACACGCTTCAGATTGGCGAAGGTGATTTGACCGGTGCGATCGTCATCAAAGAAGGAGAACGCCTTCAGGCTGTCCTCCATGGCATCCTTGGCGGCCATCTTCAAGCGCATCAAGTGCAAGAAATCATTGAACGCAATCCTTCCAGTCTTATCCTTGTCGATCTCATCCATCATGTTTTTGATCTCCTCCTTGTTTGGCTCAAAGCCCAAAGCGCGAATGGCCACGCGCAGCTCCTTTACCTCAATGAAGCCAGTACGCTCTGTGTCGAACAGATCGAACGCCTTCTTGATATCCTCCTTCTGCTCCAGTGACAGGTCAAAGGTCGGCAACAATTTCTTGTTCTTCACCTTGCGTGTCCTCATCATTGTCGAGCCCGACTGTATGGTGGCGGCCGACATGCCGCTGCTCACGTTCATGTCCATTTTGAAGTCTTCTTCTTTGTCCTACCAAAATGCGTGCAATGTAATACTAAACGTCTTTTTTTGCAGTTTCTAGTCTTATAATATTTTTTTTGTTGCGCATTGATGAATATTTTTTTTTTTAGTTTTTTTTTTTCGTTTAACTGTGTATATGTTTACAATCCTCGTCGTTGGAGAACTGAATACAATATGGGTTCACAGTATGTCGGATAAGCTGATCGAGTCAAAGTGCTGTCACCTAGTTGAAGGCGTGGCATGCTAAGTTTGAAGCGGCCCGAAGTTAGACGCAGGACCACTAGATCATTTCGAATTGTAGTTAAATTTAAAGTTAAATTTAGGTATTTTTTCACAGATTAATTTGTTCATATAACTTAGGTAACGTTTTTACATCAGCTTGAAATTTAAATACAAATTTTGCAAGCCAAATGTAAAGCTTTAGTTTGGCTTTAAAAGAAATCCTCTGCACAGTTTTTGTCGCTAATGCCACACGCAAAAAAAAAAGAAAAGAAGTTTGTTATATTTGAGCTGTTTGAGATCCAAATTTGCCTAGCAGCGGGAATAAAGCAGCTTTAAAGTCTAAATTCGTAAGAAAGTCATTTTAAGTTGTGGCCAGTCGCTTTTGTTGGCTTTTGAACTTCCAGGAAGTTTGGCTTATCCGCCCCGGCAGCTCACGAAGTTTTTCTTGACATGCTTTTAACAGCAAGTCAGCTTTAAATTTTAGCTAATATGCAAAACGTGATTGGGCTTTGTTTTACTTTAATTTTAATTTGCAAATTAATGTAAAGTTGTACAAATGTTTTCCAGTTTGATATAAAATTTTTGTGAATAAATTAAAATAAAATAAAATAATAATCATAGAAATTATATATAAAATAAAATAAAATAAAACAATAATAAAATAATGAAATGAAACAATAAACAAAAATAATAGTAATAACTAAACTAATAATTATAAATAAAATAATAATAATAAATAAAATAATAATAAACTAAATAGCTCGTAAGTATTGAGTTTTACATTTTTATTTAAATTAATTTATATATAATTAAATTAATACATAGCTTGCGGTAAAATTAAATATGTTTAAAATTTTTATTTTTTTTACTATCATATATTTGTTTAATATATATTTATATCATTAATGGTATTTTTATTCTATTCAATATTTAAAATAACTCAAAAAAATATATATATCGTTCGTAAAAATATGTTTATTATTTCAAAATTTGATAATAATATTTTGATTAAAATCTGGCAAAATTCTTTCTTGCAGACCATCGTCTTTGTCATCTTACTTATGCAAAACTATATGCAATAAGCTGACAACTAAATAAGTTTCTGTTCAGCTTTAGCAACGAATAATTCCTGTGAATCAAGCATTCTCATATCATTTTCATTTAAGAGCTCATCTCGCTGGCGACTATGCGTGCGAGTAGCTTTGGCAACAATTTATTCATAATCTATTATGAATATTTAACAAAGTGCTGGCTCAATCTGTGCACTTATGTACAGTGTCGTGCCACCGAATGCTGCACACTATATTAAACACTCGCATAGTTATGTATTTGGACAGCCAGCAAGGTGGCAGTTGGCAGGTGCTATGTGCCATGTGCCGTGAGCCATGTGCCATGTGCCATGTGCCATGTGCCAGCTGCCCGAATGTCAGTCAAAGTTCTTGCTGTTGTAGTGGCAAGTACGTGCCGCGAATTGTTTGCCTATCAAATTTGCCGGCAACAGGCCGAACATATATATATTGAGACAGGCCTCTCAGCTCGACACGCACAGCACGTGCCTGGCACTCCGGCTGCTCATGATTCCAATTACATAAACATAAGCATTTGCGCTTACCTGCGACTCGCCTGTGCCCTGACTTCCGCTCGCGCCCATGCCTCCGCCAATAGAAGTCAGCGATAATTTACGATTACGTTCGCGCTCCAGTCTCATGAGTATCTGTGCGTTCTGCTCACAGGTGTAGGTGTGCGTCTTGCGGCGTCGCTCCAAGCTGTATTCGTACAGCGGACGCGCCGCATCCGGCTGCAGTTGCGCCTCGTCGCCGGCGTCGCAGCTGCAGAGCGACTGATTGCTGCGGCCCTTGGCCCGCTTCAGCGAGCCACGATGCGAGCTGCTGATGGAGGCGCCACGCTCGCTCACATAGTCCGAGAAGGTGACCACATTGTGATTGCCGTTCATATTGTTGTTGGCCTCGTAGGCGTTGGCCGGCCTCAGTGCTGGCCCAACAGGTGCCACGCCCGATTTTCGCTTGGAGGGCGACACATAGTAAATGTCATGCTCATCGAACTCTATGTTGCGCTGCTGCTGCTGTTGCTGTTGCTGCTGCTGGTGCAGCGCTGTGGTGGCAGTGGCTGTGCTGCTGCTCGTGGTGCTGGCGACGCTGTTGCCGCCGCTGCTCAAGCTGCAGCCGGCCAAATCAGCCAGCGAGTGCTGCAGCAGCATTGGATGCGGCACACGTTCGCCGCGCAGCGAATGCTGCTTATGCAGTGATTCCAGGCGTCGCAGCTCCGTCATCTCTCTCTCTCTCTCTCTTTCTCACTTACTATTTATCAATATATATAGCTCTTACTCTTAGTTACACTTTGATGGCTCTCTCACTCTCTCTTGGGGCTTATTGTCATCACTTGGCTGAGCTTAGCTGCCTGAGTCATGTTATATTCATGGCCCACTCGCTCGCATTAGCATAACACTTTGTCTGCCGTCACATACATACGCGTACAAAGATACAGATATATCTATGTGTATAGATATTTTGGCGAATTTTTTAATTTTAAATGTGCCTTCAGGGGCTGGCAGCTAGCTAAGCCGGCTAACGATTTCCTTGTGTCAATATAGCAAATTTTCAATCGGCTTTTGCCAAAAAGCGACCAACTGTTTCGATTGCTTCCAGCTTCAGCTTCAGCTTCAGCTAAGCCAGCTTCCAGTTGCCAGATGCTGCTGCTCCAGTTGATGCCTTTGCTGACAGCAGTGTGTGTAGCGTCTCATTGGCAGCCGCTTAGCAATTCGATTTGCCAAGGATTTTGTCTCCTCCCAAGCCGTCCCCTTCTTTTAGGCTGTTTGTTCTGTTAATAGACTCGTCTTTCGCACAGGCTTCTAATAACTGCAAAGAGAGAGAGAGAGAGAGAGAGGAACAAATTCTGCTTAAGAATTGAGTGGCAAAATAAATGTTTGTTGTGTTCTTTTTGGATTTTCATTGTGTGCCTTATGGCCGTACAAACAGGATCAGCACAAGTGTGCGTAATCTCTCTGTATGTATGTGAGTGTGTGGGGTGGGTGGGTGTATTTGTATATTTTATGTCGCTTAATTGGTTTTCGGTTACGCTTAAGTCGTTAATTTGCAATGAAATTAAATCTTTAGCTTTGAGCGAAGTCTTGAGATTTCAAATCAAGAAATAATCAAATAAAACCAACAGAATTAATTTAATCTAAATTTAATTAGCTGAGATGGAAGATATCAATATCAGAGAGTAAAAAACTTTGATAAAAAGAAGCATTTTATATAGAGAAAATGAGCCAGAGCAATAAATAATTTATATATCAACTAGGAAAAAGAAAGAAAATAAATAAATAAAAAAATTTAAAAATTATTTAAATAAGCAATTAAAAGAAATATACAATATATGAACTAATTTATTTTATATTAATTCATTCATTCAAATTTGTGTATTTTATTAATATCAAATCAATAAAATAATAAACAAAAAACTTATAAATTAAATTTCAATATTATTTAAATAGGTATTTATAAAAATATATTAAAATAAAAATAAATAATAAATAATATAATAAACAAACATTTTCAATTTTCAATTATCCCAACTAAAGGCCACACTTAAAAGTATTAAACAAATTTAATCAAAATTATTTAGTTCATAATCTCTTGCCAACAAAATTAACAAATTATTTATGCAAAATTCAAACTTTTCTAAAGTTTTCGCCAAGCTTTTCTTGTAAATTGTTTTAGGTGCTATAATCGGCAAATACTTTACAAATTTGTTAGCACATATACTCACTCATACACGCACACATACACTCACACACACAGTCACATACACTTGAGTTAAACTGTTGTCAACTATTTGAGTTCCGCCCTTAAAAACTTGACGCTTTGCAACAGTGCAAAAGAATTAACTCATTACATGCGCTCATTAAGCTATAGCTAAAGTTGATTAAGGCCTTGAAAAAACTTTTATTCAGGAATGTCTCAGCACCCGCCACTACCCGCCTGCGCAGGGGCGTGGCTGGCGGCAGTGGAGACAGACACGAGTCTGACAACTTGAAGTGCCACTCGAAATATGCCCAAGACAAAATGTTTGTTGTCGTCGGGCGGAAAGTAAAAGTTGCCGTGGCAAACTTCTTAAAAATACTTAAGAGGCGATAAATATCGTAAAGCGTATATATACACACACACGTATATATTTATATATATATATAAATATATACATATATTGCATATACGCACACATGATATGCTTAGGAGGGGCTGGCAAATGTTTTGACTCTTCAAACTTTTGCTCAAGTTGCCTATTTGTTACACTTCATGTTGTTTGCTTGTCGCTGTGGTTGTTCCTTGATGGGGGCGTTCGCCTGCCACGCCCTCGCTCAATACGACAAATTTGGCATTGTTTTCGTTGCTGTAGCTGTAGCTGTAGCTGTGGCTGAGGCCCCTGCACATTATATTTTAACGTTATTATTATGCTGCAAAAAGTTGCCAATTTTGTTACTGGCTTTAAGCAAATTCCTTCAGATTCCCATCCAAAGTTTACAGCCTAGGCAGCTGCCTCAATTATATATATTTGAAATTGCTATTGTTGTTGTTGCAGTTGCTATTGCTGTTGCTGTTGTTATTGTTCTTGTTGTTGTTGCTTATTAAAAACTTGCTAACGTTTGTGCAAAATGCTTTGCCATCAAATGCTGCAAATGTTTGCCTCAGCAAATGGCGTCTCAATTTTTGCTTTCAAATCGTGGCTAGAAAAAGTTTGAAGCTCGATGTAGGATGTAGATGACTGTGCAATGCTCTGTGTAGTGACTGATAATAGAATATGTATCTATGGTCTATAGCTCGAGGCTCTTGGCTCTAGGCTATATATACTATTCCTATGCTTGGTCAACTTTTTCCCTTGTCTATGCCCCACTGAAGTCTCTTATATGCTCATATTCCAGCCTGCACTGCTTTAACTTTAAATATTGTGTATAAAATCAATATACCCTCTTTAATAATAATAATAAAAAAGGCTCATGAAAATTCGCACAAAATTCACATAAATTCTGATGAATTTGTCTGTCAATCAATAAAGGTAACAGCCAAGGCACACGCGATTTTGTTGTATGCTTTCTCGAAATTAAAAACAGAAATGGCAAGAACTGTAGCTGATGAAAGGTGACTGAGAGATATCCTGCAGGTAAAGACAGATATTATAAATAAATGAAAATAAATTAATATATTTAAGTAAAAAAATAAATTAAAATATTACAAAAAAACACAAATAAATGAAAAATATATGTATATATAATAAATATATATAAATAAAAGCTGCAAGGAATATTATGGAATAAAATAAAATATAAGTTTAATATATTTCCATAAATATAAGAAACGGAGTTGACAGAAATGGATTTGCTTGAGACATATGTAAAAACCTTGAAGACAATTCACATTTGAATTTGACTGGTCTCTCGCTGATTTCAGCAAATTCTCTTTCAGGCTTCCTAATGCGTGACAGCAGCTCTTCCACCTACCATAGGGTATATGTAGCCGCTCCAAGCATCTATAATCAACAAAAATGGCAACTGACAGCTGCTGACAGGCGCAGGCCGAGACTTGGAGCTGTCTCACTTAGTCTGGCTTTGACGCACGCACTTCTAATAATAATAATAAAAATACATGATTTTTCTGCTTTCGATTTTTATTTAGAATATTTGAAAAGCGCATAAATTTTCCCAATATATATAAGCAGAAAATAAATGGGAAATAAATTTAAGCTCGTCTCATGTAGGAGAACTTTATGTTGCGCCTAGTTTATAGCTGCACTAATTTGGATTAATTAATTTTGGCATTGATTTTGCACAAAAGCTGGCGAAATGTACGCTGGGGTCAGGTTCAAAAAGGGTTTTATGTGTCAGGTCATAAAGTCTAAGTGGGCGCAGTGAATTACAAAGGCGTCGCGTGGCGAAGGAGGTCGGCGGCCCACGCAAATGAAAATCTAATTTAGAGCAACACGCACACAAAGACAACCCAAGCCGAAAGGAAGTGGGGGCCGTTAAGAGGGTTAGCTTCGGCTGCGACGCATACACAAATGATACATGAGCTCATGGCAGCAGTAAAAGCTTCGGTTTGCCTTTCATTTGCGTTTAAAGACCCAAAAGGACTTCCGCCTGCAGCGGCCTACAAATTAACATGGCCCCAATCTGTGATTCTCCCTATGTCTGTGAGTGTGTGTGTGAGTGAGTGAGTGTGTATGCGTGTGTGTCCCGGCGAGCGCATGAATTATGACGAAGCCAGCTGCAGACTTAATGGAAAAAGCTCCGCCACAGCCTCAGTGGGCGCCCTGGCGCACGCAAGGCGTAAATTAGAAAAAAGTAAATTTCCTATAGCATACTTATTTGGGCGCGCACGCTGCGTATGTGTAATAAGTTGCTGTACGCCACTCGCATCCCAACCCAGCCCAGCCCAGCACACACAAAATTGGACACGATCTCTGGCTCTGGATTTGCTTAGAAACTTCTGGCTGGCTTTACGTTCCGGCGCACGGCCACCCACAAAATTGTTCTTGTCTGGGCACTTTTAATTTTTGACACGTTCCGCAGGATAGCGAAACAAGAAGAAAATAAAACACGTGTTCTTTGACATTGTGAAGGCAGACAAGGCGTAACAACTGGCAAATACAATACACCACCGATATATATATGTATCTTTATATATATATATGCGTAGATATATTTTAAAATTCCAGCAGGCAGCGCGTATAATGAGTTTTCTGGTCGTAAATACGTTCGCCAGCCCGCAGATACGCGTACAGTCGCTTATATAAGTAGGCGCCCATAGGTGGGCTATAAAATTTGTTTAACACCAATGCGCCGCACGCACTCGCGCCAATCAAATTTATTTCATTTTATATAGACAAAAAATAAATAAAAATAAAACAAAAAGTAAATATATATTTTCTTATACTGTGGCGCGTTTTATGACAAAGCAGCAAATTAATGAAATTTTTGCAATAAATCATTGGAAAAACGAATAAAAATGCACGACACATATATGTTTAACATATGACATACATATATATGCTATATATCAGCCATAAAAGTACGAAATAAATAGCAAAAAAATAAATGAAATATTTTATAAACATTTTTGCAAAATGCCTGCGTCAAGCGCCTTAAATATTAATTGACTTTTATTTTGTTAAATGAAAACATGTGTTGATATTTTCATTTAAAGCGAAATGTCAAATGTCAAATCAGGGTGAACAGCTTCAAATATTAAATAAGTTTTAAAATTAATGAAACGTTGTTGTAATTTAAAATAGTTGGATAAACCTTCAGTGTGTCTTTTTCATGCGTAAAACGCGAAATTTTAATATATGTTCTATGTATTTATTCATTATTTATTTGGTTGACTTCATTTTCGCTGATAAAATCTCTTGCTTTCGCTTTTAAAAATAAAATCTTCAAGTTATTCCCATATTTTCAGCTCTTACAACACTCAATTATTTTGCCAATAAACTTCAATTACTGCTGCTCCTCGCATTTTTCTGTTGCATATTTTGTGACTGGAGCAATTCACTTGTTTCGAAGATTCTTGTGCTGCTTTCTTAGCAACGCATTTGGAGTTTCTTCTCTCTCAGCCCTAACAACCCCTCCAGCACTCCCTCGTAATGAAGCAATCAAACCCCCAATAAGCAAAAAATCAATTTCTACAGAATGCCTCGTAAAATACCTTAAAAATTACTTCTCAACAATTTCTTGCCATAAATTTTCAAATCATTTTTTTCCTGAACATATTTTCAGCTATTGCACACACTTTCCAAATTCTTTTCTATGTATTTGGCCAAAACATTCTCGCACTTATTTAACCAAATAGCCAAGCATAAGCCCGGACAGGCGCCAGACACATTCCAAACTCTTCTGCACAATCCCAGCCTCAGTCCCATTCCCAATCCCAATTTTATTCCCACTCCCATTCCCAGTGCAATTTCAATTGCTAGTCCAAAAATCCATTCGCAAGTCATATTTTTTGGTCACCAAGTGCGTTGACTGCACTTTTGGTGGGCGCGCATAAAACTTTTGCTACGGCCCGTGTGTCCAACCACCCACTGCACCGCCACAGTCTCTAGGCGCCACTGCAAATAGTCAGCTGTGGAAAAGTGGAACTAGTTCTGGAATATATCCCAAAACTCGCTTTGTCTTGCTCACTCTCTCGTGCTCGCTGGTAATTCTGCTTGCATCCGTTTCTAAAAAGTTGTGACCAAATTCAAGTGGCTGGAGCCGAAGGCTTTTAGCTGACTTAACACCAGCGTGGAGGACGTACACTCTAATATATTGTGCCAGCTCTCGGCGACGCCTGCCCCAGCCTTTAGTAGCCTCATAAAGCTCGAGCTTAAGCATGTCGGTCCAAAAAAGGGTTTCCGGCTTTGACTTTGGCCAAAAAATTTGCACAAAAAGCGCCCACATGAAAATTGTGCGTATATGGCTATGAGTGTGGGTGTGTGTGTGGGTGGATGGGTGGGTGGTTGAGCGGGCCACAAACACAAGTTAACAATGGCGCTCGTGACTTTAAATAAAGAAATAACTTGCGCATAGTTCAAGTCAAACAATGCGCGACGCAGCGCTAAGAATTTAACATGGATACGCTTTTATATATTGCTCTATGGCTACAGCGTGGGCGTGGCCGTTGCTTCACTAACAATGCGCGGCAGTCTTTGTACAAGTTTTGCATATTTTTTTCATATTTTTTTACTCCAGTCTTGTCGCCATCTCTCTCTCTCTCTCTCTGGCTGCCGTTTTTTGACAGGTTGCGCCAAAAGTTTAGCACTTAATATTTTCTTTACTTCTTGGCTTGTGTCTTTGGCTTCTCGCTATGGCCTTATTGGCCAGAGCCGTTTAGCCCTGGCTTGCTATAAAACATTGTTGTTCTTCAGTTTCATTTTTTTCTCTCTTGCCATCTTCATACTCTTATTTATGGCTCCCACGCATTTTAGCTGCATTTCTGACTTATTTACGTACCTTGCACTTCCGCTACAGCTGCCTTCCGTGCCACGCATTTGTTTTTTCAGCCAGCCAAAGGAAAACGCACTGCAATAGAGAGAAAGCATAATATATTTTTAATAAAGAGTTTTACAGTAATGGATTGTGAGTCTTCGTCTGTGTATGTGTGTCTGTGTCTGTGTGTGGGAGAGCGTGTTTTTTTCCGGTAGTTGCTCTATCAATATTATGCCAGCTGCAATTTTACATTTAAATTTTAAATATTTCTGCGCGATAGAGCTGCAAAAAGTAATTCTATAAGAGATGCAAGAGCTCTCTTTTATTTCCTTTTTTGTTTGATTTTTCATACTTATTTTCAACTGTTAAATTCAAGTTTTTTTCTGGTGTCAGCAGCATAATTTTAACATATTTTTGTATTACTGTATTTTTAATTTATTAAGTATTTTTTATGATAAACTGAATTGATTTCTTTTATTAGATTTTGTATAACAGTAATGTTTTATATTTTTAGTTTAGTTTTATATGCTGAAATATATTTGAATCTTACATGTTTTTATATACATTATTTTTTATTTAGTTTATGCTAATTTAATATATCAAATAAAATAATTTTATTTTATTATTTGACAAACTTTTTATTTTAATTCAAATATATTTATAATTTACGTTGCAAAACTTTATTCAATAAATAAAGTTTGGTTTCTATTTGAGCTTAAATTTAATTTTAATATTTAATAGCTGAATGGCTAAGCTATGAAGTTATTTAATGTAAAAAATATGCAATTAAAATAAAATAAAATATTAATTATGCATTTAATCATCTCGCTCATAGAGTAAATATTATTTTTTACTAATGTCTCCCTCAGCAAATAACAAAGTCTTCAATTAAGGCGCATTATCCTAGAAACATTGTTGCATAATCTAGCATCAAATATTACCAAATGCACACACAGAGAGAGAGAGAGAGAGAGAGAGAGAGAGAGAGAGAGAGATAGAGTCATACGCATTTGTATGAATGCAATGCAATGCGAGTTCAACACATTGTCATAACTAACACAAACTTATTTATCCCCGGGGTCCGATTTATATTACTTCCCCGTTAGCCATGTGGCAGTGTGCTTGGCCCCCCAGCATTTTGCCCGGCCTGGTCCATTTTCTACAAATAGAGAATGCTCAGTCGCTCTGTCGTAGGTTACAGCTCCAAGGTCTGCGCTGTAAATTTATCAGTGTCAAAAATAATAGCGCGCCCGTTTTCGCTTTTAATAATTTCCCTCGGCAACGAGCCGAGTGCGAGCATTTGGAGCGGAAATTGCTGCTCGAGCAACGAGAAACGGCAATAGTAGAACAAGTCAGAGTGCTTAGCCATAACTTGCATGATACACCCATAGATACTCAGTAGATGGTTGTTAAAGAGATAAGAATTCACTTGGGTAGAGCTGCCAACTTATAGACTGTCTTAGGATTTTCGTTCAGTAATTTAAAATTTATTCAGATTATTTTTGAGAACTTATCGAAATTTACGTAAGCTTAAGCTTAAATAATAAAATAAAATATTTATAAAATTAAGAGAATTGTAGACAAAATTTCAATTGATATACAAATTTGTATATCAATTTTAAATGCTTTTCTCTCATTTTTCAAATGTATAAAATATGCAGTATATAAAATTTGAGTTAAATTTCAGGCCTGTCATATCATTGCTTGCTTGAGTCACTTAGCTATTTGCAGGGTATATTAATGTCAGCCAGCGACAACATCAGTTGGGCATTAGAACAATGGTTCTGCCTTAGTGCATACGCTGCAGGACAGAGGCACACCACATGCCACCTACCCACACACACACACACACACTTGCACACTCCGTACATATATGGTATATTTGTTCTTTGGTGTGCCATCTAAATAATTTTAGTTGAGACTTAGTCGCGGCGCCCGTTTGGGGTAATGGCATTTGTGCAGCCCAATTTGGGCTAAAGGAAACACAGCTCGAAATTTCCGCTTGGCGGCCGCGCTGCTTTTACATTTTCCACATTTGCCACATTTACTTTTCGATTTAGTATATATCATTTGTTAGCTTTGCCAGCGTCAACATCAAAAGCCATCAATTATTTAATTAAAGTTGGCTTTGTGCTGCGCCCCGTCGAAAAATCTATTTGATATTTGTTTGATTACGTCACAAAAACTTAATTTAATTACGTTCGCTTCTTTTTTTACTTCATTTTTTTGTTTAAACTATTTCAATGCCAGCAAATTACATTTGACATCTGTGCAAAGGGAATGTCATAAATAATTCCACATAAAGCTAATTGCAAACTTACAAAATTTCATTTTCAATTTAATTTGAGTGTGAAAATTTCATATTTTATGCAGTGAGCGAAGGCAACAAATAATTTTGTTTATTTATTCAATGATTGGACAGCTGAGCCGCTTTGTGCTAAACTTTGACAAACTGTTTCACAGTTGAGAATTTTTTTAATATTCCCATTTTTTTTTTTTTTTGCTATTTTCTCCTCACCACTACAATGTCAAGTGGCTGGTCGGCAGGACTTTCCATTAGGATTTCAGTGCCCTGCAGTTGTGCACATTAAACTGAAACTTTGGACATAAATTCAAGACCCGCACTCAGACAGCACAGCTTTACATCGATAAGATGGTGGCCCCAGTCGAGCGAGAGAGAGAGAGAGAGAGAGAGAGAGAAAGAGAGAGAGATCACATAATAATAAATAAAATATGCAGCCAACTTTTTGCCCATTTCTTTTTGCTCTCTTTAAGCTATTGACTAAATACTTTGTCAAATTCATAAATTGAGGCACATCATAATAGCATAAATATTTAGGAGATCCAAAGATGCAAAGCAACGAGAAATTACTAAGCAAAATGCCCAAGAAAATTGAGTTGAAAACTTTGGCCTCCTTATTCATCGTTTTTTTTTTTTTTTTGTTCTTTCGGAGCTCTCTCAGGATTTGCTGCACGAGCTTGTCAACTTTATTGACTTGATTTTTAGCGGGTACAAAAAAGAGAGAGAAACAGAGTGGGAGAGAGAGCGAGAAAGCGGAAGTAAGAGACGCGCGTATACTTTGTAAATATATGAATTTATCAGAATTAAAAATAATTTGGATGCCTGATAAAAAAAAAGAGAACCGCGAACATGTAAAAATATATTTAAAAAATGTTTTTTTAATATTTAAAAACAATAAAATAAATATGGAAGTAAATGAAACAATATTACAAAATATGTTCTTTTGCAAAATACTCTAAATAAAGAGAGGGAGAGAATGCTGAAGCAATTTATACTCTTCCTTCTATCAAATTACAGGGTATGCAGCAAGCAGGTCCTATAAGCACTTACTGGTCAGCCAGTTGTTCAGTTTGGCACGCTTGCTTATTTATGAGCATTCATCAAAGCCCACTTAATGCCCCACATTGGCCAGGGCTTAAACAGTTTTGACCACAGCTCCGACAACTCTGACATCACACAAACTTAGATATTTGGTAACGTCATGTTATAATCCACATTGATATTAAATGGCCACAAAGAGACAGATTCAACTTTCTGGCATTCGAGGCACTGAGACAATTAGGGCGTGCGCCTGGGCGTGGCGCATTGAAAAACAGCTCCCGGCCGGAGTCAGGTCGAGTGGAGTAGAGTCCATTATCACACGCCCCCCCCAAAAAAAAATGGCCATTAGACTTTAATAAGCCAATAAGTTTGCGCTCAGGTGCCTTACGCTCTCGCAGCGCTCCGGCTGCCATTCAAAAAGGCACTGCATTAATATTTATGCGCGTATTACGCTTGATTGTGGCATAGACTCGTGGCTGCTGGCTGAGCCGGTGTTGGTAGGCCAGGCCATGCGTGCGTTATAAATAAAATTAAATGTGTATCAGTTAAGCTGAGTTTAGCTCGAAGCAAGACGAAGGCGTCGATAAGTCGACTCGGCCAGCGGCTAATGAGATTCCACTCCTTCGACTGGTTCTTAGCGGGTTAATGATGCGTCCGTTAGCATTTAATGTGCTGATGTACTTTACAGCGATGTGATTATCCCCTGAATGTAAGAGTGGCACTGCGGCAGGTGGATGCCATTGAGAGTATGAGTGTGTGTGTTTGTGTGGGTGGGTGGCTGGTGGCCACCCACCAGTTCAACCTTCACGCCCTGCCCGTGTGATTTGTGGTTATTATCAAGAAAATTGTTTGCCAAACTTTGAAACATTGTGCTTATCTACAGCAGAATAAACATGTCATTAAGCATTGCCTAGCTGGAAAATTATATAGATATACATATATATATAAAGCTTGGCTTGAAGTGCTGATAGCTTAAGATTCTTTCCTCACAATCTAATTTTGTATATGTTGATATGATTGTTAATATTAGTTTAACATTTTTCTAACCTTAACTCATTGAAAATAGGAAAATATAGTTTATTTTATTATTTATGTAGCAGACAGAAGGAGGCCTTTCAGACCAAATAAAGTATATATATTCTTGTTTTGGGCAACAAGCTGAGTCGATTTAGTCATGTCCGGTAGCCTGTCCGTATGTATGAACGCGTAGAACTCAAATCTTAAATATAAGCATGAGACATCAGAAAGGGAGACATGGGAGATATACACAGCTCGTCGTACCACTCAAGCAGGTGTCACACTGTTGTGTGCAATGAGTTGTGAGTCAGATAGGTATTTTATTTGAAAGTCTACTCTCAATTTTTGAAATACAAATGTAAATGCTGTGAAATGAGTAGCTCAGACAAGTGAAAATTTCATTTCGTTGACTCTAAGGTTCTGTTATCTAGAAGCTTTTCAATGCCAATTGACAGGCGCGTTTTTTATGAATCAAAATTTTAATAAGAGTCTCCAATTGGCCTGCTCTTCGGGTTCTATGATGTTCTTTGTTCAGTGTCTGCCAACTTCGATGAGTTTCAGTCTGCTTCTTTGTTGCTGCCATCAAAATTTCTACTGCACAAAAACCAGTTCAATTTACAGTAGATATTCTCTAAGGCATTGAAGTGCATCAGTTGAAATTTTCTTGATAAATGAATATGGTCTTCTTAAAGCTTCTTCGCTTCCCTTTGTTCAATCCAAAATAGCAACTTCTACTAATATACTTCGCTCATTTTTGTAAGCTCTGCGCTGCATTGGGAACTGAAAATCACGTTCGCCGTTCAGATCGAACTAATTTATTTATCGCAAATTTAGAGCCAATCATTAAGCTGTGTATTTTATTTCGAAAATTTAAGTAAACTCTTTCGAGCGCTCCCTTGGCTGCTGCTGAGAAGCTGCCGTAGCTCCCCCCGAAGGATATTCCTTATCAGGGAATGTTTTCGTGTAACATGCACGCGAATGAAATAAAAATAATGAGCGGTGAGGCAGGGATATACAGGAAATTTGAAGGGAGTGGCTGAAGCAACGGGGCTGCTGCTGTTGCTGTTGCCTGTCGTAAGCAGACAACAACAACAACAATACGAGGAATTAACTCGCATGCTTGGCATAATAAACATAACGGCACAGGATTCATCTTTGCAGCTTCTTTTCTCTCGCTTTTTTTCTTGCTCTTCTTTGTTTGTCTTGTTGTCGGCTGCTCCTTTGACTGGATTTATTTGCGCTGCTGTTAGCATGCAGAGAAATCCTAGTATGTCGCCTCGGGGCGCGATTCTTTGCTTGAGCATGTTAAGAAAATGGCAAAAACTTGTAGCCTTTACGACTCGACTCGACTCGAAGGCCGCCAAAAAAAAGAAAAACAAACCCGACTGACTGCAAGAGCTGATGGCTGATGTTGCACGGCCAACAAGCTCGCAATTAGTAGAGCGTTGGCAGCTCACAAGGCTTTGCCGGCTGCTCCTAACTAATTGAGTGGCCGTGTGAAGCTGTGGGCAACGCGGCGTATGAGCGATGCCTTCGTTTGCCTTGGCTTGCATTGCCCAGCCCTGCCTTAAGCCTAACAAATTAAATTGTTTTATTTGGTTAGCCACTTAATGTGCCTCGCAATTTCTTTACCCTCTTTGTTCTCCTTGTTCTTGTGCCTCAATCGTTAGCTGTAAAGCAGTTAATGTGATGTCTAGCCAAGATTTCACTTCATTAATAACCAGAACGAGTCTATTACAATTTGAACTATGAAAAAAGCTCAGAGTTCACTCGATTAAATGAGCAACAAACTTCAATTTACCCTCGACTGAAGACACAACAACCCAACAATCAACAACATAACTCGTAAACATTATTCCATACCTAACTTGGCTTAACTGACTCAGCCACAGAAGAAGACGCAAAAGTCTCAAGAGAATGTACTTATGAAGCCCATCTGAATACTGAAATAACCTCACCTCAGCTTTAAAACTAATAAAGTTCAATATTATAAAAAAATATTGATTATGTATATATGATTAAATGATATTTAAAAAAAATATATAAATACCTTACTCTATGTAAATTAGATATAATGAAATAATATTTTATAAATAAAATAAAAAATATTTTCGAATTTTATGCACAATATTTGTGAGTTTACCTTATGCAATACGACGATCTCACATAAATATAAAAATTAATTTCCCGAAGGCATAAGGCTCATCGCTGCCAGATGCACTGACAAATTGTTAGCTGAGTCTTATATAATTTTTCGTAATTTTTGTTGTTCAAAATTTATAAAGTTATGATAAAAAGAATAAAAAATTATATGTATGCATATATGTAGATACATATTTCTATGGCAACTTCATTTATCAGTTTTTGCATCTAACCAGTTTTAGCTTTAAATTTATATAATATAATAAAAGAAAATCTGTACCTTTCACAGGAGTTTGCCCTGTGTCCACAGCGAGGCATTCAATCAACGCCAGAAAAAGTCAACTTTAGTTTTGGCTGATATGAAATAACCTCCATTATTCATGCCTCTCACACACATACACACATTCTCTCGTTCTCTGAGCATCTCTTTTGCTTGCTGTCTCTTTTCATCTATCACTCATTTTGAATTACACAAAAAAAAAGAGAGAAAACTTTCTGCTCACTTGCCCTGCGGCTTTAAAAAAAGTTTTTTTTTTTATTTTCGTGAAGTTGTGGGTTGGTTTTACGCGTCTGTCTGACTGACTGGCGCTCTGTGGCATTGTTGCCTTTTACTTTGCTCTTTGTGTCTGTCTGGCAGCCATTTTGGCACACACAGCCAGAGAGCGAGAGAGAGCGCCACTTATGCGCTCTTGGCATGCTCATAAAATTTTATGATTTCGATCAACTCGAGTGCGGAAATTATTAAGAGTCGAATCTGTTTCAACATCCTGTGCCGCACACTCTATAGGCGCAGCTATCTATATGACTGTGTGAGTGTATGTGTGTGTTACAAAATTTCATATGACAGCTGCCAGAGGGCTAAGTGCAAGCCAGCCTCAAAGGCAAGAAGCGATTGTGTGAGAGAGAGAGAGAGAGAGAGAGAGGGAGCCTACGCACAAGCACATAAACTTCAATGGCCTACATTGCCTGCCCGCCCGCCTCACTCATTGTGTCCCCTCCCCTCTCACTCACACAGACACACACACACAAGGAGACACTCTGCATGTGAAGTGCCCGCCATTTTAATTTATATTGTAGCTGTGTTAAAGTTCAAATATAATAAAAGAAAAACATCGCATATGCCGCTTATTTTGCTGTTTTTTCTTGGTATTTTCTTTTTCTCTCTCTCTCTTTTCTTTCTTTTTTTTTTGAGTGCCAGGCACTGTAAAGTGCGTTTTATCTTTTGGCAGGTGGCGCCCGTTCAGGCTGGTGCGGGCCACTTTTCTCGCCAACTTTGCCAATGGCCAATTTCTTAGTGCTGCCAGTTTTTATGAACAACTCGGCAACGAAATTTCCGTTTCCTGTGGCCGCCATTTCATTTACTGAACGCTTTTACTTATGTGAAATGTTTCGGCCCAGTTACATTTTTGTTGCCTTTTGTTTACGCACAGTTTGAGTTCTCTACAACATGCATACAAATATATAGAGACAGAGAGAGACAGAGAGAGAGAGAGAGGGAGAGTGATATGCTGTTCTATGTGTCATCTGGCTCTTTGCAAAAGGAAACTCAAGTTGTCTTGGCTTACTTTTTGCCACAGTTCTAAAGTGAACTAATTAAAAAGTGGGTGAAGTGGGGCGACCCAATAAGAGTAGTAACTAAAGGAACTAAAATTGAGCAAACACTCTTAAATTGTTGCCTTGATATTGATTACATTTTGAAGCCCTATCTATGCCGTAACATATGAAATTAGAAGTAGTGGCCATTGTTGACTAATAGTGAATGGGAAAGTTATATTTGGTATCACTCTATGTGTCTACTTTGAGCAGCAATAGCAAGAGTATTACTCATATCTCTCTAATATGTCATATATCAGCCTACTTGCAGCAACATATTCCTGAGCGGCAACTTGCGATCCTCATCAGTCCATCTCTCCCTTCTCTTCTTGTCACATTCTCCTTCGATTTTCATTTGGCTCACATTAAGTAAAATAAAGCTAATATTATTATTATTTTAAGTCTGCTTACAATCAACTGTTTCTTTCACTCTGTCACTATTAATCGCTTTAAATTCGTTTTAGCTTTAAATTAATCTCTCCTCTATATATATATATATATGCTCGCTTGTATTTCTCTTTGACGCCGCTAACTGGCTTTAAATTAGGTTATCCATTTGGGCATTAAGCCCATTAAATCCAATTAGCGGTGGCAATTTTAAAGTGTCGCCTGGATTTGAGAGGCGGGGCGAGGCCATCAAAAGGACATAAATAACTTTCGTTCGGTTTGCGCATGCATGAATCCCTGGCAGCTGCTCAGTCCAAAGAGCATTTCACGCCTCCCAAACAACAAGCAAGTGAGGCTTTAAAAATAGCAAAAGCCTTTGCTATCCGACGGGGAGTGAGTAAACCAAAAAACTGGAACAAGTTGTGACCGCTTCACGGCTTTGTGTTGGTTTACCCCAGCCCATCGGCTCACACACACTTCCCTTAACTGATGACCCGATACGCAACGCAAAGCCGACCCATAAATTTTGTGCGTGCCTTTAACGAGCTGCTGCAGGCAGCCCCAGCTCACCTGGGCCTCTGCTACCCCCCGAATATTTAGTAAAATGACCGCAAAGTTACATATATATATATATATTTATATATATATATACATATATATATATATATATATATATATATATATATATATATATATATATATATATATATATATATATAATATATTATGAAAAACATTTTCAAACAAACACACAGACATACACTGTGCAAAAAGTTTGAAGATAAGCATTGGAGCAGCAGCTGTAAAAAGCGCATAAACATGCGTGTCGGGGTCAGTTTGAACAAGCAGCTGAAAGTGGAGTTGACTCGCTGGCTGGGACCAAAAGTTGATAGCTTAGAACCATCCCACTCACACCTGATAGCCTTGATGTGTGCACTTTTCTCTTCTCTGTTGTTGTTGTTGTTGTCGTGCTACTTTGAAGGTACTTAGGGCGTTTTGAATTTTTTATGAGCATTTTTCCTTGGTCATAATGTTCAGAACGAATATTGAAATAAATGTGAGAGCTTTACTTTGTCTCGCTCTGCGCGAGAGCGTATATGCATGGGTGTATATTTATAGCTATGACTGTGTATTTTTGCACGCTGCAAATACTTAAATATCAACGCGTTCAGCTGCTGCTTTTTATCGAATTTTAATTTGTGTATTATTAATATTTTTTTATAAAGTTTTTGAGTATGAAAAAGTTTGCTTGAAGCTGGTTAGAAATTTAGAAATTGTTTTAAGAATTATGTGAGGCAAACATCGAATAGGAACATGTCTATATAATGACGGGATAAATCTGAGAAAGAGTTTATGATCAAAGCCCTGAAGAAAACTTTTTATAATAATAACATTATGATAGTCAGCTATGATAGTCTCTACTTCATGTCCTTTTAAAATTCATTTCTGGTAAATATTATTCCAGAAAGTATCCCTTGGACATAAACCCCTTTACTTGGGCACTGTGAACATCCCTACATATAAGTATAAAATACTCTATCTCTATCCAAACATCACACCTGCAGAGTATCTAATATTCTCTCATCTGCCCTAAAATCACATTTTGATTAATTGAATTGTTTATCGTCGCTGTTGCCACCTTCAGCAGCTGCTGGCAGCTCCGCTGTTTATGTTTGGAGAGTGCGGCTAATGTTTGCCTGGCTAATGTTTACCTGTCATGTTTATAATACTCACTTTTATCCCATTAATAATGTTTGGCTTTTGGCTTATGAGTTTTTAAAGTGCATGCAATATTGATTGGATTTGCGGTCAGCAGTTTGTTCGGCCCGCTCGCCTTTAAAGCCTGACTTCAGCTGCGTGTACATTGTAAAATGGTTTTTGGCTCGCTTCGGCTGTTTATCTAAATTTTGTTAGTTGATTTTCGTTTTATGTGTTTGTAGTAGGCATTAAAAATATGATGTGAACACGTTTCAGGGCACAGCCGGGAGAGCTAAGTATATGTAAATACTTTTTATCTGAAGCAACAGCAGTTTGTTTCTTTGAAAAGCAGATGGTGAGCTTGAAAGATATTGTTCAAAGAATAATCCCGATTTCTCGGAAATTGAATTTTGAAATGCAATCCATTGGAGGTGGGTGGCCGACTTGGGTGAGCTTTTGAATACTTTCTTCGCATCAGTCAAAAAATTTTATTTAATGAATATTGAATAGAAAATTTAAATAGAAATTAGTGTCAACTGTAAACTTAAAATTCATTTAAAAATAAATATATATTGTATGAATATATCCATACTGAAAGAAAATATTTTATTTTCTCCAGCAGCAGTTTATGGCCATTAAATTGTATTTAACTTTTAATTTAATGACAGGCGAAATTATATTTCATTAATATTTATTATATATTAAATTATATTGTCATTCTGCGGCTGCTTGGCATTTGTCATAAAATTCTCCGTTGGCTCTTCAATCCGCATAATTGCCGCGAAATTCTATTAATGGATATTGCAAGCCATAAACCAAATTGTAATATTATTACGTTTTATTTTGCTTTTGTTTTTTCCTTTTCTTTTTTTATTATTATTATCATTTTGCTGTTGTTGCTGTTGGTATTGTGGCAGCCTTTGAGTTATGCATTGTTTCGCACATTTGGCCCTCCGATTTATTTTGTGGCTCTCATAAATTTAGCCTCGCGACGCGCATCGTCTGCTGCTCGAGCCTTGCGGCCTGTGGCAGCACTCTGTCACGTGTTGCATGTAGCACGCACACACACACACACACACACACACACACACACACACACACACACACACACACACACACACACACGCACACATACGCACATACACATACTTGTTGGCACGCGGTTTTTACTATACAGCAGTTGGAATATTATTCATTTTTATTATATTTTGTCGCCTTAACGACCATAAATTGCATTAAAAATGCTGTCATTGAATACGGCCTCAGATGTTAATGGAGGTGCAGGTGGCAGCACCTAAAGGATGCTTACAGTGAAGCCTGCCCATATGTAAATAAATACTCGATATAAATATATGTGTATGTATGCATGTGTCTGCCATAATTCTTGTAATAAAGTTTATTTATTTTTAATGGCTTGTGAATCGATTGTAAGAAAAATTGTAAAAAAATGCTCATAATTAGCTTAAATATGTATGATAAATATTTGTTAATAATATTGAATAAAATAAAGTGAAGAATATATTTTAAGTGCCTAGAGGTTGTTCGCTTGAAAGGTATATGAATTTTTTGTATTTTAAAGGAGCTGAGAAACGGAAAAGAGGAAGAAATGAAAAGAGAAGAATAACATAAAATAGATTTACTTGAAGAGCCTATATAACTAGAGCTTGGAAACTCCATATCAATTACATTTTAGAATTTTGAGACTCCTTTTATGTCTATTTGAAATGCAAACTCAAGCTAAATATATTTATAAATATATAAATTATATATATATTTATGTGAGTATTAAATATGACTCTGAACATCCACAGATATTTAAAGTTCACATATTTTAGAATATTTTTATTTATAAAATCTAAAATAAAATAAAAACATTGTTTTCCGATTCACTTTCTGCTTCATTTCATATTCGAATCTCAGTTCACTCAGCCAATATCTGCTGTAACTGCCGCCAGTTTGCTGCTAAAGTATTTTATTTATAAATGTGCAACAAAAAGTATTTTGAAGTAGCTGTTAAAAGCATAGGAAAAAGTAAAATGTATGTGGAAAAATATTTTAAAATGAAACAAGCAAAAGAAATATGAAATAAAGTAATATTCAAATTTGCCAGCGTGTCGCATTCGGCGGGTATTTGAATTTTTTTATAGCCGAATTTTTTATGGCTAATGGCTTTTCACGCAGCTGAATTGAATCAGCGAAATGCCCAACTGACAACCTAATGCAAAACTTTGACTTTCGCCTGAAAGCAAGCGGCAAAATTTTGAAAACGTATTCTAAGCCAGATGGCAAAAAGTTGGCATGAAAACTCAACCGCACGAAGGGGGTTGAGAGCGGCTCAAATCAGGGCAAAGGGGGGCGGAGGGTCTAAATAAGAAAATAAGGCGAAAGAAATGTGTAACTTAACCCGCATCAAGAATTTGTCACGATTTGTAGTCAACGTCCTCGTTCTCGTCGTCGTCGTCATTGTCGTCGTCGTAGACGTTGTCATGCGGCATGAAAAATGACCAAGCTGCCACAGTGCGTATACGTAATGTGCGCTGTATCTGCGCGTCTTGTTCCGTGATAAGTGTATGGCAAGATTTGGCTACCTACCCGCACAGTCGCTATCCCTAGCCAGCCCCACACTCCCTCCCTCTGTATATGTCGCTCCGCTGCCACATCAGCTTCGAAGCACTTCACGCTTTCAGCTAACCCAACAGCGAACTGCTTCACACATCGTTTGTCACATTGTTCGCAAGGATTTTTCGTGAGCTCCAAATCTACGTCCTTTGCTTTTGCTTACAAATAGTGTCAGCTATTGTGTGTGTGTGTGTGTTGTTGTTGTTGTTGTTATTGTCAATGCCATTACTATTTGCTATTGTCATTGTTGTTTTGCTTTTGTTGTTAATATTTGTTGTAATTTTTCATCTCATGTTGTGTGAAGTTTTCTTTCATTTTTTTAACACCCTCTGCTGTTTGCTTTTTTGCCCATTAGCAAAGCTTTCTCTCTGTGTGTCTGTGGGTATGTGTGTGTGTTTGGGGGCGTGTGTTGTGTAATCAATTTTCAAGCCATTTGTGTGAGCCAAGAGCTACCTGCAGAGGTAGTTAGTTTGTCTGCGGCCCAGGTGTGCCAAGTGCTCAGCCGATATGAAAACCAAAAATCTTTTGACTTCTGATTCGCAAACACTTGAAAGCAAACTTTGTGGCAAGCTAAGTAGAAATAAGCACAAAGATTGCCTCGATGAGGGCCTGTAGTTGAATAAAGGCACAGCTGGATGGAGATTGGACAGAGACTAGATAGAGATTGGATAGAGGTACTTAGCCAAAGGCGAGATAATTTGTTTATAAAATAGTCAGAGCCAAGATTTTTCTTTAAGCTTAAATATGCATAAATTTGTTTACTGACTGAATTTCTATAAATTCAAATTCTAAAGAAAATTAAAAATATTTTCAACTTAATTTCTCATCCAATCTCCAGCCAAGCCCTAGTCAAATAAAGCAAAGTTTTCACAGTTGAATAGTTTTTCACAATTAAAAATAAAAGTTTGCCTCAACTGATTCACACAGCTAATGCCAATCTAAAATCTCAATTATCTGAAGGAAAAAAAAAAACGAAAACTTAAGCTGCAAATATAACAAATTCAATTACAAGGCAAAGTTGCAGCTCAAAACTTTGCGCTGATTAAATTCCAAAAGGCAAAAGGATAAAAGACTCCATTATGAGTGTGTGTGTGTGTGAGTCTATAAACAGTGCGCATATATTTCATGGCGCACAGCGCGTATGATTGACATTAAAACATTAATTATGCAAAGCGCAGACAGAGACAGCACAAGCGAGATAGAGATAGAGATAGAGATAGACAGACTGTTAGACAGTGGTGCCAACTTTTCAGCCATGTTGAGTGCTTTGTGAGTGCATTCGAGTGCTAGAACAAAGCACAAAACAAGGGCAACAGCAAAAGCAACAAAAAATTTACAACTTGCTCAACAAATGTTTTGAAAAAGTTTTGCGTCACTTTTCGCATTTGGCCACACGTCGTATACGCAATTTCAGCCTGCGCGCAGCACAAAGTCAAGTTTTAATTGATTTAAAATGCCGCCACGCCGCGCTCACACTCACTACTCGCTTAAGCATTCATTTAAGCAGCCAGTCGGCCTGCCAGCCTGTTTCATTAATACATCAGACACCCTTGGCCGGCCTCGGCAAGCAGTCTAAATGGCCGCATCGCGTAATCAGCAGCGAAAGGCGTGATTGACAGGCCGGCGAGCGAAGAGGAGCCGCGTATAAATTAAGGCGCACATTTTCAGTCACTGTCGCGAGCTGACATCTTTTATTTATGAGTGTGAACTTCGAGCACCCGCAGGACTTTCAGCCCATTGTCTGATTGCGCCGGGGCCCGCTGCAAGTTTCAATTAAATGCACAGATTTTGTGCACGAGGATTTCTTATTGTTTTTAATTATATTTGCAAAGTCTTGTTCGAGCCTCGTCTGGGCTGGGCTGGGCTGTGGGGGGCGTGGCACTTAATTGTCTATATTTAGAGCAGTCAGCGAGAGCGGATTAGCGTGAGCCACACGGCGTATGCTTAATTGAAGCTTTTGGTTAGTTGAAATTGTTTTGCTGTTGTGCTTAATTAATGGGCGTGGCTTAGCGTCGTTGCTGTTGTTGTTGTTGTTGTTTGCTAAGCAATTGGGCGTGAAAAGTCGCTTATGCAGCGCTGGCTGATTGATAATCCAATTACCTTGGCCAGACAGAGTCAAATACTTTAAAGTCGAAGTTGGAAGAAGTTTATAATACCAAGTTAAGAAACTTGTAATAATATTTTTAGAACTTATTAATATATACTAGATTTTTAATAATATTTTGAGAAACATTTTATATTTCTAGAAGTTTTCAATATTACAAAATATGTCATATTATTTTAAAAAAGCGCCTAAAAATAAATACCGAAAAGTATTTGAATTTTTTTTAAATAATAAAGAGTATTTTAAATGTTGATATTTTAATATTTGAAATAATATTTTGAAAAAATTTATTTTAAAAAAATATTTAAAAAAAAGTTATATTATTAAAAAAAAAAAACAAAAAACCCTTGAAAATAAATATGCAAAAATATTTTTAGGATTTTTTAAAAATAATATTTAAGTTTGTTTTTTTAAATTGATATTTTAATAATTTAAATATTTTGCGCAACTGTTAATAAAAATAATAATATTGATATTAACATTTTATAAAAATATTAAAAATTCTGTCACATTTTACAGAATTTAAAATCAATAAATTTTTTCTGCCTTTCCTATGTTCAATAATTTACAATATTCTTCCAGCGTGCCCTCAAAGGCTTAAATTTTTTATTACCTCTCCATATTTCACTTATTTTGAACAGTCTTAAAAATCCTTTCTCGATTCCATGTCACTTCTAATTAACACATTCAACATTTAACACAGCTGACCCAAATTTACCTGCCAGTTAAGCCCCAACATTCTCGTTCTCTCCTGTGACGACATTGCTAGCGTGAGTCTCCATTAAAATTTCACGAGCTTCGAATGAAACAAGAAAAAGGCATTTAATATGTGCCAGCCTGACAATCAAATTCTAATAAACCCAATTAAACAACTTCCAGCGTTTTCTTGACAATTTGCGAACACAAGCTGAAGCGACGGCGGCTGATGTGTTAGGCCTGGGGGTCGTGGGGCGTGGCGTGAAGAAATCAATTTGTCCTTTTTATATGCGCCACATTCAATTAGGAAAAAGCCTGCATGAGAGTAGGCAGAGAAGGGTAGCTAACGAGCAGATACTCTGTATGGTTAACGATAATGCGTCATTGAGTTGTTACCTTTATGGTTGAGTGGAACCATAGCTAGTCTTTTATGATATGACAGAGTTAAGTTAACTGTACTGCATATACCCCATCACACATTCCCCTATTCAGAAGGGTATTTAAAACTAAAGTCAAACGTTGTCAGCTCTTTTTGCTACCAATTTGCCGCTCTCTCACCCACTCTCCCTCTCTCTCTCCCCCGCTCTCAGTGGCCAGCTGCATCTGGAGACTGCGGTAATCAATGTGTCAAAAGTTAATGCAGCTCGAGGTCGGAGTTCAGATCTGCATTTCAAGGGGCACTTAAGCTGGCTGCCAGCATGGCCAACCATCCGACCGGCCATCTGT
Source organism: Drosophila paranaensis (assembly GCA_035047545.1). Classification (NCBI taxonomy): domain Eukaryota; kingdom Metazoa; phylum Arthropoda; class Insecta; order Diptera; family Drosophilidae; genus Drosophila; species Drosophila paranaensis. The sequence goes on from JAWNPL010000153.1 coordinate 11,043,661, forward strand.
CCCTACGTCCCTCCGTCCGTTTGTCTCTCTCGGGCTGTCAGGTTGGCTGAATGAAAAAAGCATTGCACAAATTGCCTGGCCACTAGAACGTTGTCCACGCCGTCAACGTTGGCGGCCATTTTGCAATAAATTTTGCAAAATGTCGTCGTCTGCGTTTCCTGTTTGGCACTTTTGTGAAATATGTGTGCCACACACGACATCCGCTTGTCACACTCTCAGCACTCTCAGCGCTCGCCGCCGCCGCCGCCGCACTCCCCAATTGTTTATTATTTCAACTAAGAGATAAGGCGACCGCCGCTGCCACGCCCACTTGATATTTGCATAAACCGTGTGTGACTGTGTGTGTGTGTGTGTTTCGTGTTTTTTGTTGCTGGTAGTCAGAAATCAAATAAAAGTTGAGTTCTCCGAGCTGTAGTTGGGTCTGTAGCATCATCAGCATCACTCCTGCCGCCGTCTTTGTTATTTTTCGTAAATTCTTGTTATTTATCTTATAATTATGCAAATGTGCTCGCAGCCAGTTCCCCTTTCAGACTCTCTCACTCTCGCTCTCTCGAGTGTGCCTAAATGTGCCAGCAACATTTTTGTTTTGCATATTCCGAGGCGTAAGGGTCGCAGCTCGAGTCGAAAAGCTAGCCAAAAAGTCAACGGATTTTTGCTAAAGTCAAGAGCGAATTTTTGTGTCGAGTTTGAGTCCTTGTGACCACTGTGAATTTGTGAGAGAGTGAAGAAGATGAGGAGAGGAAGATGGAAAGGGGACGGTGAAGAGAGTGTGACTGTCATATCAGAGAGTAAGACTGAGACAGAGAAGAGGGAGACAAAATGAGAGTGGGAGAGAGAAAACAGAAAGAGAGTGAGAGAGAATAATGAAAAATAGGAACTGAGACATTGAAAGACAAGAAGAGAGAGAGAGAGAGACGCCGTGAAAGAGAGAGAATGAGAGAGAATGAGAGAGAAAGAGAATAGGAAAGAGAAAGGGCAAAGGAAAGGAAAAGAGAGCTAGAGAGAGAGAGAGAGAGATAGAGACAGAAGGACGATGAGGAAGAACGAGAGAACTATGAATAGAAAGAGGGAGAGAAAGGAAGAAAGAAAGAGAGAGACCGAGAAAGAGAGTAAGATAAAGAAAGAGGGAGATAGAGATAGAGATAGAGATGGAGATGGAGATAGAGATAGAGATAGAGATAGAGATAGAGATAGAGATAGAGATAGAGATAGAGATAGAGATAGAGATAGAGATAGAGATAGAGATAAAGATAGAGATAGAGATAGAGATAGAGATAGAGATAGAGATAGAGATAGAGATAGAGATAGAGATAGAGATAGAGATAGAGATAGAGATAGAGATAGAGATAGAGATAGAGATAGAGATAGAGATAGAGATAGAGATAGAGATAGAGATAGAGATAGAGATAGAGATAGAGATAGAGATAGAGATAGAGATAGAGATAGAGATAGAGATAGAGATAGAGAAAGAGATAGAGATAGAGATAGAGATAGAGATAGAGATAGAGATAGAGATAGAGATAGAGATAGAGATAGAGATAGAGATAGAGATAGAGATAGAGATAGAGATAGAGATAGAGATAGAGATAGAGATAGAGATAGAGATAGAGATAGAGATAGAGATAGAGATAGAGATAGAGATAGAGATAGAGATAGAGATAGAGATAGAGATAGAGATAGAGATAGAGATAGAGATAGAGATAGAGATAGAGATAGAGATAGAGATAGAGATAGAGATAGAGATAGAGATAGAGATAGAGATAGAGATAGAGATAGAGATAGAGATAGAGATAGAGATAGAGACAGAGATAGAGATAGAGATAGAGATAGAGATAGAGATAGAGATAGAGATAGAGATAGAGATAGAGATAGAGATAGAGATAGAGATAGAGATAGAGATAGAGATAGAGATAGAGATAGAGATAGAGATAGAGATAGAGATAGAGATAGAGATAGAGATAGAGATAGAGATAGAGATAGAGATAGAGATAGAGATAGAGATAGAGATAGAGATAGAGATAGAGATAGAGATAGAGATAGAGATAGAGATAGAGATAGAGATAGAGATAGAGATAGAGATAGAGATAGAGATAGAGATAGAGATAGAGATAGAGATAGAGATAGAGATAGAGATAGAGATAGAGATAGAGATAGAGATGGGAAAGAAAGAGTATAGGAGATAGAGAGCGATGCAGACAAGACAAAAGATAGGGAGAGAAGAGAGATTAACAATAAGAGAGGGAGAGAGAAAAATGAAGAAAGAAAAGGAGCAAGAGAGGGAAGAGGAGAGAATGTGGGCAGCTTAAAGGTAGAGTGAGAGAAAACATTAAATGTGAGATCTTGGCTCTAGAGATTCTGTCGATTCTCTATTTTAATATATTTTTCAATGCTCAATCCAAATTTTGAGTATTTCTTATCAACATATATTGTGCAGCCAAACCCAATCAGAGTCAAAAGCAAATTCACATTTCTAAAGCGTATTCACAATTCGTAGCTAAGGAATGCGGTCCCCGAATGTTTATGTCCATTGTGAAAATTTGCTGCTCTCTTTGCTTTTGTTGCATAGATTCAGTTGTTGTTGTTGTTGTTGTTTTGTTGTTATTTTTATGTGGTTTCTGTTTTGCTTGGTTGCCAAAATAACAAATAATATTATTGTTGAGCTGTGCGCTCGGTGACACAAAAGTTGTGCCCCGGTCCAGCTGAGCGGAGCATAAGGACACTGCTAAGGATAATAAAGATGACGACGATAATGATAATGATGAGGCCCTCAATTAACGGCAATTCAATTACACATTTTGGCTAAGTTCTTAGTCGTCATATGGCAGAACAATTAATTAGGCAAATGTTGCTCGAGCAGCTCACTGAAAATTGGAATAAAAGGGGGAAAGGATATAGACAAGTATATCGAAGAAGTGTGGGAAGAGTCTCTGATTAGGCTGGGTGTATGTGGGCTGGGCTTATGTAACATTCCAATTAACTGTGAACTCGAAAAGGCCAATAGAGCTTTCGATACGCATTTGTAATGCAAATGCCAAAAAAGGACCCAAAGTCATTGGGGAAATCCAGTCTGTGGGCAAACGACAACGAAAATATACATATGTGAAAATGGCAGTGACTGCAGCATATGTATTTTCAGCTGTGTTATCCTTTTGGTTCAGCCTTCTGCCAACTTCCTTCTGCCACGGACGCAGTTCAAAGTCAAATTCCGTTTCATCTGCAGGCGGTTTGCCTTATTTTCTTTAGATTTTCCCTAAATTAGGCAGCCAGAGAGACAGAAAGAGATGGCAAATGAACTCAATGTTGTGATATTTGTTGTTGTCATTGTTGTTGTTGTTGTCGTGTTGTGACATGTCGTGTTTATGGGATTTTGTTACTTTTGGGTTTTGCGTTCGTCTGGCTCCTTTTTCGTGTTTTTCTTCTTCTTTTTTTCCTGAGCGTCGTCTTTAGAAAATGATTTCATTTTATTTAGAATTTTGTGAAATAAGATATTTATTTGGTTCTTAGTCGGTTTTCGGTCTCCGGGCTTGGCCTTTTCCAAATTGGCAAATAAATAGACCGGCGGTCCTGTCCGGCTTGGTTCGCTGCTCGCTTTGTCGCTTTTTGTCAGCTTGGCTCCCAAGTCCCCAAGTCAATTGTTTGACTTAGGTCAGTCAGTCCTTGGGCGCCTCGCATTCACATTTGTTTGGCTTTTCTCAGTGTATTAAACATTTCTTCTTCTTCTTCATCTTTCTCTCTCTCTCTTTCTATCTCTAGCCCAAAGCTCTGACCAAAAGCAAATTAATTTTGTCATCTGCTCGGGCAGCTCAATGGAAAACTTAACTTAAAAGTGAGTTCGTGCTGAGCATGTGAGACAGTTCCTATTCATCGATTTGAATTGCAAATTGATCTGGGTTGACTGACGGAGTGCGCTGAAATATGAAAATGTAAGCCATCCAAATGTATAGAATTTGATTAAAAAGAAACCAAACGCGAGTGCTGGGATGCCGTGTGGGTTGGCTGGGCAGGGTAAGCTAGGTAGCTTGTCACAAATTTACAATTAACTATATCATTTACATGCCGATTGAAAGTGTCTATGCTTTGAGAGTAATCACGTTGACAGTTTGCCAAAAACTAGAAATGCTTGAAGGAATTGAGGAAAATTAAATCAAATATTGAATGGAATTGAAGAGCTGTTATCGTGAGAACGTAAGAAGAGATGCTCTACTGTGAAGTGACCCATTAGAGGATATGCGGAACCAGTTATAGGGCTAACTATGTGCATGGATATTCAGATACATACAATAAACTTTAGCATATATATACACTTTAACAGTCAACTAATTTTGATAAGTTTTCCATTGGCACTTAAACTCTCGCACCTCATTATATATTTTTAATGCCAACAAATTTATTATTCATTTATTTTCATTTGAAATTCCCATAAAATTCACGACTTTTCCAAACTCAACTAATTGCCTTCATATTTTATTTATTATTATTTTGCGTAGCACGTAAGTAATATTTATTTTGAGCTCTTCGTTCTGCCAAAGAGCCTCCTTAAAATGCAATCATTTGCTGCACTCATTTCGCTTTGGTCCAAATAATTATCGCTTAATGATGTGCACAGGCATAACACAACAGCAAACAAGCAGACCAACAACAACAACTTTTACTGAACTATTCATAAATTGTCTGCTCTTGGCACTGGCGTAAAAGTTTTGTATACTCGAACTCCTGCCCGCGCCAGCCCCCAACCGCCTCTAACTATCCGAACTTCCATTTCAAATTAGTTCAACGAACTTCAGCTAAACGACTTGGCTGCATTTGAATTTCATATTTTAACTTGTGAAATGCATTAGCAAGAAATGCTAAATATATATATATATATATATATATATATATATATATATATATATATATATATATATACAATAAACTTTAAACTTTATATATATATATATATATATATATATATATATATATATATATATATATATTTATATATATATGTGTTTGATGCACATAATAATGGGAATTAAATGTTATATATATTTATATTTATATATACTATATCTAAAAGTCATACATATACATTTGCAATTCAAAAGCCAAGCTGATTATATACGCCTTTTGTGATAAAGTATTAGCATAATTTTCATAAACTATATACAAAATACAACTCATATTTTATATTGAAATGCATTTTGGGTGCGTTTATGCCAATGCACTGAAAGGTCGAGCAGTTTATCTAAGTTGCCTTTTCTTATCTTTAACCGTCATTAAGGCAGCGGAAAATTATGTGCTGCAACCAAAGTGGAAAATTGTAGCGTCTAAAAGTGGCAGGGACCCAAAATAAGTAAACGATAACTTATCATTTTTGGGTTCATTTTGGTTTGATGGTTAATGCTAATTGCTGGCTATTATTGTTCTGAAAGTATAGCTTATCAGCTGGAAGAAGTGCCCTCTTTGTGAATATGTATATAAAATTTTAATATGTTTATTTTATTTTTAAAAAATTTATTGATAAAATATATAGATAAAATTTTAATATATTTATTATTATTTAATTTATTTATTATTATCTATTTAATTTTTTAATATTTATAGTTTATCACACAATAGAAATATTTTAAAAATTTTCATTCACATTCCATACAAAGATTTAAACGAAGGAAAGATACAGAAGCTTCTCGCGGTCAGATTGAAGTTTGATTCAAACTGTTTGATCTATGAACTATTTGATAAATAGTATAATAGGCAGGTGAACGGACTGGCTATTTACTCTGATTGTTGATTGGCGAAAGCTGTGATTGACTGATAAACAGATTGATTGAGCTACTAATTAACTGTTAACTTCTCTACTGACAACTGATATGTTAGACTGATTATGAAACTGATAAATAGTGTGATTTATAAATTGATTTACCAATGGACTACATATGCTTGATAATCTGACAGGTTAATTAACTTAACAACTCACTGATTAACTGAAAATATAAAATACAATCAAATTTCTTGGCAAGCCACTACAAACTGATATGCCTTCCGCCCAGCCCGCGCAGCAGCTCTAAAAAAAAATCTGACCATTTTTAATCTCAGCTGCTCGCTTATCAGCTCTAAGATTAGGCATGTTTTACAATAATAAATTTGCATTTAAAATGCACTCGAAAAAAGATATGAAAATGTTTCTGTTGTTTTGTTTTTCATTGTTAAACCTGTTGTTGAGTGGATTTCACATAGTTGAACGAGTGGAAAACTCGTTTGAAAACGCATAACTCACTGTTGAAGTCTTGCGATAAGCTGGCAAATTTATTTATGCAGCGTTTATCTCGAACTGGCATACCATATCGGCTCAGATATGCGTACACTTTCACAGCTGCGACCGTCAATTAGAGTAAATTATTTGTATCCGTCAGAGCGCTCGCCGCATTTATCAGATTGGATTGCAGTACTTGTGCCACCGCCCCCGCCTCCCAACCTCAGCAGAAAAGTAACTTAAGCTGTTGACTATCGCGACCTCAGCGACTCGGCGCATGATTAGATTAGGCAAGAGCGCACAGCTCGAGCAGTTTCATTCCAACTGTCGAGCGAAACACACGCACAGTTCGTCAACATGAGCACCGATCGCTGGGAGGCCGATGAGGAAATAAAATACTTTCGCGAATATCTGCGCATACCCAGCGTCCATCCCAATCCCAATTATGGTGGGCATTAAGAAATATGTAAATTTCAATTTAATCCGCTTAATTATAAACAAAAAAATTGCAATTTACTCAGCGCCTTGTTTGGAGTTCTTGAGGCAACAGGCCGAACACCTGCAACTGCCGCTGGCTGTTCATTATCCATTCGATGGCGAAAGCCCCGTTGTGGTGCTCACCTGGCAGGGCCTAAAGCCAGAGCTGCCCGCCCTTTTGCTCAACTCGCACATGGACGTGGTGCCCGTGTTCGAAGAGAACTGGACTCATCCGCCCTTCGGCGCCGAAATGGATGCAGAGGGTCGGATCTACGCCCGCGGCACACAGGACATGAAGTGCGTGGGCATGCAGTATCTGGCAGCTATTAGGGCGCTGAAACGCAATGGCACCAGGCTCAAACGTACAATACACATCTCATTTGTAGCAGGTAAATATACGGATAAAAATGAGTGCAATATATATGTATATGTGTGTGTGAATAAAGTTTGTGATGTTGAGTGATATATATATTACTGAAGGTTATATGCATATAATATTGAATTAAGTTTTATATTATATTCATTATTTAATTTTTTATATTTAGTAATTTCAGTTAGACTATTATAGATATTTTTCAATATATTCATTTTTGTTTAATGTTTTTTTTTATTTTTTAATTTTTTTAAAAATATATTTAACAATTTTTTATTGATTTTTTATATTTAATTATATTAAATTTTTAATGGTATTAATATTAATATTATTATTTCGAATAATTACTTTATTAGATACAAGAATTAATTATTTTATTATATTATTACTCTATTTTATAATATTAATTAATTTATTATTTTATTTTATATATTTATATATGCATATATATATATATATATATTTTTTTTTAATATTATTATTTTTTTATTTTCTTTCAAACTTCAGACGAAGAAATGGGTGGTCGTCGCGGCATGCGCCCGTTTGTTGAAACTCAAGAATTTCGCGACTTGAACATCGGCTTCGGCCTGGATGAGGGTCTCGCCTCACCCACAGCTGAGTTTCCCGTTTTCTATGCCGAGCGCAGTGTTTGGCGTGAGTTCAGCTAAAACTTATCTATGCCAGTGCATGTCTGTAGCAAAAATATATCACGTTTAAGGTATGACCTTCAAGATATCGGGCACGGCTGGGCACGGCTCGCTGCTGCTGGCGAACACAGCTGGCGAGAAGCTGCACTATATACTCGATAAAATGATGCAGTTGCGCAGGCAGCAGGTGGCACGCCTTGAGAACAATCCCGAGCTAACAATTGGCGATGTCACAACCATAAATCTGACCCGTATCGGCGGTGGAGTGCAGAGCAATGTGGTGCCGCCACTGCTGACAGCTGGCTTCGATGTGCGCCTGGCACTCGACGTGGTGCACGAAGAGTTTTACGCACAGGTGGGTGGCGCGGGTGTTCTCTCTCTCTCTCTATATATATATTGATGCTAAATGTGTTAAATGTTACCTTAGCTTGAAAAGTGGATGGAGCAAGCTGGCGGCGGCATTGAGCTGGAATTCGATCAGAAACATCCGTACGTGCCAGCTACAGCCACTGACGATAGCAATCCCTTCTGGCTAGCCTTCAAGAGCGCCACTGACGAACTGTAAGCGACATTTGGGTACTCAGAAATATTTCTCTTATCAATTTGCTCTACAGCTCGCTTAAGATTCGACCGCAAATCTTTACGGGCGGCACGGATAGTCGCTACTTGCGCAAGTCGGGCATACCCGCTCTGGGCTTCTCGCCCATGAATAATACGCCCGTTCTATTGCACGACCATGATGAGTGGATTGGGGCTGATACATACCTGAAAGGTGTCAAAATTTATGAAAAGATTATTAGTAATTTGGCCAATGTGGAATGAGGAGAAGGTTTTTCTTTTTTTGAAAAGTTTAATAAAAGTTTTTAATGTGCATTGATTGGCTTTCAATTTTATTTATCGAAATTGAGAAATTGTAGCTTAATTCATTAAATTAACTTTTTTTATCTGTTTACATATTTTTAAAATATGTTTAGCTACATTTAGTTGTAGCTTTCCTATTTAATTTTATTTTAGCTCTGTTGCCAAGCAAGGAGAGTGTCCATAAGTAAATATAGCAATAGTTAAGAGAGAATCCAAGGAATTTACGAACTTCGCTTGGCTCGTTGCTTGATATAAATAACTAAAAAATAAATATATATATGGCCATCAATCATTATATCGTTCCACTTCAATTAAAACAGCAGCTTAGAGAAACATATTCTAGTTACACATAAAAATATCCAGATAAAACATGGCAAACCTACTTCAAGTCCACTAACTGCAATGATTCAATTAAATAAATAAAATTAATTTAATTTTTTTTTTCGTTTTTTCTACAAGTGTTAATGAATTTTTAATGCTCAACTGCAGCTGGCTTTACTTATGACAAATGGCAATGATTTCTGAGTTTTAACTTCAAATGGAAGCCAGCTGTGAATCAGTTAAAATATATATATGTATAAAGTATATATAAATTATAGTTAATTTCTTTGCTTGCCCACCGCTCGGCGGCTCATCAATTACAGCGCGAGTCGGTGCCGGTGCAGGGGGAGAGCGAAAAAAACTCAATTAAAGCGCTAATTAATTTATTTGCTTAACAAGCCATGTTTGGCCGCAAACTCATTAAGTTGTCACATGTAATCAACGTACGGTTCGTCCAGCCAAAAAATGCAAAAAAAGAAGGAGGAGGAGATGGAGTCGAGAGCAGTCGAAACTAAAAACTAAAATTGAAACTAACTGACCAGCTCCGGCCGGAACATGGACATAGACGGTCGACTGCAGCCGGACAGGAGACACAGCCAGGCTGGCGGCTGCGGAGCGCAGGACATGGCGCATGGGCAAGTGAGCAAACTTTGTAACGTTGCTGGCGCTGAACTTTTAAGTGAGTGACTTATTTTTTTGGTCCTTCTAGTTTCCAGGCAGCTGCCGCAGCCAACGAAAGGGCCATGATGAGTTTACAGAAAGATGCCCCAGCTCACTTCACGGCAAGAGCTCACATCGATGCCAGGCAGCCAAAGTGTCGTCGTTATCGTTGCCTTTGATAAAAATACAAACAGAGAGCCTCAACTTAATTGAGATGAACCTGGCCGGCGCACTGCAAGTGGGTTGCCTGTAAAACTTTGTCAGTCAGGTGAAAATCTAAAGTTATGGATAAATAAAAGTTGTCAGAGTTGTAGCTCAAAGGTATTCAGCTTAAAGATAGCTATAAAGGCAATGACAGTTTTGAGAGTAAGGCATTCAGTCACTCCATCCAAGACAGACAGAAGACAGAATGTCAAAAATTAAGGTAAAATAAACTTTTATTAATATTTATAAATTGTTTTAAACTTAATTGTATTAAAAATAATTTTAAAAAATTATAAAAAAAATTTCAGTTCTTTAACTATTTTCAAAAACTTTGAAAGTAATTTTTAAAATTTTTTAGGTAAATAAAACAAAATTAAACATAATTTGAAATTTTTTTAAATCATTAATTTTAATAAATTATTTAATTTAAAATATTAAAAAATTACATTAAACTGTATAAGGCTTTAAAAAAAAACGTAGACAGTTTTTAAAAAAATATTTGTGCATTTTCAAAAGCTTCGAAAATTATTTGCAAATTTATAAATTATTTTAAATTAATAAAAAACTAAAAAAAAATATTTTATAATTTTTCCAATTTTAAAAATAATCAAAATTCGTTTAAAACTTGAAAATCTTGAAGAATCACTAAAATATTTTAAATATAAATATTTTACTTCTTTTGAAGTTTGCATTAAACTTTTTCACAAGCTTAACAGCAACCCTTCTTCAAAACATATCGAAGACTGCCCAGTGCACGTTGCATTATAATTAAAAATCTACAAGTTTCTCTGCTGTCGATCATTAGAAGTTCATATAATGGCAGCGCAGGTGACACGTGTAAGTTACGCTGACAGGAAATTTCAGAAAAAATGAAAAAAAAAAGAAGTTGAACGTCAAGACTGGGGCAAAAGCAAGTTTTCAGCGTGCTTCAGCCACAACCACAAAAATAGAGTTTGGGTGTAATTCAGTCAAAATGCAACGTTTCGATATGGTCACCAAAGAGAGGCAAGCGATACGCACAGGTGTGTGTGTGTGGGTGTGCAGGTGTGTGCTGCATATTGATGACGTGATTTGCATTTGAATATGCGGCCAACATGACGTTCTGCTGCCTGACATGCTGCTCAATTGTGGTTGTTGCTGTTGCTGTTGTTGCTGGTAGTCGGTTTTCCTAACTGTTGTTGTTGTTGTTGGGTTGTGCGCTTCGCAATTTTCACACGTTGATAAACTTGTTTTAACGTTGCACAGTCGCAGTCCTTTGCTGCCCTCGCACTGTGCCTCATCATTGGCTGCGTCCTGTTGCCAGCCATCCAGTCAGCCATCCAGCCAGCCAGCCAGCCAGCCAGCCAGCCAGGCGCATTTTGCTCCCCCTGCCGCCATTATTTTTTCATTGTTACCAAATGCGTTTAATTGGCAAAAATGGCTGCTGTCGTTGCTGGCAAAGTTTGTTGCATAATTTTGCAGGTGCTGCATTGTTCCTGCTTGTTGTCCTTGTTTTCCTTGTTGTCCTTGTTGTCCTTGCTGTTTGCCTTTACTTTGCTGGCTTCGCCTAATTGCAGTGTTTTGTTTTGCTAATTTCCTTTGGCCGTGGCTGCGATTTCTCGCCAATTATCGAACTGCACACAAGTTGGCAGCTTGGTTAGCGTTGCTTAAAGTGACACAAGATTGCCCAGCGACAAGCGTTAAGCCGAGCTTTAAGCGTGTAAACTGCGTGAATTTGCATAATTTTGGAATTCATTTAGCAGCCAGCAACAAGTTGGCGACTTCATTTATCGAACTATGGAAGTGAGGGTGTAATAGGCAAACACATGTAAGCCAAATGAGGGCGATAAGACTGGAGAGAGGAAGACGAAGAGAGAGAGAAAGAGAAAAGAGTAAAAGGATTAAGAGAGCGACATGAAGACAGAGAGATGAAGCGAGGATAAGCGGAGAGTAGATGTGACAAAAAATGATAATAAGAGAAGTAGATGGAGAAGGAGTTAGAGTGAGAGAAGAGCGATGTAGAGAGATACAGACTGTTAGAGGATGATCACAGAGACAGATCAGAGATAGAGAAAGCCAGTAATCAGAGAGACAAAGAGAGAGGGAGAGAGAGAGACAGAGAGAGCAAGAGTGAGAGTGAGAGATAAAGAAAAAAAGTTCGAGGGATAACAATATAGATAGAGAGAGAGAGAGAGAGAGAGAGAGAGAGAGAGAGAGAGAGAGAGAGAGAGGGAGAGAGAGGGAGGTCTTAGAGAATGGTAGACTAGAAGAGAGAGATATAAGAAGATAGGCAAACAGAAATAGGAATATGATATAATAAAGAGAGACAAGGATATAGGGATAGAGTCAGACGTTGAAGTCTACTCAAGGCCAGCCAATGATGAGAGTAGATAAGCCTATCATTTCCATGTTTTCCTATTCACCTGTATAGAAATCGAACTCAATTTATACAACAAAATTAAATAATTTCAATGTGTTTTCCACTCCAAATAGAATTGAACTAAAATCCAATTTCCCATATTATGAACGCCGCCAAAGAGTAGGCAAAGCTCAACTTACATTTCGATAAAATCCTAAATTATCCACAATAATTTCGCTTTTAGTGGTCAATTGGTATGCATGATTTCAGCCAGATCTGGTGAACATACATCTATATATAAATAGTATACATAAAGAGCGCTATTGTTCGATTCAATTTGGGCGAAAGTAAGAGGTTAATTCCATGACAATTCGGCGAAAAAGCAAATCAAGAGCAAAGGAGACCCATGCAGAGCTTTTGTTCGATGGCAATTTGCAGTGCGGGAGGCGCTGAACGGAACGGAACGGAGAGTCCTGCCACCTGATTGCTAGCTACGTTTTGGGTGAGAGATGGCCACCTGCGGCGTTAACTCTCTGGCCGGGCAGACAGGTGTGGCACTCAATAAACGGCATAATGACCACAACTGACCGCAGGAGAGCGAGGGGAGTTAAGGGCAAAAGGCTGCCTCTCTGCCCGGCTGCCTGGCTACCTGAGCCCCATAATTCAGGACAAAGAAATTACGTAGCCGGGCAATAAAAAAACTTTTCGCCACAGCGGGGTCAGAGTTGAAAGACAGAGTTTGGGCGACTGCGGGCGCCATTATCATTGGTCGTATTAAAAGTTTTGATGTTGCTCAAATTATTTCTCGAAATTGATGCCCAAGGATTAACTTTACCGCAAAGGCTCCGCACAGAACCGGAGAAAAACACTGCGAAGCGCCCAAGAAATATAATAAAGGACATATTTTTGGACAGCGGTCGCAAGTTTCCTGGCGGTTTTTTCTTTCTCGTTCGTCTCTCTCTCTCTCTCTGTTTCTTTGGCCTGGCGGGTGCACATCAAACGGCGTATCACACCGCTGGGACGTTGCTGCCGCCGCCACGCCCACCGTCACCCACTGACAGCGAGCCACCTAGCGTGGCACATGATGATGAGCAATGATGATGAATTCTTTGCCTTTTGCCTTTGCGGTTTTGCGCCCAGTGCCGAGCGATAAATTTCGATGCGGCTTTTTGCGTTTACTTTCATCTTCTCGCATATTGTAGTTTCAGCTACCACGCGCCGCAGCCTTTGTGCCACCCGCCACCCACCACCCGCTACCCGGACACTCCGACCCCCGAACCCGACCCGGCAGCAACTCTGCGCTCTGTATTCCCCGGCTGACTGACGCGCCACTCATCAGCTGGAAGCGTTTCGCGTAACTTTCGTCGACCCATTCCCAGACATAAGAAGACTGCGCAAGAGACTTTGGCCTATGGATACCCTGTAAATTGTGTGGAAATATTTGAGATTTAATCTTATGCTAAGAAGCTTTCAAATATTATGAAGTTCCTACAATTGCTGGCTACTATTCTCATCTGATTGATTGATTGATTGATTGATTGATTGATTGATTGATTGATGTATAGATTGATTGACACATGGCTAAACATTAAGAACCCCAAGCTGCTTATGCTAATCCGCTGAATATGCCCTGATAAAGAAAATCTTATTTTTATTAATATTTAAAATTTGATTGATTGATTGAAGGGCTGTCTGATTGATGCTAAATAGCTTTTAGTATAATCAATATTAATATTAATATTATTATTATTCTAGTTTAAAAACTCACATTGCATCAACTGCCTCTCGAAGCTTACATGTATCATTGTTACGAATTCAAATGCCCTCTATGGGGCCACAAAAAACGTGAAAAGTACAAAAAAACGAGAAGAAGAAGAAGAAGAAACAGCAGAACTTTGCCATTCGCCAGTTGCATTACAAAGAAGTTTTCATTTCCCAGCGCGCCCGCAGGACATTATTTCTTTGGGAGCCCCCGCCACGATTTAGGAGCCCTGGTGGCTTGTCAGGCCATTGCCATGAATGTCTCACACTGAGTGTATGTGACTGTGTGTGTGTGTGTGTGTGAGTATGTGTATGTCCAAGTTGGATATCTTTGTTTTCCTTTCAGTTTTCTCTGTTCTTTTTTTGAAGACATCTCTTTAACGCTTTTTGTTGCACTTGTCACAAGTTGAAGCTAAACTTGTCGCAAACTTCGCCCAATGTAATTGAGGCAAAAACTTATGATTTGCGAAATTACTTAATATGAAATGTTGGATAGGTATAAATGAATATTGAATATGGAAGAGAAATGAATATGAGTGTCTGAGTGGAAGTTGTTTGAATAAGTTGAGTAAAGAACTATTTAATATAATATTAAGGAAGCAGCTAAGAAGGTGATTAGGATGTTGAATGTGATAGTTATATGAATATGAATATGAATATGAATATGAATATGAATATGAATATGAATATGAATATGAATATGAATATGAATATGAATATGAATATGAATATGAATATGAATATGAAGTAAGACAAATATGTAAATATCAAAATTTAAATAAATTTTAATTAAATAAATATATGTGAATATATAATGAATATTCATAAATAAAAACACATGCATATTTTGAAAATATCTTATCTATAATGCCCAGTGAATGCCTTGGCGAAATTGATTTCAAATTGCTTCATAAAATAAACATAAAGAAACTCAAGTGAAATGCCCAAAACGTTAAATTTCTGCCGAAACAATCGAAAGCTCATTTTTCTCCATTTATTTTTGTTTTTTTTTCTGTTTTTTTTTTTCTTCTTACTCTTTTTGGCCCCGGACAATTATCAAAATCGTTGCACATCTTTGTTCCCATATGATTTACTTTATGACAGCCTTTTGCCATTTTCGAAAGCTTTTCGATTTTTGCGTTCATTTCCGGCTACGGCTTATGTTTGCTCTCAACTGTATACCCTGGGCGAAAGCAATGAAAGCGAGTATATTGGTTCTCCTAAGTGGAAGTTGAGTTTGTGTGGCTATGAATAGGATTCGAGAGAGATTCATAGACAGAGTATACTCTGAATTATGAAGAGTCAGTTTCATTAAGCTTTGAGCTTATCTTGCCAAGGCTCGCAGCACGCCCACAAAACAGTTGAAAAGCCACTTGGAACTCCCATTCTCAGTACCAGCTCAACCTCGAGGTCCTCTCCTGTCTGGCCTTTGTTTCCAGAGTATTGCTAAGTCGTTTATTGCCAATTGCTATTTGGTCTAAATGCTCGTTTTATTGCGCCTTTCCGTTGATCTGTTTTTATAGCTTGACGCCTACCACGCCCACTTTTCTGCTCCGTCTGTGCTCTCTGGGAATTGTACAGAATTCAGTTTGGTTTTTTGTGTTTTGTTACGAGGTGCTAAATCAAGTTAACGTTTAAGTGTCCGTTTAGTGCCTATGTTGAGCCTCACTCCCATTCGCTATCTCTCTCTCTCTCTCTCTCACTCTCTCTCGCTCGCTGCTTCTTCCTCTCTGTCCCTTTATTATGATTTTGCCTTTTGTCATAAAGAGTTTTCCTGCATTGCTTTTTATTGACTGTAAACTTTTTATTTTTTAATATTTTCTTTATGTGCAACGCTCTCGCTCACTCACTCTCTTTCTCTCTCTCTCTCTCTCTCTCTCTCTCGCGCTCTCTCTCTCTCTCTCTGTTTTGTTTTTTGTTGCTACTTTGCAGCTTGTAATTGTTTTTTAAACAAAGTTTATAACTTTCATGCTGCCCGCTCCTTTATTCTTATGGGTATACAGTGTTTTCCGTTTTATTTATTTTTTTTTTTTGCCGCTGCTTTTCCTCCGAGTTTTAATTTGCTTGTCTGCCTTTTAATGGCAGTTGTTATGCAATTTTTCCAAAAGAAAAAACTTCAATTGCATTTTTCCTGCTTTGTTGCCAAAGCAGGCGCAGAGAGTGCGTAATTAAAAATATGGAAATTCTCACAAGATTTTTCGTTGCATAGGCAAGGGATGGGTGTAGAGGAGGAGAGTTGATTGAGGGTGGAGAAGAACTTGAGTTCTATAGAATGAATGAATAAGAATAATTATAATTAAATTAATAATAAGAAAGAAGAGAGCACATATTTAAGCATTAAAAATATAAGAAAGAAAGAGTATTTTGAAAAATATTAAAAAATGTAATAGGTATAAGAAAAAGACTAGAAGTCTTCCCAAAAATTAGTTAAGGTCAAGAGATAAATGCGCTATAGAGTTTAAGACAATAAGCTGCAAAATAAACTGAATTAAATATACAAAAAAAAAAAAAAAAAAAAAAAAAAAAAAAAACATTCACCCTCTATGTCCACTCAAAAAAATAAATAAATAAATAAATAAATTTAACTTATAAAACATAAATAAAATTTTTTAAATATTATTTATACTAATATTTATTTATTTATCTATCCATTAAAAAAACAAATAAATTTAACTAATAAAACAAAAATAAAATTTTAAAAATATTATTTATACTAATATTTATTTTTTAAAATATTCTTAAATCCTAGTCCGATTCCACTTCCCATTTTCACTTATGTATTCACGTTCAAGTTTAATACAGATTTATTAATATAATTAATAATTAATTAATACATCAATAATTACTTCACATAGTCCCAATGCCACCTACATTCCGCTGCAGCTTTCACTACCCAATTCTGTTTCACCCTGGCCCTGTCAGCCGCTGCAATCGTTTATAGCACGTCGAATGTCTTTGATAAGTGCCACACGCAAATTTCAATTTCTATTTCAATTCTGCGCAAGTGCATTTCAATTGCATTGATGTAATCAACAAACAGTAGACAAACCAAAGACACAAACACACACACTCGCACACACACACACTCGCACACACACACACACTGTGTAAAAATCGTGCCATCGTGTTGCATTATTGATGCTCTCGTTGTTTTGAGTTGAATGAACATATTTTGCCTTGACATACATTGCATTGTTTAGCAAACAAGAGTGTCAAGACCCTAGCTGCAGCCACGCCCACACGCATGCCATAGAAATGAATCAGCTCTGCCGAGCGCTCTTCTCTCTGCCCTCTGCCCTCTGCCCTCTGCGCTCTCCCCCTCTTTCATCAAGGCTGAGTGTGCACAGTTTTTGTTCAAATAACACGAGCTTGTACAAGAAAACCAAACAGTGGCAGCAGCAGCAGCAGCAGCGGAGGCAGCAACAACTTGCAGCAAGTTGCAACAACTACAACAACAGCAGCAATGACATTTTGACTGGCAGTTGCAACAGAAACAGCAACAGCAGCTCAAAAGACAGTGTTGGACAACGGCTTAAAAGAGACACGCATTCAACGAGTGCGAAACTAAACAGAGAAAAAAAAACATACGTTTGTTGCTTAAGCGAAAGTGAGTAGAGAGGCACGACTTAGGAATACCCTGCACTGAGTCTAGGTAAAAAAGAAGAAATTGAGCAATGAATATAATATAAAATGGAATATAAATAACAAAAGAGAATCTGTAAGAATATAGCAAATAATTTTATATACATTTGCTTAAATTTTTAAAATAATAAATAGTTTTTTAATAATTATATGAATGTATACCCTGTACTATACACTATATGGAGAACATAAAAGATTTAATATAAGAATAAATTTAGACAATTATAAAATGTTTAAAAAGTAAATTTGTATACATAGCTTCAATAATATAAAATAAAATATTTTTTTTATTAAATACAAATTTTTTTTTTAACTAATATATTTGTATATACATAAATTTATTAATATTATATATTTGTCTGACATAAATATATTATTAAAAATTAAATTATATAAAAAATAAATATTATATTATATATTTACCATTTTTAAGCTTATTTCTATTAATATTGAAATTAATTTAAATTATATATTTATTTTTATATTTATCAATAATAAACTTAAAAGTTTTAAATGTTATAACTCTTTGTATATATTTATTTTATAATGCTTTATTTTATATTATACAGCATAAACTAAGTAACTCAATCAACATACCCTCAAGCTTTCCGAGGAATAACTCAAGCATGCACTTAAGCAAATCAATAGCTTATATACCCCATCTCCTCGATTAGTTAGGGTATGGCGCTTACATCGCCCGCTGACGACGCTGCTCACAAAACTTGTTGTGCGCTTGTTTGGTTAGGCTCTTGTTGTTTCCAGGTTGTTTGCTTCACACAAGCACACACACACACACACACACACACACACACACACACACACACACGCACACAGATACATATATAATATAAATTATATATATGAACTAAATGTTGTTGTTTCTGCTGCAGTTGTCGACATTGAAGTCTTCTGTTCACAAATACTTAACATGGCCGTTCGCTATTTACACTTATCGTACTTGTTGCAAATTGTTTTTATTGCAATTAGAGCAACGACGAGATAAGAAAGTGAAAAAGGAATGGGAATGGGAAAGGGAAAGGGAATGAGAATGCCATAGCAAATCAGGATATTGCTGAAGGATTTCGCTTTGCTTGGCTAATAAACCAAATTGTGGAGTTGCTTCAAGTTTTCCTCTTTATTGAGTTAGATAAGAATAAACATGCTTCGGTTATTGATAGAGTGGCAAGTGGAAAGTAGTAGAAAGTTCGTCCTTAGCCAAAGTGCGCGCGAAGGTGCGTGGCTCAAACATTTCCCCTTGACAGTTGGTCCAAGCAAAGTTTCCGCTGCGACTACAATGAAAGGAAGTTTTCTAGTTTTCCCACAGCAGCGCACATATTGTAAAATTTGACATTATTTCCGAATATAGATAATAGATAATAGATAATATATACTATATATATTGTAAACTGAGGTGGCTGAAGTTGTTGTGGCTAAAAAGAAAAATCTAGTTAAAGGAGTTGAGGGACATTCAGTGTAATGTCATATAACTGAGCAGGGAAGCTTGGAGGAAGATATTGCTAAAGAAAACTATATACCATAGAATCATAGAAGCCGATATCTAAAAAGTGAAGTATATACTGTGTGCGTATGCCTCAGAGCAATGTTTATACCAAATTGGGTCACTCTAGCTCTTAAAGTATTCGAGATATGCTTAAATAACTAAAGTTTTCTAGATGTAGTTATCGATATCATGATAACTAATTAAAGTTATCGATTATTTGGAAACATTTTTGAGTTGCGGGTGAAGAAAGAGTCTAGATCTCATGCTTACCAAATTTAGAGACTTAAGGATAGACAGAAGAACAGATCACAGTAGGATCGTCTCTTAATGCTAATCCTTAATCTAGGTGCTTTATAAGGCTAGGCAGGCCTTCTTATGCTTCTGTTACTTACACTTGCCCAAAGCCAATATACCCATCTTTCAATTATTCAAAACTTCTTTGGTTTATAACAAGTTTAAGTCCTAAAATAATAAAACCTCGAATCAAGGCCAATAGAATTTTGTTTTCACCAACAATTTGTGTAACCGTAATCCTCAAAAGCAACTGAATAAATTAAGAATAAGAATCTAACCATATTTTATTTATCAATATTATTTGAAGCCCAACAAAACCACAAACTTCACTTTATTATTTTCCAAGCAATTTAACTCGAGGAAAATCCAATACTTTTCCCATTTTTCAGTTCCAAATGACATTTTGCGCCTTTTATTTCTTTTAAATATTTAGCCAAATGTCTAGGAAAATGTGAGAAAATTCATCAATTGACACTTTTCCAAGTGGCAAACGAAAAGTGTGTGAAGAGCAATTTTCTGGTTTTTAAGCACTTTTTAAGCACGTTTTTTGTTTAAAGCTCCATTAGGCAAACACAAAGGGAAAAGCAGAGACTTGTAAAGTTCGAATACCCTGTGTGGGCAATGAGAGAGGGTATATTGGCTGGTAAGAAATCTGGGTCTATGATAGTTAAGACTTTGGAAAGGGAGAATTCCTAGATATTATCAAGGTTTATATACAAATATATTAAAGACGGATGTGAACGACTGGTTAATACCCTGTACATATAATTTTAAAAAATTTAACGTATTTCCGACCTTTAATTCCCTAAGTTTTCCAGCTTACGACTCCATTTCAATCATAGATAATTTGTAATCAAATATTTTTATAGGGTATTCCCTAGTCGGCTACTCCCTTCGACAACTATTTATCGGCCATTTTGTTGCTATTGTTAATTGTCGGTTCGGTAAACTGCAAAACAATTTGGGGCCATTTAAACTAAAAACCAATCGGCCATAAATATTGCATTTTTCGGGCCCAATAAATTTTCGTATCTCGGCCACAAAAGAAAGAAGAAGAAGATGGAGAGAAAGAGTAATATATGTGTGTGTGCGTTGGCCAAGGAGTCGGCTCTGACTGACTGACAGCTGCACTCATTGAGGCAATTTGCTTAAGTTACAAATTGAAATATTTGCATTTTATCTTAGAAATGCAAATGCAGCATGAACCCGGCTCCACCCGTCCCCCACCCTCCCACCAGCCATGCCCTGCCCTGGCCTGTCCCACTGGCTGGGCAAAGTATCTGTGCAAACAATGCCAAACAAATTGGCTATTCAAATCCGCAGACAACTTGCAGCCAGCGCCACGCACCCAACTCCCACTGCGCCCACACACAGGAGTTAAGGATCGGGTTCAGGATCGAGCGTGGCTCTGTGGCTCACAATTTATGCGTTGCCCCCCTCTCTCAGCCCTTCACTTGGAATGCATTTTGCAATTTTCATGGCCTGCCTTCATTTTGCTACCATTTTACATTTTCCATCTCTCTCTCTCTCTCTCGCTCTCTTTCGTTTTTTTCCTTGTGCAGAGCTGGCGGCAACTAGAAAGCCATTAAGATTACTTTCTATGGCCAGATTTGAGTCGCCACCATGTGCGAGCGAGATAGCCAGCAGGGCACCACGAGTAACGAGTTTGAGTGAAATGCAGGCAGACGCACAGTAGCTGCAGCAGAACTTAACTGAGAGAGAGGCCTGATGAGATTTCTCTTATTTTTTTCTTCTTTCTTTCTTTCTTTCTTTCCGCACACACAAATGCAAATACACAGCAGGGTATGCAGCTTGTGTATAGATTGCTCAGCAGTTGATACAAAAGAGCAGCGTGTGTGGGTGTGTGTGGGGTTTCAATAGGGCCAGACAATTGATGAGGTTAGAAAACTTAGCAACACAGGAGCACAATACCAAAACTGTTGCAGTCGCATAAGCTGAAGTCGTTGCAGCGTAAAGCAGGCTTAACCCTTAAGTGTTTTTCTTTTTTTTTTACATATAAGCAAAATTAAATGGAAATGTTTCAGCTTAGATCTGAGTAGCAATTTAATATTCTTAGTTTAAATTTCTCTTACCATTTCCCATTATCAAAAGAAACAAATTATTTGTCAAGGCTTGTGACGTCATGCTGCGTTCAAAACGTGTAAGCTGCGTTTGACATGCATATTCATGAATATTTCATCTGTGTAACTGTTACACACCCATATGTATGTATGTATGTACACACTAAACCCACACAAAACTGCAACTGTTTTCCATTCACACTCAAAATTACAATTTCACTCAATAAATGCCGCAGCCGCTCTCACCGCACTCGCGGCTTAGTCATAAAGGAATCGCCGAAAATTGCGGGCAGCGCTGCTACTGCGCTGCACGCTGCATTAACTTTGTGATCATTGCTTAGATGACTGCGCAGTTTGGCGCTCTCTTGCGGTCGGGCTTCTTCGAGTGCGAAAGTTGTGCGGTGGCTATTTTTAATTGAGCGTAAAATTGGCGTGAAGATTACAGCTATTTTTAATGCCGTTTGCGGTTGTTTTTGCTGGTCAGAGCACAAGGAAGAGGCGAGAGACGAAAGAGCAACTGCAACGCATCCTCAATGCGCAAATTAGTTTTCGAGCGCGCGCCTTGCTGTGTACACGCGATCGAAATCGGTCCGGTCGGGTCGGTCGGGAAGTTGTGGAAAATTCGAGTGCATTTGCAATAAAACCAATTTGGATTATTGCTCAGTGTTTGGCATAATGGTTATTTGGATTAGTGTATTGTGTTAACGGCTAAACGAAAGAAGTAGTAAGCCAGCGTCGTGCCAATGTTTTGTCAAGCTACCGTTATAATTGTGTGCGCGTTTCGTTTTTTTTTTTTTTGTGTGTGTTGCTAGTGAGTGTGAGCGAGATAGAGCAAGTGAATGGAAAGGGTAAGTACTGTGGTACTAAACGCGTGATTTAAGTGGCAAAAATTGTCGAGCAGATAAAAACGCTATAGGTTGATTTATATACTAATATATGAATATTTGTAAATTTATAATATTATTATAAAACGTCACAGGGTATTTTATTTTTTTTAATTACAAATAAATTTAAAAATTCAATTCATATAGACATATATATATGTAGAATATTATATATATACATTAAATTTAGAGGGTATTTTGAGTCAGGTCAACTTCGGCTAGAAAAGTTCTTCATCATTGACTTCATCTATGCCCATTCTCAGTTCCGTTGCTTTGTCACTGCGCAAATTAAAAGCTCTCTAACGGTTCTTTTTGCGTTTTACCGCAAAAATACTCAAAAACAAAAGACAAAAATTTTCAATTCCAAAACCAAATTGTCTTTTATTTCAAGCTCATTAGCTTTTAATGCAATTTCATGCGGCTCAACGCGCCTCAATTTGAGGCACGCGTAAATGTGCGAAGAGCGAGAGGGCGTTAAAGCAGAACGGGAAGCAACTAACAAATATACATACATATATACGTATGTATATGTGAGTCTCTTCATACATACGCACATCGTTCTGCATTATATTTTCATGTGTGCAATTGTTGTTGTTGTTGTTATGCCATATGTTTTTCTGACTTGGAGAGCATCGACTTGTGTCGTCATGAATTAAATTCTTTGCTCCATATTGTATATTTTTGTATTTTATTTTTTTGAAGTGGCTGAGAAGACGTTTTAACATTTTATGCAAATTTTCTTAAATATTTATGGAAATGTAGCATATTGTGAGAGACTGCGTCAAAATGGCAGCCAAGTAAATACATTTGCATGTGTGCGTGAGCGTGTGAGTGGCGCTGCCCACAAATGTTCCACGAATACACACTCACTCTCACACACACACTCACGCATGCCAAAGAGCACAGACATCAGCATAAATTTTAAATAAATGCTACAGAAAGAGAATATTAAATGCTGTTTTGTTGTTGCCTTCTTCTTGAAATCCGCTTTACACTCGCTCGCCCTCTCTCTCTCTCTCGCTCTGTGTGTTTGTCTCTCTTGAGCTAAACGCCCAACTCGTCGGCTGAGCTCTTTGGCTAATGTACCTCAAGACAACAACAAGAAACGAACGAAAGAAACGCAGCCCGAAAAATCCCAACCTCAAATTGCCTTCAGGTTGAAAGGTTAAAGGCATTTCAGCAGCAGATCAGAGTTGAGACGCTTTTCATAAGCTTTCATGTTTTAGTTTTGCATGTTGTTTTTGCCTGATGACGTTTGCATATTCCATTCATATGCTGCCAACACACACACTCACACAGTCGCACACTCAAAAGGGAAGAGAGCGTCTGACAAACAGTTATTTGAGCTGATGTTGCAATTTTTTGTTGCTTCTTTTGCTTTGTTAAAGCAAATGCTAGTCTATGCTTAGAGTGAGAGATGGAGAGGGAGAGGGAGAGCAGCCCTAACGAAGTAGCTGTATGCAAATGTATTTGCCAAGTGCCAAGGCGACAGTTTTATTGAGCTTATCTCGGCTGCTGTATTGTGTCGTGGGCGTGCAAGCGAGATGGCAACCGACAATTGACGGACGTGCAGATAAAGTGCGAGCGGCATGCATAACTGACACGCACACTCACAAGGGAACATGAGAGTGAACTCAAACTGTCGATCAGCAGAGATTTCACTCAACGTTGAGCGTAATAATATTAAGAGCGGAATGGAGTGACTGAGCAAATTAATTGTGATATGGAGAATGTGCAAGTGATGGAAAGAGATGCATAGATGGCATGCACAGCTTTTGAATGTAAAAATGTTGTGTGAGGGAAAAGGAAAGAATGTTTGCATACAAGAGAGGATGTTGTGAGAGCAACAAAGATGGAATTCTAGCACACAGAAGACAGGAAGAATAAATATGTAATGCACTTGCGTTGAAGTTACTGTGAGTGCAACAGGGACAGAATGCTCATAATATAATTTATATTAAGCCACAAACTCAACCAAACTCTAGTAGAAGTGGATTTCTCTGAGTGCATTCAAGCGAAGTCTTATATAAACTCAAGTTATAATAGCTTGCCATTATTTTACATTTTTCCAGCTACTTTGTGGACTATGTTTATTTCAATTGCTTTTTCATGTCCTTTGCCCAGTTTTTTCCTTAGCCAATTTTGCCAGCTCTTCATGCTGCCAGTCAATTGCGGGTCTTAAAATACATTTAAAATGTATTTGACTTTAGTTTCAGCAGCAGCAACAGCAGCAGCAGCCCCATCAGCAGTTGCTCTTTGCATACAATTTTCCAAGTTCAGCCCCAACTTTTATGGTAAGGATACACTTTGCGCTATGTTAATATTTCTCACATCTAATAAAGTTTTCGCATGCTATCAAAAGTTATTCAACGTTGGCACGCCCTTTGCTACCTGTTTACTACAGGTATTCAGGTACTCAGGTACATGGCAGGTACCCCTTCGCAGCAACTGTACTTGCCATCCATCTAATGCGCTTAATCAAATGTTTATCTTTACGCTAGCAGCTCCCTTACGTTTACCCATACCCCAACTCGTCCCCACTCCACCCACGTCTCCCCTTTGTCGTCTGTTGCCTTTCCTGGTTTTTGTGATTTTTCTCATTTATTTTCGAGCGCATAGATTATGTAAATTTTACTACTTTCACTTCGACATTTTCATTATGTCGAGCCAGCGGAAGACAACGTCTTGCTTCAGCTTCAGCTTCAGCTCTCACCTCCTCTCTTCCTTATGCCTGTGAAAAATTGCGTTCTCATTTCGGGATAAGAAAAAAAAAGAACGAAGTCAGAATTCGTATTTAAAATACTTGCACATAATTTATTTTCTCGCGAATACAAATCATTTCATTTTCGTGCAAGTCACGACGGCGCAAAAGTGTAGCATATCTTCCAGCGCCATTAAAGCGGGACTAGCCCCAGCCCCCCAGCAGGCATGGAGCCTCTGATGATGGCTATATTACATTAACTGCAGCCAGCAACAAAATAGTTCCGTGTGCCAAAAGTAAAATGAAAATAAAATGTTGCCTAGCAAAAAAACCGTATGGCTAAGGAGCCAGAGAGAGCCACAGAGCCATGTAGCCATGGAGCACATAGCGCAATGAATATGTAACTAGGGCGGGGGCTGCGTGGGAGTTAAGGGTGCTCGAATGCTTGATGCGCTGCATTTAATGTCTAAAGTAATTTGCCCAAAAACAGAAAAGAATGCCATAAAATCAATAAAACTGATAAGATATTCTAATAAGCATGCTGGCACAGCGCCATCTGGTGTTTGAAATTGGCAACAAGTGATGGAATTTATGGGTGATATGATAAAGGAATATCTATAAATATGTGTGTATATAAAAGAGATTGTGTTTGCTTTGGCATGTTGATTGAGTAGATGATTGACTGAATGATTGATTGATTAACTGAATATTATTATAATTTGATTGCTTGACATATGTGAGACAAGGTATTTGCTGTGGCTTGTTGCATGACTAGATGATTGACTGATGTATTAATTGTTTGACTGATTGATTGACTATAATTATAATTAGTCCTTTGATTGATTAATATGTATGTGACAAGGAATTTGCTTTAGATCATGAACTGGTCGGTGATTGACTGATGCATTGTAAAGTTGACTAGATGATTGACTGATTGAGTAACTAGAACTAAAATTAGTCAGCTGATTGATTGATTGATAGATAAATTTAAGCACACTCTGGCCAGCAATAGCACAGTGATGGTATGACTAACTGTCTGACTGATTGATTGACTGACAAATAGAGAAAATGTTTGATTGATTGACTAATAAATATACTAAAAATATTCCAAAATCCAACCTCCTTCACTTAGCTAATATGCCCGCTCGCAGTAAGCGACGGCAGCCACGCAGATGAAAGTCAGTCAAGTGTGACACGCCCATTACTGCGTTTATGTGGGCGTCACATGGCGCTGTATGTGGCCTGGTGTTAAGCTAGGCAAACAGAGTTATGTTAGACTGTCACTCCGCTCATTAGTCTGTTGCGCGTTAAGTGCATATATATTTTGAATGCTGGCGACTCGGCGTATGCGTAATTAAATTTCATGTGCGCCACAAATGAAACCAGGTTGTCGCCAAGACAAAGAGAGAGAAAGAGAGAGAGAGAGAGAGGAAGATAGACACAGAGGGAGTGAGTGAGCAAATTCAGCTGCTCAGGTATATTGTTTTTTTTTTTTTTTCGTTACATGCGGGCGGTGGTAGCTGCTGCTGCTGCGGCTCATCCACTGTTTGTAATTTAAATTCTGTAAAGTTAACTGCTCGGAAAGCGCTCTAACGCACATGCCTCAAAAACGGAGTAAAGTTTCTGTAATGGAAGGAAATCTCACTGAGAGTTGAGCGAGGCAGACTGAGAGACGCTCTAGAATAGATGTATTGAACTCTTTACTTAGTTATTGTTTACCTTGAAAGGAAGATGATATATACCCCAAGATATATTTAATGTCATCTTAGGATCCAATAAGATATGGCGAATGCATAAATCGTCTTCATTGAGATTTGCTTTCGTTCACTACTCACATAATTTGCCAGATTTCCAGTATGACCCACTTCAGTGCCTCTGGCCAGGGTATGCTGTCAGCCCTTCAACGCTGGGACTGACAGTTTTGCGTACAGGTCAAAGTTCAAACATGCATGCCAACCGAGCAGGCAGCCAGCCATCAGCTCACGTTTATTTGCATAAATTTCGAGAGCTGCCAGCTAAAGCTAAATCCTATAGCCGAAATTCAAGAGGAGCCTACTGCAATCCTCTCCACAGTTATCTTGTCAAGCGCAAACTTGTTGGTGTTGTTGTTGTTGTTGTTACTGGCAAATATCAACAACTGTCTGTCCGCTTATCCGTTTCTCTGTCCGTCTGAGCTGTCCTGTCTCCGTCTGACTATCTGTCTCGCCTGACAGGTGTTTGGTTTTCCACCAGATCAACACTTAATTGCTTGACCTTTTTTTTCAGTCTTTTTTCCCCTCCAGTCTGCTGCCCCTGCGGTTGTCGCCACTGTTGACCTTTGACTGCGCTTCAAGCTTTGCATGCGTCAACGCTGACGGAGTCGCTCCTGCTGTCGAGCCAACCATTGACATGGATAACCACTTGAAGTCAAGTGCAAACAGGCGCAAGGCCTCAACAATGCCCAACAACAAGCGCAAAGCCACATGCAAAATTCACTTCAAATGAACAATTTGAAAAATTTCGAAGCTGCAAAGCGTTTGCATTTAGTTGTTCCCTCAAGCGGTTAAAGGTCGTTTGTCATAGAGTTGAGCGACGAGCTCGTCAGAGATTGATAGTTGTTTAGCCTGGCAAATGGTTAAATGAAGTAATTTGTATGTAATTTATACTGCCTCAATCAATGTTATTCTTAACAGTTGCTTCGGAACTAGTTCTATTGCTCAGCTTAAACTGTATTTTTATAGAGATTATGTTAGTGCTTATAGTCATTTATTAACTAATAATATCTACTCTTAGCCCCCATTCAATGTCATTCTAAAGAGATCAATGTGCTGCTCCGGAACTAGTTCCTTTGGCTGTGAAAGAAGATGTCAAATAAATATTAGCTTAAGCTTATTCATATCTTACTCGTCAATCAATCTGACTCCTAACTGTTCTATTTTCTACTCAACAACTAGTTCAATTGAATTATAATCTAAATCTTATAATCTGAATCTGAATAACATGAATGTGATAGGAGAAACCAAATGAATATTATCTTTGGTTTCTTTACTAGCAATAACTTCTCTTACCCTTTAGTCAATGCCTTTCAAAACTGTTGACAATGAGCTAGTTCTTTTGATATGTTCCACTCAAAACTAAATCTTTATCATTATCTTTACATGAATGAGATATAAAAAGCAAATGAATATGACCTTTGCTTTCTTTACCAGCAATAACTTCTCTTACCCCACAATCACTGTCATTCAAAACAGTTCCTTTTGCTGCTCAGGAACTAGTTCAATTGATATGTTCAATTCATAACGTCACAAATCATATGACAGAACAATGAAAACCAATTGACACCCCCAGCCCCAACCCTACCCAAACGAAGCCCCACCCAACGCATGCCATTTGCTAACCCTTGACGCCTTGGCCCATTGGGTTTTGTTCACCCCGACAACTGTCAACAGCCTCAATCAGCATTTTGTCATGCATTGTCTCGTTGAACATTCATTTGTCGCACCTGCAAACCTGAGAATTTCGAACTGAGCCAGCAACTGCAGCAGGTTCGCCTCTTTTGTTTGTGCTGCCCATTTGCATATTTATTCTTAACCAAAATCTAATAAAAACATTGCAGCAAAGCAAATGCATAAATCAAGAGTAAGCATAGAGGAGGCGTGGTTGGGGAGGGGTGGTTTTGGTTAGATTTTAGGGTATTTCTTCTTTTTTTTTTTTTGGGCAGCAAATTGCTAAACCAAGTGCCATGTAAAATCCCACAAGTGCATAAATTTTAAGCGTTCACCTAGTGTTATGATGGCCACAAAGTCTAGGCACACATACAGAGACACAGCACACACACAGCATGCACATCCGACCACACACACCTGCTGTGTGCCTGCCGCAAGCTGACATTGTGTGTGGGGGGAGAGCAACAACAACAACAGCAGGCGAAGAAACAACTTTAATGTGCAGTTGCAGCGGCTATGAAAACAACTTCAAGATGCAACATGTGTGCATAAGTGCGTGTGTGTGTGTGTGTGTGAGTGTGTGACAGTGTGTGTGTGTGTGGCAGTGTGTGTGTTTGCCTGCAGAGATTTTTGGACATGTGCCGCATACCTCAACGCAAACTTATGGCTACATTTTTTGCCCGTTTTTATGCAGCATTTTTTTGGCTGTTTTTCGTTTCTTGCTGATATTTCTAGCGGCATAAAAAAACACCAAAAATGAAGAAGAAGAAGTTGAAGCTCTGCTAAACTTTCGCTTGAGCAAATAAAAATTGTGCTGCGGCAGCTGCAAGACGTTTAATACACTTGCCAAGGGTACAGCAGCTATGAGTTGGAGCAGGGCAAAGGTCTACGTGGGATGGAGATCAGATCTATCATGTTCAGATATATGTAGATTGTGAGAGCTTAATAATATATATTGGGTATATCAACAATGTTTCTGTATCAGATTTATACCATGGAGATGTAGATTGATTGATAATCAGATATTAAATATATATTAGCTCTATCTAAGACTGACTAATATTAGAAATGTATTTGGAGCGTACATCATTAATTTCTCTTATTCACTTATCTCTTCCCTAAATATAAGTGAATCTCATATTCGACTAAGCTTCACTGTGTCTCCACATATATTCTCTTTCTCTTTATTTGGGCGTCGCCTGCCGAGCCCTACTCTCTATCTCTCTCTCTCTCTTTCTCTCTTTCTCTCTCTGTCTCTCTCTCTCTTTCGCCTCGCTCACCTGCCCCAGCCATTAGCCTGTTCCGCATGTCAACTGGAGCGGCAATAAGTGCCATGCATATTGTCGCAACCAGGTGACGCCACAAGCGCTGGCTGACAGCATAAACTGCAACTTGGCTGCTAACTTGGCTTATTGGCATTGCCAGGCAAAAGTCGCAACGATAGTTGAGGAGTAAATGGCACGAAACAAACTGAGAGAGCAACAAAAAAAAACAACAACAACAGCTATGGGCCATGGCTTAAACCTCAGCGCCAGGAAAAACTTTCTTTTATGGCACAGTCTGAAAAATTGTTGAAGTCGCAATCATATTGAATGCAGTTTGATTAAGGGAAATGAAACTGCAAAAGCTATTAAAAATAGTTGCTTAATAAACAGAAACGAGAAATTTAATGCATAAAAGAACAAATAAAATCTTAAATAACTGTAACTGGACAATAGTAACGGGTCCAGGAGCTCAGCTGTATCTAAATTGACAAACAGTTATATTTTATTGCGCGCTGTGCCAAAATCAAAACTAACAAGTGAGTACGTTGCAGTCGGGAGCTACCGACTGCAGAATACTCATTCACGGCCCAACTACCAGCTCCACAATATTGGCCATGCCCCCAATAACCAGATGGACATTTCACAAAACAAAAATTTCACAAGTATAAAAACTGACTCTTAAATAAAAATTGAGCTCGAGTTTTATCGTATGCCCAATATCAATGCACATGTTCTACAAAAGCCGAAGAGAAATGGATTTTGTTGCTCCCCTCGATCGCCCCTTTTCGTTCATCAACAATACATGAGCAATTCACACTAGTTTCCCCTATTTTCCACCTCGCTATTTTATTTTGTATTTTGTATTTTTTTTTTTTTTTTCTGTATTTCTTTCCACAACCCTTGGAGCAATTTACGCGCTGGTAACGATTGCATTGCAATTGCTTGACCCACATGTCATAAACAATAAAATATATTAAAATATATACGCGGCATATGCGAGTGGACCCATTTAAAACAGGACGAACAACAGCACGAACAATGGCCACTGGCCAATGGGCAATGGGCAGTGGCCAATGCACCCCACAGGGGCTGGCTGGCTGGCTGCTCTGCCGGACTCGCTGTGAAATTTAAACAAATTTTTGCACATTTCCTGTTACCCATTGTTGTTCATTCTCCGTTCTCCACTCCACTCCACTCCACTTGAATGTGTGCTGCGCTGCACTTGCAGCTTGACACAGTTTTTAACCACACCCATTTATTTGCAATGTCAACGAGGCTGTTTCCCAAATAACAAACAAAACAAGTAAGAACGTTGCTGTCGGACGCAACCCACAGCGAAATACTATTTCACGCCCCAACAGCACACAGGGGCATCTATCACATTACATTTTTTTAAATTTAACCTTAAATCCCCACTGTCGCCGCTCAAATTAGCTGCAGATTAAAACTTTTCATTGGAGGTAGCCAGACAGTTTCAATTAGAATCGAAGCTTAGAGATGCCACCTCTCTCGATTTATCTCGATTGCCTTACCTTAGCAAGAACACGCACCTAAATCGAGAGATGTGGCATCTCTCCAAATAAGAGAGGTGGCAACTCTCAAAATGAGAGAGGTGGCAACTCAGAAAATGTGATATACATAAGTTCGTTGGCGAGGTGTGGCATCGAACCCCGGTGCGGTCATGTTGATATTTTTGTTACATTTTCTTTATTTAGTTATTTTGTATTAATAAAATATTCTTTTCTAACACATATATATAATTTGGCAAATCAAAAGACAAGGTCAAAGGTCACAAAGTCATTATGTGGCGCGTTATTGGCTCAGAAGCAGCAGATGTTTCAGTTTTGATTTGCCACGCCCCCAGTGGCCGTAGACAAATAATTTTTGGCATGTGCATAGAGTGGGCGTTTAAGAATATAACTGTAAAGTTTGGATGCTTACATTCGAAAAATGCGAAAATTACAGGGTATTTTTCTGTATGTCACGCCCCTTTTGGGGCGTAACAAAAATTTTTGGGGAATCGATAGAGGAGGCCCTCAGTAGCCTAGCATCCAATTTTGAAGCTTCTAGCACTAAAACTGTGGGAGATATAAGCTGATATTTGTTGCCACGCCCCCTGAAGGCGTAGATATATCCGCCATAGCTTATCGGTCGTGGGATGTTAACCCGAGTATATATACCAAGTCTCAAGTCTCTAGCATCAATAGTGCTCAAAATATAACGAAACTAGTAAAATCACTATATATTCAGATCCGATTTGCCACGCCCCTAGTAGGCGTGGCCATAAAATTTTTTGGGCGATCTTTGTAGGATCGTAACAGTAGCCCACGTGCCAAATTTGGGCGTTCTAGCTTTAAAACTGTAGAAGATACAGTTTGACCCGATTTGCCACGCCCCCAATGGGCGTAGATATATCCGCCATAGCTTTTTGATTTTGGGACGTCGACATGAGTGTTCAGTTAAAATCCCAACTCTCTAGCCCTTCTAGAAGTAGTGTTTCTGAGATACAGGAAAATGCATTTTCCGATTTGCCACGCCCCTAGTGGGCGTATCGGGAAAATCTTGACACTTTATCAGACGAGGGTATACACGAGTATATATTTCAAATTTCAAGTCTCTAGCTTCAATAGCGTCGAAATGGTTTGCGTTCATACGGACAGACGGACAGACGGACAGACGGACAGACGGACGGACAGCATGACGGACATTGCACAAAACCAATATACTATATCACTACGTGAAATAGTATAAAAATTAAATGAAATATGAAAATATTCGCATTGTTGTAGTTGGAAATGCCGAGCGAAGTGATATGCTGTATAAGGCTTCAAATTAAAGATCAAATTCTGCTTAGGATTTATATGAAACCTATGATATAAATATTATTATAATCTGAAATAATTACACAGCTCAAAAATCTATAAAATATATAAAAAGATAGTTTTTTAAATTATAATATTTTTTTTATACATGAATTAAAAACTTATATAATTTTTGTTTGATAATAAATTTAAATTGATAAAAAAAATTTAAATCTAATTTAAGTGAGGAGTTTATTCAGAAAAAATAGAAGTCATAGTAAAACAATTTTGATCAATCATTCTAATATGAGTTTTTATAATATATTTTTTAAGTATTTGCAAGATTTTACAATACACACGAAGTCCGCATTCTATTTAAAATTAAATCAAAGTTTTTGGCAATTATTAATAAAAATAATTATAGAATTTTTTATTTTGTTGCCTCATTCGCTTCAAAATTGTATTAAATATTTAAAAAATCTCATAATCTTGCATAAAGTCTATAGGGTATTCAACAAACACATCCATTACGATGCTTTGTCCTTAGTTATTTGTTAGTGCCTACTGCTAATGGCCACGACATGCAGCAGGGCATGAAATTTGCATGTAATAATATGAACAACAGCAGGCAGAGTGGAATTGCTTGATCATGTTTATATGATGTGACCGAATGCTTAGCTAGTCGAGACACGACCTTGTCGCAAGGAGACCTTGAACCAACTTACAACTAATGCAATAGACAGCGACAGGATAACGCCTCTTTGCTGTCGAGGCGATAAGAGAGGCAATTGGCAATTGGCTTAGTGGCTAATTAGCCATTGGCAAGGGCGGCACTTTAAATGAATTTCAAGTGAGCCAATTAAAGCCGAACTTAAGTTTATTTTTGTGACTTGCAGCATTTTATTGGGTTTTAATTTCCGTTCTTGGAGGAATGTGCATGAGAAGCAGCCGCAACAGCGTGTGTGAAAATTGAAATGTCAACTCTGGCAAGTCGACTTGCCTCTCTCTCTCTCTCTCTCTCTCTCTGCTCTATCTGTCTCTCTCACTCTCTCTGCGATTTTTACTCTGAATTTGCTTGAATCCCTTGCTGCAGTCAGTGCAAGCCATGTCGTGGTTCGCCTTTGCTGCCGTTGACAGTCATTGACAGCGACGAGGACAAAAACGAGTACCATATCGAACGGGTAACCAAGGGACATGCCTGCTGCTGGGTGGAGAGAGGACGCTCGCATAACATGCAGGCAATGTTGCATGCTGGGCTGCACTTAATGCTGACTCAACGCTATATAAGTTCTTATTTGCCAGGCGACTTGGCTTCTCAGCTCCCTCTCGCCCTCTCCCCCTCCCTGTCTGTCATGTTTCGATACTTTCGCTTGGCTTGACAACGTGCGGTACTTAATTTGTGCTCTACATCGGCCATAGACGACACTTGAGTATAGCTTGCAGAGGCGAATAATAATTTATGGGAATTAGAAAAATCTCTAAGAGATTAAAAATGAAGTTAGGTTGATGAGCTGCTAATGCCATGATTTTTCTTGGCCACGAAAATTAAATTATGGTAAATTTGAAGGAAATGGTTACATAAAATGTATAAAAATAATTTAACTATATTTACAATTTTAATTTATTTATTTTCGAAAATATATTTATTATATATATTTATTTTCCCATTTTAATTTATATTTTTTTCATATTTTAGTACATTTCTAAGACTTTTTTTTAGCTCACTCACAATTCGTTTAAATTTAACTTTATTTTTGTAAAATATTTAATTTATTTTTTTGAAACCAAGCTACTTGCGCTGTCTTTTATTTGCCCTGCCACACCAATCCTTGGCCTTGCCCGCTCACCCGCTCCGCACCACCCACCGCCCGCACAACATTTACCCCGCTGTCCAAGTGAAAAAAATCTTTAGCTGCTTTTTAGCACAAATCCTTTTTTGTAGTTTAAAACGCTTTGGACAGGATTTAGTTGTATGATTTTTTGCTTTTAACATTTTGCAAGCCCACATTTCTAGTGTGTTGGTCAGTTGGCAGCCACAAACTCCCACCCTCTCTCTCACTCTCTCTCTCTTTCTATGTGTATGTCAAACACCCACTCATCTCCCTTTAGCGCTTAACTGCTGACTGGCCTGAAGCTGTGCTGTGATCCTTATTCGGTTTCTGCACCAGACACGTAGCTCCATGGCCAAACGTGCGCGGCATTTTCAAATACAAATACATGTTCGCATTTTGTAGCTGCCACCCACTTACTTAGCAGCGGTCGCTATATAGCTCGTAACCCCTAGCATCTAACCCGATTTAACCCCTTACTTTCAATAAATTGTATTTGAGTTTTATTTCATTTTTGCTTCTTCTTTTTTTTTGAGTGTCGATCGCATCTTTATTTCTACGTTACAATTTGTTGTGGTCTAGTTAGGATCAGAGTGCTCGAGCTGTTGCGAAAACAGTTATTATGTGTGGGCTAATTGTTGGCCCTGTTGACAGTAGGGGAGCAGCCCAGTTTTAAGGCTGGCAACTGCAGCGCTTGGGTTGCGGTAAAAAGTTTGTTCGGATACCCTGTAACTTGAAGAGTCTTAAAAGAAGGTATATTTTGGACTCTGGAATGTTTGTTTGTTTGGCTAAATAACTAAATAACATATTATGATCCACTCCAATGAACTAAGACCCTTGAAGAGGAAAACAACTTACATATCCCAGACAGATAAAGTTTCTGTTCAACTTAAGTAAGTTGGTTAAACTATGTTTATCGAGCCATAAAGAACTTCAGCTATATTTTAATTCAATCTAAGAGGAGAGTATCTCTCAGTCGATCATGCTCGTCTTCTAGTTGTTGTTTTGTTTCCAGTTTTGTTAATTCGGTCAATATTTGCGGACGCACGAAATAAAAATGGAAAACTCAGCGGAAAAGTTTTCGCAGCGCTGTCGCAGTGGCTAGCAAGTTGAGAAAAAATAATGAAAAAATCTATTTAACCCCTTAATGGCTCTTGGGCTAAAGTTTTGTGTGGTCTGTTTTTCTTTATTTTTCTCTCTGCGTCTTCTTCTTCTTCTGCTGCTGTGTGGTCTATAGTTTGTTTTGGTCAAGTGAAAGAGGAGCTGAAAGCAGCTAACTTTTAAACTATTTGTAAAGGCTGAACACTAAAGTAATAGCATATACTTATATATATATATGTTTAAACTTTATATATACTTTAGATATATAAATATATTTATATATATATATATACGAGCAACAGTTGTAGCAGCTGCCAAAGGGAAAGCAATTTAAAACGATTCGTTTAAAGTTTTTGCTCAAAAATGGCTCTGAGCTAAATATTCATTTGGGTTTTCATTATTATTATTATTTTTATTATTATTTGTGTATTATTATTGTTGATTTTTTTGTAGCGTTCGGGTGGAGCGTTTGCTCTCAGCGCTAATTATAAGTCGAGTTGTTTGCACAATTTACCTGCTGTTTAGTTTGGCTGCCACGCTCCACGCTCCAGTTCTTCGGTTCACTTGGATTCAGTTCTGCAAAGCATAGAGCAAACAATTTTTTTTATTAGTTTTTTATTTTATTTTTTATTTATTTCTGCCTCTTTTGTTTTGTTGTTGTTTATGTTTAGATTTTGCTGGACGAGCTAAAGTTAATTAGCTTGAGCTACCTTTAAGAGTTCTAGTTGAGAAATTCTGCAGTTTAATTAGCAAAGTCGAGTAAAATATAAATAAATATACAAAGAGGGAGCCATTAC
The DNA here is from genome assembly GCA_035047545.1 of Drosophila paranaensis. NCBI lineage: Eukaryota > Metazoa > Arthropoda > Insecta > Diptera > Drosophilidae > Drosophila > Drosophila paranaensis. The sequence continues at coordinate 11,079,859 of JAWNPL010000153.1, forward strand.
TTGGAACTAAGATTCAAGACAAATTTTGTGCATGTTAAGTGTTGTAATAGCTAGAGTTTGAAGCGTGTTCTATCTTAAGTCTATCGATATACTAGACGTCTTATGCCCTAGAGGCATATTCTAGGTATAACAAGCCTGCTTTGATCTTATAATTATATCCATTTCTACGTCAGAAATAAATGTACATATCTTTCAAGCCTAATACCACAAATATATCTCTCGACTATATATATTCGACTGCACTTCTGTGCCACATAAAACGTGGCTTAAAGAAGCCAAAAAAATATATTCAACGCAGCAGCCGCAAAGGACAAGCAGCTGACCATAAATAATCAAATCTTGTACACAATCTGCAAACAGATTTTGCGTTTCTAATAAATTTCACTTTGCAAGCGACCGAAAAGCCGGCAAAAAAAAGTAAATAATCTTTAGTATATATACTACGTAGTATATGTATATATATTTATCTAATAAAAAGGAAGATTGGCCCTGAAGGCTGTCCACGCAAAAAGCCAAAAGCTTTTTGCCAGACAAGAAAATATAAAAATTTATATTTATATTTATGTCAGGGCGATATATGGAATTTGTTGGCGTGGCGATTTTTCGATAGTAAACACTATGGGAAAAATTATATGTGTATATGCATATATATGTATATATATATGATGTGTACCAGAGACCAGCAGTGATAAGAGACAGAGCGAAGCGACAACAAATTATGGCTCACTGATTTTATAAGCAATTCCTAATGCCCTAACATGTAGAGTATTTTGAGGTGACCAAGAAGTCTGGAAGCATGTTGCGAGGAATAAAAGTAATTATATAATCTAAAAGAACTAGTCCTAAAATCAGTTGTAAGTAGTTGACTAAAATATAATATAAATAAAAATTTTAAAAAATTATAAAGTTAAAAAAATTATATTAATAATTTAAAAATGAAAACAAAACTATATTGAAGAAAAATATAAAATATTACAAATATGAATAATAGAAAGGTTTTAGGTATTTAACATATGTATATATATAAATACAAAAATATCAAGAAAGAGCATCACATTATAGACATTTCGAAGTAAACTCAATATATTTTTTTCGGTCAAGTTTGGGGTTTTTTCGGCTGTATATGTGTCTGTTGTCAAGGACTCGGCCTCTCGAATATGCGGTGTGAAAATGTGGTTAGAAGTCAAGAACATAATAAAAACGTTGACGGTTGGCTTGTTGAAGGTCGCACGACGCATCAGCTGAACAGCTGGTGGAATGGAACGCAAAGCGATTGTTCTAGCTTAGCTGCGAGATTCGCTGGCGAAATTGGAGTTTTTTTGTTGTCTGTGTCGAAGGCCCTGAGGCCAGTCCGCTCGTGTTGGGCTATTCACGGTTTATTTTTGCTTTATTTTTGTTTTTTGTTTTTTTTTTTTTTCGGTGGCAGAAGAACAATGTGAAAACAAAACTTTCATTGCATAACAATAGGCGCAATGGCGTGCCACAAGCAGCATTTAAATATAAATACCTGCAGCTCGAGCAGAAAAACCACCAGCAAAAGCCGCCGCTGGCTAAAAAGTGAAAAGTTTTCTGCGTTTTACAGGTAATTTTACCCCTCACCACCTCTCACTCTCTCTCTCTCTCTCTCTCTCTCTCTCTCTCTCTCTCTCTCTCTCTCTCTCTCTGTCCGTCTGTCCCTGTCTCTCTCGGTCTCAGTCTTTGGTCGTTGGCACGTGAAAGAAAAAGTGCAGGTGGCTTTTGGTCTGTCCCCGTGGCCAGCAGCATAAATAAACTTCAACTTTTTGCTGGCCACAGCAAGCGGACGAGAGGCGAGAGGGAGAACCCTAAAAAATCTACGAATCTGGAAAATATATATCTAAAAATATGTAACAATAACAAATGAGAAACAGAAACGGGCACAAAATTTCAAATAATAAACAAAAACGAAAAAAAAGCAAAATAGAAAAAAAAATCGGACAAGAAAAGTTTTATTTATTATTTTGGTTGCAGGCAAAGCGTGAAAAATTTGTTAAGCTTAAAATTGTGTTTTTTACGGATTTCGCTTTTGTTTTTTATGGTTTTAAGGTAGCAAATCATTGTGAACAAATACATACAAGCTGTTATTTACCCAGAGGAGAGAAAGAGAGAGCTGGAAGGTAGAGGGGAAGGTAATGCCAGCTGCAGCAGTTGAGTATAATGCTTAGGGTTGTATAAGGCGGCACAAAATGGGTCAACAGTGAACAATGCAATACAAACAAATAAAAAACGAGAGCAGTTGCGATATGGATTAAAAAGAAAACTTGCTTAAGTGCATGAATTGCGTTTACGATGTTTCTTATTTACAAATGGCAATTTTTCTACTAGAAGAAACTTTACCTAAAATATTAAAAACCTTACCGGATAGATTTATAAATAAATAGCTATATGATATTTTGTCATTTAATCAATAAATAGAGGAAATTTCAGAATTCTTTTAAATTTCGTTTAATTTTACATTATTTGGTTTATGCATCTAATCTAAAAATAGTTTTAGTTTTGAATTATTTTTTAAAATTTTTTTTTAGTTCAAAAGATTCTCACAAAACTTATTAGTAAATTTATTAAATTTTGACAAGTTTTTAAAATAATATTTAATTTAAAATTATCTCATAAATTTAATTTTTTGTATGTAATTTTCAAATATATTCTATTGATAGTTGTTCATTCATTTTCCTTTGCTTTCCCATTGTAAGCCCATCTATATATTCGTCAATTATCGTTATGCCCATGAACAGCCCGCAGCTGTCTAGTTGAATTTTCTGCTGGGCACTTCTCTGCGTCTGCCTCGGCTGAACCCTTGCCTCGTGGCCACTCAACCTGCATTTTCTCATTATTTTATGCCCAGCTTTTCGGTTCTACCTTTTGGCTCGCTGTGATGCGCCACAAAATAATTGCCTACTTTTCAGGGCGCGAGGCACAGAAAACTTCATTTGAATGCAGGGATTTCCCCGTGGGAGCAAATTCAGTTGCCTATTACAGTTTTTTTTTTTTTTTGTGTTCTTGCTCATCCTCCACAGGCTTCCATTTTATTTTTGCAAAATTATACAAATTAATTTGGGAGCGACAATTGCGGAGTTGTGAGCCCCATGGCCAGCCCGCGCCGGTTCATCTTCACCTCTCTTTGTGCTTCGGCTGTGGAGCTGTGCCCATTTCGCGGGCAGCGCATTAATTATGCTCAAGTGTCCGCTGGGAATGTGGCCAACACTTGTTATGTAATGACTTTTGTAGCGCGTGGTAGGCGTTAGAGGGGGCGTGATCATGGTTTAGCGTGGGCAGTGAGCGGTGAGCGAGGGTATGGGACAGCGAGGGAATAGGGAGACGTGGCTTTGTGTCATCAGCGCGTCGCGTTGTTAGACAAGTTTGTGATTTGATTTAACAAACTGAGTTGGATGGCAGTGGGAATTCCTGTTTGGAGAGCCTTAACTTGTTAGCGGAAGAGAGGAGAGAAAACTGAGAGAGAGAGAGAGAGAGAGAGAGAGAGAGAGAGAGAGAGCGAGAGCGAGAGAGCGAGAGCGAGGGAAAAGCCTTTTGCTAAATAAAACTGAAGCGTTCGCTGGCAGCCGTGGTAAAAATTTATCGGCTCCGACAGCTGCATGGCAATATATCACAGATTTATGTCAGCATCATGAAAATACCATACGCAGATACAGAAATAAATACACACACACACACAAACAAACACAATACAACTATGAAAACACAACGAAAGTAAATAGAGTGAAAAAAACAATGCCAAAACAGCAGCAAACAATAAAAACAACTGCAAATGTTTTTACGAAATCGAGCCGAAAGCGGAAACGAAAATGTTAAAGCTCAAAAGCAGAGAAAAGCGTAAAAACAATAAAAAAGAGAATACACAATCGTGACTTGTTGGTATTGCGCGAGTGTGGGTGTGTGTGCGTGGGTGTGCGTGGCTGTGTGTGTGCGTTGGCTTTTAGCAAATGGTAAACAAATTGTAAACCTCATCAGCGATTGTACATAGGCGTTATGCGGCACGAGCAGAACAAAATGTGAATGAAAGTAAATGAAACCAGCTGAAATATGCACACGACGCGGTTAAAGTTTAAAGAGATAGAAAATTTACAAACTTCTTTATAAACTTTGGAAATTAGGCCTTGTTGCTATCGAAATTTTCAATCTTATCTTTGCTGTAAGTCTGAATACATTAGGTTTGCACTGTGCAGAATGACGAAAGGAGTAAGGGAAAGAAAGTGTATTTGTATGATTGATGCACTTATATACTTATACACATAGACAGCCGGACAGACAGATCAATCACTCTCACTATTCTGTTATTATACCCTAAACATTAAGGCTGTGAAATCAGGTTTAAAAAGATATGACAGACTCATCTGAGTTGATCTAGTCACGTTCTTCCATCCGCCTGTCTCTTTTATACCATTCGCAGTAAGGTCTTTGAATTTTTGTATTATTTATTATTTATATTTTTATACTTATAGCCTTAGCTCTTAGCAGAGTACATGGCTTCTATTAGTCAGGCACTGCCGACTAGAGCACTCTAACTGGCTAAGTTTGTTATATCAATCAGCAAATTGAGACTGCAATTATCTTTTTATTATGTTAGAGAAATTTGCTCTCACTCGAGCAGCATTTGATGCTCTTACAATACGTATAAATTAGAGTCCAGACAGCTTTTAACGCTGATAAAATAAATGTTATATAATTCTCTAGGCCCGGCAGCTGCTGTCGAGCAGCACTTGAAGCAGCTCCCCTGCCGCCCCTACCTCCCCTTTAGGTTTGTCAGGCATTAATTTGCGCAAATGACAAAAGCATGTTGCAAATGGAAATTCTGTCTGTCAAAATTTACGTAAGTGGGTTAAAATCATTTACAACTGTTTTTCTTTTACCAACTGCTGCTGCTGCTGCTGTTGCTGTTGTTTTTCTTTCTGCTTGTTGTTCACCTGACATGAAGTTTAATAATGACCCTTGCATAATTAGTGAATTTTGCTGTTGCATTCTGGCTGCTCGGGTTTGAGGTATTGAAACTCGCTTGTGCGCCTCACGCCTGCATTTGACACAAACAATAAATTTAAAGCCAGTCTGTCACACACACACACACATACCCACACAGGCGCACACAATTAGTTGGGGTTAGTGTAGAGCACACTTTAACCAGAGCAGCCAGTTTACAGCACGTGATTTATGTGCTCAAAGTTCTAGAGAACTAAAAAAAAAAACTACGCTCAAAGCGGGAAAAGGCTATGCAAAACTTCAAAAACAACTGTCGAGTCGAGTTGCCAAAGCCGCAGCAATAAAAAATTGTCGCACCAGATATACCGATTCGGTTTCAAGCAAATATATATGTATATATATATATATATATATAGATATACATATATAGATGTATGGCACTAGAGGCAGTCACATGTGCTCCAATCCAATCGAAAGTGTCGTAAATTGGGTCAGACGCGCCTTCGCCTAACAGCTAAATTCTTAAATCAAAGGCAGCTGAGAAAAGTAAAGTCAGAGCAGAACCGACTAGGAGTTGCCCTATAAATACTCGAGAGTAATTAACAAGAAATGTCGTTTACTTTATTTGCGCTTGAAGTGAAGTGAAGGAGCTAACCACATAAAGTGGAGAAAGTTTATTGTAATAGTAAGCAGTTAAATAGAAATAAGTTTGAAGTGGATTCCTAGAAAGGCCTTAATATTCCTGCCTACCATGCTCCCCTTCAACTTTTACAGGGAATCGAAAACCCACCATCCGTCTTTAGCCTCAACTCGAACAACCCTGCAACATATCCATGGCACGCCCACGCGGCATTTCGTGGCGCAACAAATTGCCGAACCGTGGCAAGCATTGAGTGTTGCCTACAAATTGTATTTGTGTGGCAAGCTGAGCGCAGAGCACGGCAGTGGCAGTGGCAGTGGCAGTGTGAGAGTGTATGCGGCTAGCAAACGTGTGGCACGTTGGCCGCAAGACGAACTCGGCTGCAAATCAATTTATCAATTTGCAATTTGTAAGTTTCGCAGGCGGCAGACAAAAGAAAAATCACATGAAATTACGTTTCATTGCAAGTAAAATGGAGAGTGAAACTAAAGAGAGGGCTAGGTAAATGGATAAAGGTGCAGAAAAGAGCCAAGTTAAGCCAAGAAAGAACAGAGCAGACGGGTATAAGCGACTACAGAGGACTTGCAAGAGCTGAGAGTATTTAGTAGCGAGAAGTATTTATTATTTTAGACTAAATATAATAGAAAATATATCTTAAGATAAAGAATATACCCGTTTTTACTACTGTGAGCGAGCACAAAAAAAGTGGAATGAGCGTTAAACCAGATCGCATTAAATTACTAAACACACACGTGTGAGGCTGCTGAGTTGCAGGTTTGAGCACGCTTTCTATTTTCAACTTTACGTTGAGGCTGCAAAGTTCTTAAGGAATTGCTTTCAGCTCTAAACTTGGCCAAAGTCGTTGAAAACTTGCAGCTGCAGCAGCTCTGCCAAAAAATAAATGTGCTGTGAAAGTCAATCAAGTGTTGCAATTTGGCGAGTGCAGCACCACCATCAGGAGCAGCAGCAGCAGCAGCAGGCAAGTTCTTCACGTGGCCTGGTTGGTTAGCTGGGTTAGCTAGCTATCAAAGTGGTTGGCGGTAAGTGCTGCAGATGCGGCATCTGCATGTGGCGCCACAACCAACTGGCAACATTACAATTGACAGCTAACCAAGAGCGGCATCGAGGGACAGGCAGCGCAGCCAACCAAATTAATGGCCAGCTCGATAGCACAAGTTGTTGGCAGTCAAGTGCAATAGGTAATTGAAGGCATCTTGCCCAAAGACAAGCAACTGAGTTTTATGCGAGAGAGTTTATAAGTTATCCTTAAAGCAATTAAAGTGTATAGTGAATAAAGCTAGAAGCTTTATATATGATTGCATAGAGACGATTATATATTTATGATTATCTTCTTGAAAAGCTGTACTGCACATTTTGAAACTTCTTGCTTTTATAGGTTCTGCATTCATTAAAAGTTTACATTAATTTGTAAATCTTTTAATGCTATTATTCAATTTGGTTTTTAATGTTTAAACTTACATTTAAAATTATATTTAAATATAAATTTATTAATATTAATATTTATTTTATATTAAATACAAAGTATTTATATTAGTATATAATTTGTATTAAATTCTTATTTAATTCATATTTAAATATACTTATTTTTTTAATATTTTGATTATTTGGCTCCTTTTATATGCATTTATTTAAAAAAAAAAATTTAATTCATATAATATTATAAATAATATATATTTATAATTTATATATATCTTAATCCCAGATTTAACTGCATCCACCGCAAAAGCTTAAACAGTTTGTTCTTCCATTTAGCCGACTTTTCGGGGCTTATCTGCGGCATGCCAATGGGTATTGTAGCCTGGGCTAAACCGATTTGGCTACGGCTTTTGGTTTTTGTGCCCACAGCTGGCATTCAATTATAAATCAAGCATCAACCATAATTGAAAGATCAAACGCACAAAAACTGAAACATGTGTAGAGGAGGCTGCCAGCGTGGGTGTATGCTGTGTGTGTGTGTGCGGGTATATTTGCTACGCATTTGTCGCAGCTTTCATTCATGTGTTGATAAAAATACACACACAACCATATACGCAGCTCTGTATGGGGCGTAAGCGAAAAATGTTGTGTGCGTTAATAAATTACAACAATAATGACGCCAAACATGATAACAACATGGCTGATAGATGGTAACGGGGCCAGCAGCAAGCGAGCTATAATGTGGCTGCGACTCTGATTTGAAGGGGGTGTGTGTGTGTGTGGGGGTGTTGGTTGTGCGGTGTGTGTGTGAGTGTGCGGCAACCGTTTGTTATTGATCATCGCAATATTTTGCGCATTAAGCAGACGCAAGTCAAGCCAAACATATGCAGCCAGCTACAGGCTGAGATAGAGAGAAGGAGAGAGAGAGAAAGAGAGAAGGCAGGCTGGCTCTGGCCAGAACTGTGTGGCCAGCCTTTTATCCATTTGACTTGTTTGCGCAGCGAAGGCAAAAAGGATAACATTGTCCTCTGTCACAGCAGGGCGAGGCAGGCAGGCAGGCAGTCGGCCAGGCATTCAGACTGCTGAAAGCAGCCATTCAAAGTGCTGAAAGTCTAAGCCATTAAAGCATATTAGTTTTCCGCCATTGTTGTTGCTGTTTGTGCCCACGCACACACACACATGCAGACACATTTATATTACTCTGTCTGTGCGTGTTTTTATTTATTTCGCTACATATTTGTTTATGCTCGAATGAACAATAAAAGTTTTAAAGGATTGACATGATTGTCGTCGTATCTGTATGGCATGTTGTTGTTGTTGCTGCTTTGCTGATTGTTGTTGTGTGCCGCCGCCATTTTGTATTGGGCTTAACATAAGGGAACATATGCAACAGTTTTTTTCGAAAGCTAAAATACTTAAGAGAAAAGTTAGAAAATAAAAAAAAAATATTAAAAAATGTAGAAAATATTTATTGAGTTTGTAACTATCAAAATAAATATTTAAAAACTATTTTACAGCGCCTATTTAAGAGCTAATATTTAAGCCGAAGCCCAAGACATCATAAAATTCACATTTGATTGAATTAGCTTTTATGGCTTTAGTGCAAGTCGTTAAACGTCTAATCAAAGCTGAAATGAGAAGATAATTATGCGTGTCTGCGTACGTATGTTTAATCCCGTGGAGAAGTACAATAAATTCACATTACGCATACGCCGCATTGGCCAATAGGTAATTAACTAAATAAGCAATAGATTTCAACTACATTGAACATTAATTAGCGAAGTAATTTATATTTATGTTTATTATTTGTGTGTGCTTAACCCGCTTGATTATGTTTAATCAACATAACTCTCAGTGCAATAGATTGAATTCAAATTTGCTGCCCATGAACATTTCAGCTAATTTATTATGCGCTTTAAATTTCGGCCAGCATTCACACGTTTTTCCCGAAATACTCGACAATGGGGGAAAGAGAAGAAAAAACATCAGCGGGAGCATTCAATGCAATTTATTTTCGTAATAAAAATGCATTTTTACTACAAACTCATCATAGCCGGGCAAAAAACTAGCGCGCGAAGCGCCAACGAATTTATGTGGCATTCATTATGCGCTGAGGTTTATATCTTTATATATATAAATATATTTATGTGTATATAGGTGTTCAGGTATATAGTATACAGGGGTTTTAATACCCTTTAGAGCAATTGTAGCGTAACATTAAAATATATATATTTAAATAAATCGTTAAAAAAAGGAGTGGGTGTAGAAGTAGACATAAATTTTGTGTGCTATGATAGATGGCTCTTCATAAATAAATGGGATATCGGTGCTATATATGTTGAGGTAGATGTTATTTCATAGTTAAGAATATTATATTTAAGAATTTTCATGAAAATGTATATTTTGAATCAGGAATAATACATTTTACATGAGAATACCTAAATCAGAAACATTTTTGATTAATTTCTTATCAATTCTGTGTCAAATCTTTAATGTATAGAAAAATATTTCTTATAAACGAATTCAGCTTAATATTTACTATGAATTATGACCAGAGTTTAGCCTTACAGGGCATCGGACAGTGTATCATAGCCTTCTCAACCTGCTCAATCTTGTTTATTGTGCATTTTGTTTGAAAATTTGTTCGGTCAGTGCAAAATTTTATTAAGCTATTTACATTCCAGACGCTTTTTCTGCTTTTGTGTGGACGAATGAATGGGTAGTGTGTGTGTTTGTGTATGTGTGTGTGCGTGTGTGGGTGTGTGTGTGGGTGTGTGTGGGTGCAGCTGCAGCTGCAACGCGTTCGCTCAGAAATTTATGTTTTTAATATAGAGAGCAACGCCTATAAATACGATAAACTGACCCGCGGGCGACAAACAAATCCCACAGCGACGGCCACCTGCAGCTTTTTGCTTATTTTTGGCCATTAAATAGGAGCGCGCGAGCGTCGCTTTTAATCCAATGGGCCCATAATAATTTGTGTACATTTTATTTGCAACTTGCTTAGGCCACGTTACGCATACGCCATGGCATCCAGTTCGCGTGTACCCACACTGATAGCGGACAAATAAAATAAATTGCAATAAATAATCTGGCTGTGTGGCATAAATCTCAGTTAAATGGACATTTGCATCTTGACATGGTCGACAGTCACAGTCACAGCAGGAAAGGCAACAAAAAATAGGAAAGGAAACTATAAAGGAAATGAAATGGGAAAAACAACTTGAAACAAAGCAAGGAAAATGATAAAATGCCTAAGGCGAATAGAGAAGAAATGAAGAAAAAATCACAAATACTAAGAATCAAATGCTCTGGCCAAGGTCGCTTGAATGGACCTAAACTATATTTATGCCCCATTGAGTAATTGAGCTGAGACTTAATAGAGCTGGCTCTCCTCTGAGCTCAAATTTGTATATATTTTCATTTATGATAACAAATTAAGGACTTTTGTATTATATAATATACAAAAAAAAAATATATATATTCTACAACTTTTCAATTACTTTTGTAGCCATCATATTTTTCTCTAGAAAAAGTATGAGCTTCTCTCTCAACTTGGCTTTTAAATGTATTGCAAACGTAAAGCAGTTGCCATTTCTCACTCTTCCATCGCTGTCTCTGCCCTGTGGAGCCCGCCCCAGGGCCACAGACTTAAGTACGTGTTGATTATGGTTTGGATTTAGTTATTGCTGTTGTTGTTGCTGCTGCTGCTGGTGGTGTTAATGGCGACAGAAACTACAACTGCAAGGCAAAAGCAGATGCAGATGCGGATGTGGCTGCAGCAGCAGAAGATGCTGAATGCGCCGCCAACATGAGGCAAACTTCTAGACCATTTACCATATTCCACAATATAAGCAAACGTAGTTTTTTATGCAAATATTTAAGAGCATCATCGAAGCAAAGGCGAAGAGTGCACAACCAGCTCTATGCAGTTGCACTAATGTTAGATATATGTGTGTGGGTGGGTGTGTGTGCGGGTGTGTGGTGTCTTCTGCTGTCTGAAGAGCCTGAGAGCTGTAAGCCATATGTAGCATATACAAATGTGTACGTGTGCGTGTGTGTGCACACAACACTCGACGATGAAATCGTCATGTAGTCGTAATGTCTGCATCAAATTGCATTTGCTAACGCCCCCTAACAAACGCCCCATGCCAGCCACGCCTCAAGTGCCTCAAGGCAGCTAGAGAGCGGGCTCGGGGGTGGGGCATATGTGACGATGTCGTCGCCGTCATCGCAATGTGTATTTATGCATAGTTTAATGCGGTTCAATGTCTGGTAAGGACATCAAAACACGACACAGGGCAACGACGCGCTGCTAGAGCCATAATCATAAACGTAATCATAATCAAAGTCAGCGTCGGGAATCAGAGAGCATAATCAACAGGCGCTCAGCTGAATGGAAACGCACACACACACACACACACACACAGATCTAGACATCCACATATCGAGCATTTTTCTTTCCTTTATTATTTTCAAATTGAATTGACATGTCGTTGCAAGCGCATCAGACAAATCGGATTTTATTTAAAGAAATATCATACGGAATTTGCATTCAATTTCGCTGCATTCGTTGGCAAAATGTTACGACACGAACTTAAGCATAGATTAAGTGCTAGGATTAGACTGATTTATGTAATGTTTCAGTGTGAGTGCGCATGAGGCTCCCATAAAAGGAAAAAGAGTTTAGGCAGCGACATAAGAGAGAGAGAGAGACAGAGAGAGAGAGAGAGAGAGAGAGGGAGAATATGAGATGAAGCGGGTGATTCGGTAATAGGTGTTAGGGAAATGGTTATAAGAATTTGAGTTTAATTTTGTGAGATAGCTAAGGTGTGTAAAGGGAAACAATTTAAAAGATATTTCGAGCTATAAAACTCTATATAACTAATTTATTTCAGCTGAGTCTTTCTCTCAGCAGCTCCATTAGGTTCTCTCATTCAATTTTGAAACTCCACTCAAGAAGAGCTAAAGTTATTAACAAGCATAAGCTTATCGCAATTATTTGCCGCACACAATTCAACTTCTGTGCATGATTGGATATCCACTTAGCAAAATGTTGATTACCAACTGGATCTATTCGCTCAGCTCTCACACTCACCTTCTACAGCAATCAATACCTAAAGCAACAACAAGAAGAACAACAGCAGCTCATTGACAGCATATTTGATATGGAGAAGCACTTCATTTGGGCAATCAGGATCAGCACATGCAAATTGCATGGCTCAAGCATACCAGTTGCCATATTTCATTTCGTTAAACAATAAACGATTTGCTGCTGCAATATCAAGCTATCAATAACAACAAAACTCATACACACACACACACATACAACAGTCGCTTGAAGTAGAAGTAAGCCAAGGCACATGGCTAGAAACAATTGATTATTGTGTGTCATAAACACTGGAAGCGGCAGCAGCAGAGAGAATTCATCTATGGTCAAATGGAAATAAAAAGAAAATTTTGGTGGCCAAATCATACACACACACACACATACACACACTCACGAAACTGTCAAACGCAGCCAGCAGCTGAAACGACCCCGTCTGGGGGCTTGCTCCCGAAACCAAATTTAAATGTTAATCAACTGCCAAAAAGAAGAGAAAAAGAAAATAATAAAAGCGAGAAAAAAAATTGTCGAAATTGAAGAAAAGCGAAATGAAACTCGCATGCTTGCACATGAAAATGAATTTGACATGGGTGGACCATGACGGAGAAGCGAAACGTTCGAAATGTAATTGACAGCTCCAAGTGGCAAGAGGCCGTGGGGTAGCTACTTAGCATTATTGCATGCATATGGCAAAGGGTTCGCCGTGCCCCCAAAAAGTGAGACAATAAAACCAAAGCCAGGCAGCGCGCAGCAATTAATAAAATTACGTTATTGTTGAATTGAGCTGCAAATGAAAATGGGTTGAATTGGGTGAGTGGGGCGAGAGGAGAAGAAGCTGAGAGTGATACGGTCTATCTTTGAGAGTATTGAAAGGAGAAGATAAATAAGACATATTCAATTTATCATTCATTAAAGATCCATGAATGTTTTTTGTTTATATTTTATAATAATTATATATATTAAGAGTTTTTAAAAATAGTTTTAAGTTAAGTTATTTATGAAAAAATTTACTTATTACATTTGTATGATTAAATTCATTAAATTTTTTTTTATCTTAACTCATATTTTTTTCCATATTATTATTATATTTCTTATATTATTATACAGGGTATCACTCGCTCATATAGTAAATATTTCATTTGGCTGTCTACCTTGAAATTGCAATATTTTTCACTTTGCGGTTGACTTCATGGCGAGCGACATGGCTAGGCGATTTATTCTTTCTGTTTTAAGCTTGAAATTGTGTGCAGCTTCAAATGAATTCATATGCATGTAGTGAAAAATTTTAGCAGACTAAAAAGTTAGTAGGATATTGATCACTAGGAAAGATAGAAAAGATTCGTTTTTATCATATGATAAGTAAATGGCCTATGAACTCTCTCGACAAATCTTCCTTTAATAATTCAAACACAAATTAAATTTTATATCATTTTTCGATTAGCTTCTCACTTCACTATAATTATGATTACCACAGCTATTTTGATAAATATTTCATATACGTCTCATAACACATCTCTCTCATATTGTCTCATACCGTCTCTTCGTTCTCATATTCCATACCATTGTCTGCCGCCTCTCTACGCGCTTCTCACACACAGTTGGCTTTTATTGATTCTGCAGTCGTTTGCCGTAGCCAATTTATTGAATGTTCGCTCATTATTTGCTCTTTAATTGCAACAATTTTCTGATTTGATGGCATTTGCAGTGCTCGTTGTCCCCCTCCACTCCGCCCAGTGTCCATTATCTCCTAACTCATGTGTGTGTGTGCTGGGTCATAAAAAACTGAAGCAAAGAGAACTGAAACACTGAAGGCTCATAAAGTGTGCCGCATCAAGTCGTGCATTGCGAGTATTTCAGTTTTATGCTCCATGTGCGCTGAAAACAATCCCCAAGGCTTGCACATCACGGCCCCCGGCTTCCAGCCCCCCCCAGCTTGCCAGTGCCCGCCAGTCAAATCAATTGGCGGAAAATAAAAAAGAAGAAAAACACACACACAGAGAGAGACACACTCTACAAATACAAATAAATCGCAGCATTTCCGCAACGGTCATGTTCTGCAGCTTTTATGATTATTATATAAATTCGCCCAGTCTAACTGCCGCCCGCCACGCCCCTGGCGATGCCATAAACAAAATAAAATAACAGCGTTGGCAAATAAAAAATCCCAAGTCCTGGCCGGATTTTGTTGATGATGACGCAAACTGCACGCTTCATTCGCCAGCCATCAGCGAAAGCTGTTCCGAGTGGACATTCCAACCAGGCCCCAGGCCCATGCCCCCTGGCCCTCTACTCGCCCGCCCATTGTCAGCGGTCAATATTCAAATGTCGAAATGGTCGGTCAGTGGCGCATTTATTAAGTTGTTAAAACATAATTTTCTGTTTGCCAACTTCAAGTGTAGTCAGCTGCAACTTAGTCGCAATTTCGAGAGTATACGTGAGCGTGTCTGTGTGTGTATGTGTGGGCTGTGCCTCTGCTGCGTCGCACTGCTTATGAATTATGAAAGTTTTTTTGGTTTAGCCAGCCACGCGTGTTGGCCATAAACGCCTGGCTTTATGACCCACAGAGCTATGGAAATTGAAAGTGAAATGCTGAGTGCACTGCGACCGTGGCACGACCGCATTTCGCATTTCGGCTGGCCTATTGTGGCACATAAAACAGTGCAAATTGAGGTGCAAATTAAATAATCAACCCGACGCCGACTCTGGACGAAAATGTGAGCTCGAAGTGGCAATTTGTTAGACATCATGAAGGTTAGATTAAACGAGCTGTTTGTGCACTGATGATAGTTTATCTTATGCAAGGTGAAAAGCCTTCATTAGTGTTGTGTGAAATATAAAACCTTCCTAATCGCTTCTCGTTAATAATGTTTGTCTGAGTAATATTGTCTGAGTAATATTAGCTATAGCCCCTATATGTGATTCTCATACGGCTTATTTCTATAAGCTAAACAAAAATATTCTAATTAAAATTATTTTCAAAATTCTTTACCCAAAATTTGAGCAATTTCAAATTATATTTAGATAAAGCCCGGAGTCAAGTTACCGCCTCTCTTTACGATTCTCAAGTGATAAAAACGTTGCTTTATCCTTTTGAACAGCATATTCCGCAATTTATTATTCATTTTTCCCCATGCATTTAAAAGCCCAACACTTGATCTCTTCACTGCGCTTTTTATGCCTCTCGTGGCTGCTTCTTTCCGACGCTGAAAATCAACTCAATTTAAGCTCGTCCACGCGCTTGGCCAGCTGCACTTAACGCCTGAAGACAATGAAATCTCAGTGCAATTATCAACTCCCGCAACATAAACCAATGTCAGATGATACACACACACACACACACACACACTCGCTGTCTTATTTATTCATTTGTTGATGACAGCCGTGGGAGAGCAATGCAAATGAATTAAACGTTGCTTCTGCTTTTTGTTTATTTTTTCTTCCATTTCATTTGTGTTTTTTCAGTTCGCTGTTATTTCTTGCAATTAAATTTCATTTGGAAAATATCCAAACGGCAGGCGGCAAATGAGGGAGCGCCAAAGATGCTTCGCCCCCGAAAAGCAAAGAGAGCCTGAGTGTCAGTGTGGGCGGGGTCCAAAAATAATAATGGCGTTGATTTCATTTCATTTCTTCAATGGCTGCCATCATTTGTTCTTTCGTCCCCTTCTTTTGCTTTGTTTGTCTACTTGTTAGCAGTTGCCTCGACATTAACACGTTAAAAATTCGCTCAAGCACATTCTCTTTTTTTCATCTTTGCTTTCTTCCTCTTTTCCTGCTCACTATTTCCGTTGTCTGCTTTAAGTGAGATATAAAAAACGAGAAAGACTTTTTTGCTACTTCTGTTTCCATCATTATTTGTTTGGTAAAAAACAAACATTTTCTAGATCTTGGCGAACGCTAATGAATTGATAGCAAATTTGGAGATTTCAAGTAAATAGTATTTTTGAATGTAGTATAAAGCAATTTTTCATTTTATTTGCTACGATTTTTAAGAGTTGAATAATAATTTGGAAAACTATAAAAAAAAATTTGTTGAATCAAAAAATGGGACATTCTTGTATCATAAGCAGAGCTTGCAAATAACAGCGAAGAGCGAACTGAGCGAAGACCGGGGTTTTTCGGTCGCTCGCGAACATTTTCGTCAAATACTCAGTGAAAACTGTTATTCGAAGACCGCGCAAAATGCTCAACTGTTATTTGCGAGCTCTGATTAAAGCATTCCAAGATTGAACGATGAGCGGCTGAGAATTGCAGAGGTGCTGCACGCATAATTGGGCTCTCGCTCTGCAGTCTGACGTCAGAGTTAGAGAGAGAGAGTTAGAGCGAGAGCCAGAAATAGTGAGAGCTAATTAAATACATATATATACATTTAATATATATAAAAACATATTATTAAACTAACTACCTTTAGCAAATAAATTAAATGGCAATTTAAAATAATAAAATTCGCTTGCAATTAATCAATCTGCGCCGCTGTGACGTCACACGCGTAGTTATCCTCTTCGAGTGGAATGCTCGTTAAGCTGCGCTCCAGCTGAGTTTCGTTCACACTCCAAACGCTCGCGCTCTCGCACTTCACTTAACGAACTTTTGTTTACTTTGTGTGCTCTCTTGCAAACGAACGGTTAATCGGCTGGGGCCAATGGCAAATCACTGCTGACCAGCCCATCGCGCTCTCTCCGCCTCGCTCTAACTGCTAGCAAGTGTTGACAGTGCAATAATTTCTATGCTCGCTGACTGGAAGAGCACAGAGCAGAGCAACAGCAACATCGCAGCAACAGCGCAGCAGCGCAGCAACAGCGCAGCAGCAGCGCAGCAACAGCGCAGCAACAGCGCAGCAGCGCAGCAACAGCGCAGCAGCAGCGCAGCAACAGCGCAGCAACAGCGCAGCAGCAGCGCAGCAGCAGCGCAACAGCGCAGCAACAGCGCAGCAGCGCAGCAACAGCGCAGCAGCAGCGCAGCAACATCGCAGCAGCATCGCAGCAACATCGCAGCAACATCGCAGCAACAGCGCAGCAACAGCGCAGCAACAGCGCAGCAGCAGCGCAGCAACAGCGCAGCAATATCGCAGCAACATCGCAGCAACATCGCAGCAACAGCGCAGCAACAGCGCAGCAACATCGCAGCAACAGCGCAGCAACATCGCAGCAACATCGCAGCAACATCGCAGCAACAGCGCAGCAACAGCGCAGCAACATCGCAGCAACAGCGCAGCAGCAGCGCAGCAACAGCGCAGCAACAGCGCAGCAACAGCGCAGCAACAGCGCAGCAACAGCGCAGCAACAGCGCAGCAACAGCGCAGCAACAGCGCAGCAACAGCGCAGCAACATCGCAGCAACAGCGCAGCAACATCGCAGCAACAGCGCAGCAACAGCGCAGCAACAGCGCAGCAACAGCGCAGCAACATCGCAGCAACAGCGCAGCAGCAGCGCAGCAACAGCGCAGCAACAGCGCAGCAACAGCGCAGCAACAGCGCAGCAACAGCGCAGCAACAGCGCAGCAACAGCGCAGCAACAGCGCAGCAACATCGCAGCAACAGCGCAGCAACATCGCAGCAACAGCGCAGCAACAGCGCAGCAACAGCGCAGCAACATCGCAGCTACAGCGCAGCAGCAGCGCAGCAGCAGCGCAGCAACATCGCAGCAACAGCGCAGCAACATCGCAGCAACAGCGCAGCAGCAGCGCAGCAACATCGCAGCAACATCGCAGCAGCAGCGCAGCAGCAGCGCAGCAACATCGCAGCAACATCGCAGCAACAGCGCAGCAGCAGCGCAGCAACATCGCAGCAGCAGAGCAGCAGCAGCGCAGCAACAGCGCAGCAGCAGCGCAGCAGCAGCGCAGCAACAGCGCAGCAACAGCGCAGCAGCAGCGCAGCAGCTGCGCAGCAACAGCGCAGCAACAGCGCAGCAGCAGCGCAGCAGCAGCGCAGCAGCAGCGCAGCAGCAGCGCAGCAGCAGCGCAGCAGCAGCGCAGCATCAACGCAGCAGCAACGCAGCAGCAGCGCAGCAGCAGCGCTGTTGCTGTTGCTGTTGCTCTGTCCAGTCAGCGAGCATAGAAATTATTGCAAATAACAGTTGAGCGTTTTTTCGTCACGCTCAAAGTCAGAGCAGGAGCGAAAAATAGAAAATATTCCGCTCTTGCTCTGAACAAGAGCGATTTTTCAATGTCTGAATCGGTCTTCGCGTGAGGGTTGTTCTTTGGGTTTTTTGCGTTGATCGTTATTGCTGAGCATCTTTTCGCGAGCGAAAAATTTTTTGTTCGCGAGCTGAGCCTCAGCAAGTGAGCAAATGACCGAAAAAATCAATGCAAAAGGTCTTTTGGCACTCTTTCATTAATTAATTAATTTGCCTTGTTGGAAACAAATTATTTTTTGGGTATTAAGATGTTATTTAACTTGTACTAAACTTATACTGCCTATTGTTAAGTTAAATACCTAATTATATATTTAAATTGTCTGCGCTTATTGAACTTCGCAGTTCATTTAATATGAAATGCAGGGCTAAAAATAAGTTGCTGGTTAGAACTACCTGTGCAAGCGCATTTAAATGTGGCAGTTTAAGCTTGATATCATTAAAAAATTAAAATATTTAGTAAATGTAAGAAACGAACTTGCGACGCAAGAATATTTTAAGTACTTTGATTAATACCATACACAAAGTACGTTTGCATCGCACATGAACATGCATCAGTCGCTCAAAGACCTTTTTCTTAATTTTACTCAAGCGTTCGCTCGCGGTCTGACCGCAACAAATGAGAAACGAAAAAAACGGTTGTAGTCCGAGCGCGAGCGAACTGAGCGAAGACCGGGGTTTTTCGGTCGCTCGCGAACATTTTCGTCAAATACTCAGTGAAAACTGTTATTCGAAGACCGCGCAAAATGCTCAACTGTTATTAGCGAGCTCTGATCATAAGGTAATTGCAGCGAGTCGCAATTTGGTTTTGTCTCTCTTTTCATATGCCGATTGAATCTTTTGCCTCTCGCTGAGCCTCTCTTCCTTGCTTGATCTCTCGACTCTTTCTCTGTCAATCCTCGATCTATGCTCGAAATCCTTAGCACTCGCAGATGCCCATAAGCAACTACTATTATTTTCTACTGCATATCATTCTACATTCATAATGTAATGCTGCGCAACTAATTTAATAATTTTTTTAAATTTGTATTTTTAGGTGTCAAAATATTATGTTAAATTCATGTGGATACTGGAATAATAAACTATGGCGGTGAGTTGAATATTTATACTTTTATACTATACTATAGTATAGTATATACTATTTACACTATATTTTATTTGTTAACATTTTATAAATGGGTACAAAAGTACTAAAAGTTTCATTCATGTGAAAATTGAATTCCTTATAAAAAACAGAAGTCATAGAAAATAGTTTTTATACGCCATTATGCAAATGGTTTAGAGAAATATTTTGCTGACAGAGTAAAAGAAAATGAACATTTTCAATATGTAATCTCTATTGATTATATAGGCTATACTTAATAATTAAATTGTATTGGCAATATGTATATCAATATAGGTTCCACAGTTAGCCCCATGCACTTGAAAATCAATTAGGCGAAGCCATCAAATTATAATTATGTGCAACCGCGATATTAGCACTTTACGAGTTTCATTTTTGCACAAACAAATAAATAGTCACAAATATGAGATATGTGTGGGAACACACAAACAAGTCTCTATGTGTGTGTGTCTCTAATTACGCGTTCATATGTGTGTGAGTGTGTGTGGATGTTAGTGTGTGGGTTGGCTGCATTACGCATACGCCGCGTTTGGCTGTGGGCCAAACCAAATGCGAAATGTCGAAACGCGTAACATATTTTTGGCCAACAAATTTTGTGCAACAATTTTCGCAACGAATTGAAGTTGCCCTGCCACGCCCACGCCCACATTACGTTGAAATCAATGCGTGATGGACATTTATGGAACATTTTTGCCGAACTGCAGAGCTCGCAACTCCGATTTCAACTGCTGGCAAGTGGCCAGTGCGAGTAGAAAGTTTAGCTGCCAGCGAAATAAAAATTTCACATATTTTTTTGGGCTTTCTCCCTTTCCTTCTCTTCACTCGCTGTTTCCTTAAATGCCGAGTGAAAATAAAATGTTGGTTATAAAATTTCATGTCAATTGAAACGTTCAGTGCGCGAGCATATTTCCTGTATGGCTATATATACACATATATATTTTATTTACCTACTCGAAGATGCAGTTTGCCGTTGTTGGAGCTGCTGCAGTTGTAGCTGGCGCACGGCGCGACTACTTGCTGCATTTCCGCATTGCGCACCAAGGACATTATTCATTGTGTGCCTTGGCAGAGAGCTGAGCAGGCAGTCGGCAGACCATGTGGCACTCTAGAGTGCAATAGCAGTTAATAATGCCTCCTCTTACATGTCGCCGAGTTCTTGGCCACTCGCTGGCGCTGGCGCTGCCGCCGCCGCTGGTTCTGCTGCTTTTCGCCAGTTTCCTTATCAAGCTACACGCCCGAGCACTTCCGGCGGACAGCCAGAGAGTGCGAGTGAATGATGAAGGGCGAGTGGGCCACTGTGGTCTAGTGTCCTGCGTCCTGTGTTCTGTTCTGTTCTTGTTATCAACAAACGTTGTCATTGCTGCTCAAGTGTCGTGGCATGTAGTTTTCTTTCTTTCTTGCTCGCCTTTCTATTGTTGTTGTTGTTGTTGTTGTTGTATTATTTTCTTGCTTTTTTGCTCGGCTTTTGTCTTGTGCGTCTTTTGTCTTTCACTTATGCATGTCCCGTTTCCTTTTGCGTTGGCAAGTTCTGGAGATTTTATGACGCGCCAACTTGCCGAGTCTCGCTCCAGCCCGGGCAGGCCTGCCATATGAGCCCCCCAGGCATTTGGCACAGACAACGGCCCTCATAAAGTGCGCAAAGTTACAGTCAAAGCTCAGCTACAGCTACAGCTACAGCTACTGCTACAGCAGCATCTTCTGCTCCAGTCAGGGCTCTAATACTTTGATAATCCTTGAATCCTTGGCTACAGCTATGACTGTGCGCCGACTTCACATGTCGAATATGTGCTGCCACAATAACTTTTGATACGCCAGCGTACTCGTTATCCTGCTCATCCTTAGACTCGATATGGATATGGATATGAAGACAGCCGCCAGTCAGCTTTGTTACTTGAGCTTTATCGCATACACAAACGAGTACAAATATAGCGCAATGTGTCTATGTCTATGTGTGCGTGTGTTTGTTGCAAATTATATAAGCATGATAATGTTGCATAGCACACACACATACACGCACACACACACACACAAAGCGCCAACTCGAACTGTAGAACTATAATGGCTTACAGTTCGTGCTGGCTGCAGCTTTTTGCAGTTTGTCTAGTTTCAATTTCAATTTCATTTTGATTTCCCTTATTGTCTACTGACTTTCGCAGTCAGCGTCCTTTATCTTGCTCCACATTGCAAATACATCGCATCTGTGACGACTGTTTATCAGGGATTTATGATTGTGTTTGGCCCGGACTTAACTCTCATATTGCACTAGCTCAATAATAAAGCCAATTGCTATGCCTATTAAAGCGCAAATATATATGACAATTATTATGCATTTAAAAGCAATTGTGAAATATATGCAGCCTAAATTTCCATTTGTAAATAAGTCGTTTTTGTTGTTGCTCTTCATGTTGTGGAAGTGAAAAAGGTAATTGCATCAATGAAATTCACAAATTGACATTATTTGCAAGCAAGAAATTGATAAAGCAGAGAAAGAGAGAGAGAGAGAGAGAGAGAGAGATGGGACTTAAAAATTAAAAATTTGTTAAGGGAATTAAATTTTGAGAATTATAGAAAACTATAGAAAATAATTCCATTAGAAATTAAAATTTAATGAAAAACGAATTTCTTTACATTTATAATTCCATAAGAAATTGAAATTTTATAATAAGAAAATTTAATTTGAAAATAATTTCGTTGCAAAAGGAAAAAAGGAACTTCTTTATAAATATAATTCCATAAGAAATTAAAACTTAATGAAAAGAGAATTTCATCAAAGTAAAATTTTCAAAATTTTAATAATAAATTTGGAAAAAAAAAATAATAAAAACAGAAAGCAGCGTTGAACAGCTTTTAATATATGCTTAATTGCCACCCAACTCTCGGCAAGTAAATTCCTTTGGAGAGCCAGCTGCTTGCACATAACTTAAAAGCCAGGAGTGTGTAGGGTATTGCCAGCGCCACATGCCAGACACAAGTGTGAGTGGGGCAGGGCGGCAGCTGGTGGAAGAAACCGCAGCGAAATGCGCCGCTTAACCGCAGATGCTTTTTGTGCATCAGGCAGACAAGCGCCAGGCTGCCTAATTGCATATTGATAACAATTTCGAGCGCTAATCAGTTATGATGGCGGCCAGCGCAAGAAGCGCTAGCTCGGAAATGCACAATTTGTGTTTAATTTGTGCGAGCCAAATGCAAATATGCATAAGTGTGTGTGTGTGTAAGTGTGTGCGTTAAGCCATTTGCTTGCTGATTTCCGAATGATTAAACTATTACATTTACAACATTTAGAACATTGGCTGCAATCGACTGCATTAGGCCGAGCCGTGTGAGGCGGGCACATGAATTAAATTGATAATATTGTTGACAGTCGTACATAGAGTAGAGTTTGTCGAACCTAAACCGAACATCAATATTTGTACGCACATATTTGGCGAGCAAATATGGCTGCAATATAACTTGGCTGCGCGTCTGTTAGACAATTAAATATTTGGCCAAGGCTTATAAATGCTTTATGCGTGCTGCTTTATATTGTATGTATAAATATATATTCATATATTGTGTATATTTGTATAGCTGACACTTAAATTATGCGATAGAGCGCGCAGCAGAAAGAGGAATATAAAACATAAACATATTTATATATATCATCTAACTTTACATAGACAATTATTTAGAAGAGCATTCGGAGCACAAATCTTAACATCTGCATGTATGTATGTGTGCGTCTCTATGTGTGGGTGTGCGAGTGGCAAAGACTTGAGCTTAAGTGACACTAACAGCTCAGCGAGCAGAGTGGAAGCTGGATTTGGTATTCAGAAATGTGGAGTATGAGATTTCCGCCTTGGCTGTTATGTTTTGGCTGCTGAGAGGCAACTCAATCTAAATGCGGTACAATGACATCTAAAGTGTTTGGGCTGAGCCCTACGCCGGCTACTCCCAGTTACCCTCGCTCCGAGAACAAGCTTTGCCAGGCTATGACATTAGTTCTGCTTTCTTTTAAATGTGTCACGTAATTTCAGTGTGCGAATCTCTCTCTCTCGCTCTTCTCCGCCTCCTTTCGTGCCACAAACTATGCGCGAGCAACACAACGGGGTCGGCCAGGACAAACACAGACACAGACACCAAGTCGAGTCATGTCAGGAGAGAGGGGAGCAGAGAGAACGATTGTATATGGATGGCATTTAAGTGAAATGTATGTAGCGCATTTTGGCAGTCAGCTGTACTGTTGTGAATGCAGAAGAGCCAGTTGAACAGCACGCGGGGCCACTCGAAATGTGTGCCAGTTGACATTTAAAGATAGTTAACAGTTTGCAATACGCGTCGGAGCTCAACGGCTTCAACGGCTCCAGCTGAATGCAATAATTTTAAGGCAAATGTTGTCGCCGACAAATAATTGCGCAAATTTCGCAGCGAGTGTTTAATTGTTACCAAAATGAAATGTGCAACAAGAGCGAGCTGGCTAATAAATTGCGAGTTTAATGGCGAAAAGTGCTTAAGAGTTAAGCAGAGCAAAAAATTAAGCTGAATTTAAACGGGAAAAACTAAAATTTGGTCTATATTTGAATTTGATTTAGTAGACAATATTGATATTAATATTGATATATAGGCAAAATGTAGATTTAATTTGGTTTATTTTAGATTTAATTCTAGTTAAGCACAAAATACTGCACCATTTTCAAGAGAACTAATAAGCTAATAAGCAAATCAGATGTTCATATAATGTAAAAAAAAATATAAACTTGATATTGGCTTTATAATATATCATAGTTTCCGAGCCAGATACCATCAATTATATTAGGAAAAAATCCACAAATATAATTAATTTAGTTACATCCAATTCGTAGCCAACTCAACATTTTTTGCCAGTTTCTTTTCGAAAAAAACTTGCCATAAAATAAAAGCTGCACAAATAATAAAGCGTGAATTCTATATGGCTTTTATTTTGCTCCTTTTTGGCTCTCGACCCATTGACAGCTGGCATTAAATGCAAATTGATATTGATTTAATTTCCTTCTTTTTTTAGAATTAATTTGATGCATTTTACAAGCTTTCAACATGCGTTTATTATTTTACGTGCTTTTTTTTTTTTTGAAGGCAGATAATCCATTGGCATTGCATTAACAACTCGAACAAATTGCAGCGCTAAATAAAACTTGAAAATTTGCATAAAGAGAAAAAAGGAAAATCGTGACTGTTAGTGCGTTTATAAGCTTTCAATGTGCTATTAACATGAAGTCCATTCATGCACTAAAAAACAGTGAATAAATCTCACAAATCAGCACTTAATGTTAATTACACTATTTTTATATCCTGTGCTAATCGAATGTGGGCATGTGGGGTATATTGTTTCGATTGGAATTTATGTGACATATTTAAAAATATAAAATAAAAAAATTAGAAAATATCAAAATAAAATATATGAAAAAATATCAAAAATTTAAAAATGAAATGGTTTAAATGGTTTTTTTTTAATTAGAAAAATATAAAAAAATTTGAAAAAATATATAAATTTTTTTTAAAATTTTTAAATACTAAAAACTTATATAAAATAATATAAATATATATTCAAAACATATTAAAATTTTATTTTAAATATACAATATGTATTAGCTATTAGCCTAGCCCTCAAGGTAACTGCCGTTCGACCCATCTCAATATCTCTCTCTCACTTCGCCGATGTCAACTTTAATACGAGTTGAAACGTGCAAAAATACAGATTAATGTAGTAACGCACATGGCACACATGGCTCTCTGCATAAGGATTTGCTACAATTTGTTGGCAATCGAGGACAGCTGCAGCTAAGTGCCTGCATTTGACATTAAATGTGCCAACTTGAGCTCTAAACTCGAAAACTTTTTACTAAACCAGCTCACGTTAGATTTCAAACATAAAAAAAAACCGAAACTAAACTAAACTGCGCTACATGCAAAATGTTGCGTATGCAAATTAGTATGCGCAAAAAAAATAGAGAAAATGTAGATGGAGCTAACTAGCAGCCGAGTTGAGAGCCCTACTCGAAGCTTAGCTAAAAACGGGAGCAACTGGCGAGGGAGCCGCCTAAGTGGAGTGCTTGTCGCTGTTGTTGAATTAATTGTGCACACATTAAAATTGCTTAACTGAAAGCCACTTTAAACTGCCAAACCAACAATTTTTAGCCCCTAAACTGTGCTTCGCTTTTGTGCGTTGCCAACAGCACAGGAATTTGCTTGTGTGTGCAAGTGCGTGGCCAACAAATTTAAAGTTGCATGGAAAATAAACTCTAACTCTGTGGCGTCAAGGGATTAATTGCTTAAACAGAAATGAATAGGCAGGGATAACGGAACATAACTGGCATATCCTGTCGACCCAGCGTAAAAGGTTAAACATCACTCATTTTAGTTTGAATACATTGACTAAAGGCATCTGAGCTAGGTGACGTGAAATGTATCTGTTGCTTCGAATGTTTGGCATGAGCCCATCATAAGATCGTGATCTTTGTTTGATTTAGCTGCTTGATTACTATTACTCTATATTTGGCAATCTATATCTATGTGAGCTCTTTTGTAAATATGTTGATCTTCAAAGTATATTTTCTGTCCCATATTAGAGTATTTCTGCTTCGTTTTGCTTGGAGTTTTAATTCAATTACCTTTCAATTCAATTTGTCGAAGTTTTGCGCATGTGTCTGGCAGCCTTGGCTGGCCCCGTTGTTTAATACATACACATGTGTCCCAGTGTCTTGGGTTTCCTTTTTCGTTTTCTATTCAAAATTCGCACACTTTTCCTATTGCTATTGTTGTTGTTGTTGCTGCTGTTGTTGCTGCTGTTTCTATTGTTATTTCCATTTCCACTTTACATCAAAACGACTGTCTATGTCTGACTCGCTGGGCGCCGCTTTTTCCCGCTCATCATTACATTTCATTAAGTTTGAAAAGGCAGACGCTAGGTCGGGCCTTGTTTCGTGTTATAGTTGTAGTTGTTGCTGTTGTTTTTGTTGTGTTTTTGTGTTTATTAAACGCTTTCGGGGCGCGTGTTCATTCAATTTGTTGTTGCCTTTGCTGCTTGCCGTAAATGTTATGTATACATGCCTGCGTCTAAATAAACAACAAAACCCAGCAACAGCAACAACAACAACAACAACGACAACGACAACGTCGACTCGCAGCACAAACGCAAACAACACATGCAAAAGCTCATGCCGTGCTGTTGTTGTAGGCGTTTTGCTCCTCCTTCTTCTTCCTCTTTTTTTTTGCTTGCTGTGTGTGTTTCTGAGGAAGCGCTGGGAAAATCATTTTAATTGTTTTGTTTAAATAACAGAACGAGCTGCCAGAATCCAGGGCCACAGAGCGCAACATTCAGAGTTTGTCTTCTAGGCGTATACTTAATAAATTGCGCGTGTGTCACGAGCGTGTGTGTGTTCTTTAATTTTCCATGTCTGTACGTTAAACGTGTCGCCTAACAAGCTCAAGTGAGCGAAGCATATAAACTATGTGATTAAGTTCGTTTAGATTAGTTGAATTTATGCGCACTTTAATCTAATTTATATTTGAAGGTAGATTTATGAAGGAGGTTGGAGTAGAACAGGTATGCTCATTAGATTAGCTGATGATGAAGGAATATTGCTGTATTCAGGTTTTTCTTTATGTCAAAAATATATAAATATTCATAAGAAGTTGTTAAATATTTTTTTTTTATTTTAGTTTATTAAATAAATCATAAAAAATGTCCTATGCTCAAGTTTTAATTTTTCGGAAAAAAGGAAACATTAATAAAAAGTTTCCAAGTATTTTTCAATATTTTTCTTTGACACTTTTGACAAGTTTTGAGTATGTGAAAGAGAATCGCACATATTTATTTTCCTTTTGTATTCAGCTTTTGTTTTGAATGGGAAACTTGAGCTCTTAAGTTAAGTATTTGAAAGTGTTATGCTCTCGTCGCTGTCTGGCTCAAATTGTTAAATGAAATACGATAATATTTAAAATGGCTCATGGCTAATGCTGAGCGGCACAAGTTTATTGTTTGACCTTTGACCGAGCAAGGCCAAGTGCGCACTAAAGTTTATCAATGCCCCCCGGGGCCGAGATGGAGAGCAACTCAAAGACGTTTATTGAAAATGCTTTGAGCGCGGACACGTACCAAAAGTAAAAGGAATAAAACTTTTTTACCACGACATTGCCGCGTACGTGAGTGCACTGAAAAGCTGTGTAATTAAAAGTAGAATCTATATATATTCACCCACCCACAAACGAATATATATGAAATGTTTAATATATATATTTGCAGACAACTTTCTGGTTGATATGATAAATCCACTTAAGCCAATTCGGCAAATAAAATTGAAACGTGCGTGGCAGAAAGAAGTCAATGTCGAAGACGACGACGCAACAAAACTGCCAACTTTTAATTGTGAAAGTTTTAGTGTGGATGAAATTGTGAATCGCGAGGGCCAAACCACGCGCATAGACTGAGCGCAGTTTTGCCACACAGCACAGCACACAGCTCGCACAGCAGGTGTGTCAAATTGTTGCCGCTCGCATTAAAGGGCCAATGGGAAATGGCCGGAGGCAAAGTTTCTTACTTACGTTCGTCCTGCTCATAGGATCTGCTGTCATTTCGTGTTACTTGTCATCAGCTTCATGCGTTTTGACATTTTTATTAGTCGAATACTCCTTAACAGCACGCTCCATTGCTCCAGCGCTTTGGGGGCTCTGTCTGTCGCCCGCTCACTTCGTCTCTCCCTGTCTCTTTTCTACATATATCTTTTTGTATTCGCCTCTATTTCCCTTGCTCTCCTGCGCTTATTCAGAGAACTTGTGACATCTAATAAGTGTTTACTACCCAACAAGCATGCTTTGCCAGTGCTTTAAAACATCGGGGGGAGTTTAAGTGTGTGTGTCTGTTACAATTTGCTGCCCTGCTGGATGCTGCGCGCTCTTTACCTCCTCAAACAGCCCCCACGCATATTCCCAGTCGATAAAGAACGAACAAATTGTGCGCAAAACACTTTTTCTGCTTCAAATTTCTAGCTTGAATTGTTTTTATTTATTTTTATTTCGCTCTCTATGAGCTTTAAGCTAAGACGTAATTGGATGCTTGATTGATTGATGTCAGAAGCACGTAAATATTAATAAAATAAAATAAAAATATATTGACAAATTTGATAAATGTCGAGTCTTTCATCACGAATTCTGATAAATGCTGCAGAGTTTGCTGCAAATATTAATAAAATAAATAAAACATCAATTTAAATCACATATACACTGCCATTGTAGGAAAATACGCCAATTAGGGCTCTGTAAATTGTTTGTAGGCAGTTGTAAAAAGCTTTCGCATGTTTATTTGCTCAACGCGTATGCGATGAAAATTCAACACCAACAACAACAACAACAGCAAGCGACATATGTAGCTTTAATTTATGCAATTAAACTGCTTTAATTAGTTAAGCAACGACTGCAAGAATAACAACGGCCACAATGAAGAAAAAACAACAGCTGTTGCATAAATAAGTATGTACATTTGGACAATGAAAATAAAAGAGAGAAACCGCATTAAAGCAAATATATATATATAAAGTTCCATATGTATTTTAACCATTCACAATTTCGTTTATTTTGCAAAAACCAAAAACCAATTTAAGTTGCGTATAAAATGGGAAAAAATAATGATAACTTGCAAACAAAATACGTAAAATTCTTGAAAGAGCAACATAAAACAGCTGCGTGAGCACAAAAACTTAAATCAAATTAAAATTTTAGGTACTGAAAAAATCCCTGATAACATCATACATGCATATCAAATATTTATGGAAAAATTTGGAACAAAATATTAGTAGATAAATATTTAGAATTTATGATAAATAAGAAATATATGTAAGTAAATAAAAAATATATTAAATAAAAAGTATTTGTATATATAATATTTATATACTTTTGTTGTCTATAAAAGTGGTATTATTTTTATACCCTGAACCCATTGAAAATGGGAAAAAAGGGTATAATGGTTTTGTGAAAATGTATGTAACAGGCAGAAGGAGGCGTGGCAGACCCCATAAAGTATATATATTCTTGATCAGGGAGAGAAGCCGAGTCGATTTAGCCCTGTCCGTCTGTCTGTCTGTCCGTCTGTCCGTCTGTCCGTATGTTTGAACGCGTCGATCTCAGAAGACATAAGAGCTAGAGACTTCAAATTTTTTTGGAAGTCCGTGTATTGTACGATTCGATCGAGTTTGTTTCAAATATTCGATAACTATAATCGTTTTAATGTTATCGATTAAAAACCGATATCTTCATTTAGTTATAAAATTCTATTTAATTCATCTTTCTAGCTAGAGTCTTCAAATTTTGCATTTAGTGTTATTTGAGCCTTCTGCAATTTCGGGCATGACATTCATATGTGTGTATGTGCCAAAGCACAAGTCTCTAGTACTTGAAATACGTGATTTAGCAATTTGAGGCGAAGGGGCAATTTGAGGGCGTGGCATCCAAAATTTAACAAAAATCAAAATTAGAGAAAATAAATATAAAACTTACAAAAAAATTTGGGGACTCTAGCTATAAAGACGTGGGAGATATAATTTTATAACTAACATTCGATATTGTTTTTAATCGAAAACAATAAAATTAAAATAGTTATCGACTTTTTTTAACAAACTCGATCTTTTCGTGCTATTCACGGACCTACATAAAAAAATTCAAGTCTCTAGCTCTTATAGGTTCTGAGAACGACGCGTTCATACATACGGACAGACAGACGGACAGACGGACATGGCTATATCAACTCGGCTTGTCATCCTGATCAAGAATATATATACTTTATGGGGTCTGCCACGCCTCCTTCTGCCTGTTACATACATACGCCCTCCAACAAAAACATTATACCCTGATTTTCCCATTTTCAATGGGTTCAGGGTATAATTAGTAAATCGCATAAATCATATATTATTTACTCGAACTTACATTAATATATTCATATGCATATATAATTATTTGCGTATTTTACACATATGCTTCAATGCCAAATATTTAATTAAATACCACAAACTCCAACAAAAAGCTTATATATTAAATAAATATCAAATATTGTTACCACAAATTTTTTCCAATTTAAATAACTAAATGAGCATGAAAAAAATATAAATATACATAATTGATATTTGTAAAAGAATTAGATAAAATGCATAATTGAAAGTTTTGAGCACGAAACAGCATAAGTGCTGTCAAATATTTTAATTACAAATCGAAAATATGAAATTTTGCACGCACAAGTATATGAAATTCCATATCCACGCAAATTAAGCAAATAAAAGAGCAAAACTGTGAAGAGTACAACTACTATAAAAACCATTTGTAACTTAGTTTCAACTGAATTTTGTGCATGTATCGAGTGATCCAATATCATGTAGTTCCCCCCATGCCCCGATTCAATTCTGTAATAGCTTTGAGTTTACAGAGTTCAAAGTTGAGCGGCGCCAATGGGTCCCATTTGGGCGGATCGTTCAGATTGTGTAAATGTTTATGATGCGCCAAAAGAGAAACCAAAGCTATGCAGCCAACGTCAATGTCCATTTGCAAAAGTTGTCCCAAGAAACGAAAGGCAATTGGCTAGCGGGCTGGAGGGACCGCAGTGTGGGCAACTTTTAAGCAGCTGGCGTACATTCCAACTTGACCCAAGAGAGTGTTAGAGGGCGGGAGACGGGTAGGTTGACAGGGGTGTCCAGTTCCGGTTCCAGTGCCAGCGCCAAGCATCAGCGAAACTTTTAAATGAAATTTTTGCCTTAAAGTTTTGTCAGGTAAGTTGCGCACCAATGCGAGCAAGCTGGCTTAGGTCAGCCAGCAAAGTCTGCGGTCTACCGCACTCGCACAGCACCACACACAGCTGCACACCTGCCGTGCCACCCACATAATGCTGTATTGTCACGTAGCTTGGTGACAGATTCCAAAAGGCAGGCAAATAGCATTAAAACAACAAACGGCAGCTAAGCACCAGCGCATTATGGCTACTAAGGATTGTAAGAATCCTGATGGCCTGTTGCAAGTATGGCACAACCATGCTCCCTGACAACAGCCACCCACCCCTGCCCCATAGCCCTTCGCTGCCTTGTCTCGTTACAAAAGTTTTGTTTTAATGTCTCAGCAAGTGTTGCCGTCGCGTAGTCTCTTTGTTTGCCATTTGAGAGCCAAAAAAAGAGAATGAAATTAGCAACATATGCGAGTGCTGGCCAAAAAATAAAAGCATATGTCCAGAGAGTGCCCAACTAGCAGTTACCCTATATATTTAAAACTAAATGAAACTTTTGGCTTTTAAAAATATTATTCATCTGCCCTCAAACATTTTAAAAACCTTTGAGCTCTTCAAGCGAAACTTCGTAAAGTAATCATAAAAAGAACTGAAAGGGAATGTTCATGACAAATGTAATATGTGAAGATTATTCAAACTTTTTAGCTTCAACTCTCTGATACACACATTTGCAATTTGCTTTTCATTTTTATAAAGGATATAAAAAGGATCACATACAGCCTTTTAGCTAAGCTGCTGCAGCAGCATTTGAAGTAATTACATTTCTTTTGCTCACTCGCATACATAAGGATATAATTCTAACGTTTTATATAGCATTAGCGTTAATGTTTTTTGTTTCTTTCGTTTTTTGGCTTAAATCCTTGTCCAAATGTTTTTTGTTGTTACCAAAAAATTATGACACTCTGATTCAGATTCCGGCGCTCTTTCTCTCAGTTTGCATTGCGGCTCTAAAGCCGAAAGCTAATGCGTTTTTAAATATGCTGCAGCGGATGCTGGGTTAGCATTAATTAACAGGCGCTCAGGCCCAGCCGCAGCATGGCTTATTGTGGTTATAAAGGCGGAGGGGTTGTGGCAGAGAAAGGCGTGACTGGTTTGCAAGGACATTAGCTGAATGCGTTGCGGAATGTGTTTGATAAGCTGACGAGTTGGTTTTTGTCAATGTTTAATTTGATTTAAAGATGATGCAACATTTGAATTTTGAATTGAATAAATATTTTTGTCAAATTTTTTATGATTTTTTAAAGGTAGGAGTAACAGTCTCAGATAATGTATGTATAATAAGTAATTTTTTCTATACAGAAAACTATTGAAAGTTTTACGCAATTACATTTTCTGTAAGTTTGACTAAGGATGTACGACGGCAACTTAACATTTACTTAATTGTTTTCTCAAATCCTCTTCCTTCTAAATTTATTTCTATATATATTCATATATATTATACATATATTTTGCCCCAGCTTACACCTTCATTTTGCCACCGTCAGTTTCAAGGATTTTTTTAACCCTATATACAAAGCTTGCTCACTCACCTGTTGCTTTAGCGCTGGGTTCTGTCTCGGCTGCCACGGGGCGTATGCTTAATGTTTTAATTAAATCTTTTACGTTTCTTTGCTTTTCGTATTATTTCCTTTCTTCTCGTGGACACACGCGACACTTGCCAAAGGACACTCGAAACACTGAGCAATAAAAATGGCGCTTGTTACTTGATTTCAATTTCTAACGGGCTTATGTTTGCTTTAGTTGAGGCAGCTACACAAAAAAATACTTGCACAAGACATCGTGTAATAAGCCGCACTTGTACACACACACACAGACACATGCAGAGAGACTACAACTAGCACATGTATTTGTTGTTGTCCGTGTCCTTTTTGTTGTCGTCGTAGACGTCGTCCTTTGGGCTTGTCGTGAAAGGCAACAGCTTGAAATGCTATTAAAATATAATCTGCTGATAATCTGCACTTAATTTCGTGCTTTGCTCAATGCAGGACGCACACATACACACACACACACACACTCACTCAGTCTTGATGATGAAAAAAAAAAGAAAGGAAAGAGTGTGTAATGTCCTTGCCACAGGGCAATCGTCGTCAGCTGTGCGCTGTCGTTAGTTGTCCTAAGCCTTGAGCAACTCCTGCCCCAGATTAAGCTCTACTAAATAATATTTGTGCCGTTTAATTTTTGTTACTTAGTTTTTCTTTACATTTTGCTGGTTTCTATTTTGGGTCTTTGGATTTTTTTCTATTTTATTTATTTTCTTTTTAACTCATTCACTTGGTTACTCTTTTTGTAGATTTTATTGCTGCTGTCTTTCTTTTATTCGTCTTCTTCTACTCTTTTTGTTCGCTTTTGTTGTCAACCTTTTTGGCGCTTACTTTTTTCGGTGAGCTTTACGCTTCGTTGCTTTTTAATGTTTGTTGCGTTTGTTGCTGTGTTTTTATTTTGTTAGCCTTGCACAACTACAAATGCGCTCATGTGCGTGCGTGTTGATTTCCTTTGCTGTTACCTTTTTGATACACTCGCACTTTTCTTTGCTGTTCTCGTCTTTTTTTTTTCTTTCTCTGATTTTCGGGTGTTCGGCTATTGAGTTTTGAAATTTATTAAATTTTTTTTTTTCTTTCTTTTCTTTAATCAAATTTCCACTTGATTGGAGTGACGACAATTTCGTTGATTTCCGGTTGCTGCCGTAACTGCGGGGGTGTTGGTGAGGGTGCGGGCGTGCGCGTGGGTGTCGTTATGTGGATGAGTGGTTGTGTTTGAAATAAATGAGAGAGAAGAGCAGCAAAATTTTGTTTATTAGTTGGACCGTTAATAATGGTATAGTATAATGTAATAAAGAAAAACTTAATTTTATAAAGATATAAATATATTTACCAAGTACCTGAATCAAAACTTGATTCATGGAATCAAAAAAGATTTTGGAGACAAACTACTTAGAATTATTTTTTAACTACAAAATTATTTTGGGATGTGATGCAAATCTGGACTCTTGTGTAAAATTAAAGTATGTTAACAATGTTTGCTTCAACATAAATTTAAACATATTAGTTTTGAGCTCTTTTAACCTATTTATACTCAATTATTTGTAATATTCTTGATAGTATTTTTAATGTATTTATATATTTGTATATTTTGTTTCTCAATCTCTTATTTACTGTTTATAGTACTGTTTATAGTAATTACCGATCTGTTAACACTCACACGTGCATCATTTCACCTTTTATCTCTTCCAAACGATGCTCGTTCAGGCTGAAAAGTGTTTTTTGATTGAATATAAAAGTTTTGCCAGCTTTTGCGAATTGCACTGCATTTAAACAATTTGTAAAGTCAGAGTCTTAACATAACGCTGTTGTTGCGCGTCGCATTACATTGTCGACAATCGCTTTTTATATACATATATTATTAATTTGCAGCTTTTGCCAATCTTGCTGCGAGTAGGCTGCGGCTATAATCAAAAACCACTAAGACGCCTCTTTGGGAAATGGAAATGGGCTTAAAGCAATTTCATTTCCTGTAACTGTTTCCATTTTTTTTTATTTTATTCCTGGTTTTTTAATTTAATTCGTCGCAATTTTTTGTCCGTTGCGCACTCACTTAATTTTCTTCTTTTGCTTGTGTAAATGTTTAAAAAAAATAATTTGGCTTTTTCTCTTCTTTATTTTTTTTTCTCTCTTTACCAAGCCAACTTCCAGATCCTCTTAGCGTGGCCTTTTTGTGCCTTTTGCTGGGGCGTGTGTACATAATACCCCAAAATGCAACACCGCGGCATTAACACACACACACACACACACGCACACTCCGACTCACGTAGACATTCACAAGCTTAAAATAAAAATTCGTTTTCTCAACTTGATATCTTTTTTTTCATTTTTGAAGTCATTTAGTCTCTCGCGTGTCGACACTCAGAAATATAATAATCATTTTCTTTTTTTCGCTTGCTTCGCTGCCGCAGACTATAAAATATTTAATTTCCTCCACGCATCTGAGGTTTATAATAATTCCTTCCGGTTATTTTTGCCGCAGAGTGTTTCTAATTCCCTCAAAAGCTATTTGGACGCAAAACATCCGCATGGCCGCCAATACAGCCTAGCCCGCAACAATTTCCACCAATTTCCACGCCGCTAGAAAAGAAAATTTAAATCACTTTTTCTTTCACACGATTTTCCTTTTTGCTTTTGCCCCCGTCTCCGTCCCTTTTCCGCCCGCTGTATGTTTCTGGCATTTATGCTTCATTTACTTTTGATGGTTTTTTCTCTGTCAGTCATGTTTTTCACGTTTTTTTTCTGCTCATTTTTTTTTAGGCGTTTAATGGTTTATTGTTGACGTTAGCTTAAATTATTATGTTTACTTGCACTCAAATGTTAAATGAATTATAGCCAGAGCGAAGCAAAAATATAACCTATGCCATAAACTTATTGGCTTAAGCATATCATATCAAATTGCAATACATTTGTATTGCTTTCAATTGGTTTTTGAATAAAAAAATTAATTCTAGTTTCAGTCATAAATCAGAGCAGAATGTGCTGAAAAAGAGCTTGGAAAGTTTGTGGATATCTGCTCATGCATATATTAAACAACGAACGAATATTTTAATTTGAAAAATGTCGAACTTAGAGAAGGCATTTTTGTACATATATTTTTAATTTGACTATAGTATTAAAAACAAGAAAAAATAGCAGAAAACTTTTTATTGAAGAGTATTATATTACTCTGAGTTTATGTATAAGCTTTTCACTTTTTTTCTAAATTCATTCGTACATGAAAAAAGAGTTTACTTAAATAAAAGTTTATTTAAATAAATATAAATTTAATTTCATTTTTATAAAATAAAATAAGAAAAAACAATTAAATTAAAAATTATATTAAATTTATCATTCGAAAAAAATATGTAAAATAAAAATATATTTAACAAGAGAGGAAAAAGAAACTATGAACAAAAATAGTTTCTTAGTTTTCCGTCTATTGTTACTATAAACATAACGTACTGAAATGTCAATTAGACATTCAATATATATCATTAATAGGTATATACAATCAAACTAAAAATTTTAAACTTAAATAATTATGTGCAATTCCCAATTGAAAGATATATAAATAATAATTATATATTATAGAAAAAAAATATACATAATCAGCGAAAATAAATGTGAATACTTCATTAAAATATTTTCGAAAATTTGAAAATATAAATACAAAAAAGAAAAATTAAAAAAAAAAAAAAGAAGGGGGGGTTGTTGGGGGGAAGTGTAATTTTTAGGGGGGGGATTATGTAGGGTTTTGAGGGGGGGGGGGGTAAAAAAAGGGAAAAAATGAGGAAGAGGGGAGAGATTTAGAGTTTGGTTGTTGAAAAGGGGGAAGAAGAATTAGGGGATGGGGGGGGGTAAATAATTAATCCACATTGCGAGCATCATGAACAGCCAACATAATAAGAGTTTCCATTCATTCGAAGCTTATGCATTTCTCTTTGCTAATTCAATTAGATGTCAACCATATTTTAAGCTAGTAAATGACGTCAATTAATTTTCTCTAACAGCTTTGCCGTTTGCGAAGCATTTCACAGATTTTCAATTGAGTTTTTGAGGCAACAAATGAATTTCTCATTTCAATGGGTCATTCTTTGTTTAGCAGAACTTATAGAAATTGACTTTTATTAATAGAAATTTATTTGTGTTCAACACAACTTCATTGAATATATATTTTCGCAGCTCAAGCTCTTGGCTACTCAAGTTGGCTTTTATGAGCTGACTAATTAGTTTTATTTGGACATATTTTATTAGCCGAACTCCAAAGCGCGTGGTAATTAAATTAATTAGAAACCTGTCGAGAGACGTTCGCAAAATAAACCGTGAGCCATCATAAACTCGTTTTATATTTTCATTTAAATACACACGCAACCACACACACACACACACACACACACACACACACACACACACACACACACACACACACACACACACACACACACACACACACACACACACACACACACACACACACACACACACACACACACACACACACACACACACACACACACACACACACACACACACACACACACACACACACACACACACACACACACACACACACACACACACACACACACACACACACACACACACACACACACACACACACACACACACACACACACACACACACACACACACACACACACACAGACAAATACACACCTTTCATGGCATTTTAATGAGGTGTTTGACGGTTGGCAAGCGGGCAAGCAGTGCATTAATTAAAAAGGGTTTTTTCTTTCCTTTAAGGCAGCGTCCAAAAATTGTCGCTTAGCTGTTGAGCCGCACACAAAAAAATAACGAATATTTAAGAAGCAAAAACAAAAATAAGACGAAGGAGAGAAAAGCCTAAGCAAACGCTTTAAAAATAGCTTTAAGCACACGGCGCATCGCACGTGTTCGATGTTGTCCTTTTTTTTAGCTCCTCCTTGACTCACATTTTTATTGTTTTTCTTGTCAATCTCAGGCCTAGGGACACATTTTCAATTGAGTTCATCGCACTCGCCCTCATCGCCCATCGAATTTCTCTGGCTCACACGCGGCTGCTAGGCCGCTCTCTTACATATCGCTTTAATTTCCGCTTGAATGCAAAGCAAAAGGTTTCCCTTTTGCCGAGGCCGGGCAAAAAAAGGTTCCCTTCACTTGCACGTTGAGTGCTCGACCTCAACGACCAAGGAAAACAAAACAAAAGCCATTCATACATTCTTGGCCCCAAACTGTGCCAAAACTGAGAGCGAGAAAAATGGCCTCTAGCCGTGGCCAACCTTTTCAACTTGATTAATTTTCACAATTTAAGTTGATGAGCGCAAAATTTCCCAGCTAAACAATGGCCAACAATGCTAGTCGGAGCCATTGAATTGGTGTCAGTCAGTTGGTCAGTTAGTGAGTCGCTCGGTCGGCCATCCGGTCAGTCTGTCAATCAGACTGATTTAACTTTTTTATTGCATTGGATACTTTTCTTTATGTACATCACTTCTCAGATAACTTTGGCAAATGTGCTGCGATTAGAAAGCGGCGCAAGAAGTAGACCCACAATTTGATTTATACACGAAAATCTGGCGACATTTGAGCTAATGGCTAAGAAGGCGAACACATAAAATTCTCTTTATGTGATCTCCTATCAAACCTCAATTTCCAAAAAGTTGCCAAAGGTTTCTAAGAAAAGCGCTCACAAATTTATGATTTAAATTGTCGAAGCCCCAAGGCATTAAAAACTAAATTTATTGACTTTTTGCTTAGATTCAATAGAAAAGTGTGCATAAGCCTTTGGGGCAATTCTTAACATATTTTATAGGAAGTTGAAATATAATAAAAATATGATTTAAAAGCGTGGAGTGAAGTGCACAGAGACTTTAGCTTATAATTTACATAGATTATTTATTTCATTTTATTTTTTGATAAATTATTATTTAAGGCAAATTTTCATTTCAACATTGTCTTAGCTCGTGGTAATTTGTTTAAAAGAATCTTGAGCATTTATAAATCTCTTTAAATAATTTGACTTTTCGCAAAGAGTTTGAATTTATATTTTAAATTTATACTCTTCAGTTTAAATATATAAATAACCAAATTTATGTAGAGAAATCTGCAATAAATTGATATATTAAATTCTGAATAAGAGTTTCAATTACACAAAGAGCAATTATGACTAAAAAAATATTTGTAGTCAAAGTATTTTAAAATATTTCTTTTACAACAGAAATAATGTCAATAAGATTATATATTTTTTAACGAATTTATAAGTCAAAAGATTTTACTATATTTCTTTTTCAAATGAAAGAAAGTTATAGTATTTATATATATGTTTTATATAAATAAAATAAATATTTTTTTTTCTGCAATTTCCATAGAATTCCTTCAAATTTGTAAAATCTTTTGTTACTATAGCAGTCAGGAATATTTTTTTGAACTTTACATTTATTTATATATTTTCATATTTCAATTACAAAACTCTTGACTATTTCTCAAGGCTTTTTTTTATTACATCTCATAAAGAATAAAAACATCACTTTTTGCTTTACATTTTTTTCAAATACAACTATCACGATACTTATTTATTATAGTCAATATTTTTTTCACTTTTCGCACCAAAATAAAAGTATAAATATATTCAAACGAAACTATTTATTATATTTCACAGCTGCATCAGCAGCTGTAACTGAGCTGAACAATTTGCAAAGCATTACTCATACGACCGACCAGTTGCTGTAGAATATGGCAAAACTATGCCAAACACTTTAAGCTCTGTTTTACAGTTTACAGTTCACAGTTGTGCTAGCAAGTTGGCCAAATGATTTATTAGTCCAGTTAAAGTTTGTTTTGGATTTTTGCTCAGTTTGCCTTCCCTGCAGTAGGCAAAAGGCAAAAGAACTTTCTCAACCAATATATGATTTGATTTTATCAATTTGTTGATGTACGAATTGTGGCTGACAAGTTGTGAGGAGAATGTTTGCTAAGATTTATTTGTAGGTAATTGGAAATTTTTGCAAATTGTTTTTTATTTTTCTAACTTATTTAAATGTAAAGATTTGTTTGGCTTGGAATTTAGTTTCATCTTTGAAATTCAATCATCTGTTCAGCTTAAGTTTTATTCAGATTTTTGACTATAATTTTCTCGTTTCATTCAACTTAAATTTTAGTTACAACAAAATAAATGAAAAATATTTTACGCCATCAACAAAATTTGAAGCTTACATTTTTGGAAACACGACTTAAGCACGGCTGCGGGTGGCTAGAAAAGTTCTACCAGTGGAGTTTTCCTTTTTGAATGTTGTTCACTTTGGTTGTTGGTTAACTCGCGTTATGAAATGCTGCCAAGTGTAAAGGTTAGCAAAGCGGCGACTTTTAGCTTGAACCGGTTCGCGTTCGCTCCACCTGTCACTTGGGGGCCTCTGTTTCTGTTTGCTTTGGCTTTGCCCAAAAATGTACACACACCAATGCACACACACGCGTCGCGCCGCGGAACGTCTCAAACGCACGCACGCACGCACTTGCACACACACACGTACATACGTACATAGACAACCACGGGCCGAACAGGACGCGCTCTGTGTGTGTGCGCGCGCTTGGTATAACGGGAACGCGTGCGAAAGGCTGCTCCCGGTCTGAACGGATGCTGGAGCTTGACTGAAATAACGTTCACCTTAGCCCGAGCATCAGCGCCAACAGCAGACCAGAACCTAGCACAATGCTAGGCGTTCGCAATGTCCACATCAAATCCGAAAGGCAACGCGAACGAATACGCTGTCACGAGATACGAGCCAAGGATGCGACCTGTGCGACGATGGCTCGGCCGACTCTTTGCCATATTACAGCATCCCTGCGAGAGCTTTTACGTACAGCTTTCGCTAAAGAGCGCGTGTCGCGATTAAGAGTACGAAAAAGCTTCGGTGAGCTTACAATACACATTCAGCAAGTTGGGAGAGAGTGCCAGAGAGAGCGAGCTTTCGAAAGCTTTTTAACAGTTGTTTACTTGTTTTTTGTCCCTTTTTGTTTTTTTTTTACTTTCTTTTTTCTTTTTGATTGTAAAAGGCTTGTTTTGTTTTTGCTTATTTTGTGCAACCGACACAGTTGTAAAATTTCGAAGCTTTGTAGTCTTTTACTGTGAGTGTATGTGTGTGTGTCTGTGTATGTGTGAGGTTGGGTGTGCATGAATGTATGTGTGGGACTTTTTGCGGTGCCGGCAACCAATTTAGACAATTTAACAGGTGGTCTCGGCATTTGACTAGGCTTTTAAAGGTTTTCAGTTGATTGTGTAAAAATAAGGCATAAAAATATGGAAGTAGACTTTTGCGTAGAATTTGAAATACTCTTAACGAAAGATGAGAACTTGAAATATATTTCTTTTATTAAAGCAATTTATAATTACAGCTCCCAGTTTAGACTCTTCATAAGGAAGCCTTTCTATATTCAAGCCAAATATTTAATAAATGGCTGATATTAGCTGCAATCTTTTCAAAATAATACAGTTTGAATTTAAAGAAGGTAATTTTTGCCTGCTTTGAATATATCATTCAAACAATTCGACCCGCTGTCAGAGTATCGAAAAAGAAGTCAATGCTTAGCATACTTTTTGGGGCCCCGAAAAGGCTTTAGTTGGGCAGGCAATTTGGACGGCTGTCAATGGCTGGACAAACGCTAGCCAAAGCCTAATCACAAATACCTCGCATGGCACCCACACACACCTGGAAGCCAATCAATACGAGCACGAGCTGAAGCAGAGGGTAGAGTAGTTTTAGAGGCAGGGGGTCTTGGTTACATTTATCGGCTAAATGGTCAATGCTGGTCAGCGACCAAATTTGTCCACTTGGCTGAGTGGCAGCAAACGCTAATTAAACTGCTGCACAGGAGCAACTGTAGCAGCAGCAGCAGCAGCTGTACCAAGTGATACAAGCCCTGAGATAATCAACATGCCAGAGCCACCTAGTTGCCCCATTAACTGCTTTGTTTGGCGTGATAGACAGAGGGAGGTGGAGGGGGCTTGGCAGGTGGTGACCAACGGGATCAGAAATGATTGTATAATTCCAA
Source organism: Drosophila paranaensis (assembly GCA_035047545.1). Lineage (NCBI taxonomy): Eukaryota > Metazoa > Arthropoda > Insecta > Diptera > Drosophilidae > Drosophila > Drosophila paranaensis. Next base: position 11,121,576 of record JAWNPL010000153.1, read on the forward strand.
GGGAAAGCGCTGCCTAAATGCGTAGCCTGTTCATGTCCTGTGATTGACACGTAGAGACAATCGAATTGTGATTTGCACCCAAACTGTAACACAAACTAAATGAACAGCTGGAAACGCTGGACGGCATGTTGCTAGGCAGGCAGCGCCGAATCGATCCGTAGGCGACGCGCTGCTCGTTACTCTGTTATTTGGCCATTAAGTGGAGAGCGGCCGACAGATGTCCATCAACTGAAACACAGCTGAAATCTAGCGAGAAATCCTGTTGGATTTCGTGAATAATTTCAATGCTCATTAGCTGTGACATGAGCAATGGCCAAATTATGAATTTTGAAATGTGAAAATGTGCGCAGAATGTTTAAATAATTGCGGCTGTAATCACGCTGAAAATATGCAAAGACTCTGGCAGTGCTCAGAGACATTCCGAAGAGCGTAGCCTCTCAATGTTTGACTCGATTTTTGAAAAGTTTTTGGTTTACTATCCAAAAAGTGAAAGCTTGTTTTTCCTTTTCTCAGTATGTTTAATTTTTGTTTTAATGTAAGATAACATAAATATAACTCGAAAGTAATGTTTGTGTATTTTTTATATTATCAAAATATTAATTTGATAATGAAGAATACAAAACAATCATTTTCCAATAAGTAATATGATAAATTAAAAACATATGAAATATAAATTCTATATAATATAAATTTTAATAATAAATATAAACATATTTCATCAAAGTTTTCTTATGTTCATAAAAAATATTAAATAAGCTTATATAAAAAAAAAAAATATACAAATTTCCTTACAACGAAAAAAGTAAATAAGCTTTTAAAGATTTTCGCTTCTCGGAATAACCTCTTCAACGTCAGTTTGCCAAATAAAACAACAAGAAACCTCAAGAAAACATATGTGCATATTTAATGCGAAACATTTGATGTCTTCTTATTTTATTCTCTTTTATATTTTTTTTTTTTTTAATCGTCTTCAATTGAATTATTCACTGTACATTGAACTCTTGTTTTTGCAATTTAAAAAAAAATAAAATAAGAAGAATAAGAATAAAAAAAATAAATAAAAGCCGAGCAGGCGGCAGCTGTAAGCTGGGATACGCCGAAGGACATTGACGGCTGAGGTTGGGGGAACTTAAGAGATTTCCTTGGAGCACTCGGCAGATTATTAAAGCATGATATATGTGGCTGAAGAACGCTCGCACTCACTTACCTGTGCCTCTGCCTGTCTGAATTTATCCACGAATAATAAAATAAGCAAGAACAACAAATGTGGAGGCAATGGCAGACACACCCACACACACACACACACACACACACACACTTTAAGAGTTGTCCTGGCGACTGATGCGCTGCTCTGTCATATATCATAGATTTTTGCTCGTTATGAATGTGTGGGTGAGTGTCAGTGTGTGTGAGTGTTTGAGAGTGCGTGGCCCAAGGCCCAAAATATTCCTCTCTTCGCTGCTTTTACTTATGTTCCTTTGTTGGCATTCTCTTGCCAGTTGTTGCTGTTGTTGTTATTGTCGCTTGCGAGTAATTCTCGTAAACTTAAATTGTTATTTCACCTTGAAAGCACCACAAGTAAGATTTACGGTCACCCTGGCACCTCGCAAGGCCCCTCAGACACACACTCTCTTGCTCTGGCTCTCGTTCGTTTCTTTGTCTCCTTCGCTTTCTGGTGGTTTTCATTGCTCTGTCATTTTTATGCTCATTACTTTGCATTTGCTGCTGCTTTAGCCACAGTTTCCCTCGAATATACAACAACAATCAGAGCTTGCCATTTTCTTTCTTCGCTGAGGTTATTTTGATTTCTATTTACTTGTTGTTTTGTTCTTCCACTGCTTTGTCTTCTGTTTGCAGTCGCCTGTTCGCATATTTATTACACTTTGTATTATGATGTCTAGAAATTCGGCCAGACAATTTATGGTCCACACATAAGTACCTAAAAAAGAAAACCAAAATACACAAGAGGCGAACAGGTGCTGGCGGGGCGGGGCGTATAGAACAAATGGTCGTCCCATTAAGACAATATTTACCTGTTAATGCTTTTTGGAGCCATTGATAATGTCCTTAGCATATTGGATGTGGAACTGACAATAAGGGATTTCTTTTCTTTTATAATTTCAAAATGTTTTGTATATATAATGGAAAGACGTAATGTATGCCAATATGCAGAAGCTAATGATAATGAATGAGAGACTATGGTATTGGCGTATTATCGAGGGAAGAATATTACGATATGTTATGATAACTGTATATGCAGCTCGGATACTTTATATGTGGGCCGAATATAGTTTTTCTGTATATGTTTTGCTCTGGCTCTGCTCAGACTCTGCTCTTGATGTGACTCAACTGCTGTTGCTCTCTGTCTCTGTCGATAGCTGTTACTCTGGCTGAGTTCTTGCTCAGCTCTGGATCTGCTTTGGCTCTGCCTTGGCTGTGCCTGTGATTGAGCTCTTGCTCAGCTTTGGATCTGCCTTAGCTCTGCTTCTGGCTCTGCCTGTGGCTCTGCCTGTGGCTCTACCTTCGCTCTGCCTAGACTCTGCCTTGGATCTGTTTCTGGATCTGCCTTAGATCTGCCTCTGGCTCTGTCTGTGGCTCTGCCTTGCCTCTGCCTTAGCTGTGCCTGTGATTGAGCTCTTGCACAACCCTGCCTCTGCAATGGATCTGCCTTGACTCTGTCAATGGCTACACCTTGGTTCAGCCTCTTCGCACTTTATCTCTACTCTGACTCTGCCTTGAGTTAATGATGTCCTCTATTGATTTACCAATATATATATATATATATATATATATATATATATATATATATATATATATATATATATATATATATATATATATATATATATATATATATATATATATATATATATATATATATATATATATATATATATATATATATATATGTATATATATATGTATATATATAAATATATATATATATATATATTATCTTCAGTTGGTAGCGCCAGAATTGTTACTTGTTACCCTCTTCTACACTTCCTTTTTTTTTATTCCTGTCAAATTAATCCAAGCAATTCAATACACCTTCATCCAGACTTTATCGAACCGTATTACTTTTGTTTTCTCATCCGGAATATTTAGATTCATTTCACATAATATGCTGCAATTTGTGCCGAATGTTATTCATTATGTGGCCCACATTTGTGTGTGCAGCGCACAGCTCTTCTGTCTGTGCTGGCCATAAATAACATACATCATTATTATCGCATTACACCGGGGCCAGGCCAGGCCAGGCGAAAAGCCCAAGTAAACTATATAAATATATACATATATAAAAATTGACTATCGCGACAGAAAATTGCGCTGCAGCGTTGTCAACGCTGGCGACTGCTGTGGCTGCTGCTGCTGCAGCTTCATATTAATTAAATACAAAATGTTTACACTAATAATTTCAACATAAATTCGCGCTGCCCTTGGTCGATCCCTTTTTCGCGCGAGCGGAAACATCATAAATTTCGCGTTTCGTTGCAAGCTGCAAGATGGCAAAAGGCAGCGCGTGCACGCAGCGGCCACAAATTGTGAGTTATCTTTGTGCGGGTCGATGCTATGGCAACTGCCACTACACCATGCACCACCCCCATCCCCACCAACTGTCCCTAGCCACTGGAATCGCATCGTTTGTTGCCTTTTGTCGCCATTGCATGCAAACACATTAAATTAAATTATTGTCGCACTGGGTGGCTGGCTGGCTGCATTCTCGTTAGTTGTGCCACGTCTTAGTTCGGCTTTTGGTCTTCAACATTGAGGGCCGGGTCTTAAATGTGCGCTAAATAGCTCCCCAGTTGCCGGCATTAAAACCCTTTTGCGCTGCCTAAGTATGCCGCACAATTTGGCTTTGGCAACACGTTTCATTAGGCACGCCAAGGGCGCAACGCTGCGTATACGTATTATTGTCAACTGGGCTGCCTTTCAGCTGGTTATTTCTGTGGCCGCTACGCTGCCAGCCCAGGCTTAAGCCGAACAACGCTGTCCTGGCTGCGCCAGCCATTAAATAATGTGCCAAGGCTTTACAATTGCTCAAATATTGCCAGGCAGTCGGTATAAATATGTGTGAGCTAATTACAGGACATCTGCTAGTCGTTCATCTAATTAAAAACTAGTTTTTGTGCGCTAAACTTTGTCGACTTTAGCTCGTGGCTAAAATTTTTAGTAAAAGCTGCAATACAGACACAATTGACTAAACACACACAGAGAGAGAGAGAGAGAGAGAGAGAGAGGGAGATGGGTGGGAGAGGGAGAGGGAGAGACATGCAAGCACACACACTAACATCGCTGCTCACGCAAACTGCGTTCAGTCGTGCGCTTCGCTGCTCAGCCTTTGGCTGTGGTCAGTCAACTTGTCGCTGCTGCTGCTGCTGTTGTTGTTGGTCAATGCAATTTTTTGTTGATGTTTAATACCCTGTATAAACAGTTTGGCAAGGCATATTTATCCAAACAATATATATGTCCGCAGCGTAGTCAATCTAAGAAGATATATTCTTCTCTACAGATAAATTAATATTTCTTCTACAAAACAAGCTAGAGCTTTCCATTCGAATCAATTCAAATAACTAGCTGTGCACATTTGACCTAGCAGCACCTATCATCAAAATCACTTCATATCTATAGAGTATCTACTCGCACATCATACTCAATTCATTTTGAGCTCTACTGTTGCTAGGTAATTTGTTAGAAACGCTTGCCTTTGACGCCTGCATTAGCAGTTACTCCAATCTACACTCTAACTACGCTGCCCTGGCTGCCCTTTAGGCCCCACCTTCCGTTGCTTTGGACTTTTTATGATGCAGCCATTAACGCAGCGTCGACGCATAAAGCGTGAGCGGAAGCGAAGGCGTCGCTGCTTTGGCTTTTTGTTTTCAACGAAGGAGTTTCTCTCTCCCTCCCCCTCTCTCTCTCTTTCGCTCTCGGTCTTTTGCCTCTCTTGCCATGGCTCTTTGACGGTGGCATTTTAATGAGCGACTGGCCCGCAGTTTGTTTTGCCGGCCAATTTTTAGGCCACATGCAAATTTTGTGGCCATTGCAATTCGCATATTAATAGCAAAAAAATATGGCAGCATCACCAGCAGCAGCAGCAGCAGCAGCGGCAGCGACAACGGTGGCAGGGAATTTGCATATTTGCAGGTAAAGTCAATATTGAAATGGGGGCCAGCACGGAAGAACGCACTCCGACAGCTGCCCGATAAGCACGTGCCCACACAGCGTGGACAAGAGTAAATATTATTAATGGAATGCCCCTAATGGAATCCACCTGAAGAGTACGGGCCACAATTAGCCCAATGTCCAAACGTATTTGAAAAGTTGGCCAACTAGTTGGCTAGTAAAAGCCGTTTCATTGATAAATTTAAACAATGGGGTAAATCGCATTAAAACCAAACAAAAGCTGAGATGGTAGCCTGATGGTTGGCCAGAAGAAATTTGCCAAAGAAAATTGTGCAATGCATTTTCCATTAAGCCGAATGGGAAATTTTCACTTTTAGCATTAAACAAGCAGGGCCCGAAGAACGTGGCGGCAAATGTGGGCTAATTTGCAAAAATCTGCAGGTACAAAATATGCAGGAGAGTGTCTATGAGTGTGTGCATGAGTTCGTGTTAGACTACCAATAGCCATATACCCACACACACATGAACACTTTTGTAATGGGAAAGCGTACAAAAGTTTCATTGTTATGAGCTGCCTTTTGCTCAAGCCAAAGTTAGAAGCGATAGAAGTTGAGGAGAGGCAATTGTGTGTGTGTGTGTGTGTGGCTCGATAGCAAATAGCTTTTTGTAGTTTAAAGCGTTACGCTTCAGAGCAACTGGCTTTAACTATTGTAATGACCATGGCCACAGCAAAGTGCCACAAAATGCACAATATCAGCAAAATATGCTTTTGACCCCAAATGGGATAAGACATTATGGCGCCCAGCGAGAACTACACGAATAGTCTAACTAACGGAAAGTGAAAGGAATGCGAGAGAGTTCAGTTTGAAGAAGTTTGAGGTACAAATACAGTTATGAGTTGACGAGAGCTTGAAAGATAATGTATATATTGATATATAAGTAAGTGAATGAGCTGCAAATAAATGAGCGATAAAGATCTTTGTGATATTAAGCGTCGCTTCGTTTTTTTTGAGTCTCTTTCCTCAAGATCGACTATTTTTATTGTGTTGGCTCCATGTGTAAATGATTATATAATAAGGACTTTATACATATATGAATATTAAAGTTGTTGCCTTCCCTACATAAAATATACATTTAAAAGTCTGAAAACTGAATTGAGAAAAGTTTTTCGGACTCGAAAAAGTTGAGTTTTAATTAAAGAGTAACTTTATATATGTAAGAATGAATTTTGAAATTAGCTGTATTCTTCTTTTTTTTATTCTTATATATATACATATATTACTTATCTTCAGTTTATATAATTTTTTAATTTAAGTCCTTAGCTAAGTTTTTAGCACATTCTCAAGCTTCACCCTTAGCTGCTCCAGAACTCAAATGTTTCTTAACGACTTCAAGTCCTGCACGCTCAGCGTTTCCTCAACATTCGAGTCAAAAATTTGTGGTGCTTGGCTACCAGATCTTGCTGTCAGTGTATTTCATGGGCCATCTAATTATTAATTTATTTTAAGCATATTTAATTTTAGCACAAAAATGAATTCATGTTGGCAGCAGTCGCAAGAGCCAGTTAAACAGAGGGCAGCTGTGGGCTGTGGCCTGTGGGCTGGAACAGAAGGCTGACTTCGGAGCCAGCTGGGCCAGCCGACATGCAATTAATTGTGTCATTGTAGCCATTAACCAGACAGTTGAGCAGTAACCCAATTTGTTCGCTTGATTGTTGCTCTCTCAGTCTGTGTGGAAAAGGGAAGTAGGTGGGCCGGACGAACGAATAGACGGACGTACGGACTCCGCCTGACCGCATCTAATGGCTTCGCAATGGCGACCAAGACGGCAGCTGCTGCTGCTGCCCGAACCCAAACCTTTTCCACTGTCCAGTTTGCCATTGTGTGCCAGTTTGCAATTAAGACGCCCCCGAAATGAAAGAAACTGACGCTGCCTCCACACACACACACACACACAAACACGTATAGTAGGAGTCTGAGAGTGAGGCGAGCGGAAACGTGTAAGTGTTAAAGTTTTCGTTCCATCGAACCAACTGTGGTCACATGTCTTTATATGCCAGTTGTCATACATAAATAAACAAGTTCTGTGCAAATACCAGGCGCACGGCCTGCATGCTTAATTATAATGTCTTGTCTCGAGTCAGTCGGTTACACAATGTCCGATGCGCCAGGTGAAATTAACGTTACATATTATATACGTTAGGCAGTAAAGGAACTCATACGTTGACTGCCTGTGATTAGGACAAGCTCCATTAACTTTAAAGAAACTTTGACTTGATGACTTTACTCAAATGTTGATTGTTCCTTTAAGCTCTGCTTAGTTTCCGATGTTGGCTATTGATTATCAAAAGTAAAATTTATGTTTGCGTGGCCAGAGGGTCTAGTGGGTCTGGTTAATGCGGTCTTTTTCTAGTGACCTCATCAAAACTATTCAATATTGTAAAGAAGCATAAAGAGTAAAAAAATCTATATATATTAATATATATACATATTTATTGGTATAACTCAATGTCAAAGGGGCCACAATTTAAATTTGTGAAATATTTGCAAAAGTTATTTAAGACTTTGAAATGTGCTAAGTGCACGCAGCAATCGCAAAGAGACCTGAAAGAAATCAGCAATTGAAAATAAGCATGAATTCACAAGCACAATAAGTATTTGAATATCTAACATAAATAGTTTTCTATTATGCATGCCAAGCAATCTGGCAGCTCTAGCTGCTCTCTCTCTCTCTCTCTCTCTCTCTCTCTCTCTCTCTCTCTCTCTCTCTCTCTCTCTCTCTCTGTTTTCCATTGTATAGTTCGATATGTGTATGAATAAATATTGAATAGCATCAAAGTTAATAACGAACACAGATGAAAGTTGATGTCTGAAGATTGCAGCCGTAAGCTGTGGGCTTTACAAATGCATTTGCGGCTTCGCATTTCAATGCTCGCTGTCTCAGTCTCTGTCTCTCACTTTTGTGGGCTGCACACGTGACTGTATGGAGCTTTGTACAGAGGTGAAATATAAATGTAGGTTGACTCGAGCGTGACGAGCTTATCATAGTCAAATGACAATGCCACACAAATTGAAAATTGAGTGTTTGACAACAGGATACGCCATTTTATATACATAACAAAAATAGATGTAAATGTATATACATATGTATACATATATATGAATATATATATAAAGAAACCATTTTAATTTGATTAATATTTAATTGCTGTGCAGAACTCTTTAGTGAGAAAATATAAAAGCTTATCCCTAATTGCTATTCATTATTCATTTCCATAAATAAACTAAGCAGCTTATAAAATTTTACACAACTTTATCAAATTTAGTAAATGACAACAATATCTGGCTAGAGAGAGAATAAGATAGAGTGAGCGAAGATATATATACGTTTAATAGTTAGAAAAGAAACTTTTGGTTGTGCTAAGGCTTGTCTAGTTGTTATTGGTTGGAAAATCTTGAAAGATCGACGTGATAGTTTCTTGACTCGTTAAACTTGCTTTCAAAACTTCGATGTGGTAATCGAACAGCTCGCTTTGGCTGCAATCCCTTAAAGTAGTCGTAAATAAGCGCATCATTTAAGAAGTGCAATTACATTAACTCAGAGCCGAATGCGAATGGAGTCAAATTAAATTTTCGTTGCGTCTTCGTGTTAAGTTTAAAAGCCGCTTTGCTCATTACGGACGGCAGCACGTTCAAGCCTGGTGCATACTACTCGACGACAGATGGCGCCATATTAATGCATCAGACTGAGCTGGATATGGTCTGGCCGGCCGGCTGGCTGCCCGCGGGGACGACGACGCATTATCGGCCCGTACATGCGTTGACAAACGATAAAAATGGCAGACCGAGGGCGCAACGGAACCGCACTGACTTCTTGGGGCTCCTCTGCGTTGTCTTTCCCGTATATATGTATATATATATAATATCGCAGCAATAATTTGATCGTTAAAATGGACACTGCTTTTTAATGGTTTGTGTGTGAGGCAGACGCCCACTTCCAGTTGGTCCAGCTGTTGGACTGACACCGCCACCCCCTGCCCCACCTATCGCTGGCCGTGACTTTGCCTCCCAATGGTTTTGGCTCCCAGCTGCAATTAAATGTATTTTTACGATTGTGCAGCATTTGCAGTGAACGTCCCCTGACCCGACTGCCCGCTCCGTCCCGCCCCACCGGAGTAATGAAATTAACAGCCTGCGCTGGAGCGAACGACTCCACATTTGTGCGCTGCTGTCCTCCGGCCATGTCCTGTGATAAACGATCGCCATTGCCAGCTTTAAAATGCCACTTACGAGTAACTGCTGTGAAATGCTTGTTAAGCGTTAAATGGCCAAGAAAATATTTTTCGTTGTTGCTTTTCTTCTCTGCTCTCATCTTTGTTTTTGGCCAGAGTGCGTGAGTGCCTGGGCGTGGCAGAGCCCGATGGCAGCCATAACTGCCAGCAGCGACAGTCGCCATTTTGATATTATCTCTTGGGCAAACACACACATAATACACACACAAACAAGGAGCACACGAGCCCACTTGCCTGTCCACAGGTGGCGCTTTAATTTGCAACTTTCACGCGCCCGGGAGCCCTGTCAACACGCCTCGTTCGACACACCACACCAGTTCGCTCTAAGTGAGCCACTATGTCAGACATGGCGCGGCCCAGCGAGAGCAGAAAAAAGAGAATGAGTGGAGCAAGGAGTTGGTGGGCGAGGGGAAGTGTCGCTGGGCACCTTGGCAAAGGCGCAGGCCAGGACGCTGGGGAGTAATTAACACTGCGTCGTTTCTACCGCTGAGCAAACAATGAGAAACTGATGCACTTGTTAATTACGCCGCCAACTGCAGCTGACATGGGGCGTGGCCTAGCAACGCCAGCTAACAGCTCTGTAATATTACATATATAAAGAGGTAGAAGAGAAAAGTGGGGTTGCGGCAAGAGTGCATAAGAACTAAAGAAATCTTCGTCTTCATTATATTATTTTACTCCTGCTTGTTTTTAGTATTAATTTTTGATTGACTTTGAATAACAGAAAGTTGTGTGAAAGTCTAGACGAACTGAATATTCATTTATGCTGAACATTGAGAACTCTTCAAGCACGCATTGTCCTAGCTTGTCCAGCAAAGTGTTTGACAATGTTGGAGCACCATTAACAAGGGTTAAGCTTTGGCAGCTACGAACGCAGTTGACCTTGTCAAGCAGCTATTTGACAGTGTTTGACAAGGATTGAACACGTCTGGACACAAGTCGGGCTAGGTTCAATGCCTATGCAGCAGAGGCTCTGAAATTGTTTTAAACAGAATTTTACTGGGATTAAAGCATACCTTAAATCAAAGCCTGTTTCAGGAATGTCAAATAGTAACTTACTAACTATCTGTAAGTTAAAGAGACTAAAGTAAGACCGGGCCAGGCTCAAGTGCCCAATCTCTTTACCATTCAATTCAATATTATTATTATATTTTAGCTAAACTTTCCCAGCAACGTTTCCCATAATGTCCACAGAGTATTCCCCAATTGAACTGTTTACAAACACCTAAAACTATCCCAGCTCCTTCATCTGCCTATTGCCAAGAAAAAAGTAAATCATTTCAGCTATCAATTTTCCTAATTTCATAAATGTGAATTGGCTGTCTTGCTGACATGCCACTACCTGATCTACCTGTACCTCTACCGCCGCCTTTGCATCTCATGTGCCTCAGGCAAACAATCAACTAAAGCAATACACACACACACACACACACATGGAGGGGGAGAGGGGGCTTGCAAGGGCCTCCACATTTCACGGCATGTGCAAAACTTGGCGCCCAGTTACAAGAGCCACAGCATTGAGCTCGCAAGCCCTTGCTACGAGTTGGCCCACATCAAGTTGCCACCTGGCAGCTGCCACATGGCGACGACGACATCGACCCCGACAAACATTCGCATACCCTGTAAAAATACACATGGTATGCTAGGGAGTGTGATGGACTTTTGGAGTGGCAATGTAACCAAGTGGTGTATATGATGGCAAAATAGGGCATCTGCTAGTCAGTCACTTTAAGACATTGATAATATCTAAATATCGTGAGTAGCCTGAAGTCATACACATATGATACGAATATGTATGCCAATTAATTTTTTAAGGCATTAAGACAGGGTAGCTGTTAGTCGACTACTTTTGTAAAGGAAGCATGGAATGTGTATTTTGTAAATTTTTTTTTGCCATGTTGATGATCTACTCTACTGAAAACTCCATTACAGGGTATCTATCAGTCAGTCACTCTGAGCCACTCGTCACTTTTTAAATTAAGAAACAAACGATACGTGTTTCAAAGCACTTAAGAGAGGTAAAGTAGTGTATACCTATGCCTCACCCACAATTACAGGGTATTTGCCAGTCTATCACTCTCCTTTTTTACTGTAATTTCAACATGTTTTTTTCTGTTGGTCTCGTTATTTGCAGCTTTCATGCATCGACTGCGTATTTCAGCCAAAGGCAGCGACGTCGACGCAACTTTGTGCCCTTTTCTAAAAGGGGGCGTTCGGGGGCGTGACTGACTGGTTGCACGCCATTTTTTTCTCCTTTTTGTTTAAAGTAAATAACCAAACTGAAGTGCAGCGCGACGGTTGAAATTTTTATGCACAGCCAACAACACGAAAAGCAACAAAAAACCGCAGAAAAATGTAGAAAATTCAAAACTAAACTATAAAAAAAAATGTTGTGCAAAACCGCTGCACACGTGGGCAAACAAAACCATGTGTGTGCGTGTGTGCGGGTGTGCGGGTGGTGTGTGTGTTGGGTTTGTGTGCGTGTCTATTTGCAAAGTTTCTTTTGGGCAAACGCGGCTTTTGCCGGCGTCGTCGTCATCGTCGTCGCCAACAGTTTTGAGCCACATCAAAAAAAAAAAAAAAATAGCTGAAAGAAATATATAGGTACGCCCATTTGGCAGTTACCTGCCACGCCCAGTCGCGAGACATGCAACTGCCACAGCAGCCGCCACAGCAGCGGCAGCAGCCCAGCATAAATTTCCATTACCGTTGACAAATATTTACACATCGACCTCAATTCATATTCTTTTTGATGCAGTTGCTTTTAGCTGGTGCTGCTGCTGCTGCACTCGGTCGGCGTTGCCAAAAGGGGGGCGCGAGATGGCATGGCAGTGCAGGTGCAAGATATGGCTGCGCAAATGTATGCTATTTATACCCTGTAACCATTGAATATGTATAAATGAATGGAGTCTGATGAATGAAGAAGAGGAGAGAGTTGAGTGTAGGAGTTAATAGTTGGCAACAGCTGAATGAAGAGAGTTAAGTCTATCGATAACTCTTGAAGATCGATAGTCGATCAAGTCTCATGAAGTGTATGCTCTTGAAATCTAGATTCTTTTGGCTAAGAGCTATCTCCATATTTACAATACGCTTCACAAGTTTTCTGAGGGATCTTAACATTTTGATAGTTATCGATAATTATCGACTTCGAATATGATGTGTAAAAGTTATATTAAAAATATTCAAAAAAGTTTTTATGCTGTAAACCAAAAATCTTGTGTAATACAAAATTTATTTGGCCATTTACCAGGTATCTTATAGTCGAGCAATCCCCACGGAAGCACCCCGACTTGTTTATATTGGGGCAGTTACTGCCAGCAGCCACTGAGCTATTACTTAAGAGCCCAGCCACACAGCAGGCGTTGCTTGAGTGGGCAGGCCAGCAAGCTGCCAGATTGCCAAGCTAGACGAATTGACAATCGTTTAAATGATTTTCCGTTTACGCTTACAAAATAACATATATCTAACTAGAAAAATGTTCCAAATCGCAGACTGCTCTTGGTGGCTGCCGCTATTGCTGCTGGCTTTCGTGCACGGCGGTGATGCGGAGGTGTTTCACCATCGCTTGACCATCTTTGCGGAGGCGGGCCGCATGGAGTGCTACCATCAGCCCGTGGCTGCCACCGAGATTATTAGGCTGGAATATCAGGTTATCTACGGTGGGCAGGGCGAGACGCACATAAATTTCGCTCTGATGGATCCGCATCGCCGGCTGCTCGCCTCGGATCACAAGCTGCAGAGTCAGAAGTACCAGCTGGTGGCCAATGAGACGGGCATCTATAAATTGTGCTTCGACAATACGATCAGCACGTTCAACCAGAAAATTGTTGTCTTCAATTTGGAGGTGGTGGCCGCCAATCACGAGGAGGTGGAGCGCCAGCTGCTCATCAAGGAGATGACCACGGACTATCATTTCGATCGCAGCTACACCCACATGCACGACTATGTGACCAAAATCGGACTGAACATGATGCGTTCGCGTCAGACCCAGGACTACATACGCACGCTGGAGGCCAGGGATCGCAAGCTGGCCGAATCGAGCTTTACCATGGTCAACAATTGGTCCTGTGTCCAGTTCATAGCCATGATTATCGTTGGCATGCTGCAGGTCTTTATGCTGCGCAGCATTTTTAACACCGACAGTCGGTTTTACAAGTTGTGGAAGAAATTTTGAATTGTAGTCGGAAGTTGAATGGAAAATATAACTGAAAACATTTTGTAGTTGAGCGCTGTAGCCCTAAAGATAAAATTGTAAAATTGTTAGTAAGACCTATTGGGTGTCTTTTCTTGAAACATTTCTCTAGAGCGACAGAGGTTGGCTTGGCAACTGTATTACATTAACATTAACAACTAAAACAATTATTAGTTGTTGCTAAAACAAGTTTAAATATTTCTCTATTAAATTCTTTCTTCTATCTCAATATCATGAAAATTGCTTTCCCTTTATCAAAATCTTGACTCTAGCTATTCATTGACAAAGTGAACACGTGTTCTGTCTATTGCCTACAACCATTTGCCCAATGCTCTGTTGTCCACCCTCCATCAGTCACTGTTCTTTTCGATAGCCCACAAAATTTGTCAGGACTTGAAATAAAATCTGTGTACCGAACTCTGACATACATATATATATAATGCCCACGCCTCTAAACCATTGAGCGACGCCCACCATTTGATATCAAGTTTGAGCCGGTCGTGTGTCTCAGCTTTAAGTGAAGCAAAGTTGTGGCAGCTGCCACAATAAGAATTAAGCCCAAAATGGTGAAGGTCAGCCACAGAAATGGCTCATGAATTATTAAGAACGAGGCAAAAGTGTGGCCAAAGTTGCCACTACTTGACCCAAAGCCAAGGCGCTGAGCAAGAAGCAGACACTTGCTAGAAACAATGATTGCGAAATGCTAAGCCGAATGGAGGAGGTCGCCTCACGCCTCACTCCACCCTCCACCCACCCTTAACCGCAAGACCCAAAAGATGTTTTGACATGCCAACAATGCAGACAAGTGTAGGCAATTGCTTGCCCACAGCTGACCAGGCTAGGAGTGGGCCTACTTCAACAACATCTCAGCTCTGTAGCTCCCCATCTGCCCACCTCCTCATCCCGCCACTCCCTGCTCCAAGTAGCACTTTAAATTAATGAACTGAGATTAAGCAAGACAAATTGTTGTTGCTCTACAAATTCTCTATAAAGGCAAATTGTTTTTCGCCCAAATCGAGCAGCAGCAAAGAATTTATTATTTTTGTTGGCCTCAAAAGAAAATTTGCAATTTATTGTTATTGATATTTTGGAGCAGGCAACAGCCAGGCCAAGAGCCGACTGTAACAAGAATTGCAATTAAGAATTTAAGCGCAAAACGTGGCCACAGACTGCTGCAGCATCGATTGGCTTTCAGGCCGGTTGTCAGCGCCCATGGAAACAAATTTACAGCTGTTTGGAGACAAAAATAAATTTTGTATTACATTCGGCTGCCCAAAACGCAGAGCTCTGGCAGCTCCTCTACTTTCACTGCGATACGAATCTCATGTGTGCTGCATGCCATGCAGCCAATTGTAAAGTTTCACTTGCTGCTGCTGCTGCTTTGTCACAGGAACTGTGTCGGATTCTTTTTCTCTTCTGTTTTTTGTTGGCTACTGCAGAAAATATTCATTGAATTTCCTAGTGACAAACGACAAGTTGTCAGTCACTGGCGAAAAAGGAGCTAAGTGTAGTGAAACGGCGCGTGAATACCCTGTAAATGGGATGTAGATAGGCGAGGAATTGTGAATGAGAGTAATAGAGAGGAAGAGAGAGAATGTGAGAGAGAGGGAGAGAGAGAGAGAGAGAGAGAGAAAGATAAAGTGATAAGATGAGAGAGAATGAGACTGAGATACAGAACGATACACAGAAGGAAAAATAGAGAGAGAAAAGACTGAGAAAAAGAGTGACGCAGACTGTGGAACAGACACAAAGAAAGACAGAGATGCAGAGGAGAAAGACAGAGCTAGATGTATTAAGATAAATAAAGATGGGCTAAAGAACAGAGCAGAGAGGATGAGAGGCAGAGACTCTTCTCTTCTTTAAGAGTTAGTGCAGATTGTCAAGAGAAAGAGAACGAACAAGGCTAGAAAGAAAAACGTTGAATGGAAAAAAACCTCAGATTAGTCAAGGATTTTGAGTAGGAGTGATATGATATCTGAGTTTATTATTTATGCAACCTTTAGCTTCTGATAAAAAAGAATCAGGCCATATTATACCAAGTAAATCGTATTACTTGCCATCATCAAAACTTTTCTTACGTTCCAACAAACATTTCCATCCTCACTTGATGCACTCGACTACCCCATCTGTCCGGCGTTATATATTGAGCGATTAAGCTGTGCCACCCTTGATAGTTGCAGGAAAAGAAAGACCAAAAAATAGCAACAGAATTTTCAAGTTGTTGAGCAGCAAACAAATTTATTACCTTATGCGGCATGCATGAGCTGCTGTTAATATAAATTCCAATCAAATGCTGAGCGAGAGAGCGGAGCACAATGCTGAGTTGTGCGGACATTACGATTGCGCCATAAGACAGGGAACTCAAAGTTCGACTGTCGCGCTGCAATATAAATAAGCAATTTGCAACAGCAACAACAGCAACAGTAGTAACAGCAGCAGTCGCCACATAAAACGCAATGAAGCAACAATTTCTTCCTCTTTTTTTTTGTGGCAGCAAATTACACGACAAATAAAAGTGGAGTCCGTATGGGGCAGCAGCAGTGGCAACAGCAACTGCCACTGGTTGCAAGGACATTTTGCGCAGCTTTAGCCAAAGCGCTTCAAAGTGCTTCTTAACGAAGCTTAAAAGCAATGCCAACAGCAACAGCGACAGCAACAACAACAACAACAACTGTTGCAGCTCCAAATTGCTGCCCAGGCGAACAGTCAACAGTCCACGCCCACAACAGCTTGACAAGTTTACAGCAAAGCTGCTGCTGCTGCTGCTGCCGTTGTTGTTGCTGTTGATGTTGCTGTTGCTGCTGCTGCTGTTGTTGTTGTTAATAATGCTGTTTCTGATGCTCAGTGAAGCATGCCAAAGTTGTCGTGGTCGTTGCGGCTATTAAATAGGTTTACGCAGGCTCCTCAAAGGTTGCCACACGAAATTCAACTGGATTTGGTTAATGTGTAACGGCTACTTATGGTTAACTTGCGTCTTATCCTCGCAACGGCCTCCAAAGCCTAAACATATTTGCTTGGGGCAAGGCGCAGTGGGAAGTGGCCAGCGACTGAATGCTTGAAGAGGTTCATGGCAAGAATTGTGATTGAAGATGATGCTGAAGACAGTTATTAGAGTAAATAATTTTGGAGTATTTAAATATTTATAAAAGAAGTATTTATACAGTCTATGAAGATTGTAGACTTTGTATAGCTTTTGATAATCGAAAAAGAAATTAATATATGTACATATAGTATAGCATATATATCATGAAGCTTTTCAGTTGGCAATAGGATAGTTCTTCTACAAGTCTTCTTCTTCGGGGTGTGCTAAGTCTATAGAGAACAATTTTACTATAAACTCAGACAAACTTCCATTTATTAAATAATTTTGCTTTCAATACATAAAACTTTGTATCCAGGCAAATAATCAGCTTGTGAGCGAACCCTTCTTCATCTATTTGAGACCAGCTCCACTCCCGCTCGACAAAGCGACAGAAATTTAATCAAAACGGAAGGCGAACTAATTTAATAAGCCAGCAAACGTTGCTCACAAATGAACCCATGAAGACTTCCGTTAGCTTCGAGCGCCCAAGCACAAGGACTTAGCGCAGGATATTCACTATTTTGGCGGTGTAAATACAAGAATTCCGGCATACGCTGAGCGCATTGTAGTGAGGCACACACACACACACACACACAAACTCCAGCTCTCGTATGCTCGCCTTAACCCACTCAGCCACTCAACCACTCAACAATTCCATTTCGAAAAACGTAAATGGAATGCTTTTCACCTGGCCGCAATCTGGGCATCTTCGATGAGTGGGGCAAAGCCCTGCCATTAGATACGCCGCGACACGACGCCACTCGACTCGACTCGACTCTACCTTCATTCGCGGTTAATTTTGTCTTAGTGCGCTGCGCTGCGCGTTATCCTTGCAATCCTGGCTCCGAAAAGTCCTTGCCAACTGTCAGAAGTAAGCGGCAGTGGTGCGTGGCTATTGAAGTGCAACCTCCATGGGCATGGCAAAAGTTGTTTGGCTTAGTGCAGCCCTCACCCACGCTGTCCTTGTTGCTTGATGCTGTCCCTGTCTGGCATTTGGCTTTTATTCGCCTAATTTCCGCTGCGGCACCCGCTTCCCGGCGCTAATTGACGCCGCTTAGCGTCAGCCGAAAATCTATAAACATGAAACACAGCACAGCCACTGAGACGCGTCCTTGTGACCTGCGCCGCTCCCGCTCTGCTGCAGCCACTTGTTTTATGTGCGCGTCCTTAAGCATAATAAATCTGTTTATCTCTGTGTGCTTAATGGCTGCCAATGTCCTGGCATTGTCCTCGGCCCGCTTAAAACTTGCTGCTGCTGCTACTGCTACTGCTGCCTTACCTGCCAAGACGATAAAAACTTTGCGTGCGCCTTTTGTGGCTGCCGTCGCTTGATACTCTCGCCAAGGGAAGACATTTTCATTTTCTCATTAAATATGTAAACATCTTTTATTGCTCTTAATTGCACTTCATTTATTTTATGAATATTGTGTTAGTATTATGTTTATATTAATCATTCTTTATGAGCCTGTTTGCATATTTTGTTTAGACATTTTGATGCTTTAAGGTTGTCTTAGAGCTTATTGAAAATTTAGTATTTTGTTGTAGAAAATTAAATAAATATAGTCTTAAGATATCTTAATCATGCTTGTGAGATACGTTGATAGTATCTCATCTTGGGTGTATTTTAAACCGATGAGCTGAAAGTTTTAATATTATAAAAATTAAAACTCTTTTCAATTTACGCTCTTCAGTTTCAGAAACATTTGAGTAAACATTCCTTTTTGCATGAAAAAACATTTTTGTTCTTTACAAAATAAATTAACAAATATAGTTCTCTCCTCTACCACACCATTCCCATATAGTTTTGAAATCTTAATATACAATAGCTCTATGATCTGTATAATACAATCTTACATAATCTTAACACTCTGTAGACCCATTCACAGTAAACCCTCCTACCACAAGCGCATTTAAGCTTCGTCTTTTTTCCTTTTGAAGCTTCCAACCTTTTGCCAGCCCAAACAAAATCTTCGTTGCTTCTGTTTATATTTAAAAAATTTGTCAGTCAAATTTGTGCGCTATTTGCTCAGATTATGCCATACAAAAGTTGGCCAAGATAAAGATTTACTCTCTGAAATCTTTGGAGCCTGAATGGAATTTCAAGCAGCCACAAAGTGAAAAAAATCGACTTGTTCATATCCTTTGAGGCTTTAGCAACCACCTGCGGCAGCAGCAGCAGACAGTAGCAAGCAAAGCAGGACAATATCGCGTGACCAACCACCTACAACTTCACAACTTCTTCCTCCAACCGATTCCGATTCAGTCCTCTGCCATCGCATCCAATCCAATCCGTTCGCTCTGTCTGTGGTCGAGCCACTGGACACCGCAAACAACTCCCAAGTTTCGCGTCCAAACTCGAAGGAAACCGCAAAATGGCAAAACAATCAACATGCCACGACTCGAGTGTTGGAATACATCGTCTCGTGTGTGTGTGTGATATACATATATAGGTGTATATATTTACTCGCATATATTTGCGTGTGTGTGTGTGTGTGGACAGGACACAGGATGTGTGCACTGGCTGGCGGCAAAGAGTGTGAACGATGAACAAAGGAAGTAGGTGGCAATTGTTTGGATTGACAAGCGAATCCTCCAACTGCAGTTGCCAAAAGAAAATCGAATCGGTTAGTCAAATTTCCACTGGAGAATGCGGCCGCAACTTGATCAGATGTTGTTTTAACTGGATTTACTCGTGTTTTACATGAGTGCGAAGGGAGTGCGAGAGAGAGAGAGAGAGAGAGAGAGAAAAGTTTATCTACCTTTTGGCTGAAGACTTTAAAGATGGCTTCTAGTTACGATAATTTCTTGTTCTAAAGACTTAGCTTTCACGATATCTCTGTAAATATATTATGTCTGTATATTTAAGTAGAGATACTGATACTGAGTATTGCATATCTTTGTTCAAGGAGAGTTCATATCATTTTATTGACCTACATAATTACATAATAGGATATGATAATAATAGAACGATTCGCTTACGTGAAATACGTAATTGGATAATGTTTCGTTCATTCATAGAGATACATGTTCTGATAATTACATAATTAGGTAAATTAAATTACATTAACTGAATGAAATTTAGCTTCTTGTTTTCATTGGCAAACATATGCCAAATTTCAGGCATTTCCAAAACTAGTTTAACTGAAATGAAATCAAACATTTTTAAAGTTATTTCTGTGCGTTCCACCAAATCCAATTACAATGCTCAAAGTCTTTCAGGCTAATATAAGTTGGCCTAAGCTTATTAAAGCGCTTAAATAGAAATAAAACAAAGCAAGCGCAAACTTTGCGTGTTGCCCATGTGCTGGAGACCTTGCCTGTGCCCCCCTGCTTCTGCCACGCCACGCCTGCCACCTACTTCCGTTGCCTCTGCAACTGTGCTGCCCACCTCCCTCGCCCTTTTCCGCCCCCGCCCCCACCCACTTCAACTGCGAGTCTAGCTAATTCATTTTGTACTTAATTGTATTTCTAGTTTCTCAATTTGGGCAAGTCGAGTGTCTGTTGTACAAATCCAATTCACAATTGGCCGAAAAACTTTGTGTGTCTACGAGTTCGCGCCGTTTGGCCGTTACCACGAAGAGGCCAAGGAGACTTTCGGTCAGAAGACTTTGATGAAGTTTGCCAACGGCCGGCGACCCTTCCCCCAGATCGGAAGTGGCAGCCAAAAGTCGAGAGTCAAGTGCTCCGCTGGATTGTGTTGCCAACCAATTGGCAATTGTTTTGCGCCAAAGTGGCCAAGTAGTAAAATCTGACAGTTAAAGCCTTAAACTAGGCAACAATATCGAACGTCGTAACTTTCCAGCGAATATTTTCGGCTATTTTCACTTGAGTCAAAGCTGCAATTGGCACTTGAAACTAGCAACGCGAAACTTTTATAATAAGCGCATTGAATTTCGATTAATATGGGCATCATATTATATTGAATATAAAGTTATCGACTAGGAAATACCCTGTAATTATCATTTCCCTTTCCATATAGTTATCTAACTATATTAGATTCCTCTTTTGATAGAGAGCTGAAGCTATCCTAGTCTAACCTTAAATGAATAAAGAATAAATTACCAATATACCCCTCTTTAAAGCAGTATGTAGTGTATCAAGCATTGATTTATATAAATTTAATATTGTGCCCAGCTTGATTTTTTGTTTTTCCCTGCATCGCTTGAAGTGTTGAGAGCTTTCGGGTCGCACCTTTTCAGCGTGCAGCAAGTTTTATGCAAACGATATTTAAATGTATTCATTGCATCAAACTTTTTTGGTAAAATGAAAGCTAAAAGATGTTGCTGCCACGTTGGGGCCACCAAAGAATCGATGGGCGTGGCAAACAATGGCAGCTGTTGCCGCACGGCGAAACTTTGGACATCAAATGAAAAAGAAGTGGACTGCAGGCAGCTGATGTTGACAAGGCCCAGGGGAGGGCGCGATAGCATGGGCTCGCTGGCTGGGTGGTAAATGGTGACAGTTTAAGTGTCGACTGTGTAACGGTAAATTGCATGCAAAAAGTTGACGCTAGATGGCGCCAGTCGTGCCATTACAAAACTAGCATCAGCTGTGCCGCTTGTGCCATGTAATAGAGCTGAGCTAGCTGTGTGTGTGTGTGTGTGATGGGGGGGGGGGGGTTGGTTTGTGTGTGTGTATGTATGAGTGTGTGAGGGGGTGTGTGTTTGAGAATGCAATATGGCATATAAATACTTGTGCAGAGTTTTTATTGGCTGGCAGTAAGAATTATTAAGATATCAACTAAAAAAGTTAGGATTAATTAATTGATTAATTTAAATTAATTTTATTAGAGTAGAAACTAAGTTTAAATAACTTGTGAAATAACTATAAATATTAATACTACATTTATATATTTACATAAGGGAACAAAGTAATAAATATAAATAAATAAATGAATTATAAATAGAACAAACAAAAAATGTATAAAAATAATATATATATATATATATATATATATATATATATATATATATATATATATATATATATATATATATATATATATATATATATATATATATATTATATATATATATATTATTTTTATACATTTTTTGTTTGTTCTATTTATAATTCATTTATATTTATATTTATTACTTTGTTCCCTTATATAAATATATAAATGTAGTATATATATATATATATATAGATATATATATATATATAAGAAATAAAATAAACAAAATAAATATTATTAATAAAATAAATATATTAATAAAATACATAAAAATTAAAATCTTTTAAATATTTATCACCTCGATTAGTATTGACAATTCAGCTGAGAGCAGCACATCTCATCTCATTCACTTCACTGCGTTCATTTTATACCCATCCTCGCAAAACGATTGTTGTTGAATAACTATCGACAGCTATCGATGATTTCCCACCTCTAATTACTATTTTTTTTTTTTTTTTTATATGTGTGAATTTATTTGCTGCTTGTTGTCAACAGAGACTCTATAGCGCATTTATCTCTTTACCCTTAACATTTTTTTTTTGGCAGGTACGCCTATCATAATTATTCTAATTATATGTACAGAATTACTATTGGCTAAAAAAAACATTTGTAAAAAGTTTTCATATATTTTTCTTTTTTAGTTTAATCAATCATTGAAGTTACTTTACAGTTACAATATTCAAATCATGTTTACTTTGTTTACTAACAGGAAATATGAGGGGCATTATAATATCTAAAAGACCGATAGTGTAGTTTAGGTGTTTCAGTCAAACAGTTCACATCGTGGCTTTTGTTGTCAAAATCAGAAAGTTTAGTATTTGTTTCTGAATAGTCTTTGATCATTTTAAAAAACTCGACATTTTCTAGCACAAAATTCCAACACAAATTCTGTACGAAATTATTGTGTTTTTGTGGTAAGCGCCAAGTTGCTTAGCGCCTTACGCAAAGCATCCACAAAACAAAAAAAATCATATCCTTGCCGTTCCTTATACGAACCTAGAAAACCAAATTCCCTTGCCGGAGCGATCGGATAGTCTGCATAGTCTCGACAAACGCATCCTTGTCATAGGGGGACGCAGCTGTAAATGGAACGTGCAAATGTTTACTAAATTTTTAATGGATAGAATGGACAAAAAACTACAGCAACAACAACAACAGCAGCAGCAACAGCAGCAAACGCAACAGCATCAACGCCAACATATGCACGCGCAGTCGCACTCTCATATGCATTCACACTCGCACTCGCATCAGCATTTGCATCCGCATCAGCATCAAAATCAGCAGCAAAGCCAGCATATGCATCCACATCACTCACATTCCCATTCTTATCACTCCGCTCAGACGCAGAAGTCGCTGACGCATCCCTTGCAGGCCAAGCTGGTGGCTCTCGAGGCGAAGCTGAAGCAAACCTCTGGGTCGAACATAACGACGGCAACAGCTGGACTGGCTGCAGCCTCGGCGGCCACAGCAATGACGGCAACAGCGCCCACATCAGCAGCCACGGCGACGAGCAACAAGAGATCGTCGAACCAGCAGCAGCAGCAGCCACAGTTTGGCAGTCGTTCGACCAAGGAGTCGCCGGCCAGGGAGCGCGAGCGGGAGCGAACCAACTGCAAGTATGAGGCCAGCATGGGCATGCTGGGACGTTACACTGTGTCAAATACTGTTTCAGTTGGCTGTGGCGGTGGCGGTGGCGGTGGCGGTGGCGGTGGCGGTGGTGCCTCTACTCAGCAACAGGGGGCGCAGCAGCAGGTGTTGCCGGTGCTGCCGCTGTTGACGCAGGTGCAGCGCGTGAACAACGATCTGACGGATAAGTTGTCCCGCATGGCACGCCGCAATACGATCAAATTCCGGGAATTAGCCGCTCTCCAGGTGCAGGACAAGAACGCGGAGGCACTGCAGGAGCTGCAGACTTCTATACCGGAGATCACGAAGATCTTCGATGTGCACTGCCGCATCGGCAGCGGCACCTTCTCCACGGTGCTCCTGGGCACGCTGCAGCGCGAGCGCCAGCTGCCCGAGTCGCAGCGCCGCCGCTTCGCGATCAAGCACCACAATCCCACCAATCATCCGGAGCGCATCCTGCGCGAGCTTGAGTGCATGTTCCGCATGGGCGGCGACCACAATGTGATCGGCATCAACTGCTGCATACGCTACAACGACAACGTCGCCTTCGTGATGCCCTTCATGAGCCACGATCGCTTCCACGACGTCTATCGCAACCTGAACCTGTTCGAGGTGAAGGACTATTTGCGCAATCTGCTGGTCGCGCTGCGGCACGTCCACAAGTTCAACGTGATCCATCGGGACGTGAAGCCGAGTAATATTTTGTACAATCGTCGGACGGGTAAATTTTTGCTTTGCGACTTCGGGCTGGCGCAGCGGCTGGCCGAAGATGGCAGCCTGATTCAGGCGTCCGATCTGAGCGGTGCTGCCGCCTTGCTGCGCGACATGGATGCGGCCCAGCAGCAGCTGTTGCGGCACGAGGGCTGCAGCCTGCAGGCCGAGGACGATGCGGCCGCAGCGCATCGCCTGCAAGCCGATTCGGAGCGACGAATGCGTGCGGCTGGCGGCGGCACCACCGCCTTCGGCGAGTCAGCGAATGTCCTGCTGCAGGAGCCGACCAAAAAGGACTTGGCTGCCCAGAAGGCGGACACACAGCGATTGATCAACCGTTTGCGCTACACGAATGCCAACGTGGACCCCAACAACTATGTGGTCTCCACGAATAATACACGCAAAGAGATGCACGCCTCGCGGGCCGGCACGCCGGGCTACCGGCCACCAGAGGTGTTGCTGCGCTATCCGCACCAGACGACGGCGGTGGACGTGTGGGCGGCTGGTGTGATAATGCTGTCGATGCTCTCCTCGCTCCATCCGTTCTTCAAGGCACCCAACGACTGTGCCGCTCTGTCGGAGATCATGAATCTGTTTGGCGATCTGCAGGTCCGCAAGACGGCCTTCATGCTGGACCGCCTCGTTCTGATCACGCAAAAGGTGGCCGCACTGGACTTGCGACGTGTCTGCATGCGCTTCCGCTATGCAAGTCACTTCCTGTCGCCGGAAGTGCAGCGACGCCATCGTCGCGCCGATGGCAACACCGAGATGTGCCGCCACTGCGAACAGCCGACATACAATTGCATTTGCAAGCACAGTAGCCATCTGCTGGAGACTTATGAGGGCCTGGACATGTTCCCGCTGCAGGCTTATGATCTGCTCGCCCGTCTGCTCGAGGTGAATCCCCAGAAGCGCATCTCCGCCGACGAGGCACTGAAGCACCCTTTCTTCAGCGAGCACCACCGCATCATCAGCGGCGTGCCATTCAACCAGTTGACGGCGCCCATTGCCGCACTGCGGTCGCGGGAGTCGCTGCAGGCAACCGGATCACGCACCCTCACGCCATACATCTCCTACCCGGCGGGCATCAAGCAGCTCAGCAATGTCGAGCTGAGCGGCACCAGTCGTACGCCAGCCGCATCAACCACCCATGTCTGAGAGTCAGTCGCATGCATAAAGTTCCCTTCTCTTCGCGTTTGTGTACGGCCATCGCCCTTCGTAGGGTGCTAGCAAATTCTCAATTGAAAAGGCTTTAAACGAAAGCACGATTGCGAGTCCGAAATCTTCCCAGTCGAGTCGAGTCGTGTTCCGAAATTAGATATGTTCCAAACTTCGAAATTTCCACAAGCAATTAAATAAGAGTTTTGCTGTTTTGTTCTTTTTAGCGGTTTTCGAATTTCTAGTGTCTTCTTTCTTAAGTTAATTTATTGGGGATTAGAGTAGGTGTAGAGAGAGAGAGAGGAAGTGAATTCGGCTGATGATTTGTATCAGGTATAGTTAAATTTTGGGTTTTATAAGACCATAAAGCAGTTCCAGCTTATAGGAGATATTGGCTCAAGATCTAGTTCCAAAATAAATTTATATTTTTGTTTACTAGGGATATATAGATATATACATATCTGCAGACTTTTGATTGAGTTTAGCAGAAGGCACACAGTCCTTATTGTCTTGTTGCATACCTGATCAGTTGCCTGGATGCAACGATTTGTGTAAACGGGTTATTCCCCTTTTAATATTACCTTGGACTGATTCATGCGCTGTTGGTTTCAAATCAACAAATCCTTGGCTTGGGCTGAGCCACACGATGCTGTCCAGCAAGCTACTCTCTGACATTAACTGCTTTTCTTTTAAGTTTCTCTCGTAGTTTTTGGTTTACTCTTATTTCTCCTCTATTTCTATCTTAATCTATATTTTTCCGCTTAACCATTTACGTATAAACTGAAAAAGGAAAATGTCATTTACTTACAAAAAAAATAGCTTCGATTACTTTTATATTCAACTGCAGACGTTCTCTATCTCTATCTCTCTCCCTCTCTCTTTCTCAGTCCTTCCTTTACCTTTTGTGTAAATACTTTTAATATAATTTCCTTAGCTTACCTGCATTGTTTTTCGTGCACTCTCCCTAATCTTCGATATTTGCATTTGGCTTTGCATTTATCATATTTCCTGACATCAATTGCCAATATTTTTTTATTTTTTTTTTTTGCCTGCAGCCATTTGACTTAATTGGTTTGCGCTCAGCTTGACAACAACAAATATTCGTAGCTTATTCTTATCGATTTAGCATTTATCGACAGCAAACAATGCTATTTTTTCGGCTTCCTTTTTGTTCTTAATGCCGGCTCAGAAAGCCACAATCAGCACAAAATTTATTGGCTTGACTTGTTGACAGTATCAACAAAATCTCGACCACCTGCATCCTCGAAGCGAACCTTTGCATATTATTGAGCCAAATGTTTGTGCTCGTTTGTGCTTCGTTGATGCCGGCTGCAGGGCGTTGGGTATCAGAGTTGAGTGAGTGGGGATATATTGGGCTTAGATAAAAGTATGAGTTGTTACGTATATAAATATAATACAGAATTTTATTAGGGCCAGATAATCAGTATATATATTTTTATATATTTCTACAGCTTTCATCAAAAATATTATTTTTATTTGATGAATTTTATATATATTATTTTAAGCAATATTTTAAGACTTCACACATAGTCAACAAATTTCAGAGGCCTGTGCTCACTGCGAATACAAAGTATTGCATACTTTCAGGCTGATGCTTGAAATACTGTTAACTTAACATAGTTCATGCCACTTAACATACTGTTACCAGCTGCACTGTGACATAAATGCATAAAAACTATTGCATACTTTTAAGCTGCAGCTTAAAACAGATGTTACTTAACATTACCGCTCACATTTAACAGCGGCTTAGCATTTTGCGCGCTATTGCCGTCGTTGTCCCAATTTTGTTCACAAGGATTTTAACACACACACACACACACACAGACATTAAAGGCTTTTAGCGGCTCGTTTGGGGCTTAGTCTCAGTTACCATTACAGCCAGCTGCCATTCGCTTCATAGCAGCCACGTGCTCCAACAGCTTTCAACTTCAGCTTTGCATTCCTTTGCAGCATCTGTGCAACTGAACTCCACAGCTTCCTGCCAACCCACGGGGAGCCATAAACATCTCTCGCACTAACCATCATCGTCGGCGTCGTCCTGGACGTTGCTGCTGCTGCCACAAAAGCCGCGTGCGCAGCTCGCTGGACACAATGCGGCTTATCAGGCCAAGCGCACCAAGTAACAGCAAAAAACGGGAGAAGAAAAAGTGGAAAAACAAATATACTGTAGTCAGTGTGCATCCGCCCACACATACAGTGGCGCCCGCTGCCTTTGCTCTTCGGCTGCGGCTGCGGCTGTAAATGCCCGCCGACACCGTCGGGCGCCGCTTTATGGCATAGATTAGTCTGGCCACAGGTGTGTCTGTGCCTGTGTGCGTGTGTGTCAGTCTGTTTCTCTGTGTGTGTGTGTGTGTGTGTGTGTGTGTGTGTGTGTGTGCGGCTTACGCCAACCCCTTTTTTGCCTGCTTTTGTTTTTTAATTTTTTTGGTGCGGCTTTGTCAGACATTCACTGGCTGATAACAGTAATTATGTAATTAGGATGGCGCTCAAATGTAGGCAACACTTAAAGCTACTGCAGCAAAGCGCTTTAACTCTGCCATAAATGATGGGGCCATGGCCACGAAGCGTAGATATGCAATATGTATATGTTTACGTTAGTCAAAACAATACATAAGTAATACATACATATATCAAGAATATCAAATTTTACGTATCTAGCTGTAATAGAACCAATATATTTTCTTCAATATGCGGACGAGCATAAGATTCCATTATAAGCAATAATTTTATGAAATGTTTTATTTTAATAACAATAACAATTCATAGTTAGAAGAATACAAATAATGTTAGATCATTGTAATTAAATTACTTTTTCAATTTTCCCAACACTACCTGACCTTATGCAACACTGTCCTACATCTACTGATTAGATTCAGCTCTAGTCTGTTTCATAAGAACTTACTTCATATGGAATATAAAGATATCAAAATTTCCGCGGAATGCCACGATTGCTTGACTCATTTATTTCCTATTCAAATCTATTACACACTTGTGCAATTATGCAACACTGCTTATTAAGCAGATCTCAAATGCCACTGCTATAAATACCACGGCAAATGACACAATCGAGCAGCTCATAAACATATTTGACAACAACAGCTTTAAGCACGGCTGAGCTTAGTGCAGCTGACACGCTTTACAGATTTGCCCTTTTGGCGTTTTGCAACACTTAAGCTCTGCTCAAAAGCCCTTGGACAGCCAACGGGGCGGATGAGTGCGCCAAATGCTGCATGCGGTGCAATGTCCTGACCCCAAGCAAACGCTGAAATTGTTGACTTATCCCTGGCTCATGTCTGTCCCGCTGTCTAACTGTACATCTATCTGGCTCTCTGGTTGTCTGGTTGTCTGGCTGTCTGACTGTCTGAATGTCTGAATGTCTGAATGTCCCCTCATTCTGTCTGTCTGTCCGTCGGTCGGTCTGTCGCTGTCTTTCTGTCATTTTGTTTGTTTGCTCGCCTGTCGCGCTTTGTTTGCCATTCGCATGCGTTGCCACGTTAAGGCAAGTTAATGCGTCATGGTTATCTTTGCACGCTCATCATGAGCATCCAGGCATCCAGGGATCCAGGGATCCAGGGATTGGGGCGCAGTCATAGTAACCAAGGCAACAACAGCAAGAACAGACGCATCCATATCCACATCGATGATGATCATCGACGATGACTATCATGATGATGATGATGATGTTGTTTGCTTCTGCTGCCAGTGCCAGCTGCTGACAACGCTGCTGGTGTCGGGTCAGTAAATGAAGAATGATGGACCAGCCAAGCACAAACACATATCATCCACAAAAGCCCAGCCACCCACACAGCCACCCACGCTGCACTGGCTATAACCGTATGACGTTGAATATTTTGTCATCTTCAACGTGAGCCGCTCCAAATGGGATTTATGCAAGTTTTGTCTATAGCCACTCGCAAAAGGTGACAGCAGCTGCTGCAGCTGTTCTGCTTCTTGAACTTGAAAGTTAATTGGAAAATTTTAGCAATTTGCTAGTTTCCCACGTGTTGAGCGAACTTGTGCCGCTATTGTTGCTGTTGTTGTTGTTGTTGTTGTAGTAGTTGTTGTGGCCAATCGTGAAATTTGCTGAACAAAATATGGATTTATGTCAACAGCAACAGCGGCAGCAGCAGCTTTGGACAACAACAGCAATGTCATGCTTGGAACATTGCAGTCATTTTTCGCGCTTTTCCTGCATCGTTGTTGTCGACATTGTCAGCTGCGAGCTGTTGGCAATGCATCACTGATTATGAAAAGCTGGCTAAAAGCTGGACTCATGATATATTGCTTTTGTTGCCGCTGCTGTTGCTCTTGTTGCTCTTGCTGTTGTTGCTGCTGCTGTTGCTGTTGCCTTTTTTTTTGTGGTATCATTGCTGCTGCGCGACGCTTCTATTGCCATCATCAGCATCATCATCATCAACAACAGCAACGCATGGCAACCCTTGAGCCAAGGCGACAATGATGAAGTTTTATGCTTTGGCACCTGCAGCAGGCGTTGCATGAGTGTGTGTGCATGTGTGTGTGTGTGTGTGTGCTGCAGATTTGCTGCCAGATTGTTGTTGAAAGCAACAACAGCAATGAAATGGAAACGTTGACGATTTCCTTCGTTGTTCTTTTGTATATCATAATATGCACTGAATGAGTTCAGGGACCGAGCTAAAATAACTTTTATTTAATATACGTAAACCATGCTGCGGAATATTTCAAATGACAAAGACCAGACTACTTAAAATTGGATAATTAGTGCTTAAAACAATAAAGCAAAGCCAAACCCCAAAAAAAAAGGAAATATGACAAGCAGAAGAGTCCATAAAACTGAATCCCTTTATTACTTTCACAACCTTTTCAATTTCAGTTTGGCTGCGCTTTCACATGTGAATCGTTTGCTCTTCACATTTTATTTAGTCCTTTCATTTGTTTGCCCAATGCGGACAATCAAAATGATGTCAGTGAAGGGTGCGAACCGCAAATGACGTCAACTGCTGTTAAACAGCAACAACAACATCGTAAAAAGTAATCCCGCACTGCAAAAGCGTCGCACACGACAAGCAGCATGATTAATTAGCAGACAGACAAAGACCTCTTCAAAATATACGAAACAAAACAACATATATAGAGTATATGTAGTAGAAAAGGACGAGTGAGCAGGGCAAATCACATTACACTAGCTGCTATAGGTGTCAGCTGTGAGGTATACCCTGTAAAATATGGGATGAAATGCAGTATTTTACGTTGATAACTGATAAGGTCTAAGGTAATCTAAGACATTTATTCAAGACAGCTGCCTACAGGGTATAGGCCAGTAGTGCACTTTAATTATTCACTTATTTTGATGCTTGGAATTAACTTTGCTCAATGGAGTTCAATAACTTCGTATGTTAAATAGTATATATAACTAGGCCCTTCTTTCTACTATTTACTTGTCTAAAAACTAAGCTCGGCTTTATTTATTGGCAATTATTATTAATATTCAAGCATTTAATATCGACAAAGTGTATTTATAGGGTATATTATAATCCTGATCATATGCGAGACGAGCTAATAGCTTTAGGCTTTACTAAAAGTCAAATATATTTTCAATTCAACAGTATTAAAAATTACAACTATAGGGTATCTTTTAGTCCATCATGGTCCATAGAAAATTGTAAATAAATGCAAAAGAATTTAAATACATTAACTATTAAGCCCATCAACGCCCTAAGGCCTTCATTTATAGGGTATCTTCTAGTCCAGCACTTTTGTAACAGCTAAACTTTGGCATTACCCAAAGACAAAGCAATAGAAATTTGATATCAAACAACTATTTGACCCATTTCAGCCCTCTAGCAGGGTATTCGTGAGTCGAGCAGTTCTCTCACTCACTTGTTTTGCAGTTAGGCGTTGGCCTTTCTAATTTTAATTCACCGCAAAAGACAAAAGCCCAGCGTGTCCAGTCGGAGTGTTGAAAATATTTAATTTTGGTCACATTTTTGACCCAGCGAACGCAATGGGAAACGAAATGGAAGTGGAACACAGAGAGAGGCTAAGCCGTGCCCCAGCTACGCAGGCCTACAGGTGCGTGTGGTTCGCATTTATGAACTCGTTACACGTAATTAGGGTCAGTGTGTGCCTGCGTGTGTTTATGTGTGTGTTGTCTCCTAACGGATATCTCTAGTTATATATCAGAGCAAGCCTGCAAACATATTTCTCTCCCTCTCCGTCTGTCTGCAGTCGGCTTCTGTGAGCTGACAATTAATTAGAGTTGGGCGAAACGTTGGCAACAACAACAATAAAAGCAACAGCAGCTGCAGCTAGGCGTAATGCCCAGTGGATCTGGCCAAATTGTGCGAACTATTGAAATACAAAACGGTTTTTGGCCAACAGCGCCACAAAAGTCATAAAGCTTCTTTGGCCGCTTTAATTAGGCGGCCATGTAAATTAGCCGGCGGCAGAGCCGAAAGCCAATGGCTCAGGTGTAACGCACATGCTGCACACACACACTATTTATTATCAGCGTTTCACGTATGCGTGGCATATGTATGTACGTGGGTGTGGCACATGCCACAGGACTCGAACAGCCAGCTATAGTCAGGCTACACCCTACTCCGCCTTCCTTATAGTCGCATTAATTGGCAGTGGGCATTCCATTTTAATTACTTTTTGCAACGGTTCAAGAGCCCTCGGGCGCCAGTTCCTAGTGAACAGCGTGAATTATTGTGCCCAGCGTAATATATTTTATAAACGCTGACTTCTGCTGTAAGAGTGCGCGTGTGTGTATGAGTGTGTGTGTGAGTGTGCGTGTATGCCTTCTGAAATTATGCAAGAGAATACACCACACACAAGCATATGTATATACATGCATAGTTTGTTATATATTTGTTTCTATATATACATATATGTATATATATGACATCGCCGTCGAATTTAATTGAGTTGCATTGTGGCGGCTGGTCTGGAATTTTGGCGGATTGCAGCTGCCAACCGAACGTAGCCGGCGCTCGTTTATCAGCCAACCTGGTGGGTGGATGTGGAGGACGGCTGTCTGTGGTTATGTGGGCGTGGCTTGCATAATGGTCATAGCTCTGTCTAATTATATGCTTGCTATTTGAAATTAACAGTTCAAATAGCAATCGAAACTCAAATAATTGCTAGCTGCAAATGCCTGGCAGGCGTCTGCAGGGGTCAAAGGTCAACAAGGCAGCGCAAGACAGAGTGTGTGACATGTGAGCCAAAGCCAAAAGTTGGTAACTGGAGGCTGAGCGAATGATGAACGAATGTAGAGAGTATAGAAAGAAGGAAAGTCAGTTTAAAACTCTTATTGTAGGTTTTTAGTCTTCAAAAAATTTATAAATAATATTGATAATTATAAATAAATTAAATTATTGGAAAAATAAGGGAAATATAAGAAATAGTGAAAGTTTAAATGTTGATAAATCTTCATAATTCCTTTCTCTTTTCTTAAGAAATTTACCAAATATTTTATCTTTTACATTACAACTTCATGACTTAGGAAAAGTCTTGAAAACTCTTGCACAATAATGAAAACCACATTTTGAAAAATTTCAACAAACTTTCGTCAGACCACCACAGGCGACTCTCTCGACGATTAGGAAACCCATAAACAACAAAAAAATGGAAAATTGTAACAAACGAAAACCCACAGAAATGCAGCTAGAAAGTAGTCTAATAAAGAGCTCCGTCTCATAAGTAGAGCTCAGTGATCACAAAAGGAAAGGAATGGAGAGGTCAATGAATTTAGAGATCAGACTTCTGTGCTCAAGAGCCAGCCCCTAGCTCAAGCGTAATAAATAGCTCGCGCAACGTGAAGACCCTCGATGAGTGTAAGCGTGTGAACCGTACAACACCTGTAAATGGTTCAGCAACCCCCACTTGACTAAGCCCAGTTGGGTAAAAGGATATTACATGCAGTCATCGAGGCCAATTGTAGAATGAAGTTGTTTTGATGCTGCCAGCGACAGCTGCCGGCGACTGACAGTTGCCTGCGCCCTTCGTCTGCGATACCCTACAATTTTCAGTTGAATGTAAAACTATATATTAATCAATATTTATGGCAGCTTCGGGCATAATAACACAAAGCCGAAGCCATCTATCAAGTGGCGGCCAGACGAATTGAGAGGAAACCTGTTATGTGAGCCAAGTGCAGGGCAAACAAAGCCGGCCAGTAATAGATAGACAGGTAGAGGCATACGCAGGGCAGGGGCTAGGGCAGGGGCATGGCTAAAGGCAAAGGCAAAACCAAAGCAAACGCAAAGGCAAAGGCATAGCTACTACTACAGTTGGATTCATGCTTGTATGCACTTTGACCACAAAAAGGTCAAGACGCTTTCAAACAGACACTGAGAGCTAGCTAACGAGTGCGTGAAAGATATACCCTGTAAGTGGTAGCAGAATGGGTAGTCAAATTTAGGGAGAAAGTAAGTTGAATGAAGCTTACATGTATGGAAACTGAGCTGAGCAAGAGTTTGTTAGAATATATGAAGGCATTTCCCCATTTTACTACCAATATTATGTCAACTATCTATGCGAACTCAGCTCTAACCAGGGCTAGAATATGGAAACTTGGTATATCCACCTGTTTTTATACTAGCTAATGCACACTATAAAATCTAACGAATCGGAGCCTCATATTTTATAATATAATATAATATATTATATTATATAGAATCCTTTGCATTTACTAGAAACTTCTATTTAGTTTCTTTTAAATAAGTTTTCTGCTTCATTTGAAAGTTTTGTCATAGATTTGTTTTCATCCCAGGCTAGGATATAGCCTAGCTAAATGTATAGAGGGTATCTTAACTTCAGCAGTCCCTCTGCTACACTCTACTAACATACTCTCGAATATTGCTCTTTTCCCAGGCACAAGTCGCTCTGAGGGGCCGCAGCGGTCCAACAGTCCGTAACCAAATAGAGAGACGAACGGCCGGCCGTTCGACTGACAACCGTAAAAGTGTTGCCTGTTGCCTTTGCAACGGAATGTAAAGTCATCTTCATGCATAAATAAGCGTGCGCTCGCTCCCCCGTATCTCCGTATTGTTGGCCGGCAAAGGCAGTTCACATATATTCCATATCAATTTCCATATTAAAATAGTTGAAGGCAAGTGGATAAGGTATGCTGCCCGAGTGCCAGAGTTTTCTTTGATTTGTTTGCACTAGCAGCAGGCACCACTTGCTCGCATTTCCCACATCGTCCAGAAATATATTTCTAATTGAATGCGCAGCAAAAAAAAAAAAAAGAGAGGAAGAAGCAACAGAAATGTGAAATAGTCATTCAGTTTTTCAGAGCTATGGAAAAACTTTGGGAAATGCTTAATTTCATTAAATTTCATGAGATGTGCTTTTTTTTTTGTATTTCTCCCTCTCTCTCTCTCTCTCTCTCTCTCTCTCTCTCTCTCTCTCTCTGATGGAGGGGAGTCACGTGTGAACTTTGATATTTATTTGGGTTCTACAATTGAAGCTTCATAATTGATTGTTATTTTTCGTTCATCTGGGAAGACTTTAAAATTCTGTCTGCTGATGCAGCACTTTTTTCTCTCTTCCCAAATGAAAATTTGACTGTGAATCGAAATAATTTGGCTACGAATGAGTTTTGTTAGCAGCTCTTAAATTGGGGAATACCAAATGCAAATGTCTGCAACGTGTCGCCATGTTTAATTGTTGAAATATTTATGCGAAATTCGCTTTAGAATCCTTGCTTTACGCTAACTGCGACCATTCGTTTAACACAAAATCAAAGTTTTCAAAAAAGTGCAAAAACAAAACACGTAGAAGAAATAATTTAGCCAGACAAACTTTTATTGCATTGGCATTTTCGTGTAGCTGCGCACAGTTGCTGCTGTTCTTTATGGAATGCTCTTGCTGAGGGCAGTTGGGTTTAGTCAAGAATAAAGATATTTAGTTGTCAATCATTTGTGAGAAAACAAAGGCATGGATTGAACTATTTTTATATTTTTGAAATTTATTAAATAATTTGAATTTTGTTTCTATTTATAAAATAGTAGGACGTTTTTTATATTAGTTTAATATTTTTTAAAATTGATTTTATAAATTTTATTTTATATTCTTTAAATATATTTGTTTTTTTATATGTATTAAATTTGTTTTATATTTATGTATAAAGTTATTTTTATTATTTTTTGATGATGAGGAATTTAATGTAGTTTATTTTAAACACAAAATTTATTAATTTTTTTTTTTATTAATTTTAATTTAATTTATTTGATAATAAAACAAATATATATAATTAATTTTTATACAAAAATATTTCAATATATCCACATATATTTCTCGCATTTCCAAGCTCTTCACAAGTGCATTCCCTATTCGTTCAGTTGGTCAAATTTGCATTGTCTGTCGTCAGACGCTAACCCTGAGCTGGCGTTAACTGCAGCAGATTATTTGAAATGCAAGTGTCATTAAGTCGAGTTGCTGTGTTATGGCTGTGGGCATGGCCGGCCATATGGGCAGCCACTGCTCTGGCTAGTGCGCGCAACAATTTATGTGCATTTATAATTGAAAGGGACAAAAACACACAGAAAATTGCAAAGGAGAACGAGAAAGGGGAAGAGAAGCCAAAGCAGAAAACAAACGTCGCAGACAACGGACACAAATTGAATTGGCTAAAAAGTTTTAATTAATTTATTGTTACTTCAGCTGGCCTCAGCTACTCAGCCACGCCCCCTCACTCTCACTCACACACACAGCGCCCACCCACAGGCTGCTCATTTAAATTGTTGTGAGTTTTTTTTTGTTCGGGACACTTTTCATTTTCATTTCACATGTTGTTGTTGTTGCTCTTGTTGCTGTCGAGTTAATGCATGGCTGCAAAAGTTGGCTAATTGTCTAGTGTGTTGGTCCATCCAGCATCCGAGCATCCAAGCAGCATCCCCCAAGCCAGAAGACAACTCAATTTGCAGGGTGTTCAAATGTTCATGTCAAGTCCTGGGGTTGGGTCTTGCTCTGAGTCGGGGTCTGGGGCTAATGGTCAGCCATGAGTCAGCAACTTTTTGGGTAAAAGACAATCGAATCGAAATCTTTGGGTTCAGAGCATTTTAGTTGGAAAACAAAATACACAAAACAAAAAAAAATACAACAAAGTTTCGTAATTGAAATGTATCCTAATTAGAACAGAAGGTAGGCTTAACTGAATGCTAAAATCCAGCATTAGCATATTGTCAACCCTCTAGTTAGACATCTGTTAAAGCTGAGTTAAGCTTTAGTATGTCTGAAAGTGAACAACTAATATAACAAGTTGTAAGTGTACGAAAAGAAGAAGGAGCTAAAAGGAATGAGAGTAGACATTTATTGAAGTTGAAAATTTGTTGAAAATTAGTGAGAAAAGAAAGGCAAGATAACAAAAATAATAATGAGATAAATGCTAGTAAATACATGGAAAACGAGTTAGACACTCGACTATATAGATGGATTGAATAAGAGATATATCTATGTCAAAATGTTTATATTTATTTATACAGAAATCTGTATCAAATGTATCAGAGAATATATATTAAAAATTTTTAAAGCATATACAGATAAGTATACTAAATCTGCCCAAAATGTATCGAAATATAATAAATGTTCATTTCTCTTATAGAAAAGATGATTCTTATGCATAAAAAAATAAATCAAAGTTTTAAAATATTTTTTAAGCTTTACACATAAAACGGAAAATATTTGTAAAGATTTTAAGCAATAAATAAATTACATTTACTGCCTTTTACGAATTTTTGATCTTCTGTTAGAGTTCCTAACTAAAATTGATTTCTTAATATGAAAATTGTCATATCACACAGAATTTCTGCTGCTTAAAGTTGTGTGAGGCAGCTTAAGCCAGCTCAGCTCTAAGGAAGTTTTAGAATCAAATTTTCATAAAGCTTTGCTTTGAATTTATTATCAATAAATGTTTTAGGCGTCTAGTCTCTTTCAGTCTCTCTCTCTCTTTCTCACTGACTCTCTGTCTCTTTCTCTGCACATAAATAGTGTGTTGCAGCAGCCTCTCTGACCGCAGCTTAAATCAAAATGCTGCAATTGCTGTAGCCTTTGCCTATGCCTTTGCCAGGCAGAAATACACTCAATTTGTTTGTATGCTGTGACATTTTTATTGAATTTTAATTTATGCCTTTTAGTAGAATTCTATGGGGCAGGCAAGCACACACAGGCATAGCTAGTGCTGCATGCAGCAAGCGGCATCTCGAGGGTTTGCTCAAATCAAAACCCGAAAAAAAAAACAAAATCAATGTCAATAACCTGGCCAAGAGCTCCGGCGGCTGCTCTTGTTGCAGTCAACTTTTCAAAAACTGAAACACACACACGTACCAAGAGAAAAAATAAATATAAACAGCATCAAGAAAACAAAAACCAATTTTTAGTTTTTGAAGCGTGACAACAAACGACATTTTCCAACCTGGGACCAATGTCTCGGGTCCAGTGGACCAAAAGGTCGCCCTGTTTTGATTACCTGAGCGACAGAGAGAGGCTGGTGATGGGAATACTCTTTAGTAAGGGATCGCAATGTTATGTCTTTGAAGATGAGAAATCAAAAGGCCATCGACGTGGGAGTTGAATTGATATATATATAATCAAGAAAATTATTGAGCATTCAAATAAATAAAATTTTTCTATAATTTTTAAATTGAATTTTCTTTTCTTTTTTTTTTAATCTTCTACCTTTCAGCTAGTGTATTACATATTCGACTCCTGCAACAGTTGAACAAAGTCAATTCTCCTTTGCATTTCGACTGTCGCGCTGCTCTTGACCAAGATCTTGCAATTGGGTTCATTGACTGGCCGCAAGCCAGCAGGGCGGGGCCGAGGCATACAAAGCACGTCTAAATGCAGCTAGAGAGATTCTGTGATATGATATCCAAATTTATGGCTACTTGAATGCGGCACATTAGCGTGAGCTGCAGGCAGTCCCATTAAACATGATGTCGTTTAATTTGTATGGATTTATGTAAATCTTTTGCTATATATGCTGGGGATAAGCGCAGCTGACGTGGTTCACTGAACCCCGTAGTAGATCTCTCTCTCTCTCTCTCTCTCTCTCTCTCTCTCTCCCTGTCTATCTCTCTTTTAAGTATGACAAACAACTAGCTGAACTGATAATCCACAAGTGTTGGCAGTTGGCGCGTTGCATGCATCAACAAGTTGCGGCCACAGCTTTGACTTTGTTTTTGCCTCATCATCAGACAAAAACTACACACACACACACACACACACAATTTTCACACTCTGCGCGCAAAGCAAACATGGCATTGGCTAATAACATAAGCGGGCAAGCAAACAAACTCTGCTCGTCCCTCTACCCTGCCAGCTTCCTCTTCCTCTTCCTCTCCCTCTCCCTCTCCCTCTCCCTCTCCCTCTCCCTCTCCCTCTCCCTCTCCCTCTCCCTCTCCCTCTCCCTCTCCCTCTCCCTCTCCCTCGATCTATCTCTTTCGTAGCCAATCCACCCGCGACTAAGCACTGGCTGTGACAGCGGCCTGAGAGATATGGAGCGAGTGCAAAAACTAATAAAGACAAGTGGCAAGTCAGAAGCAATTGCCCCAACTACCAAAAACCCAACCCCGGCTACAGCTTCAGCTTCAGCTTCAGCTTCAGTTTTCAGTACCCTCGCATAGTTCCAGGGTCCATTTCCAGCTTTAGTCCAATCTCTGCCACATCTTTCACTTTGCTGCTGCTGCTGCACTTGTGCTGCCAGCCAAAGCCTTTCAGCAAACACATGGCTGAAGGCTATGTGCATGTGTGTGTGTGTGTGTGTGTCTGTGTGTGTGTCTGTCAGTGTGTGTGTGGTTGGTTGGGTGTCCCATTAGTGCCGTGCGCTAATCGCCATTGTCCACCCTTGTCAAAGTCGGACTAACAACTGGACTTGGTCTCTGACTTGGACTTCTTTCTGTGCTTGCCTTGCATTTATACCCTGTATGCATACTGAATAGGGTATATATTGGATCAGCTACAAAATCTATATATTTTCTTAGCTAGAACTGAGCAAGTCTCTTGTTGACAGATTGAAGAAGCTCTTATACTACTATCTATAAAAGATGTTTAGATTCTTGAACTATAAAAAAAATGATTGACATTATATATATATATATACTTATATATATATATATCATATATCATGTCATCCTCATGTACAATAGTCGAGTTACATTAGCCCAAGCAAGTTTATCTATCGCTCGTATAAAGAGAGGTTTGCTCGTCATCCATTTCGAGCATGATTACCTCATATAAAACTTATACTACAGGGTATCACTTAGTCACGCCATCTCATCTCAAGCACTTTCACTTATGCTTTTTTCCGGCTAACTCCAAATTGCCAGCATTGAAGCATTTTATCGCAAGAAAAGGTTTAGCTAAAAGCGCAAATAAATAATCAGCAACAGTTGCCAAATAGATCAACACTTATCACCCACACACAGACACACATGCAGGGTGGCTGGTGCTGGGCGTGGCTGTGGTGCTAAATCCGTTTTTGGGGCTGCTGGCATTTCGAGACATTTGCTGGTTGCTCGTTTTTCTTCATGCTTCTCGCTCGTCTAATAAATTGCAATAGATTATTGTCGGCAGTTGTCGCATTTGTTATTGTCCTTATGATTATCCTTATTATTATTGGCCTGGCGCACATAGCTGTAATCTGTAAGAGGCAAGAGCACTCGAATACGGCACTCGTTCGATTGCAGCAGATGTAAATCGTCACGATTCGGTTAAATCGCGTGTAAACATAACCAAAATGGGCCAACTAATGACCAAATCCTTGACTATCTCGCCGGCTCAGTGGTGGCAGTTGGAGTGGGGCTTGCACCACCTCGCCAGCTCGCCGTCAGTTCCTGTGTGTATGTGTGTGGTTTCTATGGCTTTCACAGGAGGCGGAGTAGCGGTGGTGGCGACGTAAACCCACAAAAGTTTCAGTTAATTGAAAGTCATCTGATAAGCGTTCCACAACAAATAATAGAAGAAAATCAATTCTAATTGATTTTTTCTTTTCTTTTCGCTTTGCTTTGCTCTCCCAATTTAATTGATTGTGGGTGGCAAAGGGAAATCGACACGTTTTTTGATTAGATCAAATGGTTTTTATCGCGCTTTAGTGGTTTCGATTTGTATTTTTCAAGTGCATTATGTAATGTAGGAGAAACGGTTTAAGTCGGCATTTGCAGCAGGGCATGTAGATGTAGAAAATAATATAGAATAATATAAATAAGAGCAAAAAAATTTATTATAAATTATGCTAGACAAAATTTGGACCAAAACTCTGAGCGAGGTATATTTAAAATTGTTGATTTGTGTCTTCTAAAAAAAATTAATTAAAAACTGTCTATGATGAATGAAATGTAAATTTAATTAACTATTGAAGTTTCAATACAGATTTTGTCAAAGAAGTAGGGGAGGAGGAAGTGGGGGAGACCTGAGCTTCACTTGAAGTGAAAGAATATACTAGGAGCATATGCTAGAAGCCTATGCTAGAAGAACATGCCAAAAGCCTATGATAGAAGCCTACGCTAGAAGCCTTTTCTAGAAGCGAATGCTTGAAGCCTATGCTTGAAGCCTATGCTTGAAGCCTATGCTAGAAGCTTGAGTCAAAAGTCTATATGTGATTAAGACGAACAGCTGAGTCAGTCGAGTCACCAACGATTGCCCATTTATTTTTTTTAGGCTGCATTAAGAACATGTCGATCAGAAAACATGAAAAGGTACTAATTATATCTAAATAGAAAGATATATTTACTTTTGTATAGAATATTGTTGCTACGATATCTGATCTAATGTCCCAAAAGCAGATACTTTTAAATATTGGTATAAGTAATTTTTACTTTTGCTCTTTATGCATGCCTCTCCTCAAGTTCTATGGGAAGTAAACAAAATAAGTTTAAGTAGTAGAGTCTGAAGCCAAGAAGCTTCAAGGCAAGCATGTTTACTATGAAGAACTAGCTCCATGCATAGTAAGGGTATAGCCCACGAGCAGCACTCATATATTTTGTGTCAAATTCTGTATCTTCACCAAATTCTGCATCATTTAAAGATTCTGTATCATTTACATTCATTCATATTGCCTTATACTTAAACTTAAATCAATTGAAAATTGCCCAAATGCGAATGCCAAATCCATTTTATTACTTTTAATCACGTTCTTATGCTCAATTATGGCAATAACTAGGCTGGAACGTGTTTCATATTTTTTTTCCATTGCGAAGCTAAAGCTGAAAAGTTTGTACATTCAGCGAAACCCTAATTATATGCAGATTTTCTTTGAAAACCTTTTTCAACTTTGGCAACACGCAAAATGGCCTCTGGCCTTGTTCACTTGCTACTTTTAAGTAGATTTCGTTGTGTTTGGCAACTGTTTGCTTAAAGCTAAACCCGGCTGTGGAGCCGAGCGGCTGCTCGATGGGTTGGATGGACGCTGAAGGACTGACGCATCGACCACTGCCAGTGGCCATTGAATTTCCAATATTGCTGCACATGACATGGACCCTTGCCGAGCAGCAACTTTTAATTGCAGCCACGGATTTGCAGTCGCTGTAGCAGCAGCAGCAGCAGCAGCAGCAGGAAGAGCAGTGGAACGAGGTTAAACATCATCCTCTGCTAGCCATGGCCAATACAATGGGCAAACATGGCACGGACATGATACAGACAGAGTGAGAGTGAGAGAGAGAAGGGGAGGTACTACGCTCGCTGAGGCAGCAAAAGTTGCTGCAGCTGCTGTGCAGCGTTTCGTACGTCGCATAGACAAAACTACTAAATGTCAAAAGTGTCAAAATTTCTTAGAATTATGTCTTGAGAACATCAAAAGTTGCCCAGCAAAGCTTTTTCGAGCTCAAGACTCTGCGGTTAGCAGCTGCCCCATGTTACTGCCATTGCCTCTAGTCCGCTCTGCTGGGCTCAGCTTGGTTTTGGTTAGGTTCAGCTTGGGTTTGGTTTGGTTTCGTTTCGTTTCGTTTCGGTTTGCTGTTCTTTAGCAGGCAGCTTACAAGCCGCAAGTTTCTGCTTGTAACATTTTCGACACATTAACAGATGGTATGGCTGCCAGGCGGTGCCAGTGGTGGGGAAGGTGGTGCTGCTGCTGGTGCTGTCGCTGGTGGTGGTGGCTACGTTTCAGGTAGCAAAGTGGAAACGACT
The DNA here is from genome assembly GCA_035047545.1 of Drosophila paranaensis. NCBI lineage: Eukaryota > Metazoa > Arthropoda > Insecta > Diptera > Drosophilidae > Drosophila > Drosophila paranaensis. The sequence continues at coordinate 11,163,850 of JAWNPL010000153.1, forward strand.
CGAAACCCTTTTCGCTGGCCATACACTGAAGCGAGGTGTGTTTGCATTTTGTCCTGCAATATGTAACGCTTTGATGAGGACATGAAATCCTGATTAGCATGGAAAGCTGTTGAATCGGCAGACAAATCTAAGTCTGTCAATTAATCCTTAATTTCATCATTTTATAGATGGGTAATGTCCATTAATCTTCTGGTTAAGATCAGCAAAGCTCAGACGCCTTTTAAGCGATTTAAACAGCTTGAAGCATAATTTAATGGCTAATCGCAGCATCTGCGTCTTCATCCGCAAACAATTTCAAATATTCTAATGATTTTTAATCAAATTAAATGGGAAATTTGAGCGTGAAGCTAGAAGGGCAGCGAGATGTGTGAAGTTTCGTAAAATATTAAATAAATTTAGATAAATTGCTGAAATATATATAGAAAACATATTACATATACTATAGACTTCAAAGTAAAATAAAATAAAAAAAAAAAAAAAAAAAACATTATACCCTGATTTTCCCATTTTCAATGGGTTCAGGGTATAAAAAATACAAAATACAATATATATTATAAAATATAAAAAAAATTAAATAGGAAATAAATAATAAAGTAAAATATAAATATTTTTTAAGATAATAATAATATATCAAAATTTTATATTTAAATAAATATAAATAAATAAAAAATATGTATATAAAAAATAATATAATAATAATAAAATAAAAATATAAAATCAAATAAAATAAATTAAATTTAATTGCCAAATTTAAATTAAATTTATTTTTTATTTGTTTTTTTATTATTATCTTATTATATTATTATTATTTAATATTTGATTATAAAACTTAATTTATTATATAAAGATTAGTTTAAATTTAATATTTAAATATAGACACAAAAATTAAATTGTATATTTAACTTTAAGAAATTGAAACCAATATTTTATGACCCTCAATATTGTTAAGCAACAAAGTAAAGAAATGGAGAGTATTCAAGTACTCGATTGCTGAAAGTCAACTGTGCGCTGTCTTGTGTATTCCCACATAGAGAAGAGCAGAAGCAGAGATATGTAAGCACACCTCAATGCAGCATGTTTGCCATGTCTTGTGTGTTAGTGATAGTTGGGCATGCGATATGTGAAATTGAGAACTGTAATGCTGTTGTCAACGAAACGTAATGCCAACTGACAGCGATGCCAAGAAGCACCAGCCCCAGCAACATTAACAGCAGCCACATAGCTAAGTCACGTACCGCAAATGCTGCAGCAACTGCAGCATCAACTGCAAACACAACTGCAGAATTGTTACACGAAGCTGTTTAATGTTTTAACTGTTTTCCTTCTTGGCCAGCAGATTGCTTGGAGTCAATGCAATTAAGCTAAGCTGCAGCAACATCTGAAGCGCCCAGCAACATGTTGGGCTGGCAACATGTTGAGATGTGCGCGGGTGCCAACAGACGCTGCCAGCTAAATGAGACAGCAAAGCAATTACAAAGGCAGAGTTGGGCAAAAGGGGCTTACCAAATAGAATAGAGTGCTAAGCCAAAGCGCACAATATGTGGCCAAGAGCAACAGAGAAGAGAAACCGAAGCAGGCCAAAAGCATTGAAAGCGAAGACTCGAATACAAGAGATGCGGGTGCCCAGGCGGCCCTACGGGCAGCGGCGCAGCGGGGCGAACGGGCGCTGCAGCCAAACTGGGTGCGTCTTGCAACAGTAGACGACGTAGCAAACCTGTTTGCCCCAATGCGTGATGATGACCATGGCTCAAAAGCAACAGCCACAGCAACGGCAACGGCAACGGCAACAAAAGTAACAAAAGCAACACGAATTGAAGTCTTAGCCTGACTTTTTTAGTGACGACACAAACCGGCTTTACAGCTTGCCAACTGGCTGGCAACGGAGGAGGAGGGGGAGGGGGAGGTGGGGTGTCTAGAGGGAGCTGCGACGTCGACTGCTAAAGTAAACTTCACATTTGCCGTCTACTTATTGTTATGCTTTATAATATTTCAGAGACAAAAGACAGATACACAGAGCGAGAGAGAGAGAGCGAGCGAGAGAGAGAGAGCGAGAGAGAGAGATAGGGGTAGGTAGAGAGACAGTTAGACTGCATAGTCGAGGCGACACTTTAGTTATTTTCCACTTCTTCTCCAGTTGCACTTCACATTTCAAAGGCGCATTAAAATGCATGATGATAAAAACGCAGGCAGGCAGACGAAAGGATGCGAGCGTTAGCCTTGAGGCGCAAATGTTGCAACTGGTTGGCATGTGTAGCATGCAGCATGCAGCATGCCAGCATGTGTGTGGGTGTGGGTGGTGTCTGTCTGTCTGTCTGTCTGTCTGTGTGGGTGGGTGGGTGTAGCTCCACTGCAATATGATACATTTTAAATTTCTGCATTTCAGCCTCTGCGTGGGCGTTGACGCACGTCTGCTTCGGAGGCGGAGGCGGAGGCGGAGGCGGCAGACTCTTGTTGCTTGGCGGGTTAATGTCAGAGCTGACTAACTGCGCGGCTCAGCTCGTCTCTGGCCAGCCCAGGCCAGGACAAGTTGTGTGTGCTCCTTAAGCTGCAGCCAAAGGTTAAGTAGTTTGGACTAGACTTCAGGGCTCGACGACTGCCGCCCACGCCCACCCGACCACCTTAGCCTTGAACAAGCGCGCCGCTGGCGCTCACTCTTGTTTAGCTTAATTATAATGCATTTAATCCAGCCAAGCGCTCGCATTGGCATGCCTAATGCTCGGGTCACGCAGCACATCAAACAAAGCTAAAAACAATGACAGCCAACAGCAGCAACAACAACAGCAGCTTGAGCCCCTGTGGCCATAAAAATGATTTGACCTTTTTATTCGCCACCAAATCAAAACCAAAACAAACCCAAATAAACCAAAACTGTAACACACTCTTGGACCAAAAACGCTGTCGTCTCAGCGCACATAAAACAGAAATGAACCGAGCTCTGATGCTGCGTGCTTCGGCTTGACGAATACGAAATGCACTTACTGTATGAAAAATTTCAGAGAAATTGCATATAATATATCAAAAATATATGAGAAGCACATAGAGACGACATATGACAAAAAGTATTTTCTTTGGGAGCTGAGTAGAATGCGAAGCTCAAGGCTTTATATATGTATATATATATATATATATATATATATATATATATATATGAAATCTCGTTTAGATATCTAAAAGATATATACTATATACCTTCTTTAGCTATTTTATTTGTAGTAATAAATACAATAGCAATTATGATATGATATAGCAGTATAGAGTATTTGGGCATGATTTTTGGAGTCTAAGTCAAACTGCAATTAAAATTTAGATATATTATTATATAGCAAAAGCAATTTGTAAGTTTAGTATCTAAAGCTAAAGCGAAAGCTTAAATGGTATAGCTTAATATTTTAATAAATGAAAGATTCTGTAAATAAATATAATAAAAATATATGTACGTACATATATATAAATAAATATATGAATATATAGAAAATGTATAAAAATATGAAAAATTAAATAAAATGAATATATAAACGAAATTAAATTTTAAAAAATATTGTATGTTGAAATATACAGAAATATATATATGAATAAATATATGAATATATAGAAAATATGCAAAAAAAATATATATAAATGAATAATAATATTAAGCTGAAAATAGATTTTTTAAATATATGTATAAGTACACATTAAATATATAAATATATAACATAATATATAAATATAAGTAATACTAAATAAATATATATATATAAATATATTTTCCAATAACAGTCTGAAATATTTGCAACAAAAATGAATTTTCATGCAATTCGTTCGTTTTGAGCCTTGGAGCACAGCTTAAACAATCCGATTTAGTGATTTAGTTTAGCAAGCCACTACATACAGTCTATAATAAAGTAATGGATCCACATAAAATGTCAATAAAAACACCAGACAAAGCAAAAGGACAAGAGATGACAAATATTTAGTAAGCTATATATTTGATTGGAGCTAAGTGGGGAGCTCATTACTCACAAAATGCGAGGACCCGCGGGCAGCGTATAAATAAAAATACAGTAAAAGCAGGCGAATGGCAATTGGCAGAGGCAGTGGAAGAGCTAAAGCTAAAGCCGAAAGCTGAAAGCTGAAACCAAGCCAAGCAGAGCAAAGCAAAGCAATTGAATTCGAATTTGTGTATCTGTATCTAATCTAGCGTGGAGCCAGCCAACAAACGGCCAACAAACGTCGCGTTCTCTGTGGCAGCCACTCGACGGTGGCGCACGATGGGGATGGGGGACTGTTTGGAAGCTAAAAGATGCACGTAGCAGTGGCAGCAGCACCACCACCATCAGCACCACCAGCACCAGCAGCAGCAGCAAACAGAAAAGGAGAGTAAACGCAGTAAATAAATAAAACTGAGAGACGGATGCACAGTGGAAATTCGTTTCAGTTCGCTTTAGTTTTGTTTCTGGTTTTCTTTTTTGGCTTAAGCATTGGCCGTTTTTCAAAAGAAGAAGCTGAAAGAAAAACGTGAGGCGCAGCCAGCAAACAAGCAAATAAAAACAAAAGCCAGAAAAGCAACAGCAACAGCGACAGCAACATCTACAGATGCAAAAGATACAAATAAATACAGTTCTGCACGAGCACACAGACAGCTTACACTGTGTGTGTGTATTAAAAGCGCGCGCAAAGAGCATTCAAAAAGCCAACAAAACAGACAACAGGTACAAAAGGTACAGTCCACAAATGGACGAACATTAACAGCAGCACAAAGCTGGGCAGTAACAGAGCGCTGTTAGCTGCTAACAATTGGCAACTGTTAAGTAACAGAGAGAGAGAGGGAGAGAGAGAGCGTCAGCGAAACGATTGGAAATGAAACACTAGTGCTTGAGTGAGACAGCAGACTGTGAAATAGCTGCACTCTCACTGTTTTATTAGCAACTGCCTCAAGCAACACTTAACATTGGCTTGACATGTTGCGCTAGTCTCAGTCACGATCACTGCTGTGGGCAACATAGAGACTGAGTCGAGAGCAACATGTTGTGCTTATGTTAAAGTCTTGCCTTTGGCTCTGATAAAGTAAGTATGCATTGTTGCATTTTGGCTTACAGTCATATGTTGAACAACTGTTTAGAAGTTGTGTGTAGTAGACATAGCAACAAGTTAACGAAACTATTGATTTGAATTATTATTAATAACAACAGCAGCATGCTTATTAGCTACAAGCTGATGCATATTCAAACTAAGTTGCAAGCAACATGTATTGCTTCAAGCTAAGCTAGAGCTACTAACAGCAAAATTATAAGTAAATTTTAATATGTTGCAATAATCCATTGCAACTGTTAAACTGTAGATCTGCATAATAGAACTTTCATACAGCAACATGTTTAAATGAGTAGAAGCCTCTTTGAATGTATGGAAACCTACTCGCTACAAGCTAGAGCAACATGTTGGGCTCATGCTGCGTGCAATGGTCTGCAGCAACATGCTGGACTACTGTTAACATGCTGATCATGTTGAACTTTCTTACAGCAACATGTTGAGTTCAGTAGAAGCCTCTTTGAATGCATGGAAACTTACTAGCAATATGGTAGAACTCTGAACTAGTTTGATGCCCAACATGCCAGCTTCATATACACATGTTGCCTTCGATGATCTGCCGCAACACGCTGGGCTACTGTTAACATGCTGAACTCTCTTACAGCAGCATGTTGAGTAGCTGCTAACAGAGCAGTCTCTCTCTCTTTCTCTCTCTACAGTAAATTATAAGCAACATGTAACTTACGAGCTTGAGCTAGCTTGATGCAGAACATGCTGCCTTCAATGATCTGCAGCAACATGCTGAGCAACTCCTATGTTTATTCAGAGAAACTTTCGCGCAACATGTTTGGGCACGCAAATTGAATTTGCTTGAACTCGAACAATGATCTCAAGTTGCCTCCCGGCTAGACGCTGCTGCTGCTGTCTTGACTTCGTTCTAACAACATGCCGCTCAATTAAGCACTCGCAACTTGTTGCCCCCGCTAAGTAATTTATTTAGGCAACTTTGGCAAGTTTGGCAATCATCGTCTTGAGCAAAACATTTGCATTAGTTTGCGCATTTTAGTTGCTTGTTAACTGCCAGAAAGTGTGCAAGTGCCATGAAGTAAATAAGCCAAGTAGCAAACTAAATCCCCAGCGCCCTTAACCTTTGCCCTTTGCCAGACTCCAACTTTCCTAGCAGCAGCACCAGCATATGTCAGCGGGGCCGAGATTGTTGCGCCCGGCAGGACCAAAGCTAATGTTGCAGCGGCGACAACTTTGCGAACTTTTGCCAGTTTGCTGTTGTTTTAGCTCCTTCCGCAGTGAGACCCATTTTTGCCATTTGCCATATTTCGCCCGTACCACAACGGTCACCAGGCCACACACACACAGACACACACACACACACTCGCACACAATTGGCTGAGGTTGCGCAACTTTTTACACAAACCTTTCGCACATAAATCTCAATTTGTTGCCACGCTCCGAGTGCGAATAGTTTTGTGGATACTGCGCCATCTACTCGCATGAGTCACACACACAGAGAGAGAGAGAGAGAGGGAGAGAGAGAGAGAGACATATTCGCATAAGTATGAGTCCCAGTGCTTGGCGTGCAGCACATTTGAATTTATGCTCACTCGAGTCCCAATTGGAGCCACCCAACCGCAACATGTTGCACGGTGCACGCTGCTGCGTCAGCTTCAGCGTCATCAACGCTAACAATGCCCAAAAGTCGAGACGCCCAATGCTAGTTTTCACGGCAAAGATACCCTGTACTTGACATATGCGTAAGGGCTGGATTGGCGCGACCTTCGAAATTGATATTTTTATATTTTTTACATATTTAAAAGTAATATGGTACACATTTAATTTAATTTAAATAAATACATTATATAAAATAATAAAAAAATATATATAAATACATAAACAAGCAATCGATGATATTTTGATATTATTATCATTTTTAGAGATATATATATATATATATATAAATATATATATATATATATATTTTTTTTTAATTTTAAAAATATTTTTTATTTAATGTAAATAAATAAAAAAATGTAATTCAATGGAAAATTAGGGTTAAATTTTGTTGTTTTTATTTCTTTAATATATTCATTTTATGGTTCAGAGTATGTATCTGTATATAGTATATATTATTATATTATTACACATATAATTTATTATATACATATATAGATTTTTATATATTTCTTTTATATTCATTTTATATAATGTTTATATATTTTTTTAAATATTAATTTTTTCTTATTTCATTTCCTTAAATTTACTCATTTTATAGTTCAGGGCATCTCTCGGTCGTGTACTCCCTACTCCAGCAGACACTTGCTACGCTTGGCTCTTCCAGGGTATTTCGCTGAGCAGCCCAGCGTCGTCTTCAATTGACTTTCAAATGCGCTCATATAAGTTGGTTTTTGTTTTTCTTCATGTGCCGCTTACTAATGACGTTTTTGGTTGTGATAAACGCGTGCCACGCCCACATATGCCGCCCTTGGGCGTAGAGAGCTACACAGACACACATACACTAGAACAAAATAAAGAAATAAAAAACATTCGCTGATGCGTTGCACGTGCTGACGTTGCGGGTTACATTTCGAGCTGCAACAATTGCAGCAACAACTGCAACAAGAGTCGCCTGCAGCGGCTACACTCACACTCACACTCACACACCCACACCCATACAGCAACAACAACAACAACAACAACAACTGTTTGAAAAATTCTCATTACAAGCGAAGTTTAATCTGCTGCCAACGCAGCGCCCACGGCCTAAAAGTCATTGCAGTTGTTGTGGGGGGCGTGGCGCGCAGAGACCAAGCGCAGTCGAATGTTTCTATGTGTGTGTGTGTGTGTGTGTGATTTCTACCCCTTCCCCTCACCCCCTCGCCCCCTTCTGCTTGGTGTTCTTGTGTTTATGCAAAAGGCACAACAACCAAAAGAGAGGCGAAAAAATATGTTTTAGAAAAAAATCCATGTAAATTCATTGTTTTGCACAATATGAGCTACGGCCAGGCCTTTTCTACTGATGCTCCTCTGTCAACCACCCCAACCCCAACCCCAACCCCCCTCCCTCCCTCCCGTCCCTCCCTTCAGTAATAATCGCAAACAGAGAGAAAACTGCAAACTAAAAACTGAACTGTAACTCGATTGTAATGCAAGGTCTTCTGCTTCCTTCTGCTCGCATCGCCATTCACGTTCGGGCTGGCTGACAGCTTAACGCCGCCACGCCCCCTCTCAGCCCTTTGGCTAAATTTGCATGTTTTGGTAACTTTATACATATAGTTGTAGCTCTCGCCTCTAGTACTTACTTGCCAGCTTCCTAGGCGATTTTCATTTCATTATGTTGCAGGTTATTGTTTTTATCTGCCATCTCTTTCACACACGCACACACTCTCTCTCTCACTCTCTCTCTCTCTCTCTCTCTCTCTCTCTCTGTCAGTCTGTCATATGCGTTGCGCTATCGAAAAACACTATGGAAATGACTTGCTATGAAATTATAATGAGTTTGACTTGGGCTTTTGTGGGTGGGCGTTGACATTGCCGGCAGGGGCGTGACATGATTGGATACCATATTTGGTTTAGCATAAAATGCATATTAGAGAACTCTTCTAATATATGTTTAAATATACATATATATA